>OX382175.1:6142915-7373274 GCA_947507545.1 Clistopyga incitator
TTTTGTGAGCCTCCTATATCATTATCGTTACTGGTGATGCTTCTGGTTCTAGGCGCTCCACGCGCGTGCTGCTATGACCCCACGGTCAATATAATCTCTGAGCTTTTCAATTCCTACGCGACCCTGCCGTCGGCGGTGCTGCATTATTATCCGTCCTCTCCCATCGAATGCCATCCCTACTTGCCGTTTTTACTATCCTGTGCACCGTTATTTCCTCCCCCGGTAAATCTTCCGCCGTTTACATCAAATATAAGTGGAGCGTCGAATCAATCTGCGCCTCGTGCATAATGCGGTGTTCAACGAAAAACCTAGCAATGCTTCGTATTCGAGTTCGTTGCTGCAGCTATAGTGCAGGACTTTTTGCAACTCAGTCGAAGAAACGGAGAAAAGTGAGAATTCACGTTTATTCATATTTATCGTTGTTTCTGGGAGTGGAAAACAGTGCACGCTATCTTTCATTTTTTAGACCTTTTGCTTCCTCACAAAGGAAGCCTTGTTTAAACTCAACAATCATTTTAGCTATCAAGCTCAAATTTAAAACACACAACTGGGTAACTCTTCTCACTTGCTTCTATTGTGTATTAAATGTCTGCAAAAATTTCGATTTCACTGCTTATTCAATAATTTGGAAAAAAAAAGCTCGTGATTTCTCTAACTTTCATAAACATTAATTTACTATGTTGAATAGTTCTTCATAAGAGCGTGTGTGCTTAATGGTATTACGTATTGTATTTGGCTTGAATCGGAAAAAGGGATCGTTATGGCATTGATTTTGTCAAAACTTTATCTGAGATATTTAGCTTAAATTTAGTATGTAAACAGACATATATTTAATAATAATAAATGTTTAATTTAGTGGCAAACAATATAAAAATTTCAATTTTATGGAATTTCTAATATTCGGGCGAATCGATGGTACTACATTAACTGCGACAAAACTTAATATTCCAATCTGAAATTCAATATGTAAACGAAATATTGTGCATCCATGATAGGTATATAATTTGAAGACGAATACTGAAAAATGTTGATGCAACAAAATATTGAATTTTCGAAAAATCTAACTTTATCGTATTAACGTTTGCTAATCTTGACATATCAAGCCTAAATTTAATATGTAAACAGAATAATACTCAGCCATGTTCACGTATTTGTTGCTTTTTGTTCAGGGTTACGATAGGCGGGAATATACCCTTTTTTATTTTTACGTGTGGATGCAGTTCCCTTTCATAAAATAATAATGGACAATAAATTGCGAAGAAAAAGTACTTTTGTCAAATATTTTGAGAATTCAACTTCACCGAAATTTTTAAAAAAATTCTTATGAAAATAGCTATTCCATCAGTGTAGCAACTCGTTTATTCTGGTAATTAAAGTGTTAATCAACGGAAATATTTCTCAAATTCCTCAAGCGAAAGCGAAAGTATATGAGAATTTCCAATTGTCTCATTTCATAAAATAAGTGGTTACAGATCGACTTGTTGCTAAATCTATTGTTGCGTTTGAAGCAGAATATATTTTTTACGAAAAATAAGACCACGCGGTGAGAAAAGAAGCTTGAACTATTGGCAGATCTTTTGTTTCAATGTTTGTTAAATATAGATTCCCAAAGCTAACATATTTTATTTTGGTACTAGAAATACGTCATGTAGAGTTACAAAGCCTCTTTACTTTACATTACTTTCTGCTGTGTAAGCACATGATAGAAGTGGAACGACGAATAAATTTTCGTCTCATGAGGAATATTCATCACTGACAATTCTAGCAACGGCCTCATTATTGATAGCGCAACTGAGATTGAAGTAGAATATCTTTTCAAAATGAATTTAAAAAATAACGATAAGAAAAAGAGGATTTACCGATTTGCAAAATTATCGTTAATATGTTGGAATTTTTTTAATACAGAAAACCCCGCAGTTACTGCCTCATTTGTGTGAAATTTTCACTTAATAAACTACAAATGCGAATTAAAGTTTGCTAAATGGCTTTCACGTCGATAAAAATTGGAGATTCAAATTCGATGAGTAGCGCGAAGGAACACGTAAATCGATATAAAGCTTTGATCAGCAATGTTTTATCCAATTTGCATTCTGAGCACTCGATTTCTCGTTTTCCTTCACTAATCTCCTGTCTCTTCTGTTATTGTCCTTAATCTCCATGGATTCATTGTGCCATAGACGATAACTAGACGTGTCGTCTGATCGTTTTAATTGGAGCAAATGTAAAAAAGGTTTAATTCCGAATGTAGGCGGCCCGAAAATAAACAACGAAACATTGTAAACTATACGAGATGGCATTGAATTTTATCACTTGTGACGTATATTTTGATAGCGACCGATCATTCGGTCTTTTAGTCGAGAACAGAAAACAAGAGAAAAATCGGGAACCGTCGCCAGTTAATTTTTGTTCCACCGGTATTAACGAACCGGCATGTCCGAGGGATCGAGTGGGCGGCTCAATCCCAAACTCCAAATCGAAAGTTCGGGGTAAAACTCGCGATCGGGATCGAAATTTCGAAATCGGTATTTAGTAAATTATTGGGGACGTGTAATTTACCGAACGCAACTGGATGCACTCGCGGGGGCGAACGGTTGCGGACATGCTCAGCCGCTCAGTTTGCTAGGTTGGTAGAGAGGGTCGCGGGAAGATGCAATAAATATAAAAAATCGCGATCAAGTATAACTTGCAAAAACTAATGTGCCGCGAACAAAAATCGAGAGCGCACACTGATAACAAATTCGCATTTCGAGAATGCGCGAGAACTGACGAAGCGCAGCGGGAGCGCCACAATCACCACGGAAAAACGTTAGAAAATGAGTTAAAATACATTAAAGGGCGAGAACGACTCACCGACTCAGCGCCATAATCACCACGGAAAAACGTTACAAAATGAGTTAAAATACATTAAAGGGCGAGAACGACTCACCGACGTAGTGTCCACCCACGAGTCCCAAGGAGGGCGATCGAGTATCCGCGGGAACCATGACATAACGTGCCGTAATCCCACTGCACTGGCGAACCACCGAAAACTCGAGTTTATTCCGCGGAATAAAACTCGCACCACACGGTCACTCAACGTGTTAACTATACGGAGATCGGCCGGAGCACGGGAACTACGCGAAGACGCGCGCGCGAGCGACAGAAAAACTGTCAACACGGGAGCGCCGACCGAACACGTGGCACCTCACCGGTGTCTCGAGGAAGACTAATTATTTCGAGCAATCTTCGATAGCTCAATGTTATTGCTATTCAATGTCTCCCCAAAATCCCCCACCCGAGAACTATTGCCCTCTCCCTCGTATTATTTCGTTACTGTATCGAGAGCGCAAATCATGCCGGTAACAATCTTCGAAATGTACACAATCGCCTCCCTTAGTGCTTCACGCGAAAACGGGCCTATACTTGACATCCATAATGCATCAGAATGCTCTATTCTATGCCAAACCTAACATCAAAACTCCACCCTTTCTCCAGCGCGATGCACTTTCACCATAGGCCGCTGGATTTACAGCGGTCTACAACTAATTGCAAGAACTCGTATCGCTGACTCCCATCTACCGGGCTGCTCGTTTCGTTGAGCTCTCGTCCTCGCGACAGATTGGAGTGCACCGTTCTCCTTTGACTTCCCGAAACAAGCAAAAATCTCAAACGTAAAAATTCTTAACGAAAACAAAACGGTAAATTCGAGGAGAAGCATCTCGAAAACGCTTAAACACAGTAATAACCGGTAACAAAAATCACCTTGTGATCGTGATTTCCAAAAAAATCACGTCACACACTACACCATTTGACATAAAAATCCTCGTAACATTTCGTAATCGAAAGTTCGCAATTCTGTTTAATACACGTTATACATCATAAGCAAACGACTTGCGAAATGCACTGTACCAAAAATCTGCCGGAGAATTAAGGTACATGTAATGTAAGTTAATGCAATTAGCCTGTTTTAAATTTCAAGCACAAATTAATTGTAAATACTGAATGACAACACATAAAAATAATTTTTATATTACTAAATATCAGCAACTCTGTATTCGAAATTTAATGTATATGAACCCAACATTTCTGTATATTATGAATAAAATTAGTGTACTGTAACAAAATCGAAAATTCTCAAGATCGGAAAATCTTTATTTGGCAAGTATTACCTGAGTAATTGAAAATTAATTTCTGGAACCCATCTTGATGAAACGATTCAGAAATCTCGTTTTCAGTCTCTCAAACATTTCTGTAAATTATGAATAAAATTAGTGTACTGTAACAAAATCGAAAATTCTCAAGATCGGAAAATCAGCAATAAAAAAAACGTAAAATGTAAAAAGAGGATAATAAATGAAAATGTGGTCAACGTTGTTGTTCACTTGAGGTTATCATAGTTGTCATTCAGTATGTTCACGAAGAATTGCAAATTGTTTTTCAACTCTTAGTAGAACGGAATTCACTCTGTAAAACAAACATGGCTGCGTATGTTATAAACGTGGGGAAACTTGTATACGTGCGCCAGCAGCGAAAATCAGAAATACGAGAAATCCAGAAATCGAATCTAAATGCCTGCCGTATCGCCGAGCGAACACAGAATATTTTTATCGGTAACACGGTGGTGCAGTTAATCAAGAGTCGCGATAGAGATTCAACGTTAAGTTACAAAAAAATGAATGTTGCCTACACATACCCATTTCTGTCTGATCTTGACTGGCCTCTACTCCTGAGTTGACGCCCGCTACTGCTACTCTACTGATTCTGAAGGTAGCCCCGTACTGGCAGTTTCTAAATTGTGACTTGAAATATCTCTGAACGTATATAGCAAATGAAAAATGTATTAGATTCAATATTTATTTATTTTTTCTCTCTGAAATGAGACCTCCCGCAAGAAAATATGTTGCTTTAATCCTGATATTTCGAATCGTCGTAGTGTCTAGTGGACGAAAAATCTTGCGTTTCGCGAACTCATACAACTTTGAATATCTTTTCATCCGTAAGTGGTTACATATATCTAAAGACACTTCTGACCTGTATCGAGAAAACACGTTCTTTAAATGCTAATATATCTGGTTATTGTTATTTTCACTATACGCACACAACTTAAAATGTCCCTTTCGCGTATACGTAATGACGTATCGCGTTGTGTGACGCGAATAGTAAATTTCGAATATGCCCACACGTCAAGAACGAAAAATGTGAGGTGACCGATTTTTTTTTATATATGAGACCTATCGCAAGAGATTCTGTCTTTTTAATGCTGTTATTTGACATCGTCGTCTATGCGTAGCACGTGGGGTATATCAACTGTCACTCAGTTCAGTGTACAGCACACAGCGCATCGCATCGCTCGCCGGTTCATTAGTGCATATATCAATTAGTGCATGGCAGTGATTTAAAATGAGTGTGTGACAGTGATTATTGTGCATACTCGTCCTGAGTGCTTCGTCATTTCTCCGAGATTATTCATTTTTATCCAGTATTTGTATATACAAATTCGGGAGGTATGTTAAGGAATGTGGAAATTATAAATTTGTCGGGAAAGTCACTGGAGAAGACTTTTATTATGAGGGTGTTGATGAAAAGTGTCTCTAAAGTAAATACTGTGGATCGGCACGGACCCATTTAAGGGACTATTATCGGTGCATGTGTTTTTTCATAATTTAAGGAAGAGGGTCGGTAACGCCGGAATTTGGGGACATAACTTGCTTCACGTAAGATGCGCACAAGGATTTTATGACACGGGCGTTATGTATGCGTCTATTGCCTTGCGCTCTGGGCTATTGGGACCCCACTTGAGTTGAAAAGAGGGTTCAAAGCGACGGTCGCTAGCAATGCACATGCGTTTTAGTCGAGCGCACGCAGTACAGTTTAGACTCGAGAAATACTGAAGGCTACGTATAACGTAACACGAGTAGCCGGTTGTTCATCCTGTCCTCAGTTTTACGTCGGGCCCTGATTATGTCGAGTACCCGATTAATTCGGTTATAGATAAAATTTTGACTCTATGAGTACTCGACACGATCCGAACTTCGAGTATTCGAATGAATTCGGTACTAATTATTTCCTTTCTCGTGAACAAAGAAAATCCGTTTCTAAACACTGTGATCCCCTATTCCCAAACTGATTAGTGGAAACTGCACGTACATGACCCAACAGAAAATGAACGTAGTTTAGGAGAAAAAAAAATTGAATTCGAAATCCAGAATTATCTAGTAATATGTGTTTATTTGGCAAGTATTACCTGAGTAATTGAAAATTAATTTCTGGAACCCATCTTGATGAAACGATTCAGAAATCTCGTTTTCAGTCTCTCAAAGATTATTGTGAGTGAAGAAAAACATATTTCTACAAAAAAAAATGGCATTAGAGCGAAATTAAATCCAATTTAAATGTTTTTTTTTTTTTTTTAAATGAACACGTTATCGAATAATGTTGATTTCTCTTCGAGTTGCTGTCTAAGATCAATGGTGAAAATAAAGTTCATTATTACTCCACTGTAAAAAAAAGTCAACCCTAACTAGACCATTGACATCTTCCCACGGAGATCAGTTAAAAGAATTGAATTCGTTCGCCTCCAATCTGCGCCTGCGGATCCCAGACCGTAATGTCATCAAAGAACATACAAATCAAGATAATACAATTTAGCACGTCGATTAGGTTCGTTGCCCGTGCGTGTCGGGAAATGTAAGGTTTCCTAGGCCGGCACACCTGCTTTGTACCTTTGCGTACATGTTCACTCTAAACGGACGTTTCAGGAGTGTTTAGCCCCTAACGAGTTGGCAAAACAAGATTTTCCTCGGAATTGGAAGATCGCTCTTAGCCAGAGAACTCGTGTACCCTGGGAAACACGAACAGCTGGTGATATGGCACGTCGATCGTGTACGATAAGACTGGCGCAGGTTACGATCTAATGGCGTTGATCTATATACAGAATCTCTTGAAAATCCCCATGAGAAGGGGCGAGGCAAATTGGGTGTACGAAGCCGGAAAACGGGACAGGTATATAAGAAACAAGAGGGGAAACCACGGGGAAAGTATGGGAAGGGATGGTCTTGATGAGGGTGCGCAAAAAAATTCTGATGCGTATTTCCTCCGAACCTGCACAGGATTACGCAGGGGCGGGAAGTAGGTCAGTGGGTGATCGTTCCGCACCCCACGCACTCAACCCCGAACCCCGCTCAAAGCTCGGTGCTCCACGCTTACAGCCTACACCGCCTGACCACCGCCCCCCGAGGTTTGCTTCGCTCACGACGCTTGCGTAACGTAACCGTTCCCGGGTTTTACGTCACGGAGTGGTTTGATGACGTCACCGGGAGGCGGCGCGCGGGCGCCAACGCCTCGAGGCCATCAGGGAGCAGCTCCGCAATCCGCACCCCTAGTGACCCCGGCAGCAGCAGCAGCACACCATTCCCTCAATAGCGCAGGGTATGGACCTGGGCTAAGAACCCCTCAAATCCCATGCTCTATTTAGGTCATTACAAATACACGGGACACTTTCACGTGGACAATACTGCGGTGTTTACGACCCATGGTTTGATATATCAGGACATGGTGATAATGACAATAGGCTCGTATTGCGCGAGCATTTTTTGATTACCTAATGCATCCTGACCTATACCTAAGTTTCATATATAGGTGATAAGTTTCATAGGGAAATGAAACAGCAAGATATCCAGATATTTACCAGAAATAACTCTACTACTAGATTACAGATATTACATGAAACTATCACAGATTATATTCAGGATCGTATGCATACAATTTTCCATAAGGCTGATGCAACTATTATCATCAAGTATTGCAATATATCGGCGTTAATGAAGCGTCGAAGAGTACGATTAAAGTTGTAGAAATATCCTATTTCTTTGTAGGTTATATGAGGTTCTATTTTGTAAAGTTGTCTTATCGAATTTTAAACAGTTCGGATATACCGGAAAATATAGGAAACATAGATGTCACAGCCATTACTTTTCGTTCATCTCTTGCAGAGTACAGGCTTCAGGGAAGATTACTATAGTACGATAACTCCACTACATTACCAGTCTAGCAATGCTTACAACTTTCGCGAAACACCACTCTCTAGGTGCTGCACAGAAATTTATATCACCGTTCTATAGTATCAGTTCAATCATTTTCGACTTTTTCGCAAAGTAAAGCAATAGCTCCGACAAAGCCGGAGATTATTTTCTATCTACATTATTGTGCCATCAATAATATAAATCTGAGTTTCTCACCTCGAGAATGGATCTAGTAAAAATACTTCTAGTAAAAATACTTCTACTGAAAACAATAGAAGCATAAAAAAAAATATGCAAGGTGGCTAAAAACATTTTGAAGATATTTTGTTCATAGCTTGACGGGGACATGTTTTTCAAAATAGTTACGTCCGGTACCAATACAAAAGTGCCACAATAACATTTAAAAAATTTCTACCGATGTTTTTGCCATCACACTTAATTACAACCTTTGGTAATAATGACAATAAATATCAATTTGGAAAAATATTAATTATATATATTAACATATCTTAGTTATGCACAGAGAAGAAGCTCACTTAAATATGCGCCAGCCGATTAATTGTTTAGACCAACCAAATTGATGATTTTGTCAACCGAAGCTTGGATTGCTGCATTACAAAGAAAGAGTTATCCTTGCATTATTCGGTTGTTTTAATTAACAACCTTATTGGTTGAATCAATCACCTGGTACATATTTCATGAAACACTTGGTTGTTGCAATCAAGATTTTTTACCCTTGATGAAATTTTCGATTATTTACCTATATTTTCATTTTTACAGAAAACCCTATGATCAACGTAGCAAGGAAAGTGAAAGAAGAAATAGGTATCGAATCATGTGCCAATACAAATTTGTGAGTGTACATTAACTCGGTTATTTTTCTGGACAACTGTTCTGATTCACCTGGGCGTATACGTGAATCAAATGCCAGAAGTCCATCTGGAGATTGACCAAAGATGAAGTCAACCGAGACAATCTATAAATCTGGACTAAGATCTAACCTACTCTTGTTACCCTATCTCCTTACACAGCACTGAGTGCACCGAGCTCTTCAACAATAGAGACAATTCTGTACTACATTGACAGCATCGCAGGATAGAACGAGAATACGGTTGCGACGTATCTGTCTGTCTATCAAGGTACCGTTTGCACTCACGACCCAAAGTCGGTTAATAGTAAAAGAGTTGCTTAGGTAGCACGTTCGTGTAAGATATATAGGGCTATTGAACAATTGCCTCCTGGCTGCGATCGCTCTTATTCTCCTCTATTCTCCACCTAGACCTACTTCTCCACTCTCGAAGATAGGAGTTGACCTACAGAGGAGAGAAGAGCGATGGAGGAAGTAATGCGACGCTTTCAGTGCTTCGACCACACGAGGGTCGATCTCTTCGGACGTGAAAGAAGGGAACAACACCCTTCGGATATAAAAACGAGTCTGCCTCAGCCGTTGCGCTTTTCCCGTAACAAATTCATATAATTGATTAATCATTTAACCATTTACTCCGGCAGTGAAACGCAATGATCATCATCCATCGAGAGTATTTCTATTTCCTGCTTCCTGGACTTCCAATTCCCGCATAGTCGGCCTCTTCCGAATACTACAGCAACACCCCACGGCAATTTGTTTACAGCCTTTACGCTGAACGATTGTCGCTTATCCCGCGGTGCACTGTATTCGCTTTTGATACATATCCTGAGTAACATTATTCATGTCCGAAAGTTAACTTTAAGATTGACCAAGCAATCTGGCTTCTCCGGTACTTACGGGAACCTCTTGTTCCACTGCATTCCTTTTTGTTTGCACTGTATTCGCTTTTGATACATATCCTGAGTAACATTATATCCGAAAGTTAACTTCAAGATTGACCAAGCAATCTGGCTTCTCCGGTACTTACGGGAACCTTTTTTAATTGATTACATCTTGACAACAAACTTGTCATCCCAATCCAAAATAAAATGGTAATTCACCATGTCACTTTTCTTTGACGCTATTCGGAAATTAACACGTGACAGTCACCGAAAATTTTAAAATATTACCGTCCTCTGAATCATACTCATCTGCCAATGGGACTAAAAATACCTGGTCTGATATAGGGATGAGATACCCTCAATGACTAAAGCAGTTGTTCAGAAATTATGACAAAGCTCATGGTTCAGGACATACAGACAACAAACAATACGAAAACAAATACTTTGATTACGAATACGTGCTAGGATAAGGTGAAATTTCGATATCTTCAGACGAAATTCAATAATATAAAAAATAAATAAATGTGCAATCCAAAGTCAAATTTTTCCGAAAAGTCAAAAATGTTCGATAAGGTTGTCAAAAGAGTAGGGTCTCGACGAGGGTCTAATAAGTAAAAGTCCGATATCAAAACTACGAAAACGGAGTCAAAGAATGAGATTATGAAAAAATTTCAGCTTACCCAAAAAACAACAATTGGCAAAATCTTATAACAAGAGATAATTGTTCAACCGATCCAAAATTTATAATATATATAACCGGGATCACACCCTTGTAAGCCTATACCTACTATTTTAACAACAATCTCGCCACATTTTTGCCGATTAATAAGCCCGAAATGAGAAAGTTGGATACGTGCATTTGTTAATATAAATCCGAGTCTCGAATGTCACAACAATTGAGAACTTACGATCAACAAAATTCCATAAACAGAAATGCGATAAAAAAACAACCAAGACTCACGACTGCAATACGGGCAGGCAATCCAGGAATGTTAACGTGTGCTTAGCGCGTGTTCTCTCGGCGAATATATAATTACTTTCAGAACTTTTTCTGGACTCTAAACTTTATTTTTGGCAAAAACAAAATGCTGAAGATCCGATCACAAAACTCCGTGCTGTACACACGAGAACGCCTGGCACAGGCGATCGAACACACTTCACATCAGGACGGCTGCAGCAAAGACTACGATCACGCTCTCCAGTGATCGCGATCGATTTTCCGTGCAGAATACCCTACTGATTGTTACGTCAATATACTCCTACCTCAGACATCCCTCGACAGACAATCCCTGAGATCTATCGACATGCGAATCGGCGGCACTTTCCACACGAAAATCTGAAGCACACGACCGCAATCTAACACTGTCTCGCAAATTCCGACTTTACTCTGACTATACGCGGGGCTACCAACGCGACGACATAACGACGACGCAGAACAAAACATATGCGCTTTCCGAAAAATTACGCGACATCCTAGAGATAAAAAAATCCTACCGTGCATCTTGGGATTTTCCCGTATCGTTTTCCCTGCGTACCCACGGGTATGCACCAAACAGACACATGTAAGCCTCAGATTTCCGGTACTCACCTGTAAACAGAAATGAGAAAAGAATGGTTATTGATAGAACTATAACAAGGATTGATTGATTGACATTGCGGTTATTAATTACTGTTGTCATTTTTAATCAGATTGAGGAGATTGTTCGTTATATAAGAGATACCGCCCAGTGGGTCATGGGACCACACACGAACCTGGAAGGATTTCATATGAATAGAGGGTTAACCGTTATTATGTAATGAATCCTATATCGATATTTTTGGCGTTATTTTGAAATATTACATTATAATTAAGTAAAAAGGGTAAAAAAAGAACATACTGAAATGTTGAAGCTAAAAAAATGTGTGCTAATAAATAGAAATTAAGCAATCGTCAAACTAATTATTACTCTGGATAAAGTTTAAGCGGATGAGACGATTTTTTTCAAAATTTGTGTTCACGTTTATTCTGAAAACCAGAATTTGACGAATGGAAAAAGCCAAGCGCATCCAAACAGGAATTTTCAGGAATGCAAGTATACAGTATTTAGATGCATACTTTTTATGTGGGTCTGTCTTCATCTAGACGTAGGGATGCAATTATAAATCACGGAAATGAAATAAACTTCGTTTGGGATATCGAAATATAAACGTCTGCTGGTGATCAAACTCCTAATTTTGTGGCTTAACAAATTATTAGTATAATTTTATACTTTCATGGCAAAAAATGAACGTACAATATTGATATCTGGAATAATTCGAAAAATGTAATACAAAAATTCTGAAAAGCGTACACTAAACCTTTCGAAATAATAAAGTAATGTGACAAAGTGTTGCCTTTTTTTAAGTAGTCAACACTTTAACTGTTCAAAATCTTTTCATAACCTCAAGTTGCCCATTATGATACCTGCGTGATCTCTTTATAAAGTCACATTACTGTTCACAAAATAGGTTTCATGAATTATTAAACTTTCTTCGAATATGTCCAAAACTTTTTTGATAAAATTTGAAACATGTTTCATTAAGTGGTCCATTGAAGATGAATCCCCTAGTTGGGGTAATCTAAACTTTAATAATTGAGTGACAAACATTAATACACTGTAAAAAAAACTTGAAATTTAATGTACCAATGTACTTGAAATTTACAAAATTGGTACATTAAACAAGAAATAATGTACCCGATACTGTAAATTTACAGATCTTTCGTAAAATTAATGTACCGGACATTAAAATTACAGAACCTGTCAATGGACGTAATGTTTCCTGAAAAAGTTATTTAAATTTAATGAACGGTTTTGAAAAATTCTAGCACTTCCATTGAAATTAATGCAAAAATTCATTGGATTTACAACATCATTGTCACTCCAATTTCAGTCAGTTTTCTTGAAAAATCAAGCGCAGCTGCCTTTTAGAATTTATTAGCACGAGTTTTTGAAAATGACAGCGAATCTGTACACTCCAAGTCCCTTGGTCGTAAAATTGTAAATCGTCGATGGAAATTACGTAACTTGTTAGTGAAAGTAATGTTTCATAAGCAAGTTATTGAAATTTGATAAACGGCTATGAAAAATTCCAGCACTTCCATTCAAGTGAATGCGAAAATTCATTGAATTTACAACGCCATCGAAAATACTAATAATAGTTAACTGCGCTGACAGAAGTGACAAAGTCTCAAATAATCAGCTCCGAGTTGGTCAGAAGATTTATCGATTACCCAAGGGCGTTGAGCTTATACTCCGAGTGTGCTGAGTGAAATAGGCAGATGAAACGATGAGCTTCAAGAAGGACTGCGCCAAATTTCACTTGATTCAAAGTGAAGGAAAAGGACAAGGGAGGAGCGGTACAGCCAGTCTGACGACCTGGCCGATGTCGACCTACTCCTCCTCTTATATCCTCTGAAAGAGCACTCCTGCTTCCCCTGCTTCTCCTCCTCTTCCTCTTCCTTCTCCTCTTTCTCCTTCTCTTCTTCTTTCTTCTCCTTCTCGTCCTCCACTTCCTCCTCCTCGCGGTTACCCTCTCTCAAGTCCTCTTACCCTGATGTGCCTCATGCGCGCGATGACGTTCAGAAGATCGATAAAGCAGAGTCTGCGTCTGGTACAGCGCTCTATGCTATGATATGTACACCACTGGTCCTATCCATCCCATTTCGACTAGATACGCTGTAGCGATTCTTTGTAAACAATCGGTCCACCCGGTATTTTATCGGTGGCATCCTCGATACTAGGTGATCGCTGCGAAGCGTACACAATAACAAGGAGGGTTAATCGGACTAAGTCATGATTATCTCTTTTAAGACTTTAGTAAAAAAGAATCGGGATAAAAAGTGCTGTTAACAAGGATTTGTTTTAATCTCAAAAATTCAGCGTACGGCTAAGATCTACATATATTTTTCACGAGATTAGCTGCTCCTGCTACCTATCTATAAATGGAAAATTGGTAAACTTTGATATCTGATATAAAGTCAATATTCTTTTTCATGACTGTGTCTTTTTCATTGTGTGTTGTGTTATATTTCACTAAATACTTACAATTTACATGAATTTAGTTCTACTTTTTGTGTTGCAGCAACGACTAAAGTTGAGACGAAACTTTTCACTGAAATTATAGTACGAGATAACATTATGGGCCATTACTTTTCCTTTATACATCTTTTATCAATGGCGTTTTGAATAAGCCCAAAAGGAAAAGAATATTTTCTTTTTTTAATAAAGATATTTATCTGGTTTCTTATCAACATGGTAGAGATTTATGAAACGACACAAAATGATTAATTGAATGAATAATTGGATAGTCCAATAATTGTGGATAGTAATTCTCTCGCAAAGACCCATTTTAATTATATATTTATATATATTATTTTAATAATAGAAGCGCAGGCATTTGCTTTGAGAGAGATGATTTTCTTCCCTTCCATCCCTAAGCACAGAAAGCCTGCGAAATTGAACACGATAGGATTTACAATTGTAGACCCTAGCGGGGGACATATATCGTTGCGGATCTGAGTACGGTGCTGGTGTATAGTCATAAGAGGCGGGTCCCTAAATCTCTTAGCTGTGCCAATTATTCTACAACCCTCACACTTCCGTACTCTTATGGTGCACCAGTGTGCCTTGAAGTAGGTACATATAGACATCCGTGGTGTAATGCCGTATAAGCGAGACATGGTTAATCTGTAATGTTCGAGCTTCTTGCGCATTTTATAAGAAATCATATGAGGGAGAAAGACATAGCTAAGAGTTTTTGAAAATTTGCCAATAACCCATGTAGCAATTGCCAACAGACTCAAAACCGGCTTAGTACCATAGCCGGAAATGTCAATATTGCCAAGAAATTCGAGGCCAGTATGGGGCCGTATCAAAATCTGTACCGGGTCAATAGTGTCTTATTCATACCATATCATATCTCGGCGAGCTTTGAGCCGGTAATAACTACTAGATATGGGCCTAGCCTAGTACTCAAGACTATTGAGGACCACTGCTGGCCAGGAATATATAACCAAGTCTGTAGTTAATTATTGGCTTCAAAAAAATTGTTTTTATAAGCGGCCGTCTTACATTAATGTTCAAAATATAATGGCGTAATCATGAATGAGAAAAAAGGAAATCATCCACAGGTATAGCTTTCGGCAAAGTGATTTTGCTGGTATTTGAATCTAAGAACCGAAAGAACCTACTTAACACGTGCGCTAACCACTAGACCAATCTTAACTACGTGAATATCTTTTCAAGTCTTCGGTTACGAATCTAAACTCAGAATTGAGGAATAAAAAAATAGTGGATTCGATATAGCAAACAAAACACATAATATGGGTCGCCCAAGTACACATCCAGTACCACCATGACTCTCGACGATGCATTGCAAATGTCCTATTGGCGGTAACAAACATTAACTATCGAAATACGTTCCGAGTATGAAGCCAAAAGGAGTTTGAACGTTAATAAAGGCATAAGTGTCTTCCCAGCGCAAGGCCAATACTGACAAATTTCTAGCAAATCAAAAGTATTTAACCACAAGTATTCCCGCTACTTCGGCGAACGTTGATCCCCAATAAGTTGTCATGAGTTATCCAAGTATACATCCAGTACTGCCCCGACTCTTGGCTATTGGCCACAGATGCATGTCGATTCAATATATTTTCTCGAATGAAACCCAACAGTGTTTGTCAGTACCAAGATAGAACTATTTGCCGAAACAGGATATATATACGGTCCAATACCGGGTCAATGTTGACACTAACACTTGATTCCGTGTGAACAACCCACTATTGTTACGGTACTGATATTGATTGGGGCACGCACCGGCACCGTACGAATAGGTCGATGCTGGTTAAGTATTGGCATAAATTCTGAGCCATAATACGGGCGTGACGGCAGCTCGGGCAAAATAGTAGCAATTCCTATATGGGTGAGAGGAAAGAATGATAAGAGATCTAACACCGCAGGACGAGAGAAAATCAAATCAATCATGGAAGATCAGGGGTAATAAATTGAAACCCTCTGTACATTACAATAGGAAAAAGCCATCACCAGGAAAAATTCCGTCACGATTATTATTGGTGTGATATAGCCTGCACAATACAAAAATACATCAAATGCACAGATATTCACAAAGACAAGGAAAAAAAGCGGCAGAGAAAAATTAAATCGGAGTGGAAGAAAGAGGGAATAAAATGATGATGCAAAATTAAAAAGCAGAAACCTGACAAAAGGTGTGTATGTTTCACACAAATGCTTCCACTTCTTATTCTGTCCGGTGAATCGATAAATAAATTCAGTCGCTTTCATTCACGAACATTGTAGTTCCACCTCTGCTGTCGCTTCAATATTCCAATCATCTGAACAATTCGACGAGGGAACACGGTTATCGTCGAATGGCAAGTTAATTGCAATGAGTTCGACTTGAAGCTCCGAGGGTATATATGTACTGGTCACATAGGTCTGTGTGGAATAGGTCAGCTCGCTCGGATATGTGGCCACTACGATAAATTGAGCAAATCCAAAGTGCAGTATTCAGTTCTGCAAGGACGTACAAAAAGTTCTACACTGTCAAAAAATTGCTTGAAATATAATATACCGGTGTATGAAGTTCATTATGCAAGTACTCGTACTTAAGTTTGAACCACATGTATGCTTGAATTTTTAAGTAATTGCAACAAATTGAGAGCAACCGTTGAACTGCTTGACAAAATTGTAGTGGATGAGTAACAATTGAAACTAGAATCACCCATTCTATTTTATAAATATGATAAAATGAAATAGATATTTATTAATTCGTGTTCATATTAATTCTCAAAACCAGAACTTGACGAGTGAGAAAAATCAAGATGACCCCCAGTGGTGACAGGTCAGAATATCTTTATGCAAAAATAACACACGACAAAATAAGACGCGAAATATAATTTCAGTCCGGATACGTTTATGTGCTTTTGTTTTTACCTAAAAAGGCTTAAATGGTAATGTTATGAGTTGCACTCTTCAAATATTTGACAAGGTCAGCGTTCATATCGAATTCCGCGACAACCTTCTTCAATTGTTGGTTATGATCCCGAAATGGCTTGTGTTTTTTGCTTCTAGTGGTCAATGTGCTGTGAGCTGCACCCACAAGTATACCGCTGGTGCTTGTTTCTGTTTTAACGTGTTGATGAATTTTTCCATTGTTGTGTGGTATTTTTTCATTCGCCCATTCAATAATGCATGATGCTAGTCTCCCGCGTTGTTGTTCGTGGTGGCTCATCATTGGCTACGGCTTCATAAATGTTGTATTGCTCCATCGGAAACAATGGTGCGCGTACTCATTGGCGCAGCCTCACCCCGAACTACGTGGGCTCGAAATGTTCGACAATGTTCTTCAATCCCTCACTGTGTGCATTTTAGTATCTGCTAGTCGTGAAAGCATGTACATTTGCAGTAGAAACTAATGCTAATGCAATCAACATTTTTATATTCAATGCGAAATCGTCAACCGTTGAGTTTAATTTGGCGCTGTAGACCGCATTTCTGGACGTGACGATGAACACATTGGCCAAAGTGGAAGTGGCAATCTCTGATTATTGTATTCGGAACAACCTTCCGAGCCGCAGTTATAAAGCTATGCTCGAAGTCTGTGACAATCACTTCCGGATTTAAACGTGGCTCAGTTCCTTTAGATGTTCTAGATCAGCCTCGTATAGTTTTGATCACTTATTCGTTCCAGACGTTGTTGTTAGGGTAGCGGGGCACTTGTTGTTCTTGTGATATTCCACACAACGCTATGTCACATGAGTTTTGCACACACGAATATGCTTATAGAGGAATTTATTGTATATCAATAATGGCTTTCCTTTTAGTTTATTATAAAATGTAATTTTGAAGTCCGATTAGCCCTGTAGTCCTGCTGTCTACGACTACTGTTTGGAATCTTGTATTTCATGTAACTCGCCTTTTTGTTTGTTGGGCGAACCGTCGGGATGAGGTCTCTGTCTGTTTTCGTACGTGCGACTTCCGCATCTGTGTACTCGATTCGACGGGTGTAGTCGGTTCGACAGGTTTTCGATTAACAGAGCGCATGATTGAACGATAATATCGAAATTCGGCTTTCGATCGGTTGGTTGTTATTGTTTCCGACATTGGATTTCTTTTATTTTGGTGTTTATTATTTTGTCGTCGTGTTATTTTTACGCTGTGTTATTCTGACATAGTAACTCCCCCCAACATCATACACGAGAATTGAAAAAAAAAAAAAACCAGCCCAGCTATTCGGTATTATAGGATTCGGTACATCGTTCATTAAACATCGTTAAAATGCTATAAATTTTGTTT
Source organism: Clistopyga incitator (assembly GCA_947507545.1). NCBI lineage: Eukaryota > Metazoa > Arthropoda > Insecta > Hymenoptera > Ichneumonidae > Clistopyga > Clistopyga incitator. The sequence goes on from OX382175.1 coordinate 6,160,998, forward strand.
TTGTCAAAAGTATGTTCATATAAAATTTTCTTTCGATGAAAGAAGCAATCGCTACTTCAGGCACATAACATTTGAAGATGATTTCAGATACCAACGAAGCAAAAATATTGTTTCCAATTTTCTTAGAAATGATTAATATTGATTCTTTCAAATTGAAGACAAGATCAAATTCGATTCAGATACATCTATATTTGCTTGCATATGAATCTGATCATTTTTCGTTTGAAATATGAAGTGTCTAAAAACCTAGTGGGAATAAAAATGAATAGATTTAAATCGAATAAGATTATTCGCTCGAATCCTCAGAAAAGACTTGGTATGCTGCAGATTGTAGCGGTTTCGAAGGAATATTCAGACAAAGCGAAGAGGAAAAAACTGAAATAAAAATAAATAATCTGCTCGCAGTCTGAAAAACACTATAGCTTTGTCATTACGTCGAGTTACCTTCAGCGGCTATCTGACTATATGAGCATACTGATTCAACGGCTCAACTATTAGAGTTTTTTTCAGGAACAATTAATATTAATTTTTTGCGAATTAAATTCAGACACATCGACATCATCTAACATGTAAATTTGATTAACTTCAGTACAAAGTATATATTACCAAAGTAGGGTTATCTGGGTTTCAATACGTTGCATAGGCTGAACGGAGGTTCTATAATTCATATAGGTTGAGTAGATCGTAGGAGGGTCTGTGAATAGGGCGACTAAGCGGTAAGAGGCTCTACGCGGAATCAGCAAGACTCTACGGAGGACAGCAAACAACAGTTGAACCTCCAAGATGGGGATTGCGTCACATTTGAACAAAAGACAAAATATTTTTCACAGAATATCTGACGACAATAAATTTGATTACAAAAAATCGACGATAAAATTCCAACACGATAAAATATTAACGTCAAATAATTTAGAACAATGAATTCAAAATATCAGACGACAGTACATAATTGCTAAAATAATTGGTAACAAGACATTGAATAAGATGTGTAACTATTGCAGATTTTTGTATAACACATATTTCGCATTTATACATATAAAATATTGCAGACAAAAATGTTGCAGACATTTAGTCTTTTTGAAGGTTTTCCTTCCTCATAGAGGAAGCTTTGTTTTCATGACATTTTTTTTTTCGAGTTTTTTATGTCAGCATGCTCAGAATCACCTAAAGCGTCGAGAATAATGGTTGTAAAAATGTGTGTGTGTGTGTGTTCCAGGAACCTAAAATTTAATCGTCCACAACTCGCGAATGGCACGATCGATAAAGCCCAAATTTGGCACGCAAGTAAAGAAACTCCTCTTCAGTTGCTATCATTTTTAAGAAAATACATCTATGTATACTGATTATACAAAAAAAAATGTATTTTATTGAAAAATGTCGTATACTCTCTACTCTCTATTTTACAAAAATCATTATTTTATTGAATCTTTCGATTAAACACTAGATAATATGATGGAAAACTAAATATATTTAGATATTTGATTTCAAATTATTCATTTCCGAGCAGCCATGGTCACCGCGGGAGACTTTTTATAAAAAGTGGTGTGCGATGTTAATTATATCTCCTACATTTAAGAATATTTTGTAATCAAAATTGAGAAACATACTTGAAATGATATTTTTGACTGTAAAAAACAAAGTTGAAAACCTGTAACCATTTTCCCAAAAATAAAATAAAACTTCCCACAAATACCCTTTTTTGACCACGAAAGAAATGTAAGCTCTTAACAAGAACGATCTCGCGTTTTTCCTTCAAAATAAAACAGTTCTGGCGACAGATATGACGTAGATCAATTTCTTTTAGCTTGACTTTCAAGAAGACGAGAAGAAATTGTATGGAGCAGAAAAAAAAACCTGTTCCCCAGCCTTTGTCGTACAAGGACTGTACAATCCACGGCGGTTCTTACATTGCGCGACTACAAATTATATTGCATCAAATATGTGAACGAGTCGTGCGCTGAGTCTGCAGTGGTGTTCGTGTGATTTCAGGAACTGTAAAATGCCATAAACTTCGTCAAAGATGCAAACACAATGGCTGTTTGACTTTGACGAAGTTGCCGCATTGTTTTGCTTCTCAATCGGAGGAACTCTGCCTTAGGAAGTGAGATGAAGAGACATAGGGGGCGCAATGAAAAGTGACAAGGACTTGCAAAGTTTTAGTGCGATCACACAAAGAGCTCCACCCTTCTTGCCTGGGTGGAGTTTTGCTCTCGCGCGTTCTGCGGGACTTTGCCAGCTCTCGTTATCCGCGAATTCGGTGCTCCCACAAACCCGGCGAATTCAAGCGCCGAAAGTTACTCCCTATCTAGGTCGCAAACCGCCACCATCCAGATAGATTGCACGCCGCCCCTCTCCCGCAGCAGATGACGAAAATACTAGAAATTAAACCATGTACACCGAGAAAAAAAGTTTCTACCGATGTATTTGTAACGTGCGACTTTCTCATCACATTTGTTAGGGGCGTGAAGATTTTATCGTCAGTTTCGTGAGATATAGTCGGGAACTGCACGAAAAAAATTTGAGTACTTCGTACATTAATTGTAATCTACGTTTCTAGCACCAAATTTAGTCCATAGCAGGGTTGTATGTTATTTTTCGTTTGTAGAACATTTCAGTTGATTTGTTGAGATACGACGTGACTTATAGCAAAATTATTATTCTTTACCAAAATTCAAAATTCTATAAAATCCGAACCGCTTTACCGATTTTGTCGAAATTCAATACCAAACAGCATTTAACGTTTCTCTAGTTATTAAGAACTATTTAGCCATATCGTCGAACTTTTACGAAAGTTGGAGTATACGACATTTTTCAAAAAAATAAATAAAAATTCTATATAATCAGTATACATTGATATATTTTCTTAAAAATCACAGCAATCAAAGAGGAGTTACTACTCTACTTGCGTGCCAAATTTTAGCTCTATCGATTATGCCATTCCCGAGTTGTGGATGATTGAATTTTCGGTTCCTAAAACACACACACAGGCACATTTTCAAAACCATTTTTTTAACGTTTTAGGCGATTCTGAGCGTGCTGACATAAAAATCTCAAAAATAAAACATTTCGTGAAAACAAAGCTTCCTCTATGAGGAAGCAAAAATAATCGAAATTAACCGAATAGTTTTTATTTAAACTCGTCCATAATCGTCTCGATAAAACGGTCTGATATGCAATTATTGTTACTGTTTTGTAATATATCTTGTGTATATTTTCCGCTAATATCACTAATCCACTAATCCACAGTTATAGAGGCTTTCCTGCTTACAATGAATAGCAGGAAGGTGCAACATTTAAAAGTGTGGCGAGACGCTTGCGCTGACGCATCGCGCGCGCAATCATCGGCATGCCTGTAGCTCATTGGCGCTATTTACTGCAAGCACGGGAAGCCCCTATAACTGTAGATTAGTGAAGTATTAAAGCGTGCATAGCGATGAGAGATATTCTATCAAAACGATTATGGACAAAATGTAACATTCTTCTGTTTCATCGATATCTCTATTTTCTGCTCTAAGAAAGTATATAGAAAAGAGTCTTAACTAGACTTTGGCGGCGAGCAGATGTGCGATACAAAATAATTGAGACAAATCGAAGCATTCGTTATTGAGCTAACCAGGAAATCTACGCATACACTCACACGTACACACTTTTTTTAAAACCACTTTTCTCGTCGTTTTGGACCAACGGAGATCACCCTGGCAGCGAAAAGTTGGAAATAAAATATCACGGAAACAAAACTTTCTCTATTAGGTAGCAAAGAAAAATAAACATTATTTGAACATGCTATCAATATTGCAAAATACCAAAAGCATAGTTAATACCCAATTAGTTAACGTCCAATACTTTTTAGAGTTCATTCATACGTTCACAAAGTTTTTTTGAAGCCAGATAGTGTAACGTGGATGTGCTGAACGATACGACGCAAGCTCTGGGGGCGCCCAACGCAATGTCCTTCTGAGTGTTTTAAAACAATTGACTCAGGGCCATTTTTCGGAGGGCTTGCGTGTTTAGGTTTTGTTGTCGCGATGGCAGAAAAACCATTGCACTGACCCATTGAATAGTGTCGACGCACGTTAAGTGGTATTATCGTCATCTTTAGGCCAAGTGACGATTAAAAGAACTTTAATAGTGGCTAACGCACGACCGGGTTTCCAATGGCGTATAATGCCTCGATTAAACTTGGGATCAATCCGTAGCGTGAATAAATCAATTCAACCAGTGACAGCATAATCGTAGTAGCTGCCGTCGTCATGGTTGCCCAGTGCAGCGAGTGGAGACTACTATTGGTGGAATAGTCAGAAGACTATTTCGTCAGGGTAAATTCCGAACAGCCGAACGACTTGTGATCTCGCAGCGATGAAATTGCTTCAGAGAGCAGAGAGAGAGAGTTTAAGTAGGTTTGTGTTGGTGCTGATGGCGTTAGTAGAATACTTCTTCGTGCATGTGGCATCATTCGGACGAACGACCGCTTCGTGCGAATAGAAACGCAGGCAGCTGGACGGCACACAATCGATAGTACGACACGAACGATCTCTCCTGTAATTGCTAAAAGCCGGAAACCGTTCACCTTGCAATTCCTGCTTTGTCTTTTCATCTAGGTCCTTTATCCGTGAAAACCCATTGATGCGTTCAATTGAAATCTAGCATCTGCAAAGCCTAAATTTGATAGACGCACATTGTCCAACAGTTGTCACATAATGTTCAGTCAATATTCTTCTTAATCGCAAATCAAGGACCTATGAATTCAAATAACCTCATTAGCTGTGGCGAATAATCAAGAAATTAACGGAAGGGCCGGTAGAGGAAATGTCACTCGATATTTTGAACTCTTGGATAGGCCAGCAGCTTATTTCGAACGTATGTGCAAGTGTTGGGGTTGATGAACGCTCTTTAAGCCTCTATTGTCTATAACGTGAAGCTGAAACGCCTCGATCTGTGTAGCGGCATATCAACAGTAGAATATGGGTATATGAAGGTTTCTTGAAGAAAACTGACAAACTCGTAGACCGTCGGTCTAGGATCAGATTGTCACTTTAGCACACTGAGAAAAAATTAAAAAACGGTGCCAACCTCGTGGAGAGATTGGCAAATTGGTTGCTGACTCAAAGGAATATAGGTTGAAATAATCGCAGGACCTTTGCATCCAGTTGCGTTTGTTAATTTTACGCGACCTCGAAATTTAACTTCGCTTATTTAACTCGATTTTCTCATGATTTTTATAACAATTACATTTTCGGAAATAACAATAAATTTGCTATTATGATTATAGTTTGTTATTTGACTTTGCTTTTGCCCGCGACTGTGACTTCAACACGATTACTTTAAGTGTCTTACGATATGCTATCAATTGAGGCTGAACCCCTAATTTTTTGATCGGTAATGTTCTGCCCTTAATTTTTTAATAAAAATAAATTTTACTACTGAAGTTCATCATTGAAAAAATTCGGTTTGCGAAGTTTCAGGATTTCCTCCGTGATGTGTATTAAAAAAATTAAAAAATCAGAAAACCCGAAAATTTTCCGCCCTAGGCACGGGCCTACTGATAAGGCCTAATGATAAATTCACGAAAATCAAAAGTTTATGAAATACGTCTACATCCTTTATATAAACACATGTATGCCAGCATTTTCAAAGCCTACATCCTACCTAAGAATACGGATTTGGTACAGAAACGTTCAAAGTAGGTTTTACTTGCGATTTCGTGGGGGTAGATGCACTACGATGTAAAAGAACAGTAGAGGGCTAACGAGCAAAACTCTCGAGACTAAACTATAGTGTCACCGCGCCATTTTGTTTCACTTTTCTCCCCTCTATGTTTCACTTCCTCCCCCCCAGGCTTAGGCACTTGGCATGTAGTGCCGAGAACTTCCTCTGCCTATTCACTTTCAAGATGAGTGTTACATGGAAAGGCGCTGCTGGCAGTTGGACAGGGTGCACGAAGCTTACAAAAAAATCGGAGGTGAAAAATTGGGGATGGCGAGAAGACAGTCACTTTGCAAGGGTAAAACGTACATGTACACAGCAACATCATATAAACGGTTTACATGGGTGGGCGATTGAAATAGCGAATGGCCAAAATAGGGAATTTCATAATGATGATTATTTAAGATTCAGACGATTATTAATTTGAAATTCGTTATTTTAGGCATTCACTATTCTGACCTCTATTCTGATACATATAAAATACCTTCATGTTCATAAATTATCCACGTATCGTGGGAAAACTGGTATCAGATGACTATTTACGAAAATAAAAATTCACTCATTAAATTTTGCTCTTTACATAGCAACCCCTACGAGGAAGTATTGTAGTTGATTTTGGCTTCTTAGTTAATTCATATTATTAACATTTTGTTCCCATTACAGTAAACGATTGCGACGTAGGACTCCCCGAGGGCTGACTTCTTGCTTGTCGATATTCTATAACGTTCAATGACAAAGCGACGGTACCGGCTCATTAGCCGTCCGGCTCGCGTGCTCAATGCGTATAGTCAACGGAATTCCTTGGTACAGTATCACGGATCTATAATCGATTTAACAATCGATATGTCCGTCGCCAGCTCTCGGGTTGTCTAACTCAGTCTTATATATCTCTTACACGGAAGGGCAGTCGTCTCTCCCACGAACGATGGAACCACAACTTGTCGATACGAATCGAGAAGTAGTGGTCGCTATTATTCGCAATATAATTTAATATTACGTTGTCGACGAGCACTCGAGAAGTCGGTGACGCTGCATGACGTCGAGGCAAAGGACGGGAAATTATTATCTGCATGGAAAAAAGGGCTCGAGTAAAATTACTATTTTTTTGTTGGTTACGCTCATATTCGTTGTTGCAACCATTGCCTTTATTGCCGGAATATCGACTGGTTGATTCCCTCGGCAATCCCAAATTGATTACGATGATCGTACGTATAGCCAACGCGATTAAGGTAACCAAAAAATTGTTTTCAAGTGGGGTGCTTAAATGAAACACGAAAAATAGTACCTAGGATATATGGTTCTGTTAACTCGCGGATTATTTCGACCCGGACTTACAAAATATATTCGGCAGAGCTGCGGCTCTACGCAATTAGTACTTCGTGGTTTGCGGTATGTCCACTTGGACATTTCAGTTTGGAGGAAAGATAAAGACTAACTAAGGAAATGAGGGAAGAAAGCGTCAAGTGGGTAAAGAAAGGGGAACTTTTTGTAGCCGCGGCGCGGTTCAACGATGCTGAGTGCGCATTGCACGCGCGGCCATTCAAAGCTCCAGTGGATATGACTGCAGAAATTTGAGATGGTCGTCCGTTGTGATCGAGGGATATCGGCCGGTTCTAATAGTGTTTTTGAAATTTGTGGACAAATATATAAAAATGTGGATTAATAATTATTAAGTATCAACGTTGGAAAAATGGGTAGGACGTAATAGTGACAGAAAGTTCTTTGCTCCTTTCTTCGTAGGATATGCTTAGTTGAAATTCAGCAATCAGTCAACTGATGAATTTATTCAGTTGATTGACAACGTTGGAAAAATGGGTAGGACGTAATAGTGACAGAAAGTTCTTTGCTCCTTTCTTCGTAGGATATACTTAGTTGAAATTCAGCAATCAGTCAACTGATGAATTTATTCAGTTGATTGATATTTTTTTCTTCAGTCGACGAATAAATTATTCTTTACTCGACTGAATTTTTTTTTCCGTCAACTAATAAACGATCCTAAAAATAAATTTCGGACTAACTTAGTTTTTTTCTTAATAAACTGGACTGACGAATTTCAATTGAATCTACTAATTTATCTGAAGCATTCTAGTTAATTCAACCACGAGAATTGGTTATATCGACGAAGATAATTAGTAAATACAATAATATAGTTTATGGTTGATTTCACTATTAACTTGTTTAATCGAACTATAATTTATCTAACTAAGATCTATTCGTTTACGTACCCAGAAAATCGCAAGGCGCAAATATAACCGTAGCAACTGAAGACGGAAACAATTTTTTGTGTATGTCAACCAAGTCCTTTTTCCGTGGGTTACGATGTATTTCCGTAAAAATCCGAGCATCGATTTTTTTTTTATTCATATAAATTCTTTTTTTGATGTAGTTTCTATGTGACAAGTGGAAAGAATAAAAATTGCTATGAAATACCAAAAGTGAAAACATTTTGGCAGTCTTGCAAAATCATTCGATCTACCCTACACATTTTCTTCCCTCCCAGCCTTTGGTCGAAGTTCGGTTGTTAACATTTGTCAAGTTGATATAATTACCGAGGTAATTGGCGACCTTGTGTCTATCAGGTTCAGCGGCGACGTTGCGTCCCTCCACGGAGTAAACATCGGTGAATACTAAACATCTGGTAACTGTTCCAGACTCGTAGAAACGGGGACGATGGTGTTTCAACGTGGAACTGCCAGAGTTGTATGTGCATAGTCGAGTGTCCGGCATGTAGTCGTAAAAGCAGGGCGAAAGCTCGTTCGTCCGTCCGTTGTGGCGCATTCTCTCAGCGTACAACTAATTGCCCTGTACTTACGTCTCGCGCGGTCCACTCCGCTATGAATCATCGTGCTGAATGGACTGGGTCGTCCGCGATCAAGCGACAAACGACGAATTAATGGGCTGTGCGAACGCGGCGACGTTGCCGACGAACCCGCTGTTTCGGTTCACTCGCTTACTATCTATCCGTGTATTTTGGTGTACTATAACAAGTTTCTATTTATATGTACGATACATCCGAATGTATACACGTGGAAACTTTATCACAACGCACGAGTGAACTTTCAACGCGTCAATTGAACGATATACCGATACTGATTTTCGCGGTAGCTACAGTGTGGCGCCGGTGCAGCATCCCGTGCATTATAGCCTGAATAAACAATCCGCAATATCCAAACGGTTTCCTGACAGCATGGCGAGTACAATCATAGTCAGATGGTATAATGTGTTAGACGATATGAGTTCTATCATAAATATTATGAGTTCCTTACAGGAGTATTTGTGGATAAGCTTTTCTGTCGCTTAATGCGCGGGTCGGAGGTAGAGCACCTCGACATACATGCGTTAATAAATAAAATTGATAAATAAAAGGAAGAAGGTATCCATGGGAGAGATTATGGACGGTATCTCTGTGCCTAAGCATATAGTAATAGTAATAGTATCAAGCGGTTAAAAACGGACCACATTGTTTTATCCGATTGCTCATCGAGATTCAAGCAATTTCAGCAAAGGAATGACTGGTCAGGAAAATTTTATTACTGTCTGTCGTATGTTGAAATTATACAAAATATCAGTCCATCGTTTTTTTTTTTCCAATATCGCTAAAATGTAAATGAGACAAAACGGTACGGTATGTGAATATCTCATTGTAAGTAAATTATCATTTTCGCACAATGTTGAGACGGAGAATTTGTTTATCCCCATTTTATAGTCAGTAACTGAAAAAATACTTTTTCAGGCACCTTTGTTCAACATTTCCGCAACTGCCTCGCAAATCGCCAAAAAACGACTCTAATAAAAACAATGATAACGTCGGTTTGGCTCGGCCAGTGGCTTATTCGGGAGTAAAAAAACAGGACGGCTAATAAACCCCTAATTCCGCCCCTAACGGTAAAAGGGCGGGGCTAACAGACGCAAAAAAAATCAACACAATGTAACAGGAAAAACTAATGAACAGATTATTAACGATTCATTGAAGGTTTTCGCAAATAATTTTCAAAATCGGTTGTCACAAAATTGATAAAAGTTAGGATATATTAACGAGTATGGTGAATTACAAAAACTCATCCATGTCCGTTACTCATTATCGTTTTAAATCCGTATATTCCAGCACGGAGAACCCCCGTTGCTAATGTTTTTATTGTGATTTTTGACCAGTTCCTTTACGTCGAGACTGACCCAGAATTTCCAGATTCTAGTTCTGGTCTGGAAACCTATCTCAAAATCTTTTTTTAAGCGGTCTCATAATGTCCTTCAGCATCGGTCGCATTTCAAGAAAATTCTTCTTAGATTGCCTCAAACTGACAATTAAAAAATTCCTCTCGAATTGTCTTAAATTGCCTTAGATTGTCAATTTAAGAGTTCTTGTTTAACGAGCGATAAAACTGCTGTGTAAAGAATCAGCTATAATTGTTGAACGGTTAGCTATGAAACATCTGAACGATTCATTTGTGAAGCGGCTTTCAAGAAACAGAATGAAACGCTTTCCTATTAAAATCAATAACAATTTTACTTTTTTTTGAAAACTCGCGGAATAATTCTCGTTATGTTATCAATTGCACTAAATTGTACAAAAGCACTTACAAAAACATAGCATTGAGTCGACAACTCTGAAACGCTTAAATGTCCTTAAGACCATGTCACGATCTGACCATCCACCGTCAATCGTTGGAACTTATGAGCTCGAATACTTATGAGCATCGCATAGCGTGTGCCCTTTAAATGAAACGGACACGCCGTTTGCACATCAAGTTCAGTACAATTACAAGCCCAACGCTTCCTTTAAAAGTGTGCTTAAATTTCTACGGGCTTCTACATTTGCTCTCATGAAAAAATGCTTTTCACACTGAACTCTGAAACTTTGGTCAGAACTTTGGCTATCCCCGTTAAAGTTGGTGATTTCTGGTAGCTCCTTTTACGGCTCTTTAGTAGCTTCTGTACTACAATACATAACGTTCTAGGAGGCTATACCGCACAGCTGGAGCATACATAGGACCAAAATGGCTCGACATCACGCTTTTTCAACGTTGTTACTCGCACGTGTGCGGCATTACCTTATCTGATGCTCCATATAATTACACATTGTAAAAAAATGTATGCGTTTTTCCCATACAAACGTGTACGTATTTTGTTAAACTCGATATAGGACGTAATAATAAATATGTTTGCATAGTAAATTTAATACATAATTTGTAGCGTTAATTTCAAGAATATCCCGAGTATGGAGGTAGTCAAACATTTAAGTGTCGGTCCTGGTGGACAGAACTTATAACGCTTACATACATGTACTTGATATGATAGTCTGTAGATCTTTCAGAACTTTTTGCACATAAACATATAAACAGCATACTACTGGATTTAAACAAAAATTACAGTGTATTTCGGGGCAAGATGCCACTTACGTTAATGTCTCAATTTTTTTATCCACAGGGTACTTGGCAGATTTGTTAATTGCCACTAATAGGGCGATGCATCTCATGTGGAAAAAGATTTGTCTGGTTGCCGGCGTATCAGACAAGCCTCTCAGAAAAAAGATACTCCGGAAAGCGCAACAGAAACTATGATCTCGGCACTAGGAAAATCATTGCTTAATCAATACAACGGCGATTTGAAGCGATCGTTGTTATTTAGTCCGAGAAAATGCGATATCACCATACGCAGGCTCGATACCTGACATCCTCTAATGCCTCACAAAAGAATATGCTGAGGGAGCGTCTCACGGGACGTTCAACACTATCAGGTCTGCGATCGTGCTTACCACCGGACCGGAATTTAGACAAGATCATCGAATTCGGAGATTCTTTAAAGGCGTTTTCACACTAAGACCATCGAGACCGAGATACGATACGAAACCATGATCTCGGCACTAGGAAAATCATTGCTTAATCAATACAACGGCGATTTGAAGCGATCGTTGTTATTTAGTCCGAGAAAATGCGATATCACCATACGCAGGCTCGATACCTGACATCCTCTAATGCCTCACAAAAGAATATGCTGAGGGAGCGTCTCACGTGACGTTCAACACTATCAGGTCTGCGATCGTGCTTACCACCGGACCGGAATTGGGACAAGATCATCGAATTCGGAGATTCTTTAAAGGCGTTTTCACACTAAGACCATCGAGACCGAGATACGATACGAAACCATGATCTCGGCACTAGGAAAATCATTGCTTAATCAATACAACGGCGATTTGAAGCGATCGTTGTTATTTAGTCCGAGAAAATGCGATATCACCATACGCAGGCTCGATACCTGACATCCTCTAATGCCTCACAAAAGAATATGCTGAGGGAGCGTCTCACGTGACGTTCAACACTATCAGGTCTGCGATCGTGCTTACCACCGGACCGGAATTGGGACAAGATCATCGAATTCGGAGATTCTTTAAAGCCGTTTTCACACTAAGAACATCGAGACCGAGATACGATACGACGTGGGATTCAAGAACACTCATAACCTCCGATCCGAACCGGAAGCAAGCTATTTCAATAGCACCGTTTTATAACGCGTGTACCAATATATGCGCAACGGCCAGCTTATAGTGCTATATTGAAAAAAAGAAGATTTTACAGACGGATGAGTCACTGCTTCTGCCGTTTAAGAAACCTTTTCGTACAGTCTCAGTGCAGACTCTAAGCCGTTCGGTTAAAATAACTAGATCAAAGCGGCGTAGACAGGGGAAAATTTTCGGCCCACGGCACGCGACGCGTCAACTTCGGCCGCTAATAGAAATGGTGTCGACGTCGAGACAATCAGAAAAACGGCACGATTGGCGCAGAGCCAAAAGGCCAAAACGGCTAAATGCTGAATCCTCAACAGTTGAAAAATTCTGTAATTTAAACATTTCGAATGATACAGACCCTTTTACAAACGCGATCTTCAAGTCATAAATGAAAACGTTAATAAATTTCAATTGACTAAATAAACGTATCGTTTTCTGTTGCCGTAAATCAAGTTTTTCTGTACCTACCAATTGATCTTGAGGTAGAGTTAAAAAATACAATGTATGTTATTTTTCGTTTGTAGAACATTTGAGTTGATTTGCTAAGATTCGACGTGTTCTTTAGCAAAATAGGTTTTTACAATAATTCAAAATTCTATAAAATCCGACCCGCTTTACCGATTTTGTCGAAATTGTATACCAAACTTTTAAACATTTAACGTGTCTCTAGCTACGACCAAGCGGCCACTCATCCAAGTTATGGCCGCAAACAATGCTGCTTAATTCGGGAGATCGCCAAATCCGTACATCGACCGCACAACCAACAGTGTCCGTCACTGTAATTATTAATTCCTTCACTCAATATTATATTAGCTGTATTACTTTGAGAACTTTCTCTCTCTCTCTCTCTCTCTCTCTCTCTCTCTCTCTCTCTCTCTTTCGATTAATATCGATACTTCTCAAAAATAGAGCAAACGGGATGAATGAAACGTAAGAAATATTTATTAATGATAACGTAATAATATTAAGTATATAAGATAGGCATCTCTAACTTCCAATGACGACGCCACTCAGTCGTTCGGTCGCAACTCCTCAATTAGTACCTCGATATTGCAATCGCTACTTTTTATGAAAGGTTATATGTGTATTTAAATATTGTACATATGAAGTACAACTACTTCAAGTTAGATTCAGTAATTACTCCCACAGTTACATCAAATTTTTTTCACGTCGTCCTACAGTCACACAAGAGTTATAGCGGAAATGATCCCAGCATCAAATAGAAGTCTTGTAAGGGCCGTGCAATATTCATAAAGCGAGTACACGAATTGTGGTCTAACTGTAGTTTTATATGTCGCTTTATATTGCATTGCTGTAACGTCGTTGTGAAGTTATGGCCGCAAACAATGATGCTTAACTCGGGAGATCGCTAAATCCGTACATCGACCGCACAACCAACAGTGTCCGTCACTGTAATTATTAATTCCTTCACTCAATATTATATTAGCTGTATTACTTTGAGAACTTTCTCTCTCTCTCTCTTTCGATTAATATCGATACTTCTCAAAAATAGAGGACACGGGATGAATGAAACGTAAGAAATATTTATTAATGATAACGAAAGAATATTAAGTATATAAGATAGGCATCTCTAACTTCCAATGACGACGCCACTCAGTCATTCGGTCGCAACTCCTCAATTAGTACCTCGATATTGGAATCGCTAGTTTTTATGAAAGGTTATATGTGTATTTAAATATTGTGCATAAGAAGTACAACTACTTCAAGTTAGATTCAGTAATTACTCCCACAGTTACATCAAATTTTTTTCACGTCGTCCTATAGTCGCACAAGAGTTATAGCGGAAATGATCCCAGCATCAAATAGAAGTCTTGTAAGGGCCGTGCAATATTCATAAAGCGACTACACGAATTGTGGTCTAACTGTAGTTTTATATGTCGCTTTATATTGCATTGCTGTAACGTCGTTGTGAAGTTATGGCCGCAAACAATGATGCTCAACTCGGGAGATCGCCAAATCCGTACATCGACCGCACGACCAACAGTGTCGGTCACTGTAATTCTTAATTTCTTCACTCAATATTATATTAGCTGTATTACTTTGAGAACTTTCTCTCTCTCTTTCGATTAATATCGATACTTCTCAAAAATAGAGGACACGAGATGAATGAAACGTAAGAACTATTTATTAATGATAACGAAAGAATATTAAGTATATAAGATAGGCATCTCTAACCTCCAATGACGACGCCACTCAGTCGTTCTGTCGCAACTCCTCAATTAGTACCTCGATATTGGAATCGCTACTTTTTATGAAAAATTATATGTGTATTTAAATATTGTGCATAAGAAGTACAACTACTTCAAGTTAGATTCAGTAATTACCCCCACAGTTACATCAAATTTTTTTCACGTCGTCCTACAGTCGCACAAGAGTTATAGCGGAAATTATCCCAGCATCAAATAGAAGTCTTCTAAGGGCCGTACAATATTCATAAAGCGACTACACGAATTGTGGTCTAACTGTAGTTTTATATGTCGCTTTATATTGCATTGCTGTAACGTCGTTGTGAAGTTGCTCCAGACACGATCCGAACCATCTAGTGTGAGCCTTCTAATGTGCGTTAAAACTTTGCCACCTTACAGTCTACCCCAAGTTTTGTACTAGTCAAACAACTAAAACTCGACGTCGATGAGACACTTATGTGATGCCAACCACGAAACGACTCTGGAGGGATACCCGCATCGGTTCCACTAGGGTACTCCGAAATCCTCTATAAGAATCTACTCCAAAATCTCCTCAACAAAAAAGCTTAGGGCGGAATTAGTGTGGAATAGAGGTACTACTAGTTGATCAACTCGGAAGAGGCGCTTACATAGAATTATGACAGAACTTCACTTGGTAAGTTCGTTTAATCAATTAATTCTTTGTGTTATACCATATGAAATCATGGGTACCTGATAAAGATCATAAAAAATGATAAAGAATATCAATATTGTTCGCGTCAAAAAGAATGACACCCACGATTGATTTGAAAATATATTTCAACTATGACCGCGAACTAATGGACGATTAGTTAGCTTTTGTCACTAAATCCATTTCGCATTCCCTTGTAAAACGGATTTATCCTCCCTTTCCAGTCGAAAGACCGAAATATATAAATAGAAAATGAAAGTGCATTATCGGGGATATGTGCAATTCTTACGTGGCTTTGCTTTTTTCTTTATCTAGCCAAATAGTATACCTATTTATGTTTTTTTTTTTTTCTCGGCGAAAAGGACGTGGTTCTGTAGATGTCGTGTACAGAACGTAAGTTCGAATGCGAGATTTATGTTCAGCCGTGAAAGGAAACACGAGAGGAACGAAAGCTGTGAGCTGGGATTTAGAGTCGAGCAAGGATTTATCGGTATACGCTGTGGCAGTCAGATAGACGGAAAATATTTCGGATACAAAAAAAACCGCGCGATAGACAATTTTTCGAAGTCAGTGATGGAAATTCATGAGTGTCGAAAAAAAAACCCGAAACCTAGTCGTATCATCAGCAATAGAAGTTGCGGGAGCGCAGTGCGGATCTAGGATCGCCTTCAACAATTTGTTATAAAAGTTTGCGATTGGCCGATTGATCACAATGTAGGAATTGGCAATGGGCTCAATTCTGCCTTAGTACTGTTGCCAGAATTGCCAATATTGGCAAACAATTCGAGACCCGTAGACTGACCACACCCGACCATATCCCGACGCCGACATCGAACTGATATTGACTACTGCCTGGGACGAAACTATTATATCTGACAATGTATGACCATATGTGGAACTCATTATTCTCATTCTGATAATGAGAATAATTTAGTCTTCTACCAACTCTCCGACCAGTTGGCCGAATTCAACGTAACGACGCGCGTAAGTCATATGACCAACGTGATGGTCATAATTGGTAAAACTCGAAAAATAACAGTTGTGCTCGCGATTAACACGAAAACAATTGTAATGAATCATTGTAGAGAATTCTTATTCTTTATTCGGTAAAGATCTCTAAAAGTATTTAATGTCGAGCCGTTATTGACGAAGTCATAGCACGTCCACATTTTGGACACAATAATAGCATATTTTTGTCCAAACCCGATTATATATCTGTGATTGTTATACTCGAAGCAACTGTTATACAACTAACGTATCGAAAATTCATTAATTCGGTAATGATCATATTAATTGTTCCGACACTCGCTTGTCGATATTATCGTTCGGAGTAAGCAGCACTCTAGAGGACATGATTGACGGTATATAAACATAATTGTAAAGATTATACGAGATATCCTGTAAAAATTCAGATACCGCTCTGATCATTACGTGCATCGTTTCGAGTAGAAAATTTGCAGCATTACATTTGGTCTTGTTATGGCCCTAATATTAACTAGGCTTAATAAGCGCCGAATGTAACACTACAAATTTCCTACTCACGAGGGTTACTAATCCATGAAACCAATTTTAAATATTGAAGAACGACCAATTCGAAGCATTAATTGCAGATAAATGTAGGTATCCGTTTTTTTATTGGCTGATAAAAAGTACCTAAAACTTAAAATTCTTCGCCCCGTTTGATGTGGCCAATAAAAGTCGTGAATGGTAAACTGCGTGTCATAATCTTGCTGCTTATGACTCCAGGATTTTATTAAACAAATCAACCGTGATCAATAATAGTACATTACATTTTTTGTTACCAGCCAAAAAGTACACTATCTCTTCAACTTCCGTGGTGCACATGGCTCTAAACTGCGTGAGATAGGCACGCGTGGCCTTGCTGCCAGCGTTTGCTATAGCTTTGCAAGAAACCTCCAGAGCAAATTTAGAACCAACCAAGAGAAACAAACGAGTCCCGGGGAAGAGGATGTTTCCAGTTCATTGGTCCCCGACCGAAGAAAATTCGCGTCGCATACGTATTACGTGTATGTACCTTTTTAGGTCTATATGCCATGAAAGGTACCTGCGAAACGACGAAAAACACAGAGCGGAGAAGGAGGGTCCTGTACCCATGGTACCCGACTTTCCGGACGTTAGGTACCGTTCATTTATTCACTCGAGCGAGTCGAGTTGATTATCCGGCTGGACGATTTGTAAGATTGCCCGCAGAAGTGCATACATTATGTATAGGAGTCAATTGGAAGTACAGAGTCGTGAGTTTTATTCGAGATACGGTCTGGGCGCGAATTTACTCTCTGTAATTCGAAGGGTCTTGACAAGAGAATTGGAAGCGAGAGGGAGAGACAGGGCACAAAAAATGTGAGTGAGAGGAGGATAGTCGAAAAAGTTTAAGTTAATGTCGAGTGCATAGAGACTACGAGGAAGGTCAGGCGGTGGGTTTAAGTCAAGAATTCTTCCTAACGACTTCGTCCACTCATCCCCATCTTCATCAGCGCAGATGGAAAGACGTAAAGGTAGAGACACGCTCTACAAATCCCCGAAAATGCTGAGGACATGCGCCACGGTAGGATAACCGCAATTGAAGCAAGGAAATTCATTGATCTTGTCGTCGTGACAACTTGAACACGACCAAGTTTAAAAGAAGTTGATGGTAACCGAAAAAGCCCTACCTCCGCTTCTCTCCATTGTATTCTCCACTACACCTCGCACATCCTATTAGGGGATAGGACGAAGGTATCACGCTCGATGAATAACTTGAATATTAGCGCCATATGAATCGCGTGAAGACCAATGCAGAAAGCGATATCGGACAGTAGATCGATAGACTGAGATAATCTTGCGCAAGCATTTTAATTATAACCGGTAGTGTGCAAAATCAAGCGGCTCCGAAAGCTTAGGAGCATGAATCCGCCCCCGCACTTGCCCTTTTTCTCTCCGGGGACGTCGATCCCATCAGGTTTTTGATTCCTTCGTATACCTTCTTCAGGTTTTTACGATTTTCCCCACTCCCCCTCATCCCCTTCCATTTTTTGATATCCCCATCCCTTTCCATTTTTATTGAGTTCCCCCTAGAGTGTTACCCGCAGCCACTCTTTCCTAATGCACTACTGTATCGCATTTGCACGAGGGCACAGGGAAACTGCGGAAAACCTGCGCCGATACAGCGGCTCTATTTTACTGACTTTCTGCTGTATGATAATACATCAGAAAGTCAGAAAAACTGCCTCCCGCTCAACAGTTAACGCGCGAGTTGGTGCATAGCTAAGCGGTCACCCATCCAAGTACTGCCCGCGAGAGAAGCTGCTTAACTTGGGGGACCGCCGAAGCCATACATCGACCGCGCGCCCACTGCTGTCGGTCTTTTGTGTTTTAATTATTTGTTCTATTTATTCAGACCTTTCTCCAGTTGTGTAATTTAATTGAATTCAATTTTGAAATACCGTACCATTTTAGAGGAAATAGGCTACATTAGAAGCATAGAGCTAAAATAGGCAATGCGCCGATGCTCTCGAAGTATGATGACACCCCTGCATAATGAACGGACCGGAATACTACATGCTCGATTGCTAATTATATCCGTGTCCTTGCTGTGTTGATGGTTAGATGTGCCCCCGCTGATATCGATTATACACGCGTTTCGCTCACCGTCTTTCGAGGAAGAAATTTTTAGATAAATCATCATTTTTGTGAAATGTGGCTAATCACGGCTCAGTTTTCCTTTGACCCCTTTGACAGCAAAAATTTTTCACGCTTAATGTCCAAAAAAAATGTATGGCATTTTCATGCGGGTCGCCCGTCAGTCGCATTATTTTACGTCTCTCTATCAGCCCCCCAGCGTTTGTTCATTCCAACTCGGTCTATGAGGCCCCTCCCATGCTGAACTAAATCCCTTCATAACACCGACCAAATCCAGTACGTTCTAAGATTTTTTGAAACTCAACTGTGAAATAAAAAATTACAGCGAGCAGCAAGCTTCCGAACCGCAGTAACCTAATAAGACATATAAAATTGTCCAAAGTGGTAACGGTAGTACAAGTTTGGGGGGCTGGAAAATTGCACGTAAGAAATGTCTTGTTTAAGGAGCCTTAATAAAACAGATGTACACTTCACCGTCAATATTGATAGAGAATTAATGTTCCACTGGTAGCACGATGCAGGTGTAAAGAAAATGTCTGTGTACTTGCCTTCCATGATTTGATCCTTTCTCACTAGGATGAGCGGAATTGCGCCGGAAGTACTCATTGCAAATCCTTTGTCGAACCGCGTTGCACACCAATACTGTTCAGTTCTAACAACAGTGCATGTAAGTTCGAACACTCCTTCAGCTGAATTGACACCGGGGACATAATATCAGCGAAATAGAGGGCCGACAACGTGAAGGCGAATGTAGAGGCGGAAGCGAGCACAACACAACCGATTTACCGTTGGAAGTACGAACTCGAGTTCCGTCCGAACTCGGGTCCGTGTGTCGTTATCGTAAACAAATGTGTAATCTGAAAAGTGGCGGCGCGCGAGCGGGCTCGAGGCAGCCCCTATTAGCGCGGTTGTCGTCGAACGAACGTCAAGTAATGGAAGCACAAAGGGTACATTTAAAGCGAGATCGAGGACTGATCGATAGAGGAAGGTGACAGGGTCGAAAAAGAAGGAAATAGAGACACCGAGACTTCGCCCGCGGAAGGAATAAGTCGTCGCTAGTGTAAATAAGACGTAGAAAGCGTATGCTCTCTCTCTCTCTCTCCCTCTTTTACTTCTCTCTCTGCATTTCTAATCCATGTTACTCCTGAATACATAAAAATACCTCTGAAAATAACGAAATTTTCAATTACTACTGAAAGCAGTATATAAATTCTAATCCAATCGGATAAGGTACGGAGCAATCGTGCTTACCACGTTCATTATTCGTATTCACTACATCAACTACATTCTTTTAACAAATACCGTTTCAACTTAAGAGGATAGAGCCAAATAAATATTCTAATATCGTAGGGAAATATCTTTTATTTGATTAATTTTGACACGATTACATTTTGAAAACCATGTACGTATCTACCATTCTAAACATAGGTATCCCCTTAAGTGATTGATCAAAACTGTTACCGACACACGCACACACGTGTCTATTTGAAAACGGGATTTAGTTAAAATCATAATAATGATTGGCGAATGCCCAACATCAGTACAATTCAATCTCAAGTTGGTAATTAATAAGCAGCTATGGCACATGGAAGTAATTCGATGACATTTGCAATTTTGAGTATCCAGAGCCAATAAAGAGAAATTCGTACCGCAATTTTCACGCACATGAAACCTGGATGCATATCAAAAGTTCTACACCATAAATTTCTGATAGATAAATCGATTTTATTTACACACGCGAATAGCTAGACCATTTCTTCCTGTTTTTCGATCCACTAATTGATTGAAATTAAGCGTACACTGCAAAACGAAAAGCATAGAAGTAATAAAGAAAAGACAGTGCCGTGAGACACGAACTGATGATCTTGCCTGGGGTGATCATTGCCCCATGTCGAAAAGACAATGAGAATCTCGCACGAATTACGCTAGTGTACTAATAGCGTGAATAAAATGACAAAATTGAAGGAGGATAGAATGGAAAAGAATGGCTTCTCTGAGTGGAAAGCGCAGGTGACACGTGAGTGACGAAATGACGATACACTATGCGAGCTTGTCACTGATCGATCAGTGCCCCTCCCTCGCCCTGGCGTATTCTAGGTACTTCCCGAAATTCCCGAATACCATGTTTCACCACGATCGCCGCGGAACGCACTCGCGTAATTTGGTATATGTGTGTGGGTCTATGTATAGATTCTGTATAAAATCCAATTGTAACGCTCGTCGGTCTATACTCGATACTTGTCAAAATTTGTCGAGAATGGGTCACGAGGGCCTTTCACGATTGGTCGTGTGTAAATTTTCGTTATTTTGAAAACGAAACTTTACACGCTATGTAAGTGGTTTTGTACTCACGGTTGACTTAAACCTTTATGTTGAAAAGGTATCTTTCATATTTATGGTAATTTTCGACAGATTTTCTAAACAATTTTTTTTTTTTTTTTCGTCTCTGCTAAAAAATTATGTAAGAACATTTTTTCTTTGCAATAGCACTATACTAATTGTGATTCGAATTTATTTCAGAATAATAAAGCTTCAAGTTCGAATATTACATTCATTTCTGAAAGTTATATCTGTTGTCGTGTGGAAAAACATTTTAATTGAATATGAATTAGTTTTATTGATAGTTCTGTTTTGTAGCTTCGACAAGTTGCTAAATAGTAATATAATACAGTTTTATATATGATGCCTAACTCAGAATTATTAAAACAGTAACGCGACTATTATCCTCTACTAACAACTTAATTTTGTCCTGCACAAAAGTTGAATGCGTTTGAATAAAAATGAAAAGGAGTAAACAGAGTACGTAATTAATTAATAGAAGGTACAAGTTTTTCGCGCTCGCGTGAGCAAATACTATCTGAGATTAAATTTCCTTGGATCGGTACAATTATCGCATTAGCGATAACTCGCGAGCACACGCACGCGATTAATCTCACCGAGTATCTAAAAGATATCACTAGCTGCCTCGCTCCATTTGCTCTTTCTCGTATCACGAACCCTCAACGTTTTGATGAGAGTACAAAAATCGCACGAACAAACCGTCGCATGCTCGTGAAGTAAAAAAATAATCTGCCAAAACAAAAAAGAAGATCACTGAAAAGCTCTGGTCGTTTGCCCTTCATCAATATGAAATTCGAAAAGTGCACTGGGTCAAGTTGAGACCCGCAAAGAAATGCAAATATCGTGAATAAATTTACTCTCACTGCGCACACATAAAAGTGAATTGTTTAATGGCAGAAACAGCATCGATGCTGTTTAATTATCATTAAACAGAATTGATATTGTAATAGTAATTGCGATTCGACGGTGAGATATTTCGGCAGTTTAACTTTTTGTTTTCAGGCACAAAACAACATTTCGTGTAAAAAATGCATTGGAAACAATGCAGTAACTTTAAAATCATGAAGAGGAAGCAGCGTGATCACATGGTACACAAAAAGCAGCCTATGTTTACGAAGTAAAAGATAATTCACCGAAACAAAAAAAACAATCATAAAAAACTGCTTTGTATCAATTTAAAATCCGCGAAGCACTCTAAATATTAGCAATATATTTACTCTCACTGTCCGCTCCTAAAACTAAAACAGTCGAATAGCAAAACCGATTTTCCGACTGAATGACATTGCCCCGCGACCTCGTCCTTGCCCGTCTCGTGCGCCGCCGTTAGTTCCTCTAGCGCTCGACTTCGACAGTATTTCGTCAATATATAAAATCACAAGTGCATAGCCGCATACTCGTTATACACAAAAAGTAAATTAAAAAACCGTTTGTGCACAGTTTCAGTTGCTTCCGCGTCCCGCACAGGCGAAATATCCCTCGGTTCGCGACCAGTAGAACAATAATAATAATAGCCACGAAAATATGTTAGTGGCGCGGAGTCGGGCCAACGATGCAGCAGCGGCAACAGAGTTTGATAACTGTTGCACAAAAGTTAAACGTGGAAAACATGAGTTCGCAACGAATATAAAAGGAGGCAGTGTATATATATATATATATATATATATATCTTTCTGTCTCTCACAGCTCGAATTGCACTCACGCACCGTCGGGTGTTAAAAATTCGTTTTCCCGCAATATTTTCGCAACTTAATGTTGTTATTATTCGTACTATTATTACAACAAGAGCCTTGTCAGCACCGTCGATTTAAAACAGCCACCGTACTAAAACACCGAGAGAGCGTCGCAAGTGGATCGGCACGGCGTCGACCACGGCGAGGACGACAACGTAAACCGTTTTGCTCGAAAACTCTAAGCTTTAGCTATGTACCTTTAGTTCTCTCTCCTTTCTATATTTCTCTCTCCCTCTTTGCCACCCTGCCTCTCTCTCTCTCTCTCCCCCGCTCACTCGATGACGAGACTCCGAGGTTCTGGAGCGAAGCGCGCGACGCGGGACCAGCAGACAAGTGGTTTTCACGTTTGGCGAAGAAGGTGTAGTCCACGGCGTCGCGACGCTGGTGCTAGTGGTGGTGGTGGACGAGCTTTCAGATGTGGCTGCCGGTGCTTCTGCCGCTTCTGCCCCACTCACCTGGTAAAGGTACCGGCGCATAGGGTGCCTACCTTCCACCACACAGCCTACCTAGCACCAAGCTTGCCACCCCTCGTCCACTATACACATATAAACACGCGCACATATACATTCCTCCTATACGCGTACGCTTTTGCTTAACTGCACATAGGTGTGTGTTTGACCTATAGGAATAAGTGATACAATCTAAAGTTGTAGTATCGAACTATCTCGCTCACACTCAAAGCCGAGGGACTCCCCAGCTGTACACCTACCCTCATAGCTCCGAACATTCCGACTAAAGCTCCTCTCTCAATCGGGAATCATGAGGTAGGGGTACCACCTTACGACTCCCTCGCTAACAGCGTCGTTCTCCGTCTCCCTCTTGCTTTGCAATTTCCACCTCCTCCCTCCCTCCAGGAGCTATAACCCTCTGCTTTAACTCCGCTCTTTCCCCTCTATCCTCACTATATGTTTCTGTCTCTCTGTCAGCTTTGCGCGTACCTATATCTATCGATCGACGTCGCTCTACATAGTACCTACGTAAACCCTTATTTTGTGTTGCTTCGTGTATTCGTTTTATAACTCGTTTCATCGGAAATATTGAGGTTCTTTTTACACATTGCCGTGCATGCACTTTTGTGATTCCGGAAATGATACTTAGAATTTTCGTAAACATATAAATGTATCATTTAGAAATGTATAATATTATAGAGCTGTACTACAAGTGACGAGACTGTGTCATGTTTTTTTAAGTGCATGAATTTATCAGTGTAGATTCTGTGGACTGTTAAAAATGAGACTTTCATGATAATGACTCTACTTAATTACGTGATTACGTTTTAATTTCCGTGTAAATCGGGGTTAGACCGCGGAATTAATGAAAAGATGTAATTCATGAACTGCAAAATGATAAGTTAAACTAGAATGCACAGAAAACAGCTTTTTGATTTAGTGGAAAAAAATGCCAGAAATTTTACGGTATCAAATGGGTTGGGTTCAAAACAGTGAATGACTAAAATAGCGAGTACCCTAATGATGGTCATTCGCGATTCAGACATTCATTATTCTGAAATTCGCTCTTCTAATAGCATGGAAGTTTGCCATGTTGCTGCAAGGAAATTGTTTTTCATTTCTCCCGAATCGCGAGGGGATCTCTATTGGCTGGAATGCGGCACTCCTATTTGCTATGGCATTAAAGAAAATACTGTAATTATCTGACTCTAATCGATCATGCGGAAAACTGTTGGTGGGCCAAAAACTGTACTAATTGCCAGTTGCGATTTTCTCCTGACTTTGAGGACGATCTCTATTAGCTGAAATATTGATTGCATGTCTTTTCCCATGTAGGAGCATCTAATTGGCCCAGTACTGGGACTGTGTTAGTGCCCAGTCTCTCAATAATGGCACGATAACAGAAGCGAGCACTGATTGATTGTTGGATAACTACTGGATGATAAATTCGGCCCAATACTCATAGTTGTATACGGGCGGGCATTGGGGGCTGATGAGATCGACCGGAAATATTCGGTATTATCAATTTAGTAATTGATTAGTAATTAAAAAGTATATATTCCCTAACGGACTGCCTCCTATAATTTTAATAATGCTACTATATTATTATTAAATGGAAATCGTTGACGGATACAATTTTTTCGATAGTGTTTTGGAAAGTGATGTAGTGGGTTTCGAACCTACGACCAATCAAACCTACCTAAACTATCTAACTACCTAACGAGCACGCTAACCACTCGACCAAACCTACTATATGGATGTCCTACACTAGAACTCCATAATAGTTGCATCTAGGATAACAATCACAGGAACATCAGATGGATTTGGATGACTACGAAAAACGTAAAAAAGTGTGTTCAGTTAACAAAAATATGATGACCACAATCTGGACTAATAGGGAGTGAGATAGCGGGAAAGAAGTGTACGCAAGGAGATTGCAAAAATCCTGAACAGATACGATGCCACTTACTTGACTGGTACAAATAAAAGACAGAAATGTATTACTGTACATGTACATAGGTACATACAGCTGGAAAAATTCTTGATTCGACGGAAGAGGAGAATGGGTCACACCCGAAGCGGTGCGATGCCGTCTTCCTTTTTTTTTTTTTTTTTTTTTTTCGATTTCACGTTCTCCTCGCACTGAACCAAGCCTCGCTCTCCACGTCTCACTTCGATTTATCGAGAAGATGCCCTGCTCGCACCCCGCGGTCTCCGACGCGTGCTACTCGCACTCATCACCATTCTCGCATGTCGTACGTGTCAAGCGACTTTCGTCCGACTTTCCCCCTCACGGCTTGATTTTTCTATTTATATTTCCCTAGATATTATCCTGCGCCTGCCTCAGTTGCATTGCAGTCGATGGCTACTCTATGACTGTATTCTGTCAATTTTTGTTATTGCTTATTTTTAAAAAGAGAAATGAGACACCGACGATATCATTTGCGTTCATAATACGGCAGTAGGTCGAGTGACGAGTGAGGAACGATCGCAAAAATAGTGAATGTCAAGATGTTTTGAATAAATCAAGAGATATTTTCATTGGGTAAAGTAGACCACTAAAAGGTTTTTCCAATTATCAACTCGTTTCCTTCCTTCGCATTCCGTTGATTTCACAGATGGAACTTTTTTTGTTTTGGGAAAATTGATTACTTTGAACTATTTCATTAAATTGGAATAATATTTGGCATGATAGGGAAGCCAATTTGATTACCATTACTCGACGGGAAATCTTCGTGACAGTCGACGTGAAAACGAACAAATGGCTTCGATCCCTTTGTCATAACACACAGAGAAAAATTAATCAATCAACAATATCCCGATATAATAACTAGAAAAATTTTGACTGACAACGTGAAATACCTTTTAAAAAATCATGTTTTATTGTTTTCACTTGAACTTTTTGGGAAATTGGCAAAAAAACATTAATCTGATAAGAATAAAAAATGTCAGGATATTGAATATTGGGATTTTTCAACAAATCACAACTTTTTTTTCGGCCAACACTTTTCTATTTTCTTTTATTCTCAATGAGATCAGCTCTTAATACTGAATAGGAGTTTAAAAAAAATTCATTTGAGTACTAAGATCCGCAATATTATCGTATGTCAGCTGAATTGACATTCTTGAGTAACGATAAGTCCATCAAATTGGCATATATCTCATGACACATTGATCGCAGAGTACATCAATATTCTGATACAAAAGAAATTTATCAGATCAACAGAGAATTATTACACTGAGAAAAAAATTGAAAACCAATGGCCTATGAAATTCGATAGCATTTCATTGGAAATGTAAATGTTACGGTCTTACAAATATATTGTGACAGGAGAATTAATATCGACAACCTTTCCTCGAGGTCACACGCTACACCTCGAGTCGCATGATTATTAAATCACCAATTACTAAATGAGTGCATGAAAAACACCACGAACTTTCCGAATTTACGTGACCGCTTTCAAATGACCTGCAAAATTTTATATTGCGTCAGTTAGTAATTTTGTAATCCTGCGGCCAATTCATCTATTTCAAAGGGAGATTGGTCATTTCTTTTGTATCTCCAGGCAATTTTCGTGTTTTTTCTTTTGATAATTCTGCACTGACAAAAAACACTGACTTTTGTAATTTTTTTGCTTATTGTTCAACGAATTTACTTCCAAGGCAGGTGTCTCTGTTTCATTATTATCGCGAAGACATTTTTATAGTTCTGTTATTTAATAAATAGATGAGTCTCACCATCTATAAGGTTAGCATACTCGATAGTAATCCCATGGAAATTGCCACATATCTCATACCCTATTGCTCACGCGGTAAATCAATTTTACGATACTACAGATAAGCAGAGCACTGCCCAAGAGCAGCCTATAGAGCAGTCCTACACTCGTACCTTAGGTATAGTACACGCATCTACGTATTCTCGCTCTGTAGCCGGAATGAAGCACCAGGGCACTCATTATACTACACGAAGGTCTGGGATCTTTTGGCAGTTGCACTGAGCGTAGGCATGTACAAGGGTAAAGATCGGTACAGGAGCTCGCGTGCTAGACACTACTTAACAATCGAGGCTTGCATTTATGAACGGCGAGGCGACCAGGCAAACACAGTACTAAAGAATAGGACAGGGTGGACTATTACAGGTGTGTACACTGCCATTAAGACTGATGTCTGAGAATATAGTGTGGATAACCGAGGTCGTAGGTAATGAACTGCAGGCAGTCAGTAGTTCAAGGACTCGTCCAGACCTCGGCGACGACATCGTGGAGATCAAGACTCGGAAAAGAGCAGCTAGAAAAAGAATTACGCCCGTTGAGCTTCAACTGTCTCATATTTTACACTACAGCTAAACTTTCGATGCTATTATCCCGAGAATGAAGGGAACTCAATTTGAGTTTTCGGTTCCTGGAACACACACACAGACGCATACGCATAAACCATTTTTTCAAAACCTTCTTTTTCGACGTTTTAGGTGATTCTGAGCGAGCTAACATGAAAATCTCGAAAAAACAAAAAAAATTAATGGAAACAAAGCTTTTTATGAAGGAGCAATATATTAATTTTCATATTGAACATTTTCACTAGTCTAAAAATCCATGCCCGAAAATGACTATATCTTGGATCCGATCTATGCAGTCAAGTATAAGAAAATAATATTGTGCACAGTCTACACAGAGAGCCCACCAGATCAGGCAGTGTTCCGGTGTATGTGAAATCCTCGCAAACAATAGTATCACGCGGCCCTTTGCCCATATTCGACCTTGTTTCTATACATAATATGTGTTACGGGGTAAAGATGTCCTGGCTGTAGAAAAATCCACGTGATATCCGGGATTCGCTCGGAAACGTCAATAACGTCATTTCGAACGGCTCAGGTATGTATTACATGCACTAAAGACAGGAGCGATATGTAGTGTCAACCAGTCGTTGGTCTGAGCGCAATACAGCACACGACGCTCTTTTGTTCCTAACAAAACTGAATCCGTGTCGTGTTACAGCTCAGCTTTAAGCTCATCCCGTCACTCGTCTATTCCTTCTTGCAGAGATCTACTTATTTCTCCTCTAGCCTTGTCCTTACCATTCAAAAGTTCAATGATAAGAAGTACAAACGATCATCAAACGAAGCTTTGTTTTCATTTTTTACATTTTGTTTTCGAGATTCTCATGTCAGCATGCTCCGAGTCACCTGAAACCTCGAGAAAAATGGTTTTGAAAATGTGTCTGTATGTGCGTGTGCGTGTGTTCCAGGAACCGAAAATTCAATTGTCCATAACTCGCGAATGGCACGACCGATCGAGCTCAAATTGAAGCAAAACCAAATTACTGAACTCAGAATTTTTTAGATCCTCTTCTTCGGTATGGAAGATGCAGACTTCGAGCTCTGGGCCGGCGGAGGTTGTTCGGGGGAGTGGGATAAATAGGGAGAAGTCAGAAAATTTCCACTGCTTTTGCAATTCAAGGAAGGGCATCAACCGGATATTCAAAAGCAGAGTATTTTTCAAGTACCAGTGTGGAAGACTCTAAATGGCAACGAGATGGATTTTTCAAGATCACTAACGGAAATCGGCGCACCGATGGCGTTGTAAGAAATCTAACAAGGCCTCATATTCTTATTCCTCAGCCGGGTTAAATTTATAAATGGAATATGATTGAAATTGCAAAGCTTTCCACACAAACACACAGACACATCGATCGAAACATACACACACGGACATTATTTTCGAACCAACTGTTTTTAGTATTCTAGACCGTTTTCACTATCCTGACATGAAAGTCTCAAAAAACATTGTTTTCATAGAAACTTAAGTTACGAGAAACCAAAAAATCTACATATGTAACATATATAAAGCAAAACATGTTACAGTAACGATGTATATGGATCAGGCGTTCACAGGGAAACGTACAGTCAGGTGGCCGCTCTTGAACTTAATCGATGCCAGCAGCCGCTGTCCATAGAATATGTCCACATGGATACGTTTATCCATGAATGTCTACACTCGATACATTCAATCATAGAGTCAAAAGGTTCCGTATAACGGGAACTGGGTGTAACAGTGACAGAGGAACAGCAAGGATGCCGGTACTCCCAGCAGCAGCAGAGTTCCGTGCGCATTACGGTGAATGATTGTCGGCAGTGGCCTTGACACCTGACACTGCGAATCGATCGGCACTATTCGGAGGAGAGGGGTTGTCAGAGTCAGTGAGGCAAGCTATAGTAGCTGCACCGATGCATGGCGTGTCTGTAATGTATATTAGAATCGTGCGAGCATCCGAGCCGTCGTTCTCAGCGTAAAAACTATGGAACCTCCACACATCGTTCACCGCTACATGGCGAGACACTTGCATGCTCGGCAAGATAGCTAAACACTACAATGGACAATTTTCACGATCGATTTAACTATATGTCCGACATCGAGGGTCACGTGCCGACAGTCGTTACTGCAACGAACCTTGTAGACAATAAGTCATTCACGATTCTATACTAAAAAAAGCTGCAAAGTAGAGCTTTGCAAATTTCTTCCTCATTATTTTTGGTTTTCTACAAAGCAACCGCTCTGAGGAACCATGCTAATTGATTTTAGCCTGCTTATAGAGGACACTTTGTCAAAAACTAAACATAACAAGGTAGCAGTTTACAAAGTTCTACTGTACAGCTTTATTGGTTATAAAAGTTTTTAAAAAATTGTAATCTGAAATGCGTAACAGATTACTAACAAACTGTGAACGTATCATTTCTAAATAGTACTGAATTTATGTGTAAAATTTGATCTTGCTATTTCACGTTTCTCTAAAATCAATGCAATGATATAATTTTTTATCCTTCATAGAGGAAGCTTCGACACACACACGCCCACGCATACACACAAACACACGCGCGCGAGCGCGCATATTTGTTCTAAAGTGCTTTTCCCGATGTTTTGGACCATTCTGAGTGTCCTGACATCAAAATTTGTCATGAAAACAGAGCTTCCTCTGCGAGGAAGCAAAAGGGGAATGAAACAATCGGTTATTTCTGTTTCTCTAATTTCTTACATTATAGAACAGGCTTAAGGATATCGTCAATCGCTGCTGCTCCGTACAGAGCAAAGAAAACATCTGCGTGAACGAATACAAGAAGATGATTAAGAAGAAGAAGAAATGCAGTGATTATTTGTTGTACCAGATGGAAGGCTATTATTTCGTTCGAGGTTCGATCCCACGCCCCTTCTCATCGAGACACGATTTTAGAGCGCAGCTAGATAACTATATATCGCGGTTACATCTAAATCATGACAATTCCAATATTCCAATACCAATTCCAATACCAATGACAATTCATACTCTGGTAGAGAATTCACACACACACACACACACACACACACAAGCATATAGGAAGTACTAAAAATTCAATTTCATGCACAATACTTAACTTCCACGTCAACATAACGATATTATCATGTGACATAAGAACATCACAAAATTTAACGTCATTATACTATTTGACCTCATCAGCAATCACAACTTTAAAACCTGCAGGCTCTTTGTTCTCTCCTCCTGTAACCCTTGCTCTGTGCCTCAACTATTCACTACTTTGCAATTTTGGCCTCAAGCATTCTTGGTCCCAGTCAACCCTTCTTCACATATCTCTCTCGGCTCTACCTCCGCGTCGTTACACGCATAGTTTCCTTTCGACTAGAGTCTCATATCAGTGAAGCGTTGGCGAAGGCAGCTCTCGAGATTCAGTCCCGTTCGGCGTTCTCGTCATATAGCATCCTGATGGATGCCTAATATATATAGCAGCACACTATTAAACACTATTCAACATAGCGAATATAGGTACGATACTCAAGATAACGAAGGCCCTTGAAATGCATTGGCTAAAGTTACATGGTGACATGTATATCCAAAGCTGTAGTATAACGAAATGTAGATGAAATACAGAGGTGCTGACGCGGTTCTCCATGTATACGTTAGTCGGTAGCTTAAGCTCCACCCACC
This sequence comes from Clistopyga incitator, assembly GCA_947507545.1. NCBI lineage: Eukaryota > Metazoa > Arthropoda > Insecta > Hymenoptera > Ichneumonidae > Clistopyga > Clistopyga incitator. The sequence continues at coordinate 6,192,212 of OX382175.1, forward strand.
CCTCAACCCCAATCGGTCGATGAAACCCTGCGGATGGGTTGGATGTGCAGTAGCCATTCCATTACGCGACGTACCCCACTTCTCGCCCCGCTCCGTGGCTACCTCAATGTATTATTTGTTTTTCCTCCCTTCCGTCTGTGTCCCTATATCTCTATCTTGAGAAATTTATGCATGTCCCATACTCGAATTCGACTCTCGACTCTATCTTTCGTATAAAAATATATTATGCAACAACGAACCCGTTGCCGAGGAAATCCTGCACCCGCGACTTTCTCATCCTGACGAACAGCGTGGAGAAAACTTTCTGCGAAGCTCTCGGCCCAGACTCGCTGGCACGGATTTTCCTCGCTCCATTCGCCGTGACAGTAGACCGCGTATCTCTCGTCTGAAAAAGTTCACGGGAAATTCCTGACTTTATTACAGTCCGTATACGACTTGAGATGAAGAAATGGAATTGTCTTTGTCGTTACGTTCGAATCAAGATGGCTGTGATTAAGCTGATGAGGAATTTTATATTAAGAATGAGTAATTACTTTTTCTGAATTACGCTTTTTTTATATATTGCATTTTTATAGAACGAATAATAGTGATACTAATAAAAAGAATGTACAGGGGGTGAGCGTGGCCGAGTAAGATCGGAGCGCGACTCACACGCAGTGGGTCTGGGTTCGATCTCCGGTTAGGGCCAAAGATTTTTTCGGAGGCTTTGTGAACTGCAAGTGGAACAGATTCCACTATAAACAGTAGGTCTCGGCTAATGACCACAGCAGTAGATGCCGTAAAAAATTAAAAAATTTAAAAAGAATGTACAAAATTACTGCCATAGAATAGAGTTACGATTTTGTTATAGCGTATCATACAATTTCGTGTTTTTTCATTTTAGAGACAACGCAATGAAATCAAAATTGAGAAGAGAACTGAATCGGCTGTTGTGAAATGAAAACTAAATACGTACCTGATAAAAAATACATCAATTATTTGAAGGAAAAATGTCGAATACTCAGTTATTTGGACATTTGACGTTACATTGTTCGGCGACTTCTACAAGGGACTTGCAATTTTCCTCTAGTACCTCCACAGAAACTCGCTCGAATCTAACTTCGCTGTGGTTTTTTTTCACTCGTTCGCAGACCCATGTAGAAATAAGGTTGATACGTAATGTATCGAGACAACGCAATGAAATCAAAATTGAGAAGAGAACTGAATCGGCTGTTGTGAAATGAAAACTAAATACGTACCTGATAAAAAATACATCAATTATTTGAAGGAAAAATGTCGAATACTCAGTTATTTGGACATTTGACGTTACATTGTTCGGCGACTTCTACAAGGGACTTGCAATTTTCCTCTAGTACCTCCACAGAAACTCGCTCGAATCTAACTTCGCTGTGGTTTTTTTTCACTCGTTCGCAGACCCATGTAGAAATAAGGTTGATACGTAATGTGACACTGTAGGTTCTAATTAACGTTCCTAGTCGTGTGATCGTACTTCGATTGCCAACCAGGAACCGCACGTTTTTTTCTCAGAATCAAAACGAGACATTCATTGTGAGCTAGGTAAAAAAATCAGACTACCTCCAACACACAAATACAATGTTACAAATGTAAAAGTTCAAACACGAAGAAGACACAAAGAATTCCGATTAGGCGCCCATTAGAAAACTGCAGAAAATCCGTAATTTTTCCCTAAAAAAATGCAGAAAGCATTCTTGTGAATTAAACGGTTATACTTTTTTTTTAAATCATATCACCATTATTTCTACCCTTGATCATTACTATTCGATTGCCAACCATGAACGTCACGTTCTTTCCTCAGAATAAAAACGTGACATTCATTGTGAGCTAGGCAAAAAAATCTGACTACCTCCAACACACAAATACAATGTTACAAATGTAAAAATTCAAACACGAAGAAGACACAAAGAATTCCGATTAGGCGCCCGTTAGAAAACTGCAGAAAATCCGTAATTTTTCCCTAAAAAAATGCAGAAAGCATTCTTGTGAATTAAACAGTTATACTTTTTTTTTAAATCATATCACCATTATTTCTACCCTTGATCATTACTATTCGATTGTCGGAAATAATTATTCTCCGCGCAATCTTCTGTAGCAGTTAAGTGGAAGGATCCGCGCATACGATTTTTTAAGGATATGGTGAAGTATGAAACGAAAAGCTAATATGAAACTCTTTATAGCATGAGTAGAAAAAAATGTGAAGTAAATATCTTATTAATCTAAAAAGGAGCTCATACATTATGTAAACAATTACAACCAACAAAGAGTCAATCCATTACAATTTGATGAAATCTGAAAAATATTGACAGAGTCGAATAGCTGATGAAAACGGCAAATTCTCATCACCTTTGAAATTCGGTACGACAACCCTCGCTTATCCGTTAAACGCGATTCACTAACAAGAAAAGTTTGCATGAAACACGGTTTTTGCATCTTTGAATAAAAAAAAACTACAAAACCATCAAAAATACTTTAGAGTTATAGCTCCGGAAGAAATACAAGAAAATTCTCGTAAGGATTGCGTCTAAACACCAAAGAGAAACGATCACATGCATCAGAAACTAAGAAATTGGAGAAGAACGAGAATAGCTCGACAAAGCTCTGGTTGATAATCACAGTATCACACTATCAGAGATAGCAGAAGAAAAAGAGGAAAGTCGTCGCTCCTGGTGTGCAGCACTCGTCTAAAATGGCCTTGGGAACGATCGGGTGGCAAATTTCAGGTCAATCAGTTACACGGTATTTGAGTTATACGTCATCGAAGAAGGAATTATAGAAAACCTGCTCGTGCCCACGCGCGCGCACACACACACACACACACAGGAACATTTTTCATTCAAACCCACTATCCTTGATATTTTGGACCATTCTGAGTGTCCTCACATGGAAAACCCTACAAACATGTTTTTCGTAAGAACAAAGCTTCCTCTATAGCGAAGAAAAAAAAAAGTACGAATATCATCAGCCACAGAAGAAAAGCCCTAAGTTTAGCAGGCCCCAGAATGTCCGGCCTTTTGGCATTTTGGCTCTGATCGAGGAGATCCTCTTTTGTGCCGGATGAGCTGAATTATGTCTGACCTATGACGATTATCAGGGACCAGCTTGCGGGGTTCGTGTTACTCATGTCAGGAGGTTCTTCGTGCCAGTCGTCTATGATACTCAAAATAGAAGTAACTATACTTCTTGAACTTCATCCCTCCATAGTCCGCACTTATAGCTGTTTGTACATAGTGCCATATCGATTTTCCATTGCGCTGCTCCTAACATAATGATTCCTTGGTGAGAGTTTGTGACCTCGCAGGACTTTGCTCCTCTGTGATTAGTATTTAAATGTCAACGCACCTGTGAAACTAGCCACGAGATCGGTTATATCAAACGTGGGAAATGAGTTGTTACGGTACGTACCTGTAACTGGGAGGCAAATTGATCAAACGCGATATACGGATTGAGCGTAACGATATCAATTTTATCATTATTATTAATATTAGGATTACGTTTATGCGCGCGCATGCTGTGTGACGAGAGTCGTGTAATTTACGTAAATCAGAGGAGAGCATCGCTATCGCGTTCAGGCGGTTGATAGTTGCGAAATTGCACGGACAAAGATAGAGCCAAGCGTAGGGACGTCAAAAGTGCGGTTCTCATTTTCCAGTAGGAATCACTATCATCGACCATCGCACGCGCTCGCCCACCGAGCGAACGACGGACGGGAGTAGCTCGATTACAAGAGTATATCCGTGTAATACGAGTAACTCCGCTATCGGAAAATTCTTGCCTCTAATTTCGAGATCAATCAACCTCGACATTCTCGTCACCTCGTATACAGGAAAAAAATTGACGTTACATCGATTGTCCGGAAGCCGATTTGCTGTCAATGACAACAAATTTGTTGTTCATGAAAAAAGAGGATATTTGTTTCGATGCATTTCGATGTAACTCAAGTGAAGGAAGAAAAATGTAGTTCCGTAAACCGCATATCGATATCTTTATAAATATAAAAAAAGTATACTCGGAACAATATCGAAAAAAATATGTTTTTTATAAAAAGTGTACTTTCGATGAATAATTGTATATGTTGGATTTGTGGAGGAATCGTCGGTACAGTCAGGTTAATTGTGTATAAAAATTATATAAGGATGAATAGTAGAATCTTGCATATTGCTTCCTCATTAAATTTTGCTCTTTACAAAGCAGGTGATGAAACTGCTTTCTGATGAAACTCCAATGTTATAAAAAGTGTACTTTCGATGAATAATTGTATATGTTGGATTTGTGGAGGAATCGTCGGTACAGTCAGGTTAATTGTGTACAAAAATTATATAAGGATGCATAGTAGAATCTTGCACATAGCTTCCTCATTAAATTTTGCTCTTTACAAAGCAGGTGATGAAACTGCTTTCTGATGAAACTCCAATGTTATAAAAAGTGTACTTTCGATGAATAATTGTATATGTTGGATTTGTGGAGGAATCGTCGGTACAGTGAGGTTAATTGTGTACAAAAATTCTATAAGGATGCATAGTAGAACCTTCCACATTGCTTCCTCATTAAATTTTCCTCTTTACAAAACAACCTCTATGAGAAAGTATTGTTATTGATTTTGGCTTCCCCATAGAGGAAGTTTTCTGAATTGATCTCTTATCTATCTTTCAACAAACAAAATGAGCTGCTGCTCGTCAAAATAGAATGATAATTACTAATTTGACTTCCAAAAAAACTGTGTATAATATGACCTATTGGTAATTAATGTAAAATATGCTACTTTTCTATAAATTTTTTGCTATACATTTTTTTCTGCGTTCACCAGGACTTTTTCATTCATATTTACTTATGTTTTCACGCGTTTTTTTTTTTTTCGAAAATGTGTGGAAACAATTTTTGAAAACTTGCACTCGGTTGACCTGACTGAACCGACGAGGCCTCCTTAAATTTGTGTGTACTTGCTGACAATATACGGCAGTATAGTCGTTCATATGAGTTTTATGAATCAAATATATATACGTTGTTATTTTTCAAATAAGTCGCATTGCATATTTCATGCTTCCAGAAATATATGTGAATATTCATTTTTACTACCCTACTTATACATATATTTGTGTGTGCAAAGTGAAGGGAGAGCGGGGCCGAGTGGAACGAGTCCAGGCTTATACGCAGTGGGCCCAGGGTTTGATTCCCGGCCAAACACCAATGGATTTTTTTATGTGCTTTCGGTGATCCCGGTTGTTCGAAACCCACCATAAAAACAGTAGGTCCAAAGAAAAGGGCCAGCAGTGTGGTAAACCAAAAGCCTGGGAAACTGTCACGAGTTCGATTGCCGAGACTAAAGTCCCGATACTAAAGTCTGAAGACAAAAACGGAAGACGACGTAGTTGCGGCTATAGCGCGTACCAACTACAACTATAGCCGTATGTTCGAGGTCGACACCTGGCGAGAGCGCGTCGCACCTCGAGACTCGAGAACCGAACCAACGACAACGGATAAAGAAGGGAAAAGGGGAGAACGAGCGGAGCCCGTAACCCCTAGGGGATCGGTGTATAACAATACCAATGAGTAGCAATGGATGAAAAGTGTATACTAAAATGAAGCTATGTGGATTAATTTGACAGAAATTGCATATACATTTCTCCATATCATATAAAGATTTTGTCACCGCTGTCGGGTCAAGATGGTAGTTAAGTTAAAGCCAAAGGCAAGTCACGGAATGACTAATCCGACGGCGGTGCTAATGTTGCGGCGTCACTAACGTCACAATATACCTACTTGCACGGAGTAGCTAACCACACAGAGTGACTGACCCGAAGAAGTCGCAAACCTTACGGACTGGTTAACCGCACTGTACATATCCTTCTGTCTGAATTATTAATCAGACTGCTCGAGACACAATAACCCCTAGTATTCATCTATTCATATGTTTGTTCGAACAATATTCCTAATAATGCTCTATAAATGTGTTTTACCTCGACACAAAATAAAATATGTTGCCCTCAATTATAACGGCTGACATATCGATCTGAAAAATGTTTTAGAAAAATGGTAAACACTTGAATTAGATATTACAAACGTGGCTGTGTGCCTTGTTGCCATTATATACTTTTCATGGATAAATACTCGAGTACACGTATCACCTTATACACACTAATGTATGAAAAATATACTGTACGAATATTCACCAGAAATACCTAGGAACATACAAATAAATAAACCTACGTATATTCGCCAGACGTGAGTTCGAACCAAATATTGTATACTACCAAGGATACAAAAACTATATGAACAATATACAAGGATACATAAAATATATACATTATTTATACGTTTTTTGATATACCGAAAAATATAAAAATTCTTTTTTCCATTGGGGCCTCCGTAAGTCAATTGACATTCAATTCGATCATTCAGCAACAGCGAGACGAAACCCGACCCTGACTGTATTACGGCTTGTATTACGGGTACAAAGACACACTTGAGGGCCTAACAAGAAAGGCCCACCATCACCTTGGCCATAAGGCAAACGTTGAGGAATCGAAGACTCAACTATGGTCCAGATGAAACATTTTTAGCAAAAACCCAAAGCCACCAACATCTCTACGAACGCCTTCACCCATTAATTGTTATCCTGTAGTTTTATAACAATTGGAACAATACGAACAGTGTTTGCGAGACAGATGGTTTTATGGTTTCTTACAGCTCTATATATAAGTTGTTTGCTTCTATTGGGATTGGCAAAACCCATTATGGTGTTATAGTACATTACGTTAAAATGGACCGTTGGATTTCTGTTCATTCTTTACAGAATAATTTTGTACGGGGGAATGTGGAATATAAATTAAAGCCCAAGCGCGTCGGACGTAATAGCAGCACGACTACTAGGATGGGCGATGATGAAGAGACTAATGGAGACAAACTGGTTAAAGCGGTTCGTGGGAAACCCGAGCCGCACAATGGTCTTCTCCGTTGGTTACTGCATGCCGTCTACTGGTGCAAGCTCTGTTCGTGATAAACAGATGACGCCTCATCGCTTCGGGTAATTGGGCCAATAATGAAATGAAATGTTGTTGCCATTGGATTCGTTCACGTTCACTAGTAGCACTTCTTTTTCTTCGTATTGTTATTATAGTATGTTTAGTATTTATTCGCTAATTTGTTTGTTAGATCAACTAAAGAATACGATCAACCATGTACGATTTGATGCGTACACATTAAAAAATTGAAAGTCTATCAGAATGAAGAATTAAAGGCTTCATTTAGATATTGCGTTTCCAAATAATTCGTGATATGTGCAATATAATTTTTGCGACGTTTCTGATTCAACAAAGTATCTCTAATATCTTGAATTTTTCTTATAAGAAGTTCTACGATGAAAAAAAAATGTCTTAACATCGTGTGGAACTAATCTTTATAAAACCAACTATCCGAAATTTTTCCAAATAGGTACAATTTTTCAGGTTTTTCTCTGCCCTCTGTGTACTCAAATTGTAATTTAATTGAAATTGTTATTCGGCATATATATACGACATTCCATATACATACCGAATATATACAGCCAAAATTAATTACAATATTTCCTCGTAGAGGCTGCTTTGGGAAGAGCAAAATTTAATGAGGAAACAATGTACAAGGTTTTACTTTGCATCCTTGTTTTTTCATTTTTATCAGAAAAAATTTGATCGATTTCTAATTTTACGAAAGAAAGCTACAAAATAGATAATAAAAAGCGGAAGACAAAAAACTGAACAGAAGTTTTCTGCAACATTAACAAAGCGTTGGTGCGAACAACAAATCGTTGTCATAAATACAAAAAAAAATTCAATTTCGTTTTTACAGTGTATTGAAACAATTGTGGGAAAGTGAAACAAAGACACAAAGGAAGACGTCAAAACGAATCGCAGCGAAGCGCAATGCGATAAAGAAAAGCTTCGATTTCCAAGTCTTTGTGTCGCGAGTATAATTGTAAAATGTATCACAGGTTATGTGTGAGCGTGGCAAATCCTATCGTCGCTGTACTAAAACAGTCAGGCAGCAATCATGCGTACAAAGGTTGATAAGAGTTTTGCAGAGGCCTCACTGGTTTGAAGTGCACAAGTCTGTTAGTCACTCAAACAATAATACCCAATTTACATATGTATAGCATGCGTAATTAATAATCTGTATGCATTACTTATCCGTGTCCTACACACTAGAAGTCCCACCTCCCCCAATTATAGTTTCGAGCAAACACGATTAAGCAACTCACCGGGCAGATATAACATGCTTTGTCATATGGTCATACCATTTTTTGTTTTGTGATTTGCACCTCAAAATCACATTGATATATGTTTGGCATAAAAGTCCTATCAATACTAAACAATCATTTGAACAGATTTTTTTCACAAAAATGTCAATTAACAAAAGTACTATGCAAAAAATGTTTGAGGAAAGCATTTTATTACTACAAATATCTATTGACAGCATTTCTTAGCAAAAATATTTATCAACAGCATTGTTTTTATAAAAAATGTCTATCGACAGTATTCCTTTTCAAAAAAAGATTATCGACTGCATTTTCTTGAAAAAATTGCCTATCAGCAGGTCTTTGCAAAAAAAAGTTCATTGATGGAATTTTTCGCAAAAACTTTCTATCGACACGATTGTTATATCGAAAGAGAACTGCAATATAAAAACTATGTTGATGTGACTTTTCAGATATCTTTATCGCGGTCACATGTGTATCAATGTGATTATTCCTGAAATGAAAATTACATTGATACACGGCAATTCTAATTTATAACTATAAATACGCAAATCGTTTGAGAAACTGTTGCTCATCTCGTGCAGACTTCGTTCATTAAAAAAATAGTCAGCTGCGAGCGGTCGATTATGCCGGTTAAAAGTGGACGCGCGATTTCACTGATTAATTGAGAGAATTCGTTTCGGGTTCTCACGACAACTATTCGAGATTGTTATAGGCACCGATAAATTATTGTAGCAACTCATTTATAGCCAACTCATAAAAGAGGAGTTGGCCCAACTATTCTTTTTTTTTTTCAGTGTAGTTATGCCACGGTTCAACTATGAATACTTAACTCGGAGTAACTAAATTTTTTGCATAGTTCTGTAAACAGTTGAAAAAGACATTAAAAAGATAAATATTATCGGTAAATTTTCTTGTCAATCTATGTTAATATTCGACGGTAAATATGCTATTTTTTTCTTAATTCTTGACTGTGGTAGCCATCGTTATTGAACACTTTAATCATAACTTATTGTACTCAAATGATTTTAACCAAAAATTATTTATTCAGATGATGATAAGTAAATTATTATTGAACTAATGGAGTTTGAATGATCATTTTTAACTTTTACATCGCAATCTTATGCACGACATGAACCTGCTTCAGGAAGTCTCTCATTGCAAAGTTCATGTTGCAGCTAGTCGACCGACATACATAGCAATGGCTGTATTCCCCACGCAAGGTAAAAATGAGTTCAACCCTGTGAGATTCCATACTATTCGTACAGAGGTCGGCACGTACCGACGTAACACCAAAACTCTAGTTATGTCAAGACAAGCCGGTCCCATATACGACTGAGCGACGACTTGATCGGTAAGAGTTGTTTCAACGACAACTTCGTCGAACTGATTTGACATATACAAAATACAACCAATATGTTTTGCAACTAAACAAACAAAAACAAACTTTTTACGCAAGGAATTTTTTTTTTAACACGTTTCGATGGACAATGTTTATTCATTATTGTTCACTTTCTTGTACTGTTTCTAAATGGACTATGGTTGAGATATGTTAAATAAGCTTGACACGGAAGTTGTCGTTGAAAAAATCTCAACGACAAGGCGATGATTGGTCGGAAGCTACAAGCCTGTCATCGATCATTCAATTTTGCCCCCTGCCGCAGCGGTATATTTTGACCCAACATATTTTATCAACACTTCAACCCTCGACAACGTTTTTTAAAACTGCTTACAGATTCTCCAGTACGCTGTGTATAAGGTAAATGAACTGATCGCTGGAAATGTAAAACGCAAGGTCGCAATCGGTGGACATTTATGAAAAATCGTATTTCCGTTTCCGCTGTTCACACATTGCGTACAATTGTTGAAATAGGTCTTAACATTGTGATGTTTACCGTACAATATAGGGAAGTGATAACGGTACGAATGCGAGAACTGGCTACACACACACACGTACACATATGTATGTCGAAGGTGTAGTGTGTGCGTCGTTTTAATTTGCCGCCTGCGGACTGATGGCCTCTCTGCTCAGACGCACGAGACGTGTGTTCGGACACACGCATACAAGTGATATACCAAAGGCGGGCAGAGAGAGTCACCCGATTATCGACCCTTGGAGCCACCAGCAGGACCGAAGCAGATGCTATGGAAAACTCAAACAGCTGCCTACTCTGGTTTTATGAATTTGCATCAAGGGTTCTCATGGTCAAGTGAACTCGAAAATAAAATAATTAAAAGCTCGAACGTGGCATTTTCAGTACATTGTAATGGGATTTGTAACATTGTGTAATGTGTACACGTACACTGTAAAAAAATATAGTACAAATTTCATGTACCGGTATAAAGGTTTTTATGAATTAAAATAACTTGGAGAGGATGCTCTTGACCGTATATACCAATGGATAAGTTAAAAAACAAATCGATTTTTTTTTTCACACTGGAAAAATCCCTTAATATACCATTCATTAATATTTATCGAATTTAACGGCTTCACCAATAAATATGTTGCGATGGGTTAGAAAAATAAATGTTTTAGCAGGACATAAAAGTGTGAAAAATGTTTGGACGACGTAGACTGTGACAAAAATGTACTTGCAATTTAATGTATATGTACTGGAAGTTTTTATTCATAAGCTAGATTGCCTATACAAATGCGACGTAAAATTTATTTTTAGCACAGTAATCTTAATAATTGGCTCTAATTAGATTATAAAAGAGCTTTATTATTTTTTATTTTGCTTTAATTGCAAAAGTTTCCTAATTTTATAACACAATTGTACATCATTTAATTGACGAGTTTATGAATAAAACCTTCCAGTTGTTGTACAGACTATCCAACTAGAGACAAACAACCCGGCGCCACTGACAGTTAATGTTCGTGAGCTCCGTACAGCTTGCATGTTGAACTGGTGCCCACTAAATACATTATCTTGCTTCGATAAAAGTATTGTGAATACATATAAATGAACTCTAATAACTGTTGAACACTTTGTGTCTTAAATCTATGCTGTTTATATCATGTAATATTGATAGTAAGTCCAAATGATGTTTCTTTGGCTTACTAAACAAATCTTTGTTTTCGTGGATTTTGTCAGATATTTTCTTGTCAGGATAATCAGAATGGTCCAAAACGAAAGAAAAAAAAAGTGGTTTTGAAAAAAATGTCTATGCCCGGTAAACATGTTAATGTGACGGCAATGTAACCCAATGTAACAAGTAACATCACTTGTAAGTTATGATTTCCCACTCAACAGCAATGGAAACAAAAGTTACAACTAATTTAACATCACCTGGAACTTTTATGTCACTTACAGGTAATTTGTAAGTTATTATTTGCCACTCAACAATATTACCATGTGCGTTACATAACCGTTATAATTCAGTTATTTTGCTCGTGCGTTGCGGAGAGTTTCCGATACAAAACAAATAGCATAAATTTACGTAACCGCAACTTCGCATGGTGATTTTTTACCTTTTAAGGGCAGCAATTGCGCAACCGTTAGAAGGTAAAAAATGTAACTGCTACAATTAAAAGTAGAACAAGCTATAGGCAGATAATGTCAACCAGTTAGGGCACCTCCGAAGGGTAACTCCCAATGTTTATTCTGAGCTGTGGAGTCGCTCAGTGTTGACTCTGGAGTCACGAATCACTTACGAGTAACGTTTAAGTCGTTAGCCATCTAGTGGACATAAACATCGGTGTGGATATGTAATGGTCTTACAATGGTGCCACGTTACATCACTGCAATATCACCTTTCTGTCACAAAAGTGACGTCCGTTTTCGTCGTCTATGTACGCGGTTGTGAAAATTTAAAAATTCCGGGCTTAAATGTGGTTCACATTAGTGTAATCCTAAAACTCAGTTTGAGTACAAAATGGTTCACACAAATTAGTCGAACCGTTGACATTTTAGGACACTGTAAATTATTAGAAAAATGTCTTGAAATCAAACAAGCTTGCACAGAAAAAATTCTCAAATTGCTTCGTAATGACCAAATGAAGACCAGTCTAACCACCTTTGATTTCACTGCCAATTAAAAATTAATTAAAAAAAGTTGATATACGGTCGACTGATTCTCTTCACACAAATCTCGGACTTTTAATTTTTTCAGCTATAATCGTTAAAATACACTTTTTTGACACTTACGAAAAACAGATTTTTTCACAACTACCCTACAAATTTGAATTTTTAATCAATAGCCACTAATTGCATGTCATAGAGAATGCTCTGCATTTTCCAAAAACCCTACTTTTATTTTCGGTACGACTATTAGTTCCCGAGTAATTGATTATCAAAGTAAAAATGAACTTTTTTTATTAAATTGTCTAAAAGAGTCTTATAGTTGCGTGATAAAGAAAAAATCTTTGAAGTCCCCAAACCATATTGAAGACGAGCAAAAATTTGGAAATATTTTGTTTTCATTAGTATACGGATGATCACTTGAATACCGCCCACGCTAAAAAATATACAGACCAGATCTGAAAACTAGACTACAGTTAACTTATAGCAACAGTTTCCTTTTTTGAAATCTTCTGTACAATTTTTCTTTGAGTTATCCTTCCATGAAAATCACCTAAAAATTTTGAATTTTTTCAATATCCTTTCATTTTTGCGAGTAGTGTATTTATCTCATTGGAATGGTCTTCTTGTATGTAACGCTGACCCGTTACACACCCCCCTTCACTGTACTCGACGTCCTCGCCGACGTTTCTGAGTTCTAGGTGTCCGATTACGCCATGTAATGATTGATAGTCTGTTGTTAGTGTAAGTGTCTTCATTATCTAATTCGGGAGAGTGCACAGTATAAATAAGATGTAGCTTGGTTGAGATGTGGTATAGAACCGCAGTCCTCGGGCGTCGCTCGAGCCCTCGGAATGCGCTTAGTGAGATAAGGGTTACTGTGAGATTGCTGACATTAGCAATCCGATTTTCATGTCAGCATACTCAGAATCATCTAAATCGTCGAGAAAAATGGTTTACAAAAGGTCGGTATATGTGTGTGTATGTGTGTTCCAGGAACCGAAAATTCAATCATCGATAACTCGCGATCGGTACGATCGAAGGAGCTCAAATTTGGCACGCAACTACTTGCGTGTATTAATTCCTCTTCAATCGCTGTCATTTTCAAGTAAATATATCTATGTATAATGATTATATAGAATTTTATATTTTTTTGAAAAATGTCGTATACTCTCTAATTTTCATAAAAGTTCGACGATATGGCTAAATAGTTTTTCATAACTAGAGACATGTTAAAAGCTCTTTGGTATTGATTTTCGACGAAATCGGTAAAGTGGTTCGGATTTTATAGAATTTATGATTTTTGTAAAGAATAATAATTTTCCTATAAATCACGTCGAATCTCAACAAATGAACTGAAATGTTCTACAAACGAAAATTACCGCACAGCCCTCTGTTATATACCAAATTGGATGCTGATGGGTAAAGTCCTTCAAATTTTACACTATTTTGAATATTTGAAAATATTGACTTTTTCGCTATAACTTCCGCAAAAGTCAAGAAAGTAAGACAAAAGTTTGTGCCTAATAAGAATTAGATGTACCGGGGTTTTATTCATTTGTTCGAAATGATGATGCAAAGTAGAACCTTGCACATTGCTTCCTCATTAAATTTTTACAAAGCTTCCTCTATGAGGAAGCCAAAGTCCAAGTTTCCTCCATGAAACTAAAATCAGTTAAGATACTTCCCCCAGCCACGGGGGCAAGTGAATCACTAAACGTTATAATTATAATATTCTTGACCACCAAACGATTCTGCATCGATTATGCCCTAATGACGACGATGCTCAAATGAAAAAAGTTTCATGAATGTCAATTGAAGCGTAACGTTGTCCAACCCTAGTGAAGAAAATTGCGTTTGCCAAGTGCTCGAAGTTGTGATCGAAGTAAAATCAATTCAATCACGTGGCCGATTATATGATGGAAACTCTCAGGGTATATTTACAACGACCGAACGTTACTAGGTAATATTGAATTTTTTACTCGCCTCTTGCCGGGATTCTGAACGACTCAACATTACAACAGCTACTTTTGCTCTACGTTATTACACGCTTAGTCTGAATTATTCGTTTTTTGTTCTTAACCTTCAGTCTACACGTTAATAATTTTTTTTATTTTTTATTCCTGCTTATATGTTCTTTAGGTTTTTATGTTTTCTCCCTTCCATTTTTATTGAGTTCCCCCCAAAAGTGTTACCCACAGCCACTCTTTTTTAATGCACCACTGTATCGCATTAGCACGAGGGCACAGGGAAACTGCGGAAAACCTGTACTGATACAGGCGGCTATATTTCACCGACTTTCTGCTGTATAAGAATACATCAGACAGTCAGAAAAATTGCCTCCCGCTCAACAGTTAACGCGCAAGTTGATGCATAGCTAAGCGGTCACCCATCCAAGTACTGCTCGCGAGAGAAGCTGCTTGACTTGGGAGACCGCCGAAACCGTCCACCGACCGCACACCCACTGCTGTCGGTCCACGTTAATAATAATATACGTGTAAGGTTTTTATATGATTAATATATTTTAAAGTAACCAACAGTTAACGAATTACTTTTAATGAGTAACGTTCCGTATAACTCTGGCCATAAGTGTCGCATTCATTCAAACTAAATATTCAAATTTGATGGTGTTACTTAATCACCACTCTAGAATTTTCGAAAACCTAATAAAAGACACATCTGCATCAAGGTAAATGAGGAGTACACTATACAAAGTTGAGAAGCATACTGCCAAGTTCACTGCGATGATTTTGAATGATGTTGGAATTTGCTTCGTTAGAATGCAACGAACTTTTAATTTAAAAAACAATTCAATAAACCCAAATGACGATACTAGATACAAAAAAGTATAACGACTAAGGTCCGACGAAAAACTCTTTGTTCTGCATTACAGCACCCTTAATATGAGTGAAAAATTGGGATTTCTATATTTTTTGAAATTGCAATATGGGATGAAATTTTTTCTGGCAGTATTAGTTGTCTTCGTAACAAGAATCGTAAAAAGAATCAACAACGTGCTACGATCACCGGAACGCACCCTTAGGGTGAAACCTTCAAATTTTTATACTTTTTAAAGTTTCGATACTGCACAACATTTTTTTTTCCGAAAAGTGCCATGTTTGTGAGGTAGATAAGGTAGATTTCAGATTCCATATAAAGAAATGGAAAATTTCCTATAATTCGTAGGCATGCTTCTAAATGCTAGAATAAAAAATGCTGCAAATTCTATATTGTTCGGTCTATTCAATCCACAGGGACTACGTGATACGGACGTTCGAGCAATATAAAATTTTCTATCAACACTAAAGAGTAATAAATAATTAAATACTTGTGTTGATTTATAGCGGCATAATGACGGCATGTCATGCAATACAGCTATCATCCGAAGGCGATGCTCCTCGGTGTTAATTTATGGTGTTGAAGTTTTCATCGTTGGGATGCAACGAAATGAATTTTGAAAAATTTTCATGACCTCAAATTATCATAGAAAGCACGAATTAATGACATATCATAGTTTTCCTAATAAGGCGCTAATCCTCGGTTTTTCAAATTCATTTTTTAAATCGTTGCGTTCCAACGATGCAAACTTCAACAGCATGTTAATTTTTTTATTCCTTTGATACAGAGACGCTGGCTGTCTAGTTTTTTCCTTAACTCGGAATTCCCGATCTCAAAGTATTAATAAAACTCAAACGTGATTTTCCACAACAGACTCTGCCAAGGAAGACCAAAGTACGTACAATTTTACATTTTCGATGGGGTATGCCGTGATGGCACGGTGACGGGATGGTATGACGTTGCCATGTCAGCCCCGTATCTGCATGTCGTGTCTTAATACGTCAGTAGTGACGTAAATAATTGCACGGTATCGGCATGTGTCTATCGGGGCTTACTTTACTTTCTTTCTCATTTTTTTACATTCCGTTCCTTAGGTTCTTTAGGTTAACATTTACTAGGTTATTCAGATTGATATTTCCTCGCTGTGGCATTTTGTCTGTATGAAATTCCATCGATGTGATATTTTGTCGTATTATATTACGCGCATAAGTTTCGCAAAGACTGCTAATAGATCAAAGCGTTGGGTGAAATTAAATTTCGCTCCCGACTTCCGTGGAAATAATAATAAATTCTGAGAAGTTGCGCGTCCACCGAGGTCCTCGCTAGACTATTTTTACGGCCAAGGTGAAGAAGACCAGCTACTCCATTCCTAATAACACAACAAGCGACTGGCTTAGCAGACTCTCCACTCGTGCGTGTCTCTGCTGGACCACACTCGTAAATAAAACACGAGGGAGCCCGAATCGTTGAGAAAGAAAATCGCAGCGTGGACGAAATTGTTGGCGCGAGTGCCTCTGGACGTCAAATGTTACGACACTTTGCGTTTTCTCTTGGAAACGAGACACGCTACGCTCTACCTTGCCCGCTTCTGTGTCGACCGGGATGACCCTACTGACGGTATATTCCTATCGATTAATTTACTCTACTATATATCGACGAACCTCGCCTGTCTCGAGTTACCCAGACGGACAAACAACGAAAAAGTAAAGAATTAATCGACGAAGGAAAAGTTTTCGCGACATGAAGGGCAATGTACTGTAATATTATATCTCAACGGTAAATTTATACAGCAGTTATGCATTTTTTAAATAATAAGTGACTAAAAAATGTTGTATCATATGAATCATTCGCGTAATATTATGGTGAATGAAACCCATGCAAAAATAATATTTTCTCAAATATAGTTACCATGTACACTGTATAATTTGCAAATAAAATATCATTTATATTACGTAAGATAATATAAATATATAAATAATTAATATATCATTTAATTATATGCATACCTTTTTAAATAAAATTATTTGATCACATGAAACATTCAATGACACTGCATTTTTAGTCCTGACCGACATCTATACAATATTTTCATAATACATACGAAAACAAACGTAACAAACCCGTTGGATCTCGAAGAGTCCAGGATTCGCCGATTAAATAAATGACAACATTATCTAAATTGATAATTTATCAATCTTCTCCATAACGATGAACGATAAAGCGACGAAAAAAAAAAAAACTTGAATGCATGGATGTAGCGAAAAAAGAACGGATCGCAGTAGCGACGCTGTGGCTTCAACGTTACATACAATCGTATCGGCGTTTTATTATCGCACTGAGGCAAAACGCGCTAGCATTGAAATGTACATGTCAAAATATGTGTCGCGCCGATCAGAAGAGATAAAACGATATACGTGCAATTCTCACGTTGCGGTGAAAGAATTTCGAGCGAAACGACGATGATTGTACACACAAATTGCCGTCGTTTCCAACATCTCCAATCCCAAACAATAATATACAATATAACATAAAAACTCACCATCATCTTCATTCCCCGTTGTATTCTGCTGTGGGAAAGATCTTCTCCACCCGCACTCAGTACCACCAGCAGGCGTCACTTTGAAGCGTTCCTGCATTTTCCTCAGCTTACCAGCCTCGTCTTCGTTCACTCCAATAATAATAGCACGAACTTGCGCGAGTTTTACACGTTTTAAGCTTCGCGGACTCGAATGTTAATTATTGTATCACAAAAAACGTAATAAAATGTCAAATTTACAGCGGAAATCGATTGTCGATGGGCTTATTTTATGTTCTTCTAAACACGTTTGAAAGACGTTCTCCCGCACTTTTTTCTACGACGATTCGCAAACGCGTTCTCCATTCGTCGACGCCGGTTTAGTTGGGCAACGTGTAGTTCTTTCCTACTTCACGAAACTCCCCTCGATTTCAAAGCGGTAGAACTTCTTCCCACAACAGCGCCTCGCAACGGAGTTTCGTGGGTGTGCGTAACCGTCGTTCGTTGGTGAATGCAGCGGCAGAAGAAGAAGCCTGCAAGAGGCGCGCACGATATTGGTCGTTGAGTAAGTAGAGGAGATATGACGAAGGCAAGAGCGCGACGTCTCTTTTGCTATGTCGCAACAGCAGCGCACCAGTGTAATATTCTGTCAGCAAGCAGAGTGTGGTTGAGTGAAGAGACGGGCAGTTCTTCGAGAGCTGCTCCTTCTTCAGCTCCTGCTGTCGTTGCAGCAGGAAAATCTGCTCGCTGTCTCTTCGACAGTATCAACCCGCGCACTAATATATATATATATCTATATCCGATGTGTGTTGTTTTTCTCCGTCGCGTCGCTTATCCGCACAACGAAATGGGGCTGCTCGGACGTACGATCCTATAACGTCGACATGCGACTCGCTCGTGGCGTCGGACTGATTTTACTTACAGTTCTCTCGTACCACTGTGTTGTATCGCTACTTAGCGCTATAACTATAGCTGAAAACGCGTTGGAATTGACTGGCGCGCCTGTGTTTACGTATACGTGAACTACGTGAGTTAGTGCCTTTGTTTGTTGCGCGCTGAGCGAAGTCGCCGCTGCTCCCTACTCACACACGACATCTAGCCGGCTGCATGTATTTCTTGTGTTATATTTTTTTTTTACCACAGTTATAAACACGCATGTCTACTTGAGCCGTTGACGCGAAGATCGAGATACTCGGACTCGAGACGAGTTTTTACGTGTCATTTGTAGAGAAATTTTATATTTTTCTTTGTATCATTCGAGATGCTTCGAGTTACCGGTTAATACTTATGTCGATCGAAGGGTGAATTGTGGTTGAAGAGTTAATTCTTACGATAGTTAGGTATGACTCTTCTTTGTCAGTAGCTTTTCGTTAGCACTCGATGTGTAAGTCTGCGTCCACATGTGTACTGGAAACTCACGAGCGCACGAACACGTTTATTACGCGCACTGTGTGCGTAGAGCTCGCGACGCCAAACAATGTCACGTTCTTTGAACGACCGGTGTTTTTCAACGCACCAACACCACGTATTATATGCCCTCGATGCATTCGCATCAACCAAGTCTATGTTCGTGAGAATGAGATCGCGGAGAATCGCGTGCCGTTCGCGCTGTTGTGGGTGGATATTCTATGTACCCGCCGGCTTCGCGCTCACAAATAGTTCCCTGTGTAGGTGGCAGCAGACGGCGGAACTCCGGTAGACCGGCCGTTTTTAGAACATTCTGATGTATTTGCCTAATCGATAGAAACTTCGTATACGATAAATCGGAATCTCGTCATTTTATACCCCTTTAACTCTGAAATTTTCTACGAACTATAGCAAGCTTACTGTGTCCTACCCGCGTTGTACAAACGCATCACGTTGTTAAATATGCGGTATTGGTATAATTAATGTTATAATTGTTATATCATAATCACAACAGCCTGAAGTGCTTATACATTTTTTTTGTTTTTTTTTTGAGAAGCTGCAAAAAGATAAAAAGTTCAACAAAGTTTCGCGGAAAATATTGTTAACTTTGTTTTTACAAGTCCTCGATTTATTTTTCAACCTTTTTTACGTCTTCATATTTAAAAAAAATTTTTGGACAATATTCGAAAATGTAAAGATGAAATAAATAAAACCTGTCGAATATTGTTATGAAACAGTCGCTTTCAAGTCGAATATACGACGAATATGTATCTAATGCACTAATTGAGATTTCGAATTCCTCTAACGACCTCCAATTTTATAGATATGTTTTTCGATCGCTCCGTTTTACTCGAATTTATTTGAGGATGATTTTCTACAAGTCGAATTGAAACTTCTCTGTGCCGCGAATGTATATCTTATCGCTCGAGACAGTCTATTGTTTATTCGGTTCAGTCGAACTTTTGTATTCGAAAACGACAATTTCTTCGATACCCAATTAATTTCCCAACCGTCGTACCCAATGGAATGTAATTACACAGAGCACGAGTGTCCAACGTCTTAGGTCAATCGACGATTCTTGTATACGCGGTAAATTCACTTATCACTGGTGTATACTAGATATCACGTGGAGGCAATGACGAGGAGAATTCATAACAAAAGACAAACCGGCTTGTGCCGGGTGATAATCGATTCGCGTCGAGCTGTACGAATGAAGCGCCACCGGCGACTGAAGCGCTACCGGCGGATGTTTGGTGAACCTCGTGTTAACATGACGTCCGAGTGGCCGCCGACTTTCACGCACACAACGCTCGTAATATAGTCGTCTCTACAGTTGCAGAAACAGTAGGACGCAGGGTGGCAGTCGTGCGTTGTGTATTAAGCGTCGTCTCGGCCGAACATTGCCGTCGAATTTAATAATCGTGTGTTTTCTCATATAACAGTCGGCATACTGTGGCCCCAAGCGCAAAGTATGAGCGCGAAAAAGCACAAAAAGCACAAACGCGAGCGGCAGGAAGGTGAGAAATTTCATTGGAGCGTTTCGTATTCGTTCGCACATCACGGGGGGGCTTAACACATACCGTACTGTTACTCTCATTTTTTTTTCTTTTTTTTTTTCTGTAACATACAATATCGAATTCTGCGACTTAGCTCTTGCAACGAAATTCCCAAGGATTATAGTCTGTCGTGAATCGATTAATGATGAATCCTTAGGTCTCGTCGTCCGCACAACGTTCGTTTGGTAAACCTGTGAAAAATTTCGCATATATTCCGCTTTTCCTCTCGTTATCACAGAATTTCATTAATCACAAGTATTGTGGATATATATTGATGAATAAATCGATGGTTGTTTATTTTCCATTTAATCATAATTATCACGAAAATTGGGCATAACTAACTGAGCAGAGCAACTTGCTTTGGTATAAGTGAGTCGTGTCATTAATAAGTAATGTCAATTTGACAGTTAATGGGATACAGGATGTTTTTCGATAGTAACTTTGTGTTAGCGTGTACTTTGGACGAAGGATTTGAATAGAAATAATAAGAAAATCGATTGGAGCTGGGTTATTGAATTTTTCAATTTCTAGTTAACACACGAGTTTACCGAGCGTTGCTATTTCTACTCAAATCTTTCTTGTACTCATAGTCTAATGATGTACAGGAAATATTGACTACGTTTTCACCATGGACAAACTGAGAGTGAAGTTGGAGTAGAAGTTGAGGCAGATTGGAAAGTATAGAGAAAAAGAGTGAGAAAAGAAAGAAGTTTCCTACCGCAGGAGGTACGACTCGAATGTAAGTTAGGGCTAATGATTCATCGAACTTGGACTAGTTGCACGACTGAAGCTAGCTGTGCTACGGAAGTTATTCTCATTGCCCCCCCCCCCCCCCCCCAAACCCCCCACACTCCCATCTATACAATGTCTATTGGTCCAAGTGCATCACACTGTCGATAAATGTCCAATTTCATGTTTTATTGTTGTATTACCCTCAGCTCTGGTAGATCCAGCGATGCCCCAAAGCTATACAGCATCCTTAGTAGAAGTCGATTGAATATAGATAGAATCGTCAAATTGCTGTCATGTATTGTGGTGTCGTTGTCTACGGTTGCTTCGCTTAAGTATCGCCTCGCTACATCATTTTCAATTTTGACAATTAAATAACACAAACAGGGAAAATGCCTATACAAGCGCGTTAAATTGAAATTGAAAATGCTGAGAGTAAAGAAAACAGAAAGTACGGATTTCCTACACACGAAATCTCTCTACTTCCAACCACTCGCTTCCAGTTCGTTGAAAGTGAAGACAAGGTCATTACAGTACTACGAAGCCAGCTCGTTAATCCATACTGTTTGCAAATTACCTCGCCCTCATCCTATCAAAAGCTGGGGTGGGTGTCAAAATAGCGAATGGCTTAAATAGCGAATTTCATAATGATGGCTACTGCGGATTCAGACGTTTGTTATTTTGGAATTCGCTATTTTAGCCACTCGCTATTTTGACCCCCACCCAAAAGCTGTTGTCGAAACTTATATACACATTTTGTTGTATGACGTAACAGAATATCATACACTTTTAACACGATTATTTTTAGTGATGCGCTTTTGCACTCTGCTCAATTTGCTTGCTAATTCCACACTCCGAAAGTGCATGGTAGTTGTATAGCAATAGAATAACATCAAACTCCGCGCTTGCTAATCGTTATCTAAAAACCATAGATTTGAAAAAATTATGAAACACTTAATAAATAGATTCAAATCTTGTATTTCTCCAGAGGGTAATTTCCTGACGAGCGAAAAGCCACCCGCTCTCAAGTTGATACTCAAAGTCGGTGGTAACAGTGGAACTCCCGAGTACGGTGGGGAATCACCAAGCCAATCGACAATGCTGTCCCAACAATATCAGCAGCAATTGGGTCTAAATTACTCAGTCACGCAGGGAGAATCTGAGTATGACAAGTACATGGGACACAAGAAGCTCAAAAAAAAGAAGAAAAAAAAGGACAAACGACACAAGCATCACCACAAGGACAAGAAGAGGCGAAGAGAAGAATCGAGTCAAGAGTCGGTTGGCGATGCAGAAGAAGGCTTGCTCGAGGTTCCGAAAAAGATAGCGAATCATCAATTGATGCCACCGAGAGCACCTT
Organism: Clistopyga incitator; assembly: GCA_947507545.1. Lineage (NCBI taxonomy): Eukaryota > Metazoa > Arthropoda > Insecta > Hymenoptera > Ichneumonidae > Clistopyga > Clistopyga incitator. Next base: position 6,214,884 of record OX382175.1, read on the forward strand.
CCTCCACAGAGCAGCAGTCGCAGCAGCAGCCACAGCAGCAGCCACAGCAGCAACAGCAACAGCACCATCACCAGCACCAGCAACGAGTAGGTGTCGTGACGACAACTGCAGCCGCGAGTTCGTTATCTCCTCACCGTGAACCGCGAACTTGCGTTCTTCGAAAAATCGCTGAGCGCACCCCACTTCAACGGTTACTTGAGCATCTTCTGCGATCGATGGAGAAACGAGATCCGCAGCAATTCTTCGCGTGGCCAGTAACAGACAACATTGCGCCTGGTTACTCCTCGATCATCAGTAGCCCTATGGACTTTAGTACAATTAAGCAAAAAATTGACGATAATAACTATCAGAATCTTAATGAGTTCGTTGAGGACTTTAAGCTCATGTGCAACAACGCCATGACATACAACCATCAGGACACAATTTACTACAAAGCCGCGAAAAAGCTGCTGCATGTTGGACTGAAAATGATAACGCCGGAGAAATTGCGTCAACTCAGGCCAGTTTTGACCTATATGCACGATATAACGCGCGAGGAGCTTGGCTTCGAGTTGGGTGTTGAAGATCCCAACAATCCTGACGTCCTCGTGACTGAGGAGCAAATAGAAAAGGAACGAGAGCAGGAAGAACGTAACGAAGAGGCGGAGGAATTGAGGAAGGAGAATCAGAGAAAGATAAGACTGGCGAGCCTCGGAAAGTTCGAGGCAATACCAGACGACCTCACGCCCGACGAAATTCTGAAGCAGGCGAGAGGAGCTGCTAAAGCAGCTTCGGATAAACTCAGCCTAAAGAGGCTCAACTCGAAAATGGGATTTCTCAGGCAGAAGAAGGACGGCACTACGAGTTTGCAGATTATCGTGCCCGGGGATGGTGTAATTCCTGGTACGAATCAACGGCCCGTGTCTCTGGGACAACTTATAGGAAAATTGAGTCATGGCACTGGTGCCCTTGCCGGCTTTCGCGAAGATCGTAGAAATATGTCGAAACCTGTAAAGCCTTTATACTACGGCGCCTTTGGATCGTACGCTCCGAGCTATGATTCCACCTTCGCTAATCTCACCAAGGAGGAGAGTGACCTTGTCTATCAAACATACGGCGACGAGACCGCCGTTCAATACGCCGAGTCCATTCTTGACTTCGCCAAAGACTGCGATTTCACGCTGAATATGGTTGACGACCTACTCGACATACTGACCAGCGGAGATCACAGAAAAACGAAGAAACTTCTCGAGGAGAAGAGGCGCCTCAAGGAGGAAGAGGATAAGATAAAGCATCTTCTCGAAAAACCCATTCAGGATGTCAATCGCAATATTCAAGCGGAGAAGATTAAGGTCGATATGGACCAGCTTAAGACCCTCTCGGATATTGGAATCGACGTCAACTTTTTGGACGAACTTGGTAGGCATTAGAGAATACTTGTTTTATCTCCGTGCGGAAATCTATGGGAGGGAAAATACGCGGCACCGAAATATGTGTGATACAGAGGATGTTACTTTACATAAATAAAATGGGAGTGACTATTCCGACCGTACCGTATAAACTCGGTATACGGTAAAACAACTCATGATTACATTCCCAGGGTAATTATATCGTGCTCGGAATACCATGGTTCATTCGGTATTGACATTTAATCTCAACTAAGATATCCCTCGCTGCCCTGCACGGTTCCGTACCACGGTATACTTGAGCAGTCCCAACATAGATCAAGGTATCGGGATGTTGTGTACCGTACTCATATTCCGAACTTAATCACTCTGCTAATGTAATTATTGGGTTTGATTTTTCACAGTATACCGTGTTTCTACGGTATGGTTGTAATCGTCACTTCCAAATGAAAACCGTGCTGTCTTTCTCTTCCAATAGATTATAGAGGGCATAGAATGCGGCGTAAAAGTTACAGATCCGGTTAAATGACGATAAATACCTGAGGCATTTGGAGAAAAGCCTCTGAATTATCAGGGGTACCTGTTTTTTTTACCAAGCATGTAACATATATTTTTTGCACATATTTCATGTACACGTATAGTTTATCGTGGATGCATTTAATTTCCCTCTATACGTACGACAACAGTTCTTTTGTATATTAATATGGATTTTTGTTTCACAGAGGAAGAATTAAAACTAACGGAGGAACGAGCAGCTCTTCAAAATCGTTTGGATGATACCTCGCAAATGTTGGTCCGTCTGAGACAGGTACAACATGAGCGACTGTCAGCCCCACCGCCTACGCATCTCACGAACGTCCCTAAACCTGCTGAAACTGAGACTGTTCTCGCTGAAAAAATAACGGACAGTCTGACGGACATAGCGAAAAAACTTCCGCCATCGGCTATCGCTCCAGTGGATGGCTTGCGTCGAGCTATGGGTATTGCACCGGTAATCGGTGGACCCGAACCTATGGAAGTCGAGCCAATCACGCATAATCCGGCGATAGTCGCAGAAACATCGCTCATGCCGCAACCAGCTGTCAATCAAATTTCAGTAAATTTACTGCAAGCATCGTCACCCCTACCGGCCAATATATTGAGTCCGGGTAGACAAGCAACGCCAGTAATCGCGAGCCTTCTTCCTGTCGCTGCTCAGCCTACCGCTATACAAATTCCAATTGGATTGCCACACACTCCGACTTCCACTCCTCTTTTAAGCACTGCCGAATCCTCGGGAGTTCCGGATCTTGAATCCGAGCTTCGAGAGTTTCTAGAGAGCGATCCGACGTTAGGACACTCACCTCTTCACGACGATAAAACTCTGGAAGACATACTCTCGGAATCGTAAACAGTTTATATCTTTCATACATCTATTGATATTTAAAATTAATTATTATTCATAATTGTAGAATACTAGCCGTCCAAGTACCTTGGAGAAGTGTCATTGATTGCATTGTTGCTCTTTGTACATTCAAAAAAGCGAGATGAATAAACTATAATTTTTCTTTTCTACAAGAGGATTTTTTTTTTTTTTTTTTCGTTTACCAAGAATTTCTAATAAACCTTACAACAGATCCCAATTTTGAACTTTAAAAGTACTTTCGTGAGATTTTTATCAAGTCTGAAGATAAAGTCTTGTGATTCCAAAAACTTGACGACAGACAGGAAGTGATTCCTTTCGATTACTCAAATTTGTTTCCAAACTAATAAATGAAATAAACGCCACTTTCATGGTAATTTTTCATGAATTTTGCGGATCGCACATTAAGTTATAATATGTAATCAGGGGGAGATTTCGATATTTCCGGCCCCTCGATTTCACAATCGTCAATGGTAGAACTTTTCATAAGGAACAAAAAAATTCATATGAACCTAAAGTAGATATGACTATAATTCGTAGGAACTTTTTCGTTCCTCGTAAAAAGTTCTATTAGAAACACATTTGAAATCAAGGAGCCGGAGATATCGGAATCTTGCCGTCAGAATCAGAATCGAAAACTCTTTATTTCCGGCATACATTATTCAAAACAAATTATTGTTGTATCGATACGTTTCATATATCTATGTTATAAAAATTATTTTCTGCCTTGGCGGTATAGGTGAATTCTGCAATTTGTCAATTCAGCCAACTGATTTTCAGCAAAACGACGTTCAGCAATATGATTTTCGAGAAAAACGATAAGCGACTTTTTTTCTAGCAAAAGTACACATTATCTTGCTTTTTTGCGATATTATTAATTTTCTTTTTCTTCAAGTAATCACTATATTTCAGACACTCCAACATTTTTTCGATCGTCGTTAATTTGTGCTGGTCTGTAGACGAAATGATTCCAGGACGATTGTTTGAGCCCAAAAGATGATGGACCTTTCGAAACAATAAGCGGTACGTGTTTATAGGATTTTTAGATTTCTTTAAAATTCACGTTAAGGCCCTAACTTTAGTAAAATACGAGAAAACGAACTCAAATTTTATACATGGAATCGGTACTATTTTGTGATAATCAGTAGTTTCATCATAATCGGTAATGTGGTTCAAACTCAGAATTTCAACTCTTAGTAAATAATATTATTGCATTAACTTTAGCAAAACATAAAATAGGGAAGTCAAATCTTATACATGAAATCAATGCTATTAAGCAATAATAAGTACACAATTTTTTAATAACTCGTCAAGTGTTTCAGATATTAAAAAATCTTCACTATTATAGAGAAAATTGCAAAGTTCTACTTTTTTCTAGATTGTCCAGATCACTTAGTTAGGTACAAGGTATGCGTCAATAAGGAGTTGGTCAGCTGTACCTTAAAGAGAATGAATAGTAACCATTCGAGCGATTGACTTTCTATCTCATTGCGCGCATTTTGAAGTTGATTTTCTCGAAATCTAAAACAAAATTCGGTGAAGATAAATTACCAACTTTATTGCTGCAACGAAAAAAAATGATTGTGGCAGACCTTTGCATTTTCTCTCGGCATAGTTCGTTTCGTTCGTAGACAGATGTTGTCCACTCTTTCATCCAACGAAAATCGATATCTTTTTTCCTTGCCCAATAGCCACGCCAAATCGCTTGAATACGCGTAGCCAAAACATCGTAACGATTTCTCCACATAACGTTTACGCGGTCGACCAACATTTTTCTTACGATAAATCGGGCTCGATATCCTCGCCAATGTCGCTGAATTATCGTAGCCATTGCGTTCAGCTTGCGTATCTGATTCCTCGTTGCGATACCACGGAACCAAGCCTTTGTCGAAAAGTCGAGATAAGATGAAAAAAACAGGGACAAAAAGTAGTGTACTGAGCACAGTTCCATGCTTTATGAACTCGCAATAAATGAGTTGTCACAACCATTTATTTGGTTAATGTAGATGAATCCAAAACTATATTGAGAAATCGTAATTAAGAGAAACGTCTCTGATTGCACCAACCTGTATCTTTCGCGCTTTAATGTAATAATACATTTTGTCTACTTCTGCCCGATGTTCAAGTGCAGTGAATTCATTTTGCATTTCTTGACTGTTAACAACGAATCTGAGGCACGACGCCATATTTAATAGACAAAAAACTAGACTTATTTTGAAATGCCGGGCAAACTTTACTAAAAATCTAATTATGAAACGTTGAAATATCAAGCAATGACTGAGTTAAATGGGAACTTTAATGCTGACAATCATTTTTCAGGTGACATGATATGTGCAAAACCTAATAAATGCAAGAGCGACAATTGCGACGATAAACTTGAAAACTGTATAGTCACAAGCGCGACTTTCTTCTTCTTTTGTGGTGATTTGTGATAAGATAGTTCCCTTTTTTGTCGTGGGATAAAATCTCGTGTAATTATTTGTTGGGTATTTATCCTCATTAATCGTGTAACAATTAGCATAAACCGTGTTCATAACCTTCCAGATTATCGATCTACATTATTTAAGATAGAGGATCACACTCAAGACACGAGTTTTATTAATTATGTATTTTTTATTTAACATCAAAAGTAATGACACTTGGGTTGGACAATGTCTCTCGATTCCTCCTTAATGTAATTATGTGTGAAAACAGAACTTATCGAATAATCATACGAAAGAAATCGTCAATCAGAAGGTATTATAGATAGGTGGATAGAGCAGTGTGCATGTGTGTATTCGCAGTGTTACGTATCTCTTATATCGGCGTGTAACTGTATGTACGGTGTTTTTTATTTTTTTCTCTCTTCAATGCGGGCACATGTGCTTGTGTGTGTATGTGTGTGTTGTGTCTGTGTGTCTGTGTGTGAATGAGGGTGACTTGTGTGTTCGCGGTGGTGTGTACATGTGGCGCTGAACAACAAAACCGTAAAAGGGCAAGGACCCGCGTTACCAAAGGCGTCCCCATCGAAAACGGGTCGCCTCTGTGGATCCCCAGTTACGCACGATCTGTATGTCCGTCTTCTGTTATTTAAAATATGTACAATATTAATAAAACATTATTCAATTTTGTTGTTGTTTTTTTTTTTTTTCATTTTTCTTTAATTTTAATCATTCAATGATTCTGTCGCGTGTGGCGGACCGAGCAGATGCGACGTTCGCCCCAAAATATTTCCCCGATTTTACTTCGATCGCATTCCAGTAATGTATTTTTTTATTTTTTATTTTTTTGTTGACAAGATCGGCGTTTATAATTCTTTCACTTCATTCACCCTTTGCCTCCATTTGTTCGCTTCTATTTTACTCGACTTTGCAAGCCGACAAACGAAAATAAAAGAATTCGCCGTGCAAGCACGCGGAGTGACTCGATCACACTTGGATTCGCATCTTCACTGAGACCAAAGCGATCGCAAAAAAATATTAAAATCGTACTGAGTCCATTCTTGCCGCTGGATCTCGATGTGAGTTTACAGATACGATAAGCAATGAAGGAAATTGCGGGTCAAGTAAGACTGATCATTCAACGGAATGCATCGCCCTAAACCCACCGAATTCCTCAATATATTAATAATTCAAGTGAAAAAATGGAACGTAATACGACGTACATTGCACATCATCGCGGATCCGATGATAAGTCAGGCCCACGACAATATTAGAGCACTTATAGCGAAAACGACGAATTCCGCTCAGCCCACCGCAGATCTCATGGTCTTAGACCGAAATCTCCCTACACATTTTGTGTTTTTTTTTTTTTGCATACTGCTGCTTCTTTTTGTTGCTTATACGTACTTTGTTTTTTTTTTTTCATTAACAACACGATCTAGACTAACCATATATAATAATTACATCTAATAATATCTTATTATAACATGTATTATATTATCATAATTATAATAATAATTATTATTATTATATTATCGTTAATATTTAAATTATTAGCCTAAAGTGTGAGGCGGCGCACGACGGCAAAGCATTTTTTGGGCTCCTACGCCCCCCGGCACGGAACACCCTGTCGACAACCGCGGAACTCTCCTATATTTATTCCGTCACATGAATCACGCGCGTGTTTCTCGCGTTTTAACCAAACAGAAGCAACGCATAGCAGATAAATGGGAAAATTACGTAACTGCCGGAATCCATATACTCGTCGCATCGTCTCGCGATTCGGTTTCCATCTCTCTTACCACATATACACTTGCAACTTCCTTCTCGCCCCCCTTTCTTTTCATCGCGTTTTTGTAAGCCAAATTTTTCGCGCGCGAAAAGACACGACGACAAGAGCAAAACGAACGATCGTCAAACACTTGAAAAACCGTGGGAACTGTTGGTGTTACTATGATTTCTCTCGTTTTCTTTGGAATAATTATGATCGCCGAATATCTAGCGTTTAACTTGAACCCTATCGACTGTTACCGGTTTTTGTATTCTTTTTCCGATTGGCCATTTTACACGAATTCGGGTGGGACTTTATTCCCAGTGAGCCCTACCGATTGTCCCGACATAGCGTCGCGTTAGTACAGAAGTTCACTCTTTGGTAGAAAGATGGCGCGGCTCCTCGGAAACGAAACGATAGAAAATTCCGGAAGTACTGAGAAGAAGCTCGCGCTATTCCCGGCGATCAGGGAGAACGGTGACGGAAGAACGTGTACGTGAGAGTGTAAGTGTGTTTATGTTCGTCAAGAATCTCGGCAAACACCCGCGGTTCTACACAAACCGGATTACCCACACATCTGGTTCTACGCATCCACTCCTCCACCAAACCACTATCAGATTATCCGGAAACACAAGATCCTACATAGTGAGATTTTGCAGTATCGACAGAACCGTGAACCTATGAATCCCGTTTCTGCACCTTCCGATAGGACACATTCTGTTACTACACGTCACTGGTACTACATACTTCGCGAGTGGGGGTCGAAATAGCGAATAACCAAAATAGCGAATTCCACATTAACAAACGTCTGAATCTACAGTCGCGAGCATTATGAAATTCGCTACTCTAGCCCTTCGCTATTTTCACCCCCACCCTACTCCGCTGCTACATACAACTGATACGCCACATCTTGTTTGATAAACGTAACTGAATTCGTATATCAAGTAAGAATGAGCATACGTGTAGCATCGGTTACGTGTAATAACCACTTGTGCAGTATCAATTACTTTTAGTAACGAGTTGTGTATATCAGAGACGTGTATAATGAGGTATGGAGTGTAAGGTAGAAACGGGATCTGTATCAGTGAATCTTCACTGTGTAGGACCGGAAGTTCGTGGAGAATCTACAGAATAGGTATGTATCTGGTTCGTCGATAATTTTTTAAGAATAGTTTTTGCGTAACGAATCGGTCATTGTAGAAACGGGCTGCTGGCTTTGTAACGGGTTCACATGCCAGTGCACAATATGCTTCGAAATTAAAGTGTATGCGTGTGGACGCGTGTACGACACCTCGAGAACCCCTTCAAATATGAACACTTTGGGCATTTATTTGGGACTTAGCTGCCGGGCGGTAATCGTGTCGCATTATCAGTTTCATCGTGTTGTATTTCCGTTTATCGATTCTATTTATCTTCCCCTTCCCCATTTTCTCAAAATCTGCGTTCTCATTTCTAAACATTAAAGATGCATCAATCAGTTTTTTTTTTTTTTCTTTTTTTTTTAACGATCTAGGATCAAAACCGACCGTCTACCCGGCTACCGAGTCGCGTGTGGCAGGCCTTTAAGTCACTTTTTTTTACATTTTAAAATCTTTTTTATCTTTTTTTTTTTGTATTTTTAAGGAGTACGCTAGACGATTTGCGGATACCGTAGGGCTGAGAACAGGGCGTTCGGCGTTCCGGGGCTATGAATTGAAAGCGAGCTTTTGTTCCGCTGGCGTTAAATCTATGAAAAAAAAACTAAGAGCATGAATGCTTTTTGTTTACCTTTATTTCAGTTTTTTTTTTTTTTTCACCTACTTCGCTGCTTTTTTCATCCACCATCTAGCTCGATTTTTTTTTTTTTCGTTTTTTCGTTTTTTCGTCACCTACGACTACATTATTTTTATTTTGTTTTTTTTTTTTCTTCGTTTTCCACTACTATATCATACCATTCGCCTCTGCATTCCTTTTACCCTTCTCAAAACTTTGCCAAGAGCTTCGTCGCTCGTTATTAATCGTTTTTCATTGATAACATCTTCATTATTTATTACTCCACATCCATCTCATTATCGCGATAATTTTATTTCTGATTCTGTCTTCTGTTCCCCCATTGCATAATTAAATAACGTGTTCTTAATTTAAAACCTCGTTAGCTGTTAATGATTTAATCGCTAATATTTATACTATCCGTCTCTTTTACATTTCGTACTCAACGTAACACACGAATTCTCAACAGTTATTTTCTTTGCTAACTCTCCTCCCGTGATTTTCCTTAACGACGTTTTATTTATTTATTTATCAATCTATCGTTCAACAGACACCTTCCCTTCAATCAACCTTCGAACGATGTTAATTCACCAGTTTGCCTATCAACAATCTCATTGAAGACTCAACTATAGAATATACGCGATGCTGATTGTAGCTACTCGGATAAGACTTCCAACTGAACGATATTGTTCTTTAATAATAATAATGAAATACGCCCATCGGTTTTAAAATTTTTCGTGAATCCATCGGTTATTTAATATAACGTTATTTTTTTTTTTTCAAACTAGGGCGTGCCAGTCTAGCGTACGGATTTTTCGGTTGTTTTGTTGTTTTTCGCCTCTCTGTATTAACTGTACGATCCTCATTAGCGATTACCTCAATTCAGTTGACTTATTATCCCGGGACCTGCGTTTTTATTCTAGAGCGTGCCAATCTAGCGTGATTTTCGTTATTCGTTTATTTAATCTCATTTTTATGTTTGCGAATCGCTATTAATTAACAGATGTCTATGAAGTTTCCCGGTATCACAAGACGTCTACGTTATTCGATATTAGCTCTCTGTTCCGCGGTTGTCGCGCGCGCGCGCCCCCCTTTTTAAAATCTCTCTCCCGCTTTTTCCTTCCATATAATTTGCATGAATCTTTGTGTAATTTCTGTTGGTTTCGTGTGTTTTTTTTTTTTTTTTTCGTATCGTTTTAACTTGATTTATTATCGTGAATGTATTTACTAGACTACGCTGGAACATGCCGTCTGTCTCTCGCGTGTTTCTTGGCGAAACATCGAGAGCTATGTATTTCGAGTAACGAGGGTATATGTATTGTATGCACGCTCGTCCACCCCTCTCGTACTTTCACTCCCTCTTTCTTCTTGTTACATCCCAACTCCGTATATCCTGACAAGTGCTCGATTTTTGTTGATGTTCTTTTTTTCGCTTTTGTTTAAATACGTGTTTTGTTTTTAATCTACTTTGGTCATTAACCATCTATACCTTTAGGCCCGTCTAACGCCCGACATTCTCGAATCGTTAACTACGCGCCTCGTCGCACAGTGCCAATCTCGCAATTAATCAATCCTGAAGCCACAAACCTACCCCTCGGCTCACGATAAACATGTTGAACGTTTCGACTGTCGATTAAGGGCAGTGACTCTTTCATCCGCGTTATATATTCTTCTTTTGTTTATAATTCTCTTAACAATCGGCTTCGGGTTGTCGAAGTCGTAGCACACAACAGGGACGGCACGTCTTGTCGCGGCCGAAGTCCAAGAACTTGGTTTGCTAGATTTTTGTTGTTCTTTTTTTGGTAATTTATTATTATTCTTATTATTATTATTACGGAGCGTGTGCCGGGAGAGGAATATAGTATAATGAATATATATTCGGCGTACCGTTTTTACCCAGGAGGCGCCACGATCCAGCGATCGGACCTTCGAAAAGTCAACGCTCATTGAAAAGAACAACAAAAAAAAAAAAGAAAAAACGAAAATAGAAAATCCTCGTTTTTATTTTTAGGAAAACTGCTTCTCACGGCATGTGACGTCTTCCGAATGACGCTCAAGACCTCGGTATGATTGTACATGCCGTCTTTTGGCGGTGATAGTCACAATGAGCCCCTCTTTTAGTTTCTTCGCCGGTTGTTGATGTTATTTTTGTTGTTTCTAGATCATAACGCTCCTTGTTTTTGGTCTTCCTCGGTTTTTCTCTTCTTCGCGGCTGGCCGTCGTCGTCATCATCGTTGCGATTGATGCAATAAACCTAAAGCAATGTTGCGAATCCTCTAACGGCGTATCTCGCTCTAATGCAGCCTTCGTCGCGACAGTACGGATAAATTCCAGTAGCACGCCCCGTGTAAAATGTGTGTATGTGAGTGAATTACTTCTTTTTATTTTTTTTTGTGTGATTCCGCGTGGGTATGCAGCATATCTTTCGCTCCTCTTGTTATTGTTGTTCTGTTGTTATTGTTTTTTTTTATCATTATTATTAGTATTATTATTATTAATCTGTACGTGTTGTGTTTAGTAATAAGTTTCTTGCTCGAGCCAGCCACCGGGATTTCGGCGGAGGTAGAATCGTCTCGTTTCGTCATAGATGAAAATTGCGATCATGAAAGGAATAGCGGGCAACCACCAGACGAATCTGTAAATTAGCAAAAATTTTCGGTTAGAGACAAAGTTTTCGATATACCTATAATGTAAACTCATTTTTTTCTTAAAGCCTAAAAGTCGTTGAGTGACTATTTTCGATCCGCGTTACACATGACATTTTTTTAACCCAGTGGGTGTAAATACAATGCAATAAATATTGCAGTCATAAGAGATTTATAGTGATTTAATGAAATCTCGGGATGAAATATCTTCTTATAGGTAAAAAAAAACATCGCTTGCTTTCGTGTTCTTGATTTGTAAATACCAAGAGCATTTGGATTAATATTGGTCTTCAATTAGGAGAGGAAAACCCGTGTATATAAACACGGAAACCTTGGTGAACACTTACTTGAGCGGATACATGCGAAGACCTTTGTCCATGCCCGGTGTGTAACTTAGGAATGCCGCGAGTGCCGTCTCAAATATAATACCGAAGTTGAGAGCCCAATTTCTCATTCCTTGATGAACGATGGAGTTGCGACGTGTTTTACACACGATCAAATCGGCCCACTGGACGATTACGATCGACACGAAGAACGCAGTGTGACAGGTGAACTCCAGCGATTTACGGTCCCTGTAAGTCTGTTAACAAATTTTAAGCCATTAAAAAAAAAAGCCACAATTACCAGCAAATATAATAGACACTATTAGACAGCTTATAGTGAAAGCTGCAGTGAATCAAAAAAAAAAGCAACGTTGCGAAAAAAACAACGTTGAATCCATATAGCGGACATTTCAAAATATGTCAGTTTTGGGTATTCTGTTCAATCAAAGACTCAAGATTTTGAATACTCGAAAAAATATCATTATCTCAAAACTTCCTTTAAGAGGACGTGGAAGCTCAGCAATTTAATTAATATTCAAGACGTTTTTTCTGAATGGAAAAGCATAATTAGCAGCAGGATCATATGTGTGTGTGTAACGAGTTTATTACCCATTCTTGACCGTAGCTGTCGGTAAGATCATTTATGGCCTTGGAATCCCATTGCTTTCGGATACCGAAAAGATACAAGGGCAAGAATCCGTTTTCAGCCATGATGACGAAGTAGACGAAGAATCCGGCTGCAGCCTGGATCATGCCGATCTGTCCATACGCCATGGAGATAAGCCTTGAGATTGAAGAAAAATCGAGAAAAGGAAAAAAAACGTGTTAATTAATCTTGAAATGCGTCGAATTCTAGCGTTTCTAATGAATACAGTGCTTGCGGAAACTCTCGATAGACCAGCCAGACACTACCGCAACATTAGTTCTTTGCAAATACAATTTCTCTTCAGGGAAACATTGAGTTTCGACATCACCGAGACTATATAAAACACTGTTTCCTCACATGGCTTAATTCAACACATTCGCGTTCCTGCACATACTCAAATTCGATGGAGTCATATTGTCCGACTTGCGGCGACTTCCACCACCGAAGCTGGTACGAGTTCAATGAAAGACAGCAATTTATTGCACAATTCAAACGGCTGACTGCCAAACTGTACATGAAAATTACGTGAAAATGTACTACGACAACGGACTACACTAGCTATGCATTTTACACCAATTGAATTCGGGCGAAGGTGAATCGTACGTACAGCTCGTATAGAATATTGTGTAAGCAAATATTTCCTGTATATAGTTGCGTTTGTACAGAGAGTTATAATTGTCTGGTCAATTTTACTTTTATCAAGTTTTGTTATTTTTAATTCAACTTATGAGAATTTTAGACATACGCAAAGTCGGAAATGTGTTGAATTAACATATGTGTAGAGTTGGATTTAGCAGAAACGAAGTGAGACTTTCTATTTCGAAGCGATTGAAAAAATCAAATGTGTCAGGTCGATCGAGAGTAACGAAAATCACTTTTACTTTACTCGGTGGGATAATGAACGTTTTACGCAAGCGTCGTACGCGCATAAAGCCCATTTTCACACGTTGTGGAGTAAAATTTGGTACTACACTCGTTGGAAATTTTTTTTCTTAACTCGTTCGAAAGTCGTGGATTGCTACACACGCAAATTCGTACGCGTCAGAAAAAAATTAACCGCGCTTGTATGACTAATATCGCTAAATCACTCTGGGTTGAACCTCGCTAAAGGTGCACTTTTAATATAGCAATCTATGTAGCCTAATGTTATTGTTAGGTTGAAAGCGAAGGACAAACGGTTAGATGGTTAGAGGCGGTTACTTACCGAACCGTACGGAGTTGGATAGCGCACGCTTTTGCTCCAATATAGGCCACACCGACGACACACATTGCCTCCGAATCTCACAGCGCTCTTTTTCCTTATTCTCTTTTTTTTATTTATCATCATATTGAATCGAAAATATGAGAATGCGCTGGCAAAAGTGCATCGACATTTAACGAAGGCCACCGTGAGATTCGTTGCAAAACAGACATCGATGAGCGAATTAAAATACCCGTGGGACATAAAACCGTCTCGTGCATTTCGTCAGGATGAAATATGGTTTTTTGGCAATTATTTCTAGCGTTTTCGACAGTTGGGTCAACATCATATTTCCAAAAGACCAAAGTTTCCTTTGAATATAGAATTATAAATTCATTCCGACAAGGTAATGCAAATTTTATTGACAAACAGAGAAAATGTAAATCAGTAGATATATAGAATTGTATCGGGTCCGAGAAAAATTAACGAAAAAGCAAAAACTGTAAATTCTGATCCGCTACAATTATGGAAAAATCACCGCCTTTTTACTTCAATTACAAGTTACTGTTTTCGTTTGAAATCCCGTTTTGGGAAATCACAGTCAAAATATGCTTTCTTCCGTTCTGTTGAATTCCCGTTTGACGACAGTGGCGCATTTTCACAAGTTTCACTGACGTCCTTTCGGTTTGGTCTAAGTATTTTCGCGTATAATGTCGTCAATGATCGGAAAATTTTCGATATGTCTCGAAAAACCTACACGCGGTGTTGCGATAATTCCATAGAAGCATTCAAGAGGATAGCTTCTGCTTAGAACACTACTTGGGACTTACATTTTCTTTATTCGTCAACAAAATATTTGTCACTTTCTCCCAAAACGAATTTATAATTTTATGGGCTATTACCACCAGTTTTGTCGCTATTGGTTTTTGGCAACATGATATTCACCTATCCGAAGCAAAAAAGAGGTCGAATCAGGAAAATTCCGAAGCGTGTACGGGATAACTTTTTTTACGGTCTTGTTGAAATTGGCTTAGCGAGGAAAGAAGATGCATCAGCTTCATTTTTTTTTTGTTTTAGATAAATGATTGACTTGGAAAAAATAGAGTTGGAATAATAGCGAGGAAGTTTGTGAATAGCTGACAGGTCGTCAGAGGCGGATGCAGCGCAGTCATCGAGCAAACATCAGTAACATTACAACATACGTTGATAAAAAAATTAAAATGATTATCGAAGGCACACTTGCATAGGCTTTTTCATCGTCATGCTTCTTCGTGGACTCGTTTGGGTCACTTGTGGCGAGTCACGTATTTTGTTCTTGTGAACGGCGTGCTTACGTACATGAAGCAAGCAACATAAGTTCGGGCACTTTTAGTCCAATCTTCTTAGATATTGGCTCATAAATATTGGCTCCATTTTCATATCCCTCGAAAGTACCCTTTGACATTTTCTACGTTTATAAATCGTTTTTATTCATTTATTCATTTATTTATTTCTAGAATTTCAATCTGATTGGTCAAACGAAAAAATGTCAATAACCAAAAGGAATAAAGAGAAAATAATGCATTGTCTAAAAATGTCGATGAACAAAATCTGAAACGATTCGCAAAGAGTCTTTAGAAGGGAGGATGAAATGGAATTATCAGCAATTAAGAGCGATATCTAAGAGCCCTTAAGATAAAATGGCTGAACCAATGAAGAATGCCGCATATATGAGACTATAGGTGCACGTGAAAAATCCCATTTAAATACTTGTTTCAGACGAAAAATTATTTCATTAATCGCTTTTTCAGATTAAATAGCGTAAATACAAACGTCTTTTCCGAGGTAATACTTGTTAAATACTTATAATGGGTGAGAGGCTAAAGCATTCTCGGCATTCTCCATATCGCAATCCCTAACGTAACAAACGTTTCTGTGCTAGTGACTAAATCGTGAATGTGAGCGTGTTTCGGTTTGTGGATGAAATTGAATGGTGTTCACTATTTGTACGAATCTTCGTTTAACATCTGTCTAGTATATTGAAATTCCATGTGCTGTCCCTTGAGCATGTGCAATGCATATCGACTCTTTTCCTACGAAACGTTTTAATTTTTTCCAATTTAGAAATTGCTATTAGAAAATTTGATTTGTAATTTAGAAAATGTTTTTGCACAATGAAAATCGATGCTATGCACATGCACTTCGGGTAAATGTAATCGGTTAGTGCAGCGATTTCGTAAATTTCAGGTCAAACGATTAATCGACTTTTCGGAAATGCCATGTTTTTTTTTTTTTTTTCAATTTATTCGGAGGACTATAATACGTATTATTAGAAAATAACATGTGAAATGAAAGCGATTGATATTTACATTACAGAAAATATCGAATACAGATTTCAACATATTTCAATGGCAGTTAAACTTGAAGATCTAGAAACTGAGTCTAAAAAAGGAAAAATTCGATAGAGATGGAATTCGAGATATTAACTTTTACATTTGACATAAATTTGTATTTCAAAAAAGAATATTTGCAGCATTTCGGTTATGAAATCACGATTTAACGATATTTATTACAAATAATATTTTACCAGAAGAAAATAACTTGAACGTGAATCTCTGAAAGAGCCGTTTATTCTAATTGAATATTATTTATGCAATATTTCTTTGTAGTGTATTAATCGTTTGGCTCCTGAAGTGTATGCTGTCGGTGATATTGGAGTAGTCTTGTGTTTAGTATGAGATTTGTCATGGTTGTCTATGAAAAAGGACAGTTTTTGGGGTGCAAAATTGTTCGTAATGCTCGGTGGGTTACGTTAGGAGACCCACCTTCGGTTGACTAGATTGTCTCTGTAAGGATCGCGGGGCTGCCGTTTCATAATGTCCGACTCCGGTGCCTCGTAGGCTAGCGAGATGGCCGGCACCTGCCATCCACCCATAATTTAAAAAGTGTGACGAAAAACGGCGAAAAAATATGATGGTGCGAGCGAATAGAGATAGATAGATTATAACAGTAGTAGTAGTAGTAGTAGTAGTAGTAGTAGTAAAAGTAACATTTGCACAGGGGACAAAAAAATAGATCAGCAGCAGCGATCAACGAGGCCGAAAGTCTCGCACGACAATAGTATCGTCGAAAATCATTAATCCTTGAAAAACACCACAGAATAAAAAAAAAATGATTATTTTCAAAGCGTTTGAGCAGTTGGAGCAATTGAAGGCCATTTGCGCTGTTCGCTGCAAGATCTGAAGATTGGCACCAGTGCCGGATCAAATTAATTCATATCAAAGATCATAATTCACGCATGAATTTTAATGTAACAGTCAATGGAGCAAATTCTCTTTTTAGATGCTGACAATTTTTTACGAGTAATCCAGCACTGGCACGACGGGAGTAAAAAAGATTATCAGTGCAATTCTGCAGCAATTTGGTATTGGCTTCGCGCATGACTGAGGAGTTTGTACTTTTGTATATCCGTCTGCCAAGTTGACATACGTTGGCGCACATCAAAAGTTCATTTATAAATAACAATCACTGGTTTTTGTTTTACAACTCGTTTTTATAAGAGTAACATTAAATAGGAAGCCACGAATTGAGAGGCAGAGGTAACTCCGATTGTAAAAAAAACTTATCTTTCCTTCACAATAACTTATTGCATTTATGTTGACATTCTTCAAAGAAACGCAAATTTAATCGAGTGAAGATAAGTAATTCG
This sequence comes from Clistopyga incitator, assembly GCA_947507545.1. Taxonomy (NCBI): domain Eukaryota; kingdom Metazoa; phylum Arthropoda; class Insecta; order Hymenoptera; family Ichneumonidae; genus Clistopyga; species Clistopyga incitator. The sequence continues at coordinate 6,232,093 of OX382175.1, forward strand.
AAAGAGATAGAAACTATTCGTGGATAGAATTTGAAAAAAGAAAACTCTATACACCTGTTTTAAAAGTGTGAATAAATTTTCGAATATATATCGATCCAAAACCTATCTTCATTGCAAAAATATGGAAATGAGAAAAACAGAAGTGTCACGATAATTTCATTGATTTTTTTTTTCTCGTTTAAAGAATGTTCACAAAACTGTGAACATTTGTTTTTAAGAAAAATCCGACTTTTTAACCGTTGCCGCTTTATTCCGTTCTCCCCTACTTAACTACTTAAACATTGACATAATTAGGGACGACAATGAGCGGCAGAAAATTAACGTACTCTCTCCACGAATTAAATAAAATAATAACCCACTTTCTGAGATATTGAAATAATTTGAACATTTCTTTTCTTCACTGTGATAAAAAAATATCCTTCTTAAAAGAACACCCCACTATAAGAACTCATTATTTCGGCGATATACAAAAGTTCACGACAAACGGCGCTACTAGCTGCACGCGCGAAGCCATTACTCCGAAACAAGCCGAACACGGACTGCGCACCATGATATGAACAAACGATATGAATTTCGTAAACACTCTTTCTCCTATTTGACCGAATCGAAAGCTGTGAAAGGAGTGAATAAACAATTGGCATAGAGAAACTGGAGCTCCCCACTGAATAGACAATTGACACGCGGAGTGAGGAGCATTTTGTAGTCTCGACTCATTGGTCCAATAGTTGCGAGTGTTATCGGTGTAAGCCCCATACCATGATGAATTAGTTATTATCCATAAAAGCATCGAGAGTCTAGCAGATAAATCTAGTCGACCGAAGCAAATTTGTTGCAATCGGTGCGAAGTCGGTGTTGGCGGCCATAGTAATAAATCAGCAAGCCTCGAGGAAATTATTCGCTACGCGTACTAAATCGTTTACGAATAAATCCGTATCCTTTTCGATTTGGTTATCGGGTTTTTTTTCCAACTCGCAACCAGATATCCGGCTATTTCGTTTCACAAATCGGATCGCATCGTCTAAACGGTTAGAGCCCTCGAATCCTTTCCTTATCCGCTTAGATAATAATAGTAAGTTGTTCACATATCACGTGCCAATGACAGTGTCCTTTGAGATAAGTTGCGTTCGCAGTAGTGGTAGAAGGCAGCAGCAAACAGCGGCGCATTGCAGAGAATATATAGTAGAGTCAACGGGGCTAATTGTGAGATTTTCGGTTCTTTTTTTTTTATCGTGTTCGTACATTCGTCAACAATTCCGAGTATTTTATATTTTTATGAACTTCCAGTAACTATTGTTGTATTTTATTTCATACAACAAACGAGTTAATTAGGAAAAAAGAGCCTTATATTGACGAAGGCCATCAGAGTGTCTTTATAGTTTCTGATATATATGATCAAATTTTCAGCATCACTTTGTATTTTTTTTTTTTTTGTTTTTTCAATCTCCCTAGTAAAGCGTTCTTGAAAGCTTTTCGATAGTATTTTAACTTCAAGATTCGGAAGTATTATTGAGGCGAAATTATATTTGGATCGAATCAATCAAGTATTTGAAAAACCGAATGTACTCCACGTACAATAGCTTCGTTAGTGGAGGTTTAGTCCAATAAGTTAATCTATCACATTATCCGCGTTGACCCTAGTAATAAAATTGTGTGATTTCTTATTTTGCGATCGAATTTATCGTTTGTTTCAGACACTTGTGTGAAAAAATATATATTCCATTATGGATAAAATGAAATATGCAAGAGAAAGAGTTGTATGTTGCTTAGAGATATTTTTTTAAAGTGCCTCGCGGTGATAAATAGGTATGTATAAAATATAAAGTAATAATAGTAATAGTAATAGTAATAATAGACAGCAAAGATAGGCAGCAGCTGCGACAGTATATATATATATATATGTATATATATACGGTATATAAGTATAATCAGTAGTATGGCTGTTGTTGGAGGAGTTGTTGTTGTTGTTGTAGTTGTAGTTTGTTGCACTTGTGACATAACACGAGTAAACAAAGAAGTAATCAATATAAATCGTTCCTCAAAGATATCTAAAATATATATATAGTAACGTACGATATTAGAGACATTTATGGACTAATTCAGATTACCTAGAGCCTCTAGAAATCTAATAACAAGAATGACTAGTAGACCGTGAGTGATATTTTTCTCTTTTCTCTTTTATTCGAAATTGGGATCTCGTTATTGTTTAATAAGTCTTTGCCAAATTGTTGATATCAACCATTTCTAACTTTCTACCTCTACGATTACATCGACAAAATTGAAGTATTCGATAAAGAAAATTCACCAAGTCCTAGTTTGCTAACAGCAGGCTTATGGAACCAACAATTTCGCAATTTTCGAGAGATTACCCACGCCTTTTTTCGTTTTACGTGTGGCGCCAAGATAAATTCAAGCGTTTTATTTACATAAATATAATGTCCTGTCTGTCAAGTTCGGCCGTTCGTTAATATATGCAGATATAAAATACATGTACATTTTCCTTTCTTTTTTTTTTTCCTTTGTCGGCATCTTAGAGCGAGGCACAGCGACGTGAAAATTGGCTTGTGGCGTGATACACAGGCAGGATTCGGGGATAGAAGATGAAGATTAGACGAATAATAGAGATATAGAAAAAGTGAGAGAATCAAGAGAGAGGCAGGAGCGATGCGACAAATGAAGAAACCTAAATTGATTCAAGGATCATATGTAGTACAATAATAATAATAACGATAACAATAATAATGATAATAACAATAATAACAATAACAATAACGATAATAATAATCAAAACAATAATAATAATAATAATAACAATAATAATGAAGATGCGTCACACGTTGGGCAAATGAGCATGCTTCAACGAATTCCACATTCGTATGAAATACTCTCGACTCTCCGTATAATCGCGCACCCGAAGCTCGGTTGTAGACAGAGTGCGATAGTATTGAATATCCCCGCAGTTCTTTCTAAGAGGGTGAGAAAGTGCGCCCGATGTTTGACACAAGAAACAAGCAAAAAAGAGATAGACAATATGAATGTTTTAACCATTCAAGGCTTCACTTTATCAGGCTGTCATAACCATAATTAAAAAAAAAACGTAAATTCTTCAACAAATGTTTTTCTTAAAAGTGAAAAAATATAGTAGAAATACTATGTGAATAACATCGTTGTAGGAGCGCATCAAAAAAATAAGAAAACCATTATTTTCTAGGAGTCCGTGATATTGCAACTATTTCAGACATGGAAAAATCTCTCGTATTAAAATCGTTGAAAGCTTCAAAGTATAACGTGTTAATATATCTCCCGACAGAAAATCCGAAACTAGTATATTTCACAAAATGATGTCCCATAAAAATATATAATTTCAAAAATAGTATTGTTCGATAATAATTTTCAATTAAGCGATACTTTGCTACCTTTTTTTTCATAGGGTCTCCGCAGACCTTTTAGGTGTAATGTATAAATACAAAACGTACGGTTTTATAATGTAAAGCTGATTTAATATAGTTTTTCTCAGTTTTGCGTATTATTAGTGGTTAAATTTTCATATGGAATATTTCTGTGACAGAGTTGTAAGTCCCCATTAATTCAGGAGATATAGTTTGCAGTACAATTTATTTGTAATTATAATTTCATAATAATAATGTCATCATAAAATAGTATGCAAGAATTTGAATAGCTGAAAAAAAAACTAATTTTTGCTTTAATATGGAGAGAAATAGTGGAGAAAATGGATTACCGTGATTTTTTTAAAAGTAATATCTTTTGCAGCTATTCAAAAGTTAAGTCATCGTATTATAATCGCTAAATATAATCATTATGAAGTCATAACTACAAAAACAAATTTTACGGTAAACTATATCTCATGAATTAACGGGGATTTACAACTGTGTTCTACGGGAATTATATTTTTATTTAATTTTTTTAAAAAGATTATACAACGAATATTTTGAAGTGAAGTAAGGGAAGAATTTCTCACAATTTCTTACAACTGTATTCTGCGGGGATTTTATTTTTATTTTATTTTTTTAAAGAGATTATACAACGAATATTTTGAAGTGAAGTAAGGGAAGAATTTCTCACAACGCGATACTAGAGAAAGACGAACGAAAACGCGATTATACGGAGTATCACAATAAACCGATTCAACTGAATGAATGTTACCACCAACGTCAGCATCAAACAACATTATCGATGCGATGATATTGGGATATCGAGGAATGGCTTATATATATTTTTTAAGACGATAGTAGGTGGCATAACTTTGATGGAAGCTGAGCTCGAATAACGTAAATAATAACGAAGATAATAAGCTTACCTTGTCGTTAAGCAAACGGTTTTAACTCGTGAAGAATTTTTATGACCATCGTGTGAAATTTGAGCCGATGATCGCGGCTCCTCGATCAACGCGCTATTATTTTCTTCCCGTCATCAAATTGTACAAGCAAACATTTATCATCGAGCAAGGCGAAAATTAAAAAATCGCATTTGTGATCGAGGAGTGGCAATCGGCGGCCGATTTTTGACATAGCACCCAGACGAGAGAAAACGAAATATCAGTGTTCTTCAGTGAAAAATAGAGAGAGAGAGAGATATAGATTATGAAAATCGATTACCAAGTAGTACAAAAGAAGATAAATTGGCAAAATTGTATTAAAGATGCTTCACATGTACATTCGACCAACTGAAAGATTTGATTAAATTAGAATTTTAGTACTGGCAGCGAAAGAATTCTTTACGAAATTCTATTCTTCATTACATAGATGTTCAATAACAATCATTTTTCGATTCGATTTTTCAAAGAATTTCTTCACAATACTTGATGTTTTTAATTAATTATTAAAACTTAATAAAAGGGATTTTGCAAATGTCGGAAATGTTTTCATTTTTTTTAATTTGAGAAATTGTTTATATATAAGCCGTTTATTTAATTTGGTCATATCCGTTTAGAACTGACGTTATTATTCAAAATTATTTTACTCAATTTTTTCGTTTGTTGCCAGATATTGAAATTCCAATAAAAGTAATATTTTCGTTGGGAATGTTTGTGTGAAGCGTCCTTAGGTGTGTTTCCGGCAGCCAGGCGTCTTGTCGTTTTCACATTGCTTCGCACTTTACGAATACATTTCATCCAAATATTTCATCGTTAGACTGAAGTGACCATTTAAAAATATATATAATTGCATGTACCGCGATACAATGCGAACACGAAACCGATGAATAATAGATAAAGCCGAGACCATAGGTTCCACCTGCGATGGGCTTGTTTGACTGTAGAAGGAAGAAAAGAAGCCCTCCCAAGGCGTGTTCGAGAGTAGTGACAAAAGTATTTCCCGTACCAGAATGAAGCCAGAATTAATAATATACTAGTAGTATATAATACGAGAGATAGAGAGTTGGTACAATCTAACTACTGGAGTAACCAATAGAATTAATAAGTATGATGTACGGCCGCAAGGTCCGTTGGTAAAAAATCGTTGACGGAATCGCCAGATCGTAGTCTCGATATCATTGAAAATAATACCCCAATTATATTTTCATTCAATATATAAATTGGAAACACGAAAACACTCGTTGAAAACCGTGGTTTTTTTTTTCAGTGCAATAAAATAAAAAAATTGAAGCATTAAAAATTCTTAAGTCTTGGAAATCTTATCAAAGAGATCTGTAATACGAATGTAAACATGATTTCGAGAAGAGAGCAGATATCGACACCGCCATCGTTCTTTCGACCAGACGTAAGCCTCGTGTTTGTACACTCGCGGAGATTTCTGTATGTTGTGATGTGTTACCTTTCATTAACTAGCTTGTCAGTGAAGGGGTTTCGTGGTTGGCGCTTCATAATATCACTCTCTGCCTCCTCGTAGGCTAGCGAGATGGCGGGCACCTAACATTATCAATAAGCTCAATGAGAAATCGTGAATAAAATTCAACAACACAAAAAACCAAAGAAATCAGGTGAATTTCCGGGTCGCAGGTGGTTGTACTTTGACGACGCGAAAGCTGATATCGTGCTATTATTTAATCCACTGTCATACAGCAATGATAAATGCCCGCGATTAGGGGAAATCGCGCCCATACAACTTCATACTCGTGGACACACGGATAAAAGGATCTAGTAAAACACTGCGATATATCCAATAAAAACGATTAAAATCCCGACCCCGGAAACTGAATTATTTTTTGTGGTGAGAATGCTTTTATATAAATATCCACTCCGCAGGTTACCCTACTACTATTATTCCCGTATTGTCGACTAAATGAAATACGTGAGTACCGGAAATCGGAATCTTAACGGCGTTACATTATATCTCATGAAAAATAAAAAAACCATTGCGCGATATTGGTTAAAACAACAAGATATGTTGAATTGTATAAAAAAGACACTGCTGTTTGATCACAGGAAGTTGATGGAGGACATAAGTTCGATGCTGGACAATAGAGTACCCACAAGGTTGTCGCATTAGCTGCAGCTATCCTCACCACAATAGCTTCTCGGTCTGTATGTAAGCGGCTGTAAGTGACGTGGGACAGCTAAATTTGTTCAATGCACATTGTAGATCAATTATTTTATCGTATTCACGGTCATATCAGCTTTCGGTCGAGGAACAACAGACACAAACGAAGCATTAGGAGGGGCTGGGGTTATTAGAAGACAAAACAAAAAAATCAATGCTTTTGATATTGATGATTGATGAGGGGGATTTACGGTGATCGACATGAGCGAGTGCAAGTGGACACAACTTTGTTTTATGGCGGGTCAGAGGTAAGAAACGTTGCCACGTATTACGTGATGAAAAATGGTATTTATCAGGAATTATATCATCGGAATGGGAAGGTATCGGGGAACAAAATCGTTGCCGATAATATAGCTGAAAATAATATCAACTCGATGATTAAAATTCAATTTCTCTGTTGATGTTTGCTTGGGAGAATGGAAGCGAAATATGATACGTTGTCGACTGGCTGCAGCTTCCAGCGCGTAGCTTTCTCGTTCGTAATTCGCTACCTAGATAAGAATGTAAGATAAAATGACAATTCGACGATCCAAGAATTACTGCTTTACTGGGTAACGCTGACGATAATCTGTGATACGGGAGCTCTGCGTTATTACTAAACTAAGAACAGTATCTGGCGAAGGATAGAAAAATACAATGGATAAAAGCGCTTGTAAACGCTCGTTACGTGGCGGTTTCTACTCTCTCATCAGGGGTATATGAATCGGTAAAACCTTTCGTTGACGAGGTTGTCGTGCCAGGGATCCCGCGGACGTCTCTTCATTATGTCCGACTCCGCTTGCTCGTACGCCAGAGAAATAGCAGGTATCTGGGCAGTCATCATGATTACCAGGCGAGAAGATTATTTTTTTAAATATGTATTAATATCAAAATAAAATTACGCTCCTGTGCGTGAAAAAAAAAATGTAGATCGTATCATACGTCGAATTTTCAATCTAAAAAACTTGTTAATCAACATGGAAATATTAAACGACGTAGGTATTTCGGTTGCCTGAAAAAAGCGGTGATTAATTCGTTGTGAGATGCGTGCCGATCTTTCAGGTACACCATATTTCGTGGCTTGCCGAAAAGATCGGTACGGATGATCGGTGTTCGAGAGGTAGGGCAACTTTCATATTCTCGCGATTTTTTGGTTTTGACTTTTTCTGTTATGAGACTCACCATGTCGGTTCCCAAATCGATGCAGAGAATGGTAACGGTTCCTAGTGGCAGCGGTATGTCGCAGAGGATGAATGCCAAGAAGGGCGAGATCTCAGGAATGTTGGAGGTGAGCGTGTAGGCGATAGATTTCTTCAGATTGTCGAAGATAAGTCGGCCCTCCTCGACACCGGTTACGATTGACGCAAAGTTGTCATCGAGCAAAATCATGTCCGCGGCTTGTTTAGATACATCGGATCCCGCGATACCCATTGCTACACCGATATCCGCTTTCTTCAAGGCAGGTGAATCATTTACACCGTCACCTAACATCATCAATTATATTTATTGTCAGGAAATTGACGAGTCGCTGCGGACAAATTTCATTTCTCGAAGATCTTGTCATTGGATTATACTTGTTCAACAGGTATGGAACTAAAATCTATACATTTTTCTAAACTCTAAAAATCATTATAGATTTTTGAGAGGAAAATGCCTGAGTAGAGTTGTCAAAAAAAAAATCGGAATTTTCATCAATTTGTTTCAAGTTCGTAGTTTTCAGAAGAGTGTACATTTTCTATAATTAAATTTGGAAAATTGTGAATGTAATTTCTTTAAACTCGATTATGTCAGAACTGGGTTCAAAGTTTGGTAATATCTTCAACACGACTGGACTAATCTCATTGAAATTGAGACTCGATGTTGTGGCATAGTTTTTCTAGTATTTCACAAAAAACTTTTTTTCACTCAACTATTTTTTATTTTAAGTTATATTTTGACAAATCAATATATTTGCAGCTCTACCAAATATATCTCTTCTGAATGGCAACTGTGCAACAACGAGAAAAATCTCCATCTAAACGCCACTATAGAGCCAAAGCGTGCCGTTGTTTTCATTAATTTGGCGAATAAATACGTTTTTTTGGGAATCGTTAAAAAGAGTTTCAGGCGAAGAAAAAAATGACAAGATTGTCAGATCATTACATCATTAAACACAGTAATAATATTGAGTTTTGAGCTCACCGGTTACGGCAACGATAGCTCCCATTCGTTGGCAACCTTCGACGATGATGAGTTTCTGCTGTGGTGAGGTACGGGCGAACACAATTTCGGTGTGGTACCTGAGAATCTCATCAAGTTGATCGGACCCAAGGTCCCTGAGCTCACCACCGTGTACGACGGCAGCCTTTGCCTCGCGAGGATTAACTTCAGAGACGGGGATGTTGAGTCGCTGGGCAATGTCCTCGATGGTCTCGTTACCTGATGAAGCAGAATGAACACATGCAATCAGTGATATGCGGAAGAAAACGAAAACAAAACAAAAAACTTGCGTAAATCCATTGACGTATAAACGTTTACCTTCAGAAATGATGCCGACGGATTTGGCAATGGCTTTGGCAGTGATTGGATGATCGCCGGTGACCATAATAACCTTGATACCAGCTGAACGGCACTTGGCGACCGCATCGGGCACAGCAGCCCTGGGCGGATCAATCATAGACATCAGTCCGACGAATCGGAGATTTTCACATGGGAAGTTCGGATCATCGCTGTTGAACTTGAAGCCAATCGGGAACTTATCGGTCGGCAGAACAAAATCGCAGAAGCCCAATACCTAAATGAGACAACAAATAAAAATTCAATCTACTCAATACATTCAAAATCACTGACAACTAGTACAACAAACATTTCGTGTCATTTAATTTCATACCGTAAAGTAAACAAAAATTACTATGGTTATTTTATTATAATATAAATCTTGCAGATCCCGCGTACATTTTCATGCCTTGAGAACACCCGGTGCTGTAATTTACAGCTGAATCCCGAATGTTATTAAAAGTGATAGGTTTTATCTTTCCTCAAATTCCAAAGGACACGATAAAGCCATCGTAATAAGCACAGGATAACTTTATGACATTACTACGCCCGGGATAACAATGAAAGTATTAAAAAATAATTAAGTTTACATACCCTCTCTCCAAGTCCACCAAGCTCAAGGTACGCATTATTGAAGGCTTCCTTCATTTCCTCATCGAGAACCTTTTCCTTTCCACCAATGAAGATGGTCGAGCATCTGTCGAGAATCCTCTCGGGCGCTCCCTTCATGACGAGGAGATGGCGTGGATCGTTGGGATCGTCGGATTCGTGAATAGAAACCTGATACTTGTTGGTGGAATTGAACGGAACCTCGCAAACCTTCTTGTTCTTCTTTCGAATACCCATTACATCGCCGAGGGCCAATTCCATACACTTGAGAAGAGCAGCTTCGGAGGCGTCACCGTTAACTTCCCTCTTGAGAATAGGCTCGCTGTCCTGGCCAGGTTTGAATTCGGCGCGGTTGCAAAGTGTAGCGATTTTGGCGAGTGCCTTGAAACCGGGGCTTGTTCTATCATACTGAACGCCGGATTGATCTTCCGTCGTGTCGGCCTCGATAATCTGATTGTCGAACCACATATGTGCGACGGTCATTCTGTTTTGCGTTAGGGTTCCGGTTTTGTCAGAGCAAATTGTCGAAGTCGAGCCGAGAGTCTCTACAGCCTCAAGATTCTTGACCAAACAATTCTTGGAAGCCATTCTCTTGGCGGTGAGGGTCAAGCACACGGTTACCGTGGCGAGAAGACCCTCCGGGACGTTAGCGACAATGATACCGATGAGGAAAATAACGGCGTCGAGCCAATGATAACCGAGAATGAAGGCAATTACGAAGAAGGTAACGCCGAGGAAGACCGCGACACCGGTAATAAGATGAATAAAGTGATGAATTTCCTTAGCGATCGGCGTCTCGCCGGTGTCGAGTCCCGATGCAAGACCAGCGATTCTGCCCATTACTGTCTGATCACCGCAACATATAACGACACCCTTTGCCGTACCCTCGACAGCGTTTGTCGAGAAAAAGGCGAGATTCTTTGTTTCCAGGGGATTCTCGTTCGTGAATTCGGGCGATCTCGATTGGGGCTCGGACTCACCGGTAAGCGAGCTGTTGTCAACTTTGAAGCCTCGTGACTCGATTATCCTTATGTCCGCTGGTATGCGATCGCCAAATTTGACCTCTACAACGTCTCCCAACACGAGTTCCTCCGCTCGCAGGGTCATCTTCTCGCCTTCTCTTAATACCGTTGCAAATTGGGGCACCATGTTTTTGAACGATTCCATAATCTTGCTCGATTTGCTTTCCTGATAGTACGAGAATATACCCGTTACTATAACTACAGCCGCGAGTACGATGCCAAGGTACAGATTGTCGTCGTTCGGATCTTCGCTCGTCGACGCCTGAATTGAGTATGCGATGAAACAGAGGATCGCACCGATCCACAGGAGGAGAGCGAAACCACCGAATAAATTCTTGCAGAATTTAACCCATTCGGGTGTTTGCTTTGGCGGCGTGAGCGCATTCGGTCCATCCCTCTCGAGGTTTTCCTTTGCTTTCGCATGGCTAAGGCCCTGTTAACGATCATACATTTTTCATTATTATTATTACGTGATGTACATATTGAAACTTCTAACATTTTTCTATTAGTCGTTCCACCGTACGGCGATGTTGCCTTTTAACGCCCCGATGACAATGCGAGTAGTGCTTCCTCGCACTGCCACGATGTTCCTGTTCGGTTCGCAGTACACCATCGGCCACATAAGGACCCGCGGGAGCTTTCGAACCGAACGCGAATCATCACTGATGAGTATTTTAGGCGCATATTTATTAAGGTGGGAACCCAATCATCAGGATCACAGAAAAAACACTTAGAAAAATTGCAGCGGTGTCGGCTGGGAATCGAACCCGGGCCCGCTAAGTGCCAACTCGTGCCCTCATCCACTATGCCATTGCTCTCCTTATTTTGTTATGTAATATAAATATTTCTTTCCAACCATGCAATTTAATATAATCAATCAATTCAGTAGTATCGTTAACCTCAATCAATGAGATAAAGTAGGTTTATAAAAGTAGGCGAGCACTTGTCCGCATCCTAAATTATCTATTTTAGAAAGTTGAACATTAATTTAATCTGAGTTATGTTAGATTGCCATATTATATATGCAAAATACGTTATTATTACATCACACTCAATTTATTACAGTTGATTTTGATTAGAAAATCATAGAGAGTATATCACTAGTTTTGTTCTTCACGGCATGCGCAAATGATTTTCTCGTGGGAAAATAATTGTGGAGTTGTACTTCTTTACTTGAACAGTTGTGAAATTTACGTCGGAAACTTCATGGTAATGGATATTGAGTCTCAATATTGATTTGCTTTTTTGACAACACACACTTAGCTCCGTGAACTCACGTTTTCAGGGTGCGTCTGAAATCTCTGGTAGAGCTCCTCAGGAGTGATTTTGTGAAAGTCGATGTCCAACTCCTGCTTCAAGTCATCCAAATTCTCCCCCTTCCGCTTTGTTGGGGTCTTCCGCCGCGACTGTTTCATGAAAAGAGAAGAGGAACTGTTAGCTGACAATAAGTAAATTAGTTGTTAACAGAAATCTGGGAAAAAGCGTTTGCCGTATAACCTCATGCATTTTAGTGTTGTTAGTTTATATCAATCCATCGAGGCAAAGTTACACCTCGTTTCTACAGATCGCAGTTGAACCCATACCGAACGAGGCAGACGACATTATGGATGACTCAATCATCCACAATCATCCGTAATCCTAACGTGTGTCCCGTTGAGTCTGTTTTTAATTGGTGAAAATTCATTGACAAAGTCTTGCTGTCGCGAAAATTATCAATGTAGAGTTTCCCTGCATCCAATGCAAGTTTTTCTGTGTCGGAGTGGGTCGTGTGCCTATTTTTTTATGTGAAAACATCTTTTGAAAGGATCTTTCGGAAAAAATATTCCCAAAAAGTATTATCGCCCCCAGGCGAAAAGAGTGAATTTAAACGGAATTTAGAATCCCGCTCCTTGCGATAAAATTTAAAGAAAAAAAAAAACAGAATCCTCAACTACTGAAGATGATTTCACATAATGTTCATGAGCATACGCGGATGTACTCACTACATTTTTTTCTGCGTGCAAATGTCTCTGTCAAGTTTAATACGTGTTACATTACAGTCTGCAGAAACGAGGTACTGCCATCGGTTGGTTTATTTATCCGGGCTGTTGCTAATCCGAACTCAACAACAAGATCGTAGTCATGGACCTATGACGATACGCAGTACATTGGGATTAATAAGTCGGTGCTTATTAGCCCCCTTAATAAAACAATGACTCAGTGGTATGCTTGCATCGTCGTTTCTTCGCTCAGTTCGTTCGCGAATCTCATCGCTGACTATGGTTATCCCGTACTCGACTATCAATTCTACGATCGATCCTCCACACTTAAAATAATCTTTCCACAAAATCAGCATACCAAAAAAGATTATATACAAAAATAGATATTTCTTCGAAAAACAAAATTATTTTTACAATCCCGTTAGCTCGTAGCTTTTTGTCTTACATTCATAAAACCAGGTGAAATCAGTAGGACTTTTTGAATCCGATTTATCGTTATTTCTTCTTGGTTTCCCTCCAGTAATTTACGAAAATCCATTCACCGTTGTTAATACCATAATTACCATATCCATTCAAAATCACCAGTGTATATTTACAGCAGTGAACACGAACTTCCAGTCGTGAGTGTACAACAGTGAACCAAGTTAATTATAATTCTAGATTATGTAGAAAAAAAGCAACCCTCAAGTCAGGAAAATTGTCAACGGAACAAGAGTGAATATCCATCAAAGACAGAACGTAGATGAAGAATTATTATCTAGATGACGAGGAATAGATATGTATATACTGTGTGTACACGCAGATCCATATATCGATATACACACATGCATATAGCGCTCCGGTAAAATATCATACAGGTAATGAACGTTGAATTGCCTTTCATCAAGCTTGATTAAAATCTTATTGATCGCGAAGCGATTTTTGTCTCGGAGACTATTGTCGATTATAGCGATCGGGAGACGAGAAAAGGATTGAGAGCTTTGTTAGTTTGTTTATCGAGCGTGATAGGTCAGCGGTTTGTTCGTGAAAAGGGCAGGGATAACGGAAGGTTACCGCTGTTCCCCAGTGCTCGAATTAGAATCTCTGGATTACTCCAAGGTCGAAAGATAAAAATTGTGTGCTAAAAAAGTACGCTGGTAATAAAATCGAGAAAATGAGCCCAACGAAGATTTTTTGTTTCTTTGTTCTTATTTGAGTAGAGAATTAGTTGAAGTGATGAGCCGAGATGCTGAAGCGAGAGGAAAAATTTCTTCAAAACCAATTTAAAAAATTATGTTACATACAAAGCATTCTCTCTCAATTTTTTTCGATACTCTTCGATCTGCCCGATATTTGGTTATATCAAAGTACTACTAAACGGGACTCTATGTGCATTTGATTGAAAACGATATTTCAAAAAGTGCCGTTTTTTTTTCTTCAAGAGCGAATATCTCGGAAACTTGAAGTTACTGGAAAAAATTTTTCGACATATAAGTTTTTGGTCCTTGTTAGTTTTCTAGCGGAATGTTTGAAACATTTTTTTTTCTATTGAAAAAAGTACAGGGCATGATTTTTGATATCGCAAAATTAACTATCGGAGTGACATGGTTCAAGTTTCCGGCATAAGGAAAAAATGATTCGTGCGGGAATTTATTGGAGAACGGCTTTTTTGGTTTACATAATCACAGGTTATTCCTGCATCACTATCGATATAGCATAAATCATTTGGAGTATCACGGTTCAAGGTTCCGACATTAAAAAATAGCAGTTTATGTAGCCCAGAACCTCGATTCGTGCCACTCTGTCGCTTTTTGGTTGTTGCAATATCAATAGTTGAGCAGAAATATTTTGTAATTTTTTCAGTCTAAAAAAGATACGTAAAAAAAAAACATATTCACCGGAACATGACGATTATTTCAAACATTTCGCGCAAAAGCTGTCAAAAACGTGAATTGTGATGTAGAAACATTATGTCTTTTCATTTTAACTTATTATTAACACATTAACTTCGAGTTCCTGAGATATTCGCACCCGGAAAAAACGACATTTTCCGAAATATTAATTTTTTTTAAATTTAATGCACATAGAGTGCCATCTAGTGGTACTTTGATTCAACTAATTATGGAGCAGATTGAACAGGATTGAGCAAAAAAGTGGCTGACTAGCCAGGGGATGCTTCATATGTGATTATGGAGAAACAACAGCATCTGAAATAAAATGGTGTAAAGTGGAGCTCTGCATCGAGTAGAAGAATAGTCGAAGAGGTAAGACGAGAAAGAGACAAAATTAATTTTAGAGCGGAAAAGAAGATTGTCTTGCGCATAAATACAGTAACCATATCACCAAAAGCATAGAATATCAGAATCCATTGAAACCCAGGGATTATTCCTTGCAAGCAGATAAGAGATAGTCGAGAAGATTGAAATGAGAATGATATAAGTTTGAAAGATATACGAAGCAGAAGATAGCATCGAGAGTGCAATAAATTCCACCCCAGTGTGTCCATTCCGAAGAGAGATAGAGAAATGGAAGATAATGATCGATTGTCTTGACACGGTCACACGACCGTCTATACCTTGTACATTCCATCTGCCGTTTTGTTGTCATCGCGAACGTTGGGTAATGTAGCGACCCTGTACGAATCTGAGCGGCCATGCTGTAAAAAAAATCGTGCGAAACAAAAATAAAATATGGTCGAGCTAAAAAATAAACAAATAAACAAATATAAAATAAAAAATAAACATGACAGTGTAATGGTTATGGTTTGTCGATCCGATAGTTGGAACGTAGTTGGTTGCGTCGCTACCGCGTTTTTCGAGGATCCAACTGAACGTAGAACCAACTCCAAACCAATGCAGAATCTACTTAGCATTGAAAACTGTCCACAGAATTCGGCGAGTCCAGGTTTAGAATTGAAAACTTTAATCGTAATGGTTCCTGGTGACAACAGTTTTTGTAAACTGAATTTGACTATTGGCAAACACACATCTTGTTTAGTAGATTGGGATTATCGAATTTCGTCGTGCTGAACTAAGTGTAGAAAAGCTCGGGTTACTGTCACTCGTGAAGAAGAGGGTCTATATGGAGATAAATTCTGTAGGAGCATTCACATTGTTTTGTATCTATTTTTTACGCAGTTCCCTATATAATGTTAGCTCTGCGTTGAATTGGAATCCCTGAAAACAAGGAGCTCGCGATTGTCGCAAAGGAGCGAGAAATGATCTACAGGAAAACCGCACGAGCCCGATTACTCGATTAACGGAATACAGGCGTGACTGTTGATTTATCAATGATCCTGATGAAAATGCGATCGAGGTCGATAGCAGCGACCCTGACACTCCCACGATGTGTTCTTTTTTCTCTGTATTTCAAGCGCGACCTACAACACCGAGCCCCTCTGCACACATCAAAATGTTACTAGAGCGCAGCCTGAAAAGCGACACACCGACATAGGAACATTTGTGTGGAGTGCCCAATAGCACGAGCTGTAGAAACTGATTCGTTTGGATGAACATTTATCACGCACTTGCGGTAATGCTTATTATTTTACAATAATTGTATTCAGTTTTCATAAAAGTATTTTTCTGTCACGTCTGTCGATTATTATGATATAGTTATAGCTGAGCGTTATAATACGGGCTCCATTGTTACTTAATACAACCTATTTAGTTATTTATCCAAGAGATCATTTAATATTATCTTTCAAGGATATCCGTTTATATTGGTTTAAAACATGTAAATATTTTGTTAACAAAAAGATGTTTAAATATCGTAGAAGCTCCCAAAAACTGATTTCTGGAATAAACTAATGAATAGCGAAATCCCGAAACTAATAGAAAGTCTGCAACTTTGATCGAAAATACGGGGAGATTTTTGGCCTTTTTTAAAACGCCTGATTGGATTTTTAATCTATCATAATCGTGTCAGGCGCAACGAAAAATAGCTGACTCCTTGGTACCCGGAAATTGACGTACTATGCACATCTTTTAACGCCCCCTTCGCTCGTCGAACGTGACCAAGTATAATACGTCCGTGAGGTCGGAACAAGGAACCTCCGGAGATAATTCACAACGTCATCGTCGGAATATCTCGAGAGTATAAAAATAATTCGTTGCTATCGTTCGCCGGACGCACGTGGGGACCGAGCTTGCAGAGACGCGAGGCTCTACTCAACGCGGGCAAGGTCTAAGCTTTAAACGAGCTTCGCCCACGTCTACCGTTCCACTTACCCGTAAAGTCAGGGTCAGTACGAAAAACAAATAATAACTCAAAGTTCCACGATTTCTGAAAAAAATTTGTACGACTTAACACCTAAAGACGTGCATGTTACCCCACTCGACCAAACCGACTTCATGAATTTCTTTTACTTTTATTCCACTAGGGCTTTATCGAGAATAATAGTCATAATAATAATATATCAGCCCGATTTGGATGAAACTAGGCTTAGACTAGCTGTTTGCAAATCCGATCACATTACTTATGAACTTTTAGCTTCGCGTATAATTTTTATAATTGCACATGATATCGAAACAATACAATCCGTAGCTCTTTTTGGTTCTCTTATTTCTCCAATCTTATATGAAATTGTAACGATTAGATGTAGGGCCGAAACTATATGCATATGGGTCATTCCACGGTAATTCGCACAGCAAAAAACCCGACTGACTCGAATCTTCTCCTAATTTTTTTATATCGTTGACTATGTCAAGCGGAGCATCTGTGATTTTTTTTTTTTTTTTCCAGAATTCTATTGTCATATCGGTTTGATCCATAAAATAAAAATGAAAAAAAAAGAAGTCTGATGTCAAGTGGAAAAATTTTATCGACAAAAATAATCCGTATTTCATTTACGTCTTTTACCAATAAAAGGTACCATTTCGCTAATTTGGATCGCTCCGATTCTAATACAAAAAATCATGAATATACTACATTGAGCCCCAAGCAATTCTAAGCATAAACCCATGATGAAGAAATCATTTTATCCATTTTCTTAAGAATTGTTCGGGGAGTTAATTTTTTTCTTCTTCCAATGTTTAAAAGGAGCACATGTGAATATTTTCATAATTTTATTTGCAGATGTATTCGATTCATAAAATGTAATAAGATTTTAAAAAGTCAGCATTCAATTCATAAAATATAATTAAATAAAAAAGAAGTCAGATAGGAAAATATTAGCAGCTAGTATAGCGATTTATTGGTAAAGTAGTAAGGGTTTTGAATAACGACTGATAACAGCGACACCATGCAGCGAATGTATACGGTGTAATGTCGTATTTAATCCACTGCAGACTGTCGCCCACTACGTCCAACAATCATTCATCCACAAAAATCCGGTTGTGTAATTCAACGAGCTACCAGCAGATTGATACATATATATGTTTCCATGTGTCACGCGACATGGTCACGAGGCTGACTCATACTCGTGACGAGCACGAGACTTATTTGCAAGTAACCACCAGCAGTGTTTGAGAGACGATATTGTCAGCCTCACGGTCCTCACACTTGTCCTCATCAAAGAGACTCGATAAGTACATTTTATCGAACAATATGTGGATAATTGTATGCGATATTCAAGTACCCCTAAAGTAATACTGCTTTTGAATGCACTCATCAAAGAAATTGTAGCTTGTTGTCAAAAGCATTTGGCTATTCTAGGTTAAAACAATATTTTTGGGGTTTACACTCTTTGCACTTTTATGAGAAAATTGATAGGTCTAATAAGCTCCAATTATTGTTACTTCCGGCATGAGTTCAACGGTTTAAGGTAGTTCCACCACTACGTCGAAGTCATGGACCCTAGAAACTAAACGTAACAAACTATGACTTCAAAATATTACAGTCATTAGTTGCACGAATGATTGACATTTTTTTGGAGGTAATCTAATTATCTAAAGCTGATTTTTTTTATTGAGTTATAATTATTGATGTTTGCGCGAATTCATTCAAGTTTATGCTTATCACGAAGTGGGAAAGATGATCGGAAAGGTGACAATGTTCTAACGTAAATTGTAGATCGCGGCCACGTGTAGAATCTCCGTCTGTTCTGAGGATATGTGTTTGCTCGAGATTATGCTTTGGTGATTTACAAAAAATAAGTATAATGAATAATATTACAATGTACGAGGAAATCGACAATATAGTTGCGGAGAAGAAAGCTCGGTATACCAAAAAGTCAATTATAGTGAATGAGAATGGAAGAAAGGCTTGCATTCGCATTGTCGATGTCACTACTTTGGCTAATGACTTATTGTGCGGAGAGTGCGATTCGTCGTTATCTTCGAAATGTATTGAAACGAATGTAGATATGGTCTGGCAAGTGTACTGACCATTAGGTGCACAGTCTGTGAAGGCAGTTCGGTAGACACTAATCTACCGCTCGAATCAGCTGTTAGCTATAGGCTTTTGTCATCAATCGCTGCTGCCAAACGTCGACGCCATCTCCCCAGCAAACTAACAGCCTCATTTGCACGTATAATTAGCTCTGTTAAATGTGATTATTCCTTCAAATATTCGGATAATCCTGCTTTCGTTTTTTATCTAATGCGAACCGTAATGTTAACGAGCACATAACGCTTTTCCTATTTCTGTGATCCTTGTTATAGGTATCAAAATTATTAACTTAAGCATGCGTTTGGAAGTTTCAGTCATAAGACCCTATATAAAATAATAATTTTGTAACATTTAATTGTTCTTTGAAATAATGATATCGTAGACCACCTTGACTAACCGCAATCAAGCTGACGACTTTAACAATCATATACTGAAAAATCATGTGCTTTGAGATCACAGCAGAACTACCTTAAGGTAAACTTGGAATTGATAAAATGCCGCAAATTAGATGGGTGTTTTAACAAATCGGAATTCTTGAGTAAACTATAAATTCGCCAACTATATTGTAATAAAAATAGCCAAGCCCAGGCCGGAGGGATTGATCTTATGCCCAAATGAGACGTTTTTGGCAATTTTTTGTCGGTTTTCTTACGAAAGTATACGGAATCAAAAAATAGCCCGTAAAAACATTATGAGCAGTTTCGAATTCTATTTTCCAGATTCTATCGGAGGTGTCGGAATCCGACATTCTACTTAAATTTATCTTTCTTTCCGAACGTCCGCAACGATTTTTAGGAACATTTTGTTCAAAGTCACGTTTCTTTCCTCCCTAGCCGGAAAGTTCTTTACGCATTTTTTTTTTCCGGAAAACCGTCCCTAAAGATTTGTTTACATCGATGAAATAAATTTATTGCCGGTGACTCCAAATTTGCCTACCGTTGAAATAAAATTCAATAAACCCTTTAGCAGATAGATCTATTGATAAAGTCGGAAAAGAGGGTCCTTGCGATAAAAAAAAATCGAGAATACAAGTCAAGCGTGCGAGTTTTCTTCGAATAATTGTAAACGCGTTTAAAAATAAACATCGTGCTCGTTTAATGGGAACGCGCCGAAACTGAAATAATTCGAGGGCTAGTGTATGGCCGGAGAGAAGTAACTTGCGACCGGGAGTATATGTCGCGGAATACGACAGAATTAGCGAAGAGTCAAGTTTAATTGAGTTTGACATAACGTTGGTAGGTCATCGCCCGAGGGGAGACTCGATTCCCAAGCCCAACTAACCCACCTAACCTACTTCCACCCCCTCTTCTCTCACCCCACTTTATCGAAACACACATTCGCGTTGCCACGTCAACGGATTTTATGTCATGTATACATATATCGTGTAACATGACATAACTTCTACGTTGTGAGAATTCAGCTGCCCAAATTTTCACTAATCATATAGGGTTTTGTGTGAAGCGGTTAAGGCCTGAGTCGATTCAATGAGTGTCGAATATTTCACAGTCTTATACTATTCAATTTTATAGATTATTATTAAATTGAATTAGGTGATTTCCTAATACGTGCCAACGCCTAGAGAATACTGAATTTTATAGTATTTGAAAAAACTTTATTCAAGTAATTGCCATTATTTCGAGCTAATAATTATGGAAATCAGAAATCGCGATTCTTTTAGAAACACGGATGGAGAAAAAGATTAAATTGAGAGAGTTCATGGTTAGTTGGTAAAACGTACCTTTTTTGAAAAAGTATTTTTCCCAACTCACTGCGAGCTCTCTCAACACAACATTTTCTCCATGCGGGGAACTTTAAATGTCTTCCATCCGCGCATCTACGGAACTGTGAATACAACTTATTGTAACCGTTATGCGCCAGTAAGATTTTTATTAACAAGAGACTTCTACATAAACATTTTTACGTTAAGTAAATACAAAAATGGCTGATGATATTCTTGAAAGAGCCCAACTCGCGACTCATCAAACATCGTCGTCGAAAGTTCATTGGCTTTCAATGGTATCCTGCTTTTTGTCGTTGTCGTAAATAATGAATCCTTTCAAAGTGGAATACTTATCCACACTTTGATGGATCATAGTGAATGAAGGAGACCATAGACGATGGGTTTTTTTCGCCCAAGTTCAGTGACATAAAACGCTTTAAAACGCTTAACATTGTGTCGCTGAGGAAGCTGAGAATAATTGACGCTTCACGGAAATGGTACAAAGTCCCGAAGCTACTTTTCTAGGGGATGGTGGAGGCACCACTCGTCGGTGATACGGCGACGGTGCCAGCAGGGAATTACACGTTCCTGGAGCAAGGGTGGTTATACGGGGAAGCAGCACGAGCGGTCGATGTTACAGTCCGTTTGCGCATGCGAGCCGCGGAAACCCGCGCCGCCACCCCTGACCCGAACAACCACCGGCCCACATCCCTCGTTCTCTCTGCATACGGCATATGCTTGGCAGTAACGCAGAGTCCTTCTTCGCCACCCCACCCTTTACGGATCAATACCCAACCAGGCCACCAATTCAGCCTTCTCGAAGCGCCGCAGTCGTCGGCGCTGCAACTGCTGGCTGTGCTGTTGCCCGTCCAGCTTGTGCAGCCAGCACGAGAAGTACCCTAAAGGCTGTGCACTCACCAACTCCAGACTGTCGTCGCCCACCTTCAGCGCCAACCCTTGTTCGTTTTTCCCTTGGTTTCATCTCTTTCATAACTTCTTCCTTCGTTTCTGTCTTTCCCTCTCTCTCTCTCTCTCTCTCTCTGCCCGCCGCACCTTTCTCGCCTTGCACTCCATTCTCGATGACTCCGTGCACTCACCTCAAAAATATTTCACATTGATTTGATTTTTTTTTTTCGTTTTTTTTCCTGTTGAAATATTATGGTTACCTTTACAGGAAGTGTATTCTATCAGGCGACGAAGGAAATTGCAGGTTTTTGTAACGGGAGTATCTTTAACAAATCGTTTATCGAGAGGGCGGAAGTAACCGAAGAGAACTAAAAATAACGTTCTTCGAATTTGTTTTTCTAATGCAAATGATGATGAGATTTCCAATTTTCACTGGCAACAGCGCTTACTCCCGCTTCGTCTGAATTTTTAGGGGATAATTTAAAAAGCTATTTGGTGACTCTTGTTATGTCACACTTGTCACTAAATTAAACCTCCCCATATCGACTCATGGCATGCATTCACAGCACAAATAAAACGGTGATTACTTGAACCTCGAAATTACGATATTACGATAAAAATGAATTATAAAGCGGAGAAAAAACATTTTCCCATGAACACCACAATGAAAGAGCCCAAGTGGAGAATATTTATATAATTTCACTGAATTATTTATAAAGACTTAAAAATTTCGTTCTTCAGGAGTTTTTGATGAAATTTCGTTAAAAAGCAAAAACAATTTTGTTCTGTACCCGTTTCTTAATGCGCCAAGTTCATATACTCAAGCGAGACTGATGGAGCCAACTTCAAATTTGAAGTCTTGGCACGGAGCCTAGACACTCGTAGCTAACTTATTATTCCCGAATAGGTTACACCCCCGATGGCCATTATAAACATTCACGGCCCACAATAACTAGAGTCTACACACAGAAGAATGTGTAAAATGTTATCTTTCTTCGGCCACAGCTCCATTTTGAAATCCTACTTCTTCCTCTCTTTGTTTATGCCAACGTTGATATATATCTGCTGATTGATCTGAGTAGTATCTTGGATTGAAATTTATACTGTAAAAAATGCATTCCAATGGATAACACACAAGTACGATATAAAATTAATAAACGATACATTATAACGTTCGTCATATTAATATACGCATGTTTAACGTTACTGTATAATTGTATATTGCATTTATTGTATCGGTTTATGCACAAAAAGTTCTTATAAATATTAATTTTGAATATATTTTTAACAGTACAATCTTGTCAAATATTCACTAAACCTTCCATATGAAGACTTTTCCACAACTGGAAGAAGCTCATCTGACTGTAGAAAATCTCATTGAAGATCGAGACAGCATATAACGCCTCAATAAACTTCATAAGGTATTCAAATAAATAAAATTTCATGCCTTTTTCGGGTCTTAGCTTCAGAGAGACTAACAATGTAATTTTAAAGCCGCGAATTCGTTATTCCCTTTAAATTCTCTTCAGGAAATAGACTCAATCGCTTTTCTTGAAAGACTTCGAGAAAACTCTAGTATAGAATCTAAAGTTGGCCCACAAATTTCTGTCAACCATGAAGCAGGTGGTGTAAAGAACGAGCCAACGTTACCTACAATCTCCTCAGTCGTAAAACCCGCTCGTTCGGTGGGCCAATGTGCATATCTCCCCCGACGGAGCTTTGAACCACTAACCCAACTGGATAAATTTATATGACAGTTCTCACGATTAGGATCCGGTGATTCTACGCGGATTTTCATTATTATAAGTGTGCGTTTTTAAACACAATATAGTAATATATCTCATTGCGGCAATGTTTTTCTTCTTTAATGCTCTGCCTTTAGGGAAATGACAGCACCAACTTTATAAACGTGGTGGAAAAATTTCATTGAAAATTGCTTTATTTCATTTAAAATTGATTCATTGCTTAAGGGTTCTTGAACTTGATTCTGCAAAAAAAAAATGATTCTCTTCCCCATATTATTACAACAAAAGCAAGGAGATTACCAGCTTTATCAATTCATTGAGTCACCTTTATAATTCCAAATTTAAATTCAAGTTGGTACTTAAGGGGATGCTGGAGCCGATTAGGCAATTCGTAAACACTATTTATCGTAAATATGCTACAAATATACTTTTAATTCTGCAGGGACATAATAAAAATCTTCGTGCTTCGGCGTCCGGTCGGATTACCGTTCGAGACATACAACAAATGTAAATAAAAAAATGTATATTATTGAATCTCTCAAAAACCAATATGGCCGCTCGAGATGTCAAAAGATCCGCTGAAGTAAGATATAAAAGTTTCTGGAGCTCAGATCTGTCAAATGAGACCGGACGCCGAAGCATGCAGGTTTTTATTACATTCCTGCAGAGTTTGAACCATATTTGTAATATATTTATAATTAATAGTATATACTACTAAATCGCCCACTCCAGCAGCCTCTCAAAATACAATTATACGTTTTATTAACTTGAGACTATTAATTTAATGCTAAAATTAAAAAATTCTAACGTTAAATCGCATTAGCGTTTTATGTTTAAGCATTCATAGCCATTGATTCTGGATATCAATATCGTAGGTTCCAGTTAAAATAGCCTGTGATTATAAAGGCCATTTGTTTCCATGGATAGTCGCTACTACGAAATGCCAATAATTGTGAAAGCCCTCAACGTGCTCCTCGATCAGAGCTTCGGGAGTTATTCTGGTACTGGTTATTTTAGTGGTGTACTGCAATATCCCTTGTGCATATCCCAATATAAAACTGGTTATTAGATAAATAGCCTGTGATTTATCGATGAATAAGAGTAAGTGCTCAATTTAAAAAATATACAGTGACATTCTATGACGACGTGTCAACGGTTTCACTAAAAATAAACTGTGGAAATACGATTTGTTGTGCTCGATGGCTTTCAAGGGGTTGACATTTGGTAGATCGAAATTCGACAACCCGATAAAAGCAATCATAAATTTCAACGAACCTCCCCCCAAGCGATCCTTACACAGTGCAACGGAATCCAATGCACACGATTTTTTACTTCAGAAAGTACTTCACAAAGAACGCAACTCTGAAGAACAACTGCAGTCTATCCTGAACCAGATTCGTACAGATCATCGTTGAAAGTGTTGGCAAAAAGCTATGTAAAATACTGGGATTGATCAAATTGGAAATCGGGCGGATATAGGTCAGTTTGGTTTTGAAAAAGCGTGCCTCCGTAGCGGGTGCGTATGCGCCTGTACTTTCGAGCGAAGACCCTGGTTTCGGAGCTCGCTCGGCCTCAAAGAATTTGTTTTTTTTTTCTAATGCTGGCATTGCGTTACAATTGCATAATGAACCGGTTCTAAAGACGCCGTTGAAGATTGCATCGTTGGAATGCAACGACTTAAAAAATGAATTTGAAAAACCAAGAATTAGCGCCTTGTTAGGAAAACCATGGTATAGGGTGACATTTTTTAAAAATGATTGCAATTGCCATGTCATTTGATTTGTGCCTTCTATGATAATTTGGGGTCATGAAAATTTTAAAAAATTCATTTCGTTGCATTCCAACAATGGAAACTTCCACACCATTTCTAAAGTTAACCCTGCCCAGCTGGTAAAGGAAGCAAAAGATTGAACGGCCAATGCGCGCTTATCAACGGTGCATTGGACGCGCGCACCCCATATTCTCCCCCGGCTTGACAGTCACGGTGTTTCCACAACCGTCGGCCTAAATGCAAATGTACTTTGACGTTTGCTTTCAGGAGAAAATGAAAGTTATCGTGATTGCTAGGGAAACGATAGAAAACGCGTGATGGTCGATTTATCGTAAAAAATAACGGAAATTACGTTAACCGTAAGATCACAGTAATTGCTTCTAAATATGATTATGATTTATGATTAGTAAATCCAACGATTTGCAATAATTGCTTTAGGATTGAGAGATTTTATCGACGTAATTAACATAATTAAACTGTTGAAAAATCATGTGGTTGTTTGCTTCGACATGGTCATTATATTTAGTAGGTAATTAGAGAGTTGCGTGGCTGTTAATAATAAATTGTTGCGTGACAATTGTACAGATAAATGCGGAATTGTGGAAGACATGGTAGAAAAAAATATGCTACTTGTGTAGTGTACCGCACACAAGCAATCTACGAATAAAATATTCATTGCGTTCACTCGCCTCTATTACACAAATAGAAATGAAAAGTAAATAAACATTTTAATCTGCTATAGTCGAAGTGGTTGTAAGCCTGTCTCGATTCTTCAAGTGTTGAAAGTTCCACGCTGTCGACCTAAGTAAGCAAACGCACTCAGTTGTACGTCAGAGTAGCGACAACGAGGCAACGTGGGCCAATGACCGGGGACTACGTCCGACTCACCCCCGATGGGAATAGTTGGTTCAACCGAAGACCCATAAATGCCTAAGCAGAAGTCTTTGAAGGTGACAATTAAAGCAAACTGATTTTCTTACTTTCTCTTCTCTTCGGGCGGATATATTTTCCGAGCCGTCGATATTTTGTCATATTTATCGAGGCTACTTTCGATCAGTAACAAATAACTCGAAACTTTTTCCGGGACCCCCTTCGTTTTATTCTCTTTAAACAGCTGAACTTGGAGATGTTTTCATCCTTGAAAAATTGAACTGATCTCCCGACTATAATTATTGGTAATTCACTGTTTTTCGTTTACCGCATTTGAACATTAATCTTCTTTAAGTCGGGAATTTTTCAATTTTTGCAACATTATTGTTACCTCATTCACTTTCGGAATCGAAGTACCATTTGGCTGAGCCATTTCTCCGTAGTTTTCGGGAATAGTAGTGACGACATAAAAAACTGCATCAATCAACTGATAACCGCAATACACATAACTTCTAACTTATGTCAGGCAACCACTTCGGAATAAAAGAAATTCTTCTTATAACATTGGGTGGACTGAATCGAACGCGGTTAATTGGCAACAAAAAAAAAAAAGGAACAGTAACCATTTTTTCTGAAGTTATCATGTAAGTATTTAAGAGTTATTCTTCACTGAATCTTGAAAAAATTTGGTTTAAAATCAAATTGAAATCACCGATCGGTTCTCGCAAAATTGAATACCAATCACGGTTCACTGTTAATCCCTTTGAGGATAAGATTCCCGAATCGGTATGTCGACATTTAGGGAAGCTTGGGAGACAAAAGTTATTTTGTTAAAATTGCAAAACGTTGTAACATTTAAACTCCTCAATCCATTGAGGCAAAATACAATGCCATGACGTATTTAATGACAACCGACTTGCGGGTTAATTCGGAGTCGAATATATGGAAATAGTTATGAGCTGGAATTTTAATAACGGAACATGCGCACACACAGATACACAACCTCCTATTTCGTTCTTAAACATTTCAGTTAACGTTTTATAATATTTCAATAGCTTGAGACCGCAATGTCAAAAACTATTTTTTAAATTAAAACAAAACATTCAGAACTATGAAGAAGCAAAGCTGAATTTAGTAACGGGTTGTGCTAATTTTATCCTGGATAAAGTGATCGGAAAGCCCTGTCTTATTTCAAGCTGCGCTTATTATGGGACGTACGATAAGAATAAAATGGCCGAGTGTCCGTAAAGTAGGTGCGATGAAGCAGCTATTGGGCGGTACAGCAACGAGTGTTTTGAGTTTTGGAGTGGCAGACGCTGATGAGAAGAGTCGAAGCTATCTCCATTCCCGAAATGTCGACGTGATGAGTGGATTTTGTCCGCGTTCACGTGACGATCGATCCGCAAGAGTTGGAGGGATGAACCCGAACAGACAAGAAGCTCGGCATATGCGGTGGGAGGGTGATTCGAGCGAACCGGAAGGGATTGTTGGAGGGTTTCGTTAGTACAACAAAAATCAGATCGTCCCCTCATGAATTGCAATGTTGGCTTGATTATAAAATAAATACCAACAGTGTTTGTCGTTTAACAAAATCGGAACAGTTGAAGTGGAACTCAATTTAGTCCAACGTTATTATCTGATCTCTGCAAGCCAAGTATGTAAAAAATTTATTCTTAAGAATAGTCTGCCACACTCCAAAACTTTCAAGCCTAAACTCAAAAAGGAGGGCCAGCGTTCAATTAATTTTTTTCAAAAAACTTCTAGTCAAAGACAATTCTTTAAAATTGGATTCAATAGTCAATCGATTGTGAGCTTAACCATTTTGATGATAGACCTCGGAATTTCAAGGTATCACCCACGATTGTTCGTACATAATTCTTTGAAATCGTTCTATATGAAAATAATTAGCATCGGCTCACAATTAATTGACTACTGTTTAGAATTTTTTCATATTTCTGTTCGATAAACGTTTTTAAAAAATCAAGGCATTTTTGATGAAGATATGAAGAATTTGACGAAAAAAACGATCCACTCATTGTTGTCAGATTGCCTGTCTACGTTGTCCGAAAATATAATAACTTTTGAAATATCTGTGGGCCAGAATGAAATTTGTATAAAAGTGATTATGCTTCGCTCGCATACAGATAAAATTACCAGTAAATGAGCAGTGAATCGATCGATTATGAAAAATTTCTATTAACCCTTCGTGACAAAGAGTGTGGCCACGAAGGGTTAAATGAAATAGGATTTGTGTTACAGGTCTACTAAAAAAGACGTAGCATCAATGATCTCGGGCGGTTTTCAATGCGAAACATACTATAAATATTGACACCAAATGTTCAATTTAAAAAATTGCATAGTCGAAACATATTTAAGGTTATTAACACTCATACACTTATCGTATCATCATTTTTACGACTCGCATAGCTTTTTATATGAATTTCAAATCCTGTAGCAGCTTCACATACACCCTAAGTTTCAAAGTCGCTGATATATGAAATATCGATGTGTAAATCCTTGTCAAACTTGTCATGACGACGATGATATGACCGCATATCACACCTATCTTAACAAATTATAGCGCCAAACGTAAATTAGAATCAATGTACGACTTTATATTCGTGTTTTTTGGCATTACAAGACAAAAATTTTACGCCAGTAACAAATGTGATGAGAAGGTCGTGTATTGCGAATACGCTAGTAGCAACTTATCTTCGGTTCTTTTTATTAAGAGTGATAAAATTCAAAATTCAGTATTCCCTTTAGAATTCGAACTACAATATAAAAATTTTAATTTAATTTAATAGTCCATATCCGAGAGATCGACGTTACGAACGAGACCGAATAGGCATTCGATTGCCCCATATATACGTATCTAAAACTTCCACAGAGGCCAGGAACAAAAATATACGATACAAATAATGAACTTTTTTGGCGTTTGTCTTTTCCAATGCATTTTCAATAGGCTTTACATTATCTTTATTGATGCAATTTTATCTTTTGAAGGTTTTATCTTTTAATACATTTTTTTTGTACAACCTCATGAATGCAATCGTGTCAATTTAATCTGAATTATTTTCTGGGAATGAGGACCCTCAATTTATATGCGACTTTTCATTAGCAACGCAGGGAAAAATGTTAATATGTATGCATCATGAACAGTCCTACTTTCACCGTTAATTTTAATGTGGTGTACGTATTAATAGCAGCTGTCTGTCATGCCGGGTATAAGTCCTGCACAGGTAACAAAAAAAGGCGCACACTGTGTATAACAGACGGGTAGAAGGGGCGGAAGAGAAAGAGGCAAAAATGGAAGCTCGATTGTGACGAATCGAAATGTAAGATGAATTATAAATAGGGTACGATCGATAGGTGCCCCAGGAGGCGGAACGCGCTCAAGGCGCCATCTAGTCTGCGATCCTGAGTCCGTCTTTGCCTGTTACTAACCCCGCCGTGAACCACCGGTCTTTTCTATCGCCGTTGCACTCAGACTGCTATCTCTCGTATCGGTGTACCTCATTTGCTCTTAATTACAATTCTCCTGTCAAATACTTCCTTTACACAATCACAAACCGTCACTCATTTCAACAATTAACTTAATTCCCAAGTCACCGTAACCTGCGTAATCCCAAAACAGTATCAAAAGTGACTTTTTTCACTCACTTGAAAAAAAAAAAAAAAAAAATCGCACCTATAAACGTACAATAAAAATTCTTTTTCGAAAATAACGAACAAAAACAGATAAAAAAGCAACTAGGATATAAAAATTTGGGCCATCGAACGTAATATTCCAAATATCTATTTTCAGGTACAAAATATTTTTTAGTCGCTACATAATATCACAGGACGTAATGGAAAAACATTGTTAACCCTATTTTAATGGCTAGAATCGTTAACACATTGATTGTGTAATTTGACAAAGCAATGTATGTCAATTCTCTTTAATTTGTTCTCGTTTGTAAATACGATTTACCCTCTGATAGCAAATTTATTTTTTAAGTGCAAGCTCATAACATTTTGATCCTTTGGTTCTGAAAATTCATTGTCTATTGAGAGATTTTCATTCCAGAGCAGTTCCGCTAGTAGAATGCTTGTAGTATGCCAGTGCTTGTGAGGCATTATGTAACACGGATTATCGAACCACTGGAGTATCACAATAGCAACCCGAAGCAGCGGAAGATGTTGAGAATCAACGTTATCGTTACGGCACTTCAACCAAGATAATTTAACGGTAAATTTATCGATGTGAGATTGCCCTTTTCACTGATTTTCATTTTCAACGTTGTCCAAAAACACACTTTTTTCACTTGCGATTTAAAAAACGATAGTTTCGTATTATTTTCACTGAGATAACACTTGATGAAGAGATGATGAGTAAAAGGTGCGCATTTATATATTTCCTCGAAGTGTCTTGTGAGCCTGAAAATTGTTTCGTCGATATAAATTATATAGCTAGAAAGAAAAAAAGTTATAGGACTAAAACTGTCCAATATTCCATTGCCTAAAATTGTTCCCACATTTGGAAATAACGTACAAATTTTCTGACCGAATGGTCAATGTTTCGGCTTGCAAATGTCGTAAATCTTAGTCCCATTACGGGAATTGTATAACAGTTAGATAGAACAAAGTGGTCGGTGTAATTGTTGCGGCAGAAAAGAGCTGCAGTTATATAGGGCAGTCAGAACCCATGACGTAACGAATTTGGTAGCGAAACCCTGCGGTGTGAAATAGGAATGGTTACGCGGTGTGTGTCGAGCGAAGCGGAAACGTAGCCGAGTCGAGAGATCGTCGGTAAAATTTCAATGAATGGAAAACGAGGCGGTAAGGGCCTCTTAAAAGGAACGACCTTATCAATTGACGGGCCCGTCCTTGGTGCAACGTCACGTTAACGCGCCTGTGTCTGTCGTTTTGTACGTGTATGTATTCGGAGGTTCGCCGGTCCAGCTCTGCGGCTCTGTACAACATTGCTACATGCGGACGTTCTGCCCAAGAGTGGAAGTCGGTGCGCTCAAGCTTTGGTTATTAGCCGGTGGTTGAGACGAGCACCGTAAATGCTCGTGAACACCGACAATTTTCGTTATACCGCACCGCTTTCCGATTCCCACTCACGAGAGCTTGACGTCTCAGTCTCAAATGCGAAGACCTTGTTATTATATCAACTGTACAACTGTCACACCGAAAACTTTACGTGTGCACTCAGAGAAAAACCTGCTATAAGTCACACGATAAGAAGTCGGTTAGAAATATCCTAACTGTATCTTATAGTTCCAGTTCCTAAATTAATTTTCCAACGGCTGTCAACTCAGCCAAAAAAGAGTTTTTGATGGGCTAGTTTCGTTGTTAGTTTCAATCAACCACTTGTACCGAAATTGTACTGTCACCTATGCAACTAGGTCACTAGGTTCTGATCCTGGTAAGCGCTTATCTGGACACGCAGCCAATGAGTTTGGTTATGAATAGAATTTTACAAATTTATCGATCTTCTGTATAAAATTATTTTTTTTAATGAATCCTTAAACACAGGATTTTTTTCTAAAATATATGCAATGGTGATAATGCAGATAAACAGTAACACTGGAAATAGGCAACTTTGAAAAATTGAGCAACTATATTCCTTGTCAAAATAAGAACTTCAAGAAATCGTTTGATTTTTGTCATTAAATTAAAAATTATAAGTTAATTATAAGTCAATTAGACGGACAAAAATATCCCGTTCATCGAAAAAATGTGTGATTGAAACAATCATGACCGAAAATTTGTGCGATTCATTGCCTCAACAACATTTTCAACGATTCAATGAAATCCAGAGCAGTTTAACAAATTTCGGTTACGTGAATTTGCCAATTTATTGTGAATATTCCATAAACTTGTTCTACTATTACGATATTTAGCCGTTAATAGTGAACTAATGGCGAGAAATATTATCTATTAAATTCCTATTGGGCATAATCGATTCATTGCTAATGGCGTTATGCCGACTTTGCTTTTCAACGGGATATTCCAATATTACGAGGGCGTGAACCATCAAAAAGAGTTCCTTTCTCCATTCTGATTCTTGCTGCAACAAATGCCAACTTTTTGATCGGTTGCGCCCGAATGTGAGCTCGGAAATCTCGGTATGAGAAAATCAATTCATCAGGCGTCGAGTCAACATCAGAGATTTGTGACTGGCGCAAAATAGAAGCAGCAACGACAGGGTCCAATTCGCCGGGTGGCGCTCAATCTTTTCGGGGCTCGACGCAAGTGGGTGATACCAGATTGGGGGACGTGCGCAGGAGTCAGCACAGCGCCGTTGCTTTCCAGCAGGAGAGAAAATCACTAGGTCCATATCCGCGCAGTACGAGAAAAAGCAGCGGAAAGGAGGAGACAAAAAACTGTTAATACGGTTGCGCAGTCGCGTCAGAGACCTGTAAAGCTCGTCGTTACCGTTTCGGACAGCTGACAGAGCCGCTGCGAATTTAACGAGGGCGCCAAAATTGCGATAACGGACCAAATATATAGCACTCGTCGAGGTTGCGGTTAGGCTGCACTTCCGTCAACGTCCGCGCAGAATGCACGACGAGAATCACTTTGCCAATTCTTTCAACGCATTTATTACGTCGTAAGTCACTCCCATTGCATTATAATGACCCTTCCGCTCGGAATATTCTGCCCTAATGGCTGCTAGACTTTCTTTTGAGTATTACCGGAAGCAGAAAAGAGTATTTTTCACTACATAAGGGAGTTTCGTTGATGGTGCGCCGGTCGAGACTCTGGTGCGCATGATCATAGTTCCTATAGAACGCTACCGGACTCGTAGAAGAAAAACCTCCTCATGATATTTGCAACGACTATCATTCACCCGAAAGAACGAGCTCTTTCGATTTTTCCCGTTGGTATTTCGTCTACTATCGATCGGAAAAACTGTACACAGAAGTCGATGTATGGTGGTGTATACACGACGTACGCGCACTCGATATTCACCTCCGGCGAGATTGATCGATTCACCAATGGTCGCCTGGGAGTTACCAGCCGCGATTCGGAGATACTTCGCCTCTCGGTGTTCTCCGAACGCGAGTGAAATTCCAGCGATCGAACGATTAGTTCTTTGCAGAAAAAAAAACCTTAAGCGCTTCGTGTCCTTTGGGAGACAATGTTTTATCTCCATTTGTTCGCTCACTGCGCAAGTGCGGCATCACTATTTTTTCTTCATATAAGCCACGATTACAGACGTTATTCCTTAGAATCTTCCATGCGGATCGTCTTTCACACATTTTGATCACACTGACGGATATTTGCACGTCTTTGCGATCGTCTCCATAGGTTACAATGCAATCTTGCTAGTAAAAAAACTAGAAGCAAACAAATGTATTATGCAAAGTAAAACAAATGTTCATTCGGTCGCTTGAGCACTAGGCACCGCAAATCATTGTTCATCTATTAACCATAATACCGATGAAGAACGAAGTAAATTCGTTGAACGTCTACGAGAGCAACCAAAATCCAAATTGGGAGAAACTTTGAACCAGGCGTTTGTTAAAAGCGAAGGTCTACCCCTAATTAAACGTGCGCTGAACGAGCAAGGGGGAGGGGTATGGAGGGGTTGACTTTGCTGCTTAACGATATTACCATGTTATCTCGTACGACGTTCGAGGAAGTGAAGAGATAGCTTCTTCAACCGCAGTGAATGTACGAAGAAGCTCGCTTCCTCTTCACGGTGTACCGAAAGTATCGATGCTGACGAAGACGATCACTGCGAAGCACTACGGGTTATTCAGGCATAGCAGAAGAGACCGAAGGAGAGAAAGTGTGGAGAGGAGAGAGCCCGAGGTAAGAAGCCAAGAGATAGACGAATATGGATATAACACGGACGTCGAGCGATAGAGAGAGAGAGAGAAAGATGGTGGGGTAGAGCCGGAGCTTTCCGAGGCCCCGCGACAGTTCGACCCTTCCGACTGTCCTTCTCTCTCTTTTGCTCCCGCCGTCTCTTCCGTTCCTATCTCTGTCCCTCCCACCCTGCGCCCGTTTTCTCCCTCGATCGAAGCTCCTCTTTACCAGTCCTACCACGAGCAGCACCACATCGTCCACCGCCCTCTGTATCTCTGTCCCCCTCCCATACACATAAACGAACAGTCTCTCTCTCTCACTCCTCACACACTTTCCGTTATGCAGCCCTTGTCCGCTCGTACTCTACTTTGTATCTCGCACTTTTTCTCCACCCCAGCTTTTCTTTTTTCCTTCGTCACAAAAAAAACTGCCACTCAGACACTCTTTTCCGTCCTCCCTGCGCGCTTTTCTTTCCCTTTTTCTCTGCATTTGTCTCAGTCACCGTTTCTCTTTGTTTACCGGCCGTAGAGCCCGCCCCGTTGATACGTACTGTGCGTCAATTTACTGGCACTAGTTAGCCAGCTATTGTCGGCTATTATCCTTGAAGGAGAACCATTTCCGGATGGGAATAAAAATAGCGAATGACCAAAATAACGAATGATTAATATAGCGAAATCCAAAATATTGAACGTCTGAATCTAGAATAGCCATCATTATGAAATTCGCTATTTCAGTCATTCGCTATTTTGTTCATTCGTTATTTTGATCCTCATCTTATTGGAATGCCATCAAAATAACGCATGGCTGGAATAGCGAATTCCACAGTGATGGCCATTCTAGAGTCATTATTTTGTAATTCGCAATTTTGACCGCCATTCGCATATTCTAAAAACGCGAAATACAAGTCGATCTTTATTTTTCCTCTCAACTCCACCTCTAATGTCAGCCTCTTGTACGTCAACGATACGCGTAAACTTGTCAACGTCTAACTTCCCACGGTCTCCTGAGATAATTTGAAAAGTTATCACTGACCTAATAATAAGGCTTTGCCGATCACTGACCTAATAACAAGTCTTTGCCGATTAAATCTTCGGAAATACCACCGCGAGTAAAAATCCTTGCCCGCTCCATTTTCGTTTATCATTAGCCTTCTATGCCTTCGTCGATATTACGTATATAGGCGTCCATCGTACGGCGTAAACCCCACGTTCTTCCACACCAATCTATGGATTCATCTATCCAGCGATTTACATGTCTAACTACACAAACACATACACACTTGACTCTCACACACAGTCGCACGTTCTATCCTGCTCCCAATTTCGATTCCTTCGGGTCGTTCAGTCAGTAGTAATACTGGGCGCTCATATCTTTCACAACCTACTCAAAGAATGTTTACATATATACAAGTACAATTAAAATTTTGATAAAACTCTGTCAAAGAAATGTCATATCGTCTTATCAGTGTTGGAAGAACACTCCGTCCACCCCCTCCCTCTCTCTCTCTCTCTCTCTCGCTCTCTCTCTCGCTCTCTCTCTCTCTCTCTCTCTCTCTCTCTCTCTCTGTGTGTGTGTATGCTGCAAGGCGTTGTGTGTGTGGTAAAATATGTGTTTTGTGTTGTACTTTCTATGTGAATTGTGGTCGTGTGGCTTTTTTGGAGTATCGCACAAACCTTGTCACCCATGGCTGCGGCGTACGGTGTTCGATGTGAAAGAAGTAAGCGACGCGGCTTCGGGTGGACCAGAGACTGACTGGCGTTTCGTGTCGTCGAGGACCGCCGGCATCATCGACCCGTCCTCCCCACCCTTGTCGCTAGCTTCGATGTCGTTATCTCCCTCTTCCACACACCGTACAACCACTGCTACCGTTCAATCTACCAACGTCGCTTTTGTATTGGTTTCTCCGTCACTCTGACGCTTGCGCTGTGTTTGGGCTCTCTCCTTGCCTCGCGTCCCTCACCGGGCCGGCACGGTGACGTGCTGTTCTCTCTCTCTCTCTTTCTTTCGCTTTCCCTTCCCTCCCCGCGCAGCGCTGTGCGGGTCGACGCCTATACATTTCGAACTTGCGCATAGCTTGCGCGACGCGCCACGCCACGCCATACTCTCTCGCCCTAACGACCAGCTAGTAGTTTCCCTCCCTCTCGCGCTACCCCCACTCCTCATAGTTTGCTCTAAAACTCCCCAACCCCGAGAACAGCGACAACGCGCAAGCTCGACCGCACCGCCACTCTTCGGTAGCTAGCAGCCAGGCAACAGTGGCTTTCAAGTTCCGCGTACCCAGCTACCGGGATACGAGCTTGCGCAAGCACCACAACTTTTGAGACCCCCTGCGGACCTGAGCGATGTGTGTTACTGGGCTATATTGGCAGTCCGACCAAGCGACCGATAAATAGACACAACTATATTTCTTCTTTATTTTTTTAATTCACTATATTCCGTGCCTTGCTTGGTCGCTTTCTTGTGGCTCGCTTGGAGCCTCGCTGATCGGAGAAGAAGAGCTTCATGATGATATGGGCTGAGCGTTAGAGACTGGACGAAGAATGGATTACGTCGCAGACAGTACACATTTGAAGTGTATATCTTTCTCGGGCGTATCGGCGCACAGGATGGAGCGAAACGCAGCTTTATTTTCAGCTAAGAAAGGTTCGCTCTGTTCAATTTGACGTCAAAATAGGCGGCGACTACTACGTCACTACTACGGCTTACGCCTCGTGGGGAGACTGCAGTAAATATCGGGAAGAACAACTCGGCTACCTAAAGTCGGTTTTAGTTTCTGTCGTGATTGGTACGGCAGCCCTTTTTTCCTAAACATTTTCATTCAGCACAGGTCCGATTCTACACATCCGTTTCTGCACAAACTTGACTGTACATGCTGTAATTTCTACATATTTTTATTCTTCACGCGCTCTCTACATGACATTTTGATACTGCACAGTTCGATCCTACATATTAATTTCCACACAAACGTTATTAACCACGCGGCTGTTACCGCAAAATTTGATTGTGCACAATGGCTATACGAGGTTTTTAGTTCCAACAGGAATTAATCCTACACATCCAGATTCACACGCATACATTGCTGCACATACTCTTTACGACACATACCACGTAGCAACACGGCCGTTGCTACGCGTTTTAATCCATCACAAACTATCCGCCACAATTTTTCCTACACATTTCGATTGTGCACATTGGTATATCGGGATCTATTTTTGAGGATACCTTGCGCCGGTAAGGTAGAACTCGGAGCAGTTCACCTAGGTGACAGAGGTTCTCATTAGAGTAATATCACACGTTGATATTACTGACGGCATTCGTTGTTTGTCGTTGTCGAATATAACACTGCTAACGGCAATAATGGTACGGTACAACTATTTATTTAAAAAATATAAACAACGAATGCCGTCAGTAATATTAACGTGTGATATTACTCTAATGAGAACCTCTGTCATGTAGGTGAACTGTTCCGAGTTCTACTTTACCGGCGTAAAATGTTCTCAAAAGTAGATCCCGATATACCAATGTGCACAATCGAAATGTGTAGGAAAAAAATGTGGCGGATAGTTTGTGATGAATTAAAACGCGTAGCAACGACCGTGTGGCTACGCGGTATGTGTGATAAAAAGTGTGTGCAGCAATGTATGCGTGTAGAGCTGGATGTGTAGGATTAATTCTTGTTAAAACTAAAAGTCTCGTATAGCCATTGTGCACTATCACCTTTGCAGCCGCGTGGTTAATAACGTTTGTGTCGAAATTAATGTGTAGGATCGAACTATGCAGTATCAAAATGTCACATAAAGAACGCGTAAAGAATTAAAATATGTAGAAATTACCGCATGTACAATTAAGTTTGTGCAGAAACGGATGTGTAGAAAACGACCTGTGCTGCAAGAAAATGTGTAGGAAAAAGGGTTGCCATTGGTACGAACAATAGCTTGAGGAAGCTTAATTTTAATGATGTCGTGTCACAAATTAAGAAAGACCTGTCGTCATAGACAAAATAGTGCACTACATGAAGAGGAAGCCTCGAAAAGTTATGCATATTTTATACGCCCATAAAATTCACTTATTCAACATTCGATTGTATTTTAAAAACTTAGGAAACTTCCTTTTCAGGTTACGTTTAAAATTTGAATTAAATTCTACGAATTGTGCAGTTGCAGGAAGAATGCATTTAGAAGTTTTAATTCACGAGTTCCGCGCGCTTACTCAGTTGATGTTACATTATTTGATTACATTTTATTTATTTTTTGCAATTCAACATTTTTCTATGAAACCGCATTGTTGGACAAGAGAAGTAAAATGAAACGAGCTGCTCCAATGAATGCACATTTCTTCACTATTCAAATGTTTAAGATCTTTGGCTTCTCTGCCCCACCGCCCGTGGTTCCTTTCTGTTTGCTTTTGGCTTTGATTCTGTATTAACCCCTACCTATCTGTCTCTAAAGCTTTACTGTACCGAAAATGTATTAAATTTAATGTACTGGATTGGAAGTTTTGATAAATCCACCGGTATGTCGTAAAATTCCACATGTAAGTATTACATTTACCGTCTAATTTACGATATATTGAAAACCTTAGATGGATTTTCTTTTCACTTGTCAGTTCGAAAAACTATGGCCCGGATCTTAGTATTTACCCTTGCAAAAGAAAAGCTTTGTACAATTTTTTTTAGAAATGCTGCAACGGCATTCTACATTCCCCATTTCATGAACACGTAGAAAATCTCATTTTTCCTTTGAACGAGGATCATTATGAAAAAAAATCTCGAATTTTGAAGAGTAGGATGGGGTATCAAATTTTATGAATTATTCCAATATATTTTTGTTCATTTCGGGAATTCTGTTTAATTACAAAGAAGAAGAAAAAAATTTGCACCGATACACAAAAATGTTTCATTTTTTTGTCTCCACTAAGAGTTTCTTTTTCATTAAGATAAATGGTTTCATATGTCAACTCGCAGTTTACTGAATCAGTAACATCTCATTATTATTATAATAAAAATAATCTTTATAAAAATTTGTTCGCGTTATTCATTTTTTTTCGTATGCTTATTCATTCACACGCTTCTGCAGTAGATACCATTTTAATATTGCAGATTTAAATTCCAGCTAATCAGCTGTTCAAATTCTGTATACATATGTGCGATACGTTAACTCGGCAGAATATCGCGGTGATGCAAGGCTATCAACGTCAGTATGTATTACAGCGCTGCTGTTACCACGTGTATACACATAAAGGCTTCTCATGGTCATTGAGAAACCAAGAGCATTGAGACTCGAGCTTTATCCTGCTAACGATAAAATTCCTCACGGTTGCGGGGGTGTCGAGGAGTTAGCGTCGAATCACGTGGATGAGGAAGTGATTAATTTTCTTCTAAACCTAATGTTCTCGGAAGTCTGCGAAGCAAGATCTGCATTAATAATCGGATTAATCAGTTATTTTGGTGATACTGCAATGATGCCGTCTTCTATGATATGTCATATCGTGGAAAACATCATTTCAGTGGAGATAGTTCCTTACTGACCTTGTAACGAAGAATAAAATACAATATAATATTATTTTTCTTCCCAGTGGATAAAAAATGTTTATTTCCAGATCAATTTCATTTGTGATAAAAAATTCTTACAGAAAATTTATAAAATAGCTATTTTTTATTATATTATTAAGTCGACTTTTTAAATGTATGATATGAATTCTTTGCCAATTTGTAACAATATAAAAACACTAATTTTTCTTATTGTTCGCGGACCACATGTAGTCATTACGATATGTATGCATAACATGTGCACACACATGTGGACGTACACACGCACACGCACACGCACCCTCAAGTATGTACATACAGACATTTGTTCTAAACCACTGTTCTAGACGTCAGGACACTCAGAATGGTGCAAAATCTCGAAAAACATTTTTTTCACGAAACCAAAGCTTCCTCTATGAGGAAGCAAAATAAAATTAAGACCCATCGAGCGCACGTGCCTAACATTGTTCACGTGTCAATATGACGGATAGCATCTCAAAATTTTGTGTACCCACCCTAAATAGCCCCCACCCCTATTATATTGTGATAATACAATTTATTTTATTTTACACCTCACGAGCACCGTGCACCAAATATCTTAGTTGAATGCAATGCATGCTGCATCTCTGCATTTATAAACAAAAGTTTCATACAATTCGAATGGTTAGTCGAGGCATATTCTGTACATAAAATTTTGAGAGGGTATCCGCTATATTGTAGCACTGTAAATAAAGTTGGTCACGTGTGCTTGATGGCTCTTAACCAGTATACCACATGAATGCACACCCGAGTGAATCGCGCGTCAGTGAACCAGTGCTTTTTATAAAAAAGTGCGTGACAGTGATTATTAATAATAAGCCCAATGCATACTCGTCCCCACTACTTCATCGTTCCTCTGGAGTTATCTATTCAGT
Organism: Clistopyga incitator; assembly: GCA_947507545.1. Lineage (NCBI taxonomy): Eukaryota > Metazoa > Arthropoda > Insecta > Hymenoptera > Ichneumonidae > Clistopyga > Clistopyga incitator. The sequence goes on from OX382175.1 coordinate 6,272,300, forward strand.
ATATATGTGATGTGTGATACCTTCGAATATCGTGATTCAATAATCTTTTTTTTCTTCGTTCTCATTAATGTCTGATTACTGTCCACGTAAAGTTTTGGCAGACTCATATTTTAGGGTGTGATTTGTTACAGTTTATACTGCCGAGTTTCATTTCAGTTGGTGTCTGTTGTAACTAGCCTCATTCCGTTTAATGTTTGATAACGATTTGCATAGTTTCCTTCATCGATAAAAGCTGTAATGTCGCCATCAGAACAGACTCATTAACAAGCGACAAGAACTGTTTGGCTTTGTAGCTGGCGGCATAGGGTTTCAACAGATTCCAGGGGCAAGAACGATTTGGCTTTGTGACTGTCAGCATAGGTTTTTGACGGGTTCTCATCAACGAACGAAAAGAGCTGTTTGGATACAGCATAGGATTTCAACAAACCCTCATCGACAATTGACATGAACAGTTTGGCTTCAAAACTGTTAAAGATTTTCAACAAACCCTTATCGATTGCGAAGATACAATAAAATGTACTATTGTGATTATTCGACGGCAATTAGGAATATCACCAGCAGAAGTTTCTATCACTCGTGCGCTACTTTTCGGTTAATTGTATTAACCCATTGTTTTAAATATTAAACGAAAAATCGTGTAAAATTTTTCTTGTCGCATGTGTTTCTTGTATACATATAATAACGTACACGTAACTTTATTTACTGTTAATTATACATTAACTTTACAGTTTGCTGTGCCTTTTTTTTAATGGTACGCTGAGTATAAAAAAGGATATAGCCATCCGACTGTAAAAACAATTGCTTGCAAAAATATTAACGCAGATTCAATAATTAGACAAATAAGACTCTCTTCAAAAAACTTGGTGTGCCAGCGACTAACTGCCATACATAGTCCATTGAAGTAAGGACGGAAGAATGACGTATCTTCAATTATGGCTGACTTTTTTTGAAAAACTTTGCATACATGATTTAATGGATATTTCAGTTGTGCTGGAAACTGTAGTAGCGAATTGCGATAGGTAAAGTTAATTTAACGGCGAAACATATATTTCACCCCTTGTGATTTCGTTTATGACCATTAACAAGGACCAAAGGCGAAATTTTCGAAAAAAAGAGCAACAGAACAGGAAAAATGTTGCAGAAATTGCAAAGGATGCTGCACAGAAAATACCGGGTTAATGCTAGATAATGAATATACGATTTCTCAAATATCGCCGGATGACGTACAAATTCGTCAGTTATTTGATTATTGTTAATAATTTTTTAACCAGTTAAGAAATTATTGATAATACATTATATTCGAATGATAATTGTATCCCTCTTCGGATAATGAAACTCGCCCAGAATCTCTTTTTATTCCGTAAACAATTTAATACTCGTTAAATAACAATAGTCTCGTTTACTATAATAAGCTCTTTAATCTAACAGACTATCGACCGTGTAATCATATTTATTAATAACGACCCATAGCAACGCGACTAGCAGCCACAAACGCAAATCTTATCACGTATACGTGGTGTTATTTATTTAATGTTATTTGATATAATTTGCTTTATTGGCATCACTGATCAATGTGTACGTAGCACTTTTTGCTATTTCCGGTCTACTAATTCGAATAAACCTGCCGTGAAAGTTCTTACTTCAATTCGTAAAAAAATACAAGTGAGGTCCGGCGCACTTCCGGCGTAAGCTTATAAATATGGATATCTGATATAGGACTTATGAGGATTTCATCAAATTTTTAAATTATGGTCTTCAATATATTTGGTATAAACAATCATAAGTATATAAATAGAATGAAATCCAAGAGGTCGAGCGTCAGACTCAAGTCGAGTTGGTATGGAATGCCCCGTATATACATAGATGAATATATTGAAACGATCTAGTATGTGAGTGCACGCTTTTTAGTAACTCGGCCAATTTGCCGATACTAGTGTTACGCAATAGAGGACTGGCCTTGCGCCAATCTCGTGTATCGCTTCAACTCGTTGGCGCAATCACTACTGCACTAAAATATATATACGCGACGTTCCACACGAATTCGAATGGTCAAAAGCCCGACTCCCGATTTAAACATCGTTGTCATTTAAGGTTGGACGAAAGGCGAATATGCAGATTTTTAAAAAAAATTTATCTATAATCGGGCCTTAAATACGATTGAATTTCCAATTTTTTTTTTCAGGTGACTACATTGGAAAATACGGAATACTAAAAAAAATGTATACTAGCTAAAAGTTGTTGTTTTGAATAGACTTTGGAAAGAATTTTTTTTTAGATTGTAAAAATGGTTTCGTGCGAGAAATTTGTAAAAATAGAAAACTTGATTTTTTTGTCGGGTTATGTCAAGTTTAAAAAATTTGAAATTTTCACATAATATTCTTACGTCAACCAGAAATACGTTTATAAATTGGTGAGAACGGGCCGAGCCCAAGTTTGACGCCACGAATTATTCTATGTAGACATTTATGAAAAATTGCGTAAGCTGCTTACTTAAACAAATTCGATTGTTCGTGAAATCCACTGCAAATGAATAACGTTTATATTATACGGTGTCGCTGATTTCTCACGGGGAAACAGGGTTATGTTGCCTTGACATGCCCCATGCTACTGCAGTGAATTTTGACTGCTGACACAGTGATAACGTAAGTTTTAGTTGCCATAGCAAATATGGGTGTTACCATTTAATTTGCTACCCAAGTAAATAGCATTTTATGTTGCAGCTGCCGAGTAGCATATTGCAATGCCTGGTGCATGGACCTGTTATAATGGGTGTCACCATCGATCAATGTACCAGTCATTGCAGTAGGCTACTCGGCGGTGGCAAATGACATCACAAATAGGGAGATTTTGGAATAGCGATTCCGCAGTATCAAATGATAGGACAGACACACCCACATTTGCAGTCGATTTCACAAACAACCGAAATTAAAAGGAAGTAGAACCTTGCACATTGCATCTTCGTTAAATTTTGCTCATTACAAAGTAACCTCTACGAGGAAGTATTGTAATTGAGGGTTGCGAACCCGAGTCGTTTGCTTAAGAGGCCGCGATGGTATCCGCTCGACCACCGTGCCCTTCTGAGGTGATATACTCGAAACCTCAAGACGTTTTACCTATCCGCCGATTTCTTACAAAAAGAAAAAAATGTACCATTCTACCAACAAATGGTGAGAAGCACATTTTTGCATTGCATAAAAAAAACGGAAAAGCGCCATCAGGCGCACGTGCTAGTTCATAATCTGGCGTTCGTTTTTTCGAGCCTGCTTGAGCCTTTCAAATTATTTTTTTACAGTTGAGGTGGGTCAAGTGAAGCTCAAAGATGGTACGCCAAAGACTGTACGATGACTGAAACGAAAAAGCGTGGTTCTAATAGCCTCGCGATGGACGCAGACGTAATCTGAACCCTTCAAATCACCCGCGGATATACCTCGAAATATCTCGACCAATCACAAAGATGCCGTGGCTTCGGCAACTCGCTAACCTAACTTCTAATGCGTCCGCAGCCGACTCAGCTATACTGTACCGCATTCGCCGTGGGCACGAGGAAGCTGCGAAAACCCCTACCGTACAGACGGCTGGTATATTCTTCTAACTTCCCGGTGTATGTACGCAAGTAGCTTATTTAAGTATATACACAAAGGCCTCAGAAAAACTGACTTCACACTGGTTAATGAATTAGCGGGTGCACGGCTAAGTCGTCGGACGCTAAAGAAAAAAAGTCGAATAGGAAAATCGCCCCATTGGCGATCTCTCTACTCATCTCTGCTAGTAATGTTATACAGATTTGGAGCAACGCGTACACAGATCGACATGATTCATGTTGTCAGTAGACTAAACCCGAAAGTAGATTTAAAAAAAATTGTTTAGTCCAATTCCGAGGTACACCCGTGAAGGTTTTACCGTGTTCCCGCCCCCTAAACTTCTCCTCTTATCATTCCCTATCCGCACTACACTAAGCTAACCTAACTTCAAATGCGTCCGCAGCCGACTCAGCTATACTGTACCGCATTCGCCATGGGCACGGGGAAGCTGCGAAAACCCCTACCGTACAGACGGCTGGTATATTCTTCTAACTTCCGGGTGTATGTACGCAAGTAGCTTATTTAAGTATATACACAAAGGCCTCAGAAAAACTGACTTCACACTGGTTAATGAATTAGCGGGTGCACGGCTAAATCGTCGGACGCTAAAGAAAAAAAGTCGAATAGGAAAATCACCCCATTGGCGATCTCTCTACTCATCTCTGCTAGTAATGTTATACAGATTTGGAGCAACGCGTACACAGATCGGCATGATTCATGGTGTCAGTAGACTAAACTCGAAAGTAGATTAAAAAAAAAATTGTTTAGTCCAATTCCGAGGTATACCCATGAGGGTTTTACCGTGTTCCCGCCCCCTAAATTTCTACTCTTATCACTCCCTATCCGCACTACACTAAGCTAACCTAACTTCTAATGCGTCCGCAGCCGACTCAGCTATACTGTACCGCATTCGCCATGGGCACAGGGAAGATGCGAAAACCCCTACCGTACAGACGGCTGGTATATTCTTCTAACTTCCCGGTGTATGTACGCAAGTAGCTTATTTAAGTATATACACAAAGGCCTCAGAAAAACTGACTTCACACTGGTTAATGAATTAGCGGGTGCACGGCTAAGTCGTCGGACGCTAAAGAAAAAAAGTCGAATAGGAAAATCACCCCATTGGCGATCACTCAACTCATCTCTGCTAGTAATGTTATACAGATTTGGAGCAACGCGTACACAGATCGACATGATTCATGTTGTCAGTAGACTAAACCCGAAAGTAGATTTAAAAAAAATTGTTTAGTCCAATTCCGAGGTATACCCATGAGGGTTTTACCGTGTTCCCGCCCCCTAAACTTCTACTCTTATCACTCCCTATCCGCACTACACTAAGCTAACCTAACTTCTAATGCGTCCACAGCCGACTCAGCTGTACTGTACCGCATTCGCCATGGGCACGGGGAAGCTGCGAAAACCCCTACCGTACAGACGGCTGGTATATTCTTCTAACTTCCCGGTGTATGTACGCAAGTAGCTTATTTAAGTATATACACAAAGGCCTCAGAAAAACTGACTTCACACTGGTTAATGAGTTAGCGGGTGCACGGCTAAGTCGTCACCCATCCAAGTTATCGGTACCGACAATGCTGCTTAACTCGGGAGATCGCTGAAGCCGTACACCACAGCACAACCACGAGTGTCGATAACTAAAGCGAAAGTTTTTTTTTTTGTCTTTCATTATTTCCTTCTTGCATTCTTGTAACCGTTAAATTAGAACTGTACCGTTTAGCTGGACTGTGAGAGCCGAGAATTCCGCGCGCACGTGGAGAGTCGCATGGGAGTGGGATGTGCACGATTAATTGCAATGAAGGTCTTACTCATAATCATAGAGCTCAGCGTCGAGATAATCATGTGACTCGTGCGAACCCACTCTTCAACTCAAGCTTATGAATTTAAGATTATCAGTAAAAAGAAATATTGCAGCATTCTCGATAGACTCAAATTTCAACTCAAACCATGAGAAATGAAAACCTCTTGGGACATTTGATACCTTCGCATCTCTGCATTGTGATATCAAGTAATGATTGCAGCTTACGTAAAATGATGTTTTAAATCTTCGTCAAGTACCTACGGTGATTTAAAAAAAGCGTGCTTTTACATATGACGCACTTTATATTGTGTATCGCGATCTACGGACGCATGAATTTTCGGTTCCTGGAACACACGCACACATACACACATGCGGGCATATTTTCAAATCCATTTTTCTCGACTCGGCGACACGAAAAATTTAAAGAAAACAAAGCTTTGTCTATAAGGAAGCAAAAATATTTCAAACTGTCGATTTGTCATGGAATGTTACATGTATAACTATCGGCGGCAAACGAAATATTACCTTGCTGTTAAAAATCAAACAACTCGTTCTCGTCAACCGCTGATAAAAGATGTCGTCAACGTTGTATAATACAATGCGTACTGGCGCCAATCACAATATCAGTGTCAGTGGTGTCGTCGTTTGTTCAATACTTAGCACACGAGTATTCAATAAACGATAACATCTTGTACCTTGTTCTCTCGATAATGTACAACTAGAAGACTGTCAATTTCGCCACACTTGTAATTACATTATGCGAAAATGTTTGATGAGCAATAAAAACTCGTGGCAACTCCGGTTTTTTCCAGTTATCGAAGAATTTTTTTATCATTCTTTCTGTATTGACAATACTCTTTGAGTATTGACTGATAGAAGTGGGTTTATACAGCTGTTTTCTTATCTCGCCTTCACCCCATTAATACCCCCCATTTAGCGCTTAAATTTCGCAGACAGGAAAGAAATTAGCTCGCTCAACTAAATCCGTCGGTCACTGATTGTCAAATAAATGTTTACTACTACAACGGCAGGAATGAGTAAAATGTACTTATAGAAAAAAAATCAATGATTTTTCACCCATTTTGTTTCTAAGGGTAAATAACGAATGGATTTCCGCTCGGCATTTAAACTCAAAATGAATTACAAGTGGTTTTACACTCAGTTTCTTTTGATTTAAACTAATGATTTGTGAGCGTCTCACCATTCATTTCTCTTTGACCCTCCGTGGTCACACTGAGTATACTCGATTCAAGCACAAACTCTGAGCCTAAATGTATAGTATATCTGGTTTTGAAATAAGACTGCGAGCGCGATGTACTTATAGTTTGAGGTGCCCTTGATACCTAAAGACCATTAGCCATTAAAATCCAGTCTTTGTGTTGACCCAACAGGTGAAAAGGTAACATCGTGCGTGCGGTCTGGGTAGAATCTACCCAGTGTGACCACGGAGGGGTAAAAGATGAGTAGAAAATCATATATAAATTATTTCGAGTTTAAGTAACGAGTAGTGTTTCGGAACGAGAAAAACACGCTTAATAATTAACGATTGATTAATAATAATTAATAATATTTACTAATAATTAACATTTATTAACAATAATGAGTTATCAATTTAACATGAATCGTGTTTTCTCGTTTCGGAACACGACTTATTATTTGACTCGAAATAAATGGAATGGTTTTCCACTCATCATTTCATCATAATGAATCGAAAGTCACTCATTGTTTTGAACGGAAAATCAGTGAGTATTTAAAGACTTTTTCATTCGTATGTGCCCATTATGTCGGTTCAAAAAACGGAGAGTTTCAGATACCAGTGTTCTCATTTATATTTGATGTCCAGTCGTTAAAAAAACCTACTCGCAAAATTGGAGGCCTTACGTCAATATTTGATAGTGCCACGGCAATACTGAAAATTATGAAAACATGTATTTTTTCGCGTCTTTATTTATATTTGAAACGCTCATCGAATTACTTGTTCATCGTAATGAACATTGAAATTATGTGTAACCGGAAATGTGCAGAAGCATATTTAGGTAGGGGTAAAAATAGCGAATGACCAAAATAGTGGAAGGGTAAAATCGAGAAAATTATTATATAATTATTGTCATTCTAGATTTAGATGTTCATTATGTTGAAATTCTCTGTTTTAGTCATTCGTTAATTTGACCCTCACGCTTGTTATTGTAAATGTTCCCCCCCTCCCCCGACTTAAAATTGTTTAAGCATTAGGCGGAGTATCTTATGTATCTCGTATCTAATCTAAATTCCATATATGTATGCCCTTGAAGACAAGAACGTGAATTACGAAAGCTATTGAAAGAAAAAATACCAAGTTTTAATACGCTATATCAGTGTATTATTCGATTGATGAATCGATTAAGTTTACGCAGCATAGTCTCTTCTTCATACTTGATCTATATGAAGGTGTTTTTTTCTAGCCTTTTCTAGAAAAACATGTGGAATTTAAAAGTCATTCTACACTTCGGTTTTTTGCTGCACACATATTTATATCTACTACTTCTATTGCAGGTGGCTCATATGATTTCTTTATTTTTTATTTTTTATTATTTGAAAATAATTATTTTTTTGTAGAAGCAAAATTTTTAGCAAAGCGGGTTTTTTTCATACAGGAATACTGAAGAAGATAAATTATGCAACGGGTTCACTAAACAGCAAATGGATGAAAAATCTTGTACGTGTATTTTTGTTATATGATATACAATAAAATTAGATCTTATTTTAATGTTAATGACATATAATGTGAATATGTGTCTGCAGACCATACTACAATTTTTGTTCACCTGTATTTAATTCAACTACACATATTTCAAGGAAATGATATCCGAGACTAACGACAAAATTCAGGACCCTCGATCAAAAGCTGTCATGCTACCGTTAGAATACCTCATATATATCGGACATTCCATACCAACTCGACCCGGGTCGGACTCTCCACCTCTTGGATTTGACCCCCAATTTTATACAGTGTCGAAACGAGATCCGGCACACTTTGGGCGTAATCTTGAGAATATCGATATCTGATACAGAATTGATAAGAATTTTTTCAGATTAAAAAAATGGCCTCCGGTATTTTCGTTATAGATGATCATGAATATATAAATTGTAGTTGCTGTTTAAAGATAGTACAGTAACCTAAAAATCGGGGATGAAATCCAAGAGGTCCGAGGGTCAGACCCAGGTCGAGTAGGTATGGAACGCCTCATATATAGTTGACACTTCACATCGAATTTTTAAAAATCTATATACGACAGGAGTACAAAAGCTTTTCGACAGGGGAAACCCGACTGAAAATAATCATATTATATCTCCAATTGCTACAGAATTGTTTCGCAGAAAAGTTAGATGTCTCAAAACCGCTGATTTGATGAGAACAAAAAAACTGGTTAGCGAATATCCTATTTCGACTGTATATAATTCTCTCATTTTGAAAACCTTATTGGATTATATTAAATGTCGGTTTCCATGTCTTTATTTTACTAATTTTTTTTTATTGGTTATTCCAAAAATACGCGATTGGCTTTTACTATCCCCTTCCCTTCGTTCTCTATTTATCGAGACCTCCCCCCCCCCCTCCCCTATAGGACGTTGTACGCAGCATCTCGTCCTAATACTGTACTGTATCGCATTTGCATGAGGGCATATGGAAACTGCGGGAAACCTAGGCGAACCAGGCCGCGTTATTTTTACTGAGTTTCTACTGTATAAAAATACATTGAAAACTTAGAAAAACTACCTCCCACTGAAAAGTTGGCGCGCAACCCAGTGACTAACTGGTCACTCATATAAGTTATGACTGCAAACCATGGAGATAAGAGGAAAGGAGGCCGAACGTAATGCTAAGAAAATGGTCTATGAGTCTTGCCTAAAATGTTTTAGCTTTCGCCGCTAGAGGCGCGACGAATGATTAGATCCCAGAGAGCGGAAGTTTTGAACGGGGAATTTCGTGGCTATACTCGAATACGATAACGGTACACGTAATTACAGAAATAAATATGCAGAAAATATGGTGATAATCTTTTGATTTTCTATAAATCATAATCATATTGCTGGCGCGAAACGTTTTGGGATAATAATTTTAAATAAGAAAATATCGCATCACTGAAGTCACTCAAGTGCATTGACATATTTGATACTGTTATACTAGTATGCCAATTTGGGTTATGCTGTTTGTCAATAAAAACAAATTCTCTTCTGACTATGTATACCGCGTGATTACGATACAGTATATAGAATTCACACGCATGATTCAAAGATGGTGTCTCGAAAATTCAATTTTCGTAAGAAATTTCGTAGAGAACAGTTGACGCCATGCAATGTTTCAGCTAGTATTGCTTCTGCGGAATATTTATGTTTGCCGAACTCATTGTTGGCAGAATGACGTCATAATACTACGTTACTTGTGTACAATTCCCTCGTGCGTAATTCTTATCGTACACAATCCCGTCGTGCGAATTAAGCGTGTGGAAAAAAAATCGGTATAGGACTGAGGGCGACAAATAGATCCGTAGAGGTGGTTTCTGTAGAACTGACGCACTGCCGTTTAGTTTGACTGGGCTGTTTGTTCACACCTGTCGATCGTTAGGGGACAAGCGCGATTTTTTGCACAAGCAGGCCGCAGTCGAAGTTTGGCAGTGCGCGAGCATGGACGCAACAGGCTGATGCCCTGTGACACAATGGAAAGCATTAATTATAAGTGTCGACTTTATTATTGCATTGGTATCAGACAAATTATTTATTTATAAGGAATGCATTACAACATAGGTTAATCGTCACCTAAAAGTATGGAAACGGTTCATATACATATTTCTACCAAGTTTCATGGTGATTGCGAATCTTGGGCATATTATACTATTTCTCCAAATTCGACTCTTCCCTCGTCGCGATTAATCCGATCTGAAGGTATTATACATACAACTATGTTCGCTTAGTCAATGCATTTGAATTTTTCTAATAGTAATTCTTAATAGGTCTTTAGATGATTAAAAGCCAGTGTAACATTGTATCAACTGCATATTCAATAAACACTGATATCGGAACTTTTCATTAAAACTTGCCTTTATTAACTATTACAAATAAAAACAAATAAAGTTTCACCTCGTTGTAGTTTTCAATAAAGTCATTCTGACTGTCTGTACCAAAAACACCATACCGTTTGTGAGACCCAATCCACAGCTACCACTTCTTTGGTATCTTACCTGAAATTGAAAAAGAAAAACAACTGTTAATGAGTACTCTGGCCTCAGGGAGTCCGATAAATTTACTTAGATTAAACTTAAATGATAAATGTTTTTTCATCATTATCTGTAAAAGAAATTCCGTTAACATATTTTATCCATCGATTTTGGACTGATCTACTAGTAAATAATTTCTATCACTGATTTTTAGTAGTTTTTAGTGATAAATAGATAAAAAATATTGAAAATATTCACATCCAATTGCAAATTTTTTAAATATCACAATTAGTCAGTTATAAACACTCATATGTTTAAAGTTGCTTTAGCCGTTGATATAGAATGGGTAGGAGCAGCTTCGGCGAATGACAGCATTAGAATTTTTCACTTATTTTTCATGTTTCGGCCTGATTAGGGTCTCTTCAGAAATGTATTGATTTCATATCGGTGTTGATTTTGTGACCTTTTTCTTCCTATTGCAATGTGCGATTGCTTATATTTTCTAGTTAGCGAATTAATTCTTATGTTGTTTGATGAGACGTAGACGATGATTAAAAAAATCAGTTATAGATAGTCTACAAATAACAACAAACATAGACCTAACCTATAAGACTGGAGAGCCCGGTCATCGTCTACACGTCTACAAACAACACAAGAATTATTTTGCCAACTCGGAAGCAAACCAATTTGAAATTTATACATTTCTGAAGTGACCCTAATCAGAGCGGAATTCTAAAAACAAGTTCATAATTATAAAACATTGGCTGAAGCACTTCCTCCGTATAAACACTCATACATTTAATTATTAAGGGATCTTTCGGTATTTTCAACAACAAAATATTTATCTATTAACAATAAAAATCGTTTTATTTCATTTATAAATGTAAATATATGGATAAAAAATTTCAGATCGATCGGCCTACAGGAACGGACCGAAAAAAAATCGTGAAAATCGGCTATTTTTCGGGTCGTCACATTGGAAAGATTCCTTAAAGTGACACTAAAATGGTAAACATGAGAGTAAGGTACGAGTCGTTCAAGTCCATTCCGCAGGGTGCCTCGTGGCTCTATTCCATGCCTCAAATTTTGAGCTGCGTAGTTTTTACGTATATTCAAATTATTTTACAAAATTCCAAAGCTATTGTCTGTGTACTCCGTAAGTGTCCCCCGGTAACTTTACGATAAAAATCCACATCAATAACAATTGTGACGGAGTCCTCATGTATTGCACTTAGGCTCGAACAAACATTTTTTTATTCGTACGGAGAAAACATGTTTTAGAATTACACTTTCGTTTACCAACCTTTCACATATAGATGAGTAATGCAAGTTAAATGCACTAAGCATTGACACTTATAGTAACATATATAACGTAAATTATATCGCGATTGGAACAATGAAAAAACTTTTTTCTCAAATTATATTGTAGTTTCAAGTACGTATACATAAAAACATCGATCAGTCATGTTGACAGGGTCTCTCGGTAGTCTTGATTGCGGAGTATCTCTCGTAGCACAAAGAGTTACTGGCGTGACGAGCGTTGCTCGAATGATTCACGCCTCGGCCGGTTCACGCCGGTTCGAGCGTTCATTCATGAAGTCGAGGCAACCGGGATTACCAGTTCGAACTAGAAGATCGCCGACCGGCTGTCTGCGCGAGTAGACAAATAGCAGGAGATAGAGAGAAAGAGCAGCAGTGGGACTGTATATACATAGAAACAATGTCGAGCCAGTAAAGACGAAACCTTCAGTCGTTCGGACACCGGAGACGAGAGATCGATGTCTTCGCGGCAGATACAATGTCTGTCCGCGTCAACAACAGATCCAATCAGCATCCATTAAATCTTATTACGCCTGGTCCACGGCAATCTGACACCATGCTATTTATTGTTATTATTATTATTATTGTTGTTGTTCTTGTTGTTGGTTCTTTATAGAGGAAGCTTTGTTTTCATGAAAATTTGGTTCTAATATAATTATTTGCGGGAATTGAGAAAAAGTGTTTAAAAATACAATTTTCTTGTAGACTAGGTTTGCGGTTTATCACGAAGCGAGACGCCGCTTATTCGTGCGGTCGATCGCATTTTATGGCACGATACTAGAAGGAGTAGAGGACAGCCTATTCTGAGGTATACAGTGTATAATAGGGTGAGTGAACAAAACTCTATTTCAAACTAACGATTTGCTCATTCGTATTTAAAAGTATTATTAAATAATCGGCATGTCGTATTTGCTTCTTCGTAGAAGATGCTCTGTTTTCACGGAAAAAGAATGTCTAGATTTTAAAGTCAAAACACTCAAAATGTGTGTAATGATGTGTGTGTGCGCGTGTGTGTAAAGCTCAGATTGGAGCTCGGCATGTAACTGAAATGGCAGGCCCTCTTTAATTGTTGCAATTGTGGACTCGAGCGTAAATAGGTAGATTCAGATCAGGGAGGTTGGGAAAACGAAGTTCGGTCGAACACCTCGTACTTTTACGGGTAAGGAGATAGTTGACGACGGATGCAAGAACGCATTCGGAGCAGAAGATAAAGAAGGAGCCAGGGTGGACCAGTTTAATAAGTAAACTCGTCTTAAGAATGTAAAAAAAAATTATACAAGGTTAAAAACCGAAGAAAGGGTGAAAAAATGAACTTTTTCCCCTAGCTTCATGTGGATACAAAATTGCAATTAATAATTCGATGATATGATTACGTGTGCTGATTCCCTCAAGCGTAACTGGGGTGTCCCAGGTCAGTGAGATTCGGAAAAAGAAATCCGTTCGGTGATCTAGTTCTTTTACGGACAAAGAGGCGAAGATGCATGTACGAGTGTAAAAGAAGAGAGAAGAGAGCAAAAAAGGGAGGAGTTCTAGGGACTCGGGGTTGACGAGACGTTGTGGCGACCCACGGCGAATCGAGAAGCGTCGCGACACACGCCGATCGATCCTGAAGGAAACGAACCCACGGCAGCTATCGGCGTGGCGCGCTTCCGGGCGCTACACCGTGCTGACAACCAGTGACCCCGACCGCTTCGTCTCCCCTGGCATACTTGTCACTCAACTGCGCATGTACTCGTATGAACAGTGCATCTCGACGACGTATACAAACTTAACGCTCGTTCTCCTACTTGAGTATTGGTTCAATAGAGGTATATCTCTGACTTGAGCGGTGCACGTAGTTTCACGATCTTGCATCGGTGACGCATATAGCTGCCCGTCCTAGACTGGTTCGAATAAAAAGGATATATAGAGTTGCGAAGGGGATGACATCTACTCAAGCGACTCTTTTGTCATGGAAAAAAAACTTTCCGATTATTTTTGATAATGGAAAAATATTATTTTCGCATCACAATGGAACTTCATGGGATTGTAGTGACAAATAGATGTACGGTTTTGTGGAGGACTGTTCTGAAAAGTACTAAAGAAGTCCACTCAGTAAGCTTTGAAGAATATCACGAATCTCTATTTTTTTTAGTTATCCATATTAATATGACGAGGAAATTTGTTAAGCTGTTATTGTTTTGTATTGAGAATAACGAATAATTAATTATTTCCATTACAACGATTTCGCCCTAAACCTAATTGTTCTTAGTGCTTCCATTCTGCCCGCCCATCGAGGAAGGTACACTTGCTCAATTTCCTTATTGTTCTAAGCCCCTTGAGTTGTCCTAGAGCTCGATGGTTCTAAAACCACCTAGAAGATCTGTCTAAGATATTTTTAAATCCTCTAGAAACGTTTGTCCAAATTCTCAATACTCACAGTCGTCCAACTTGTCAATGGAACAGAATTGAATACGTTCAATGACATGAAGATCTAAAGCAGATCTTCGGACATCGATTTCATACCACCCAATTGCAGCTTAGCTCATCGCTTGCTTTTTGGATTGTTGTTAGACATACGTACCCGAAAAAAATGGCTTGGATGGGCCGACTAATTAATTATTAGTTGAGTGAAAATTCGTTGCCACAACCATCAGGTTGTTTGAAATAGCGACGTTGTATTAGTCACATTTACTATTCAGAGTTAGTTGGATTGAATAGGTCACACAACGAATGTTATTCGTATTCCAACTAAGAAACATAGTTTGATCAACCAACAGTAGCAACCGTGTAGTGCAACGAAGTGACGTCGTTGCCGCGCCAATTCTAATTTTTAGTTGGATACTAATTTTTGGGTACTTCAGAGACTAGAATCGTTACTAATTGAAGATTTGGTGTCCAATATCGATTACAGATACTTATGAACACACAAGTCGGGTTTAAAGAAAAAAAAACCAGTCTAAAAATGACGGAGTTTTGCAAAATTGCGCTACGTATATCGGTGTGTATTGGAAAATCGTCATTCCAATTTTTGGGAAAATGTTTCATGAAATATTTATTGCACTAATGCCCTGTTATTATACTCAATGATGCAAAAAACAGATTTGTCCTGGTTAAACCTGTCTGAGTAGAAAAGATCACAAGTCAAGTATAGAATCTAGAACAGCTTCCAAGATGAAGCATGGGCTGTTCACAATGGAGTTCAGGCAATCCAGAATAAACTGCGGGCAATTCAGATCATCTAGGCTGTGCAGGATAGGGTCTAAACTTCCCGGGATGGAAATTCGCCCACTGCGTGGATGCCCGACATATTTTTGAGCGTTGAGGGGAAGCTTCTCAAACGGACGTTTAACACACAGAGAAGGTCGCCTGGGAACAACAGGTGGGCGTAAACCTCAAATAGTACGACTGTGAGTGAAGTAGTAGGAGTATGTAACAAGACGCGTATATTCGTGGGTTAATAGGCTTTCGCGCAGAATATTACAGGAGTGGAGATAGAGTTGATCCACGCATCGAAAGCGAGTGGTGACCGTGACTGTATCTGCGTCGGAGGAAGAGACACATTACGCTCAATCTACGTAAGCACGGCTCCGTCCGACTCCGCCAACTCGTACTCTGATGCCGCTGCGGCGGCGGCGGCGGTGTTATGGCGACAGTGACGACTGACGACCGCGGCACTCGCAACCTGCCACGAAACGTTTTGCGGGTGAGTCATCCATCACTGGAGCAATGGCAGCGGCAATGGCCTAACAATAGCCCCAACCGCTTCGTTGTATATACAATTGTTCCTCTTACCGATCATCTTCAGCCTCTTGAGGTATTTTGTGATCGCGAATAACGCTGGGGTCTAGGTTGCACGGGGTCCGTACATAACACGTCGTTCATCACACGCTGCATCATTTCCCTCTGGTAGCGCACTTTTAAGAGACAGTGTCAGTGCTCCCCTTCTCCCTGCTGCCCTGGCTACTGCCAAATAATTAAAAACTATTTTTTAGTGTTGCTGTCGCGATCTCGAGACTCGAGACTTTTAGAGGTGAGATGAGACTTTGCTTGGTCTCGAATGGCATGGTTCGAACCTCTCGCCGAAAACCATCAAGAAGTCTCAAATTTTTTAAAAATTCACATTTCAACTGATAAATAGAACCATTAAATGAACTTTCATTCTAACTGTACCCACGAAGGCTTAATAAATACAAAACGTAGCATAAAGAGCAACAAATGAACGAGCGAAGGTATCTTAAAAAGTCGTAAAAATTGAATATTTTGAGCGATTTTTATAAAACGAATTCTAAGTACAGATTGACCGATGCTCTACATAGCCTTGAAATACAAGCGGATTCGGTCGAGTAATTCAGGAGTTATGATAGAATGAACCTTTAAGCTCTCCATCCACATACCTATATCCGGACAATTGTTTTAAACCACTTTTTTTCGATGTTTCAGATGGTTCAAAGTGTTCCAACATAAAAATGTCGAAACGAAAGATGTCCACAAAATCAAAGTAATATGAAACAAATTTCTCTTAAAAGTTCATTCGAAACAACTTCTAAGGAGTATACATTTTTTTTTTAATTCCATATTTTTCAACAGAAATTCGAAAAATAGTGGACTTTTTTCCAATTTGATCGTATCTCAATATCTCATATGAAAGTACGTACTAGATGTTCTGTTGTGTATGTTAGTTGATATGAATTATTCAAATAGGAACTCCCAATAAGTATTTGAAAAAATTAAAAACCAATGGCAAGTTGTGTGATCTGAATGTTCATTGAACACTCATACGGAAACTTTTCATCGAAACATGTATTTTCAATAAACCATTATTTCTGCCAATTCAAAGTTTTTAATAAAATATTTGTTAACTGTTAACAATTCTAGTACCTACAAATAAACTCTTTTCTTATTGCAGTGGTTACGTAAGTTGAAGTCAAAAACTATTATAATTATTATTCTAATGTTATAAAAAGGTCTCTCGACGACACTAGGTACGATAATTATGAATCATAGAGCTGTCCTATTTTAATTTGATTGTTCCATTGATTCTTAATTGGAGTTAGACATGCCTTATTTATGTAGTCAGGGTTGTAAAATTTGTAATGTAAAAGTACTGCATTATTTATTACTAAAAGAATGGCTCATTGAATTCTAGATCTATTACCCATTACTGTACAAATGAGTAATGTAACTCAGATACATTATCCATTAATTTACGAATAAGTAATGCAATTCAGATACATTATTCATCTCTTTGCGAATCAGTGATTCAACTCAAATCCATTACCCAGATACATTGCCTATTGTTTTGTGAATAAGTAATGGATCCGAGTTACATTGCTTATTCAAAAAGTAATGGGTGATGAATGTAAGTCGATATCTCCACGGATATCGTGACTTGGACATCGGAAGCCATGAAGATATCGACCGGGATACCGGTACTCATGGATCATTCATCCTTGGTTTCCGAACTAGTAATGTGACTGCGATTTATCACCCATTACTTTCAGAAGAAGCAATATAACACCGATTCATCACCCATTACTTTTTGATTGAGTAATGGAAATCGGATTCATGTGCAAAGTAATGAATAAGGTATCTGAAGCACATTAAATTTAAACAATTAAAAGTGAGTAATGGATTTGAGTTGGATTACATTTTCGCAAAGTAATAGCTATTGAAAACGGTAGTTCATTGCCAAAGTAATGCATTCTTTACAACTCAGCTAAGTAGGAATCCAAATTAAACTGAGCATACCAATTTTAAGGGGGAAGGGGGATTTCAATTATTTTAATCCCTATTTTCTCCCCTCCTGTTGAGGATAATTCGATGTTCCCTAAGCAGCCAATGATAATTGTAGAGATACTAATTTTTGCAATTTCGTTTGGGAAACGTATAACTCTCATTATTGTTATCACAAAAGATTTTTTTATTTCAATGATCAAAGTCGAACGATCGTCAGCAGAATTTCGGCCACGATTTTCAGGTCTAGCTAACAATAAAGAACCACAAAAAAGTAATCTCATCGGAAGTGTCTGAGCCTTTCGGTTAACATCTGATATATAAGCTCGAACCAGTCTGTATCAATTTCTTATCCGTATCGGCGTGGCCGACATCTAACTGTACGCTCAAGGTTGAACAGCGGCTCAAGGCGGGCGACCAAGAATGATTGTGTCGATGGCAAGACATCTAATCAGCAGACATTCATCGCTAATTTACGACTGTAGTACATTCTATACTGCACAGACTCGCACGAACCTTTCCTCTGTCTCAAACTTTACAATAAATCAAAAGATGAAATATTTTATTTATTTCATTAATGACTTTTTTAAAAAATTAAAAACATAAGCCCCCATACCGCATCGGCCTTATGTTTTAATTACGTCTAGTGGAACACTGCGTTGTCTCTTACGAATAATATTAAATTTGACAAATTGTCTTAACTGAATTTAGTAAATTCGGAATATGCGAGAATAGTCCTTGATACTGCATCGACGACCACTATTATCACATCTTTCGTCAAACACAGCTGTCGTTCTCCAGGGATCTCGATATACTTTCTTGGCACTTATAGAGAAGAATGGTAAACATTTTCAGGATCATCTTCTTGTGCGTTAATCTTGCGCTAATACTCGTCCATACATTTTTTCATATAAACCATTACAACAATTATCGACTGGCGAGGCCCGTTTTTGCAGTATTTTTTTTTTAAATCTCGGGACTCTTTCTGCTCTATTTTTTTGAAAAGTTTAAGACCGGTATACTATTCGGATAATTCGAATCGGATACTATTGAGAATCTCAGGGAATTTAGTATTTGTTACGGTGTTCTAACCGTACGAAGAATCCCAAATAGAAATTCGGAGGGTTGCGTACGGCGCGGATCTGGTGTCATGCTAAGGCCCTATCATAAACTGTCTTTCATAGAAACCATTACAACAATTATCGACTGGCGAGGCCCGTTTGTGCAGTATTTTTTTTTTAAATCTCGAGACTCTTTCTGCTCTATTTTTTTGAAAAGTTAAAGACCGGTATACTATTTGGATAATTGGAATCGGATACTATTGAGAATCTTAGGGAATTTAGTATTTGTCACGGTGTTTTGACCGTACGAAGAATCCCAAATAGAAATTCGGAGGGTTGTGTACGGCGCGGATCTGGTGTTATGCTAAGGCCCTATCATAAACTGTCTATGTCAGGGCCTGGATCGTGCCCAACGTAACATTGCAATTGTAATATTCTGAGAGCATCGACATGTGACGAATATGTCTTTCTAACTATGTTCTTATTTATTTACATATTTTAAAGAAAATTATATGATGATATTGCAGAAAAAATTCTTCGAGACACTTTCTCTATGAAAGACACAATAGAGTAGAAAAAAAAAATCTTCATACGTGACCTAGAAAGGTCGATCATCGCAATAACCCGGATATCGTAGCTGACCCTGTAGAGCTTGCACGGATGAAGATTCATTGTAAAGAGTCATGGCAATGCCACTTAAGCAGAATTGCATGAACTATAGAGGGAAATAAGCATTAAGAGTTCTAACATTACGCGATGGTGACGCTCTGGTTGAAGACAAATCGGTACGGCCTCGAGACAAACAACGACACGGCGTCGGTTTCGACATTTGGTACGTGTTTGGCTAATGTCGTGGAGCAGCAAACTTGCCGCCGGAACGAGAGTGAGTTCAGGCGCCATTATGTTGTATGAACATGCGCGGCTCCCGCGTTTACAAGCGTGCAAGAATCTGTTAGATAACCGCGCGTTTCAAGCCTTGTGGGGGAAGAGCCACGGATGCTCACATGAACGCAGCCCGGAATACGC
This sequence comes from Clistopyga incitator, assembly GCA_947507545.1. Taxonomy (NCBI): domain Eukaryota; kingdom Metazoa; phylum Arthropoda; class Insecta; order Hymenoptera; family Ichneumonidae; genus Clistopyga; species Clistopyga incitator. Next base: position 6,292,014 of record OX382175.1, read on the forward strand.
CGGATTGTTTATGGAGCACCGACAGAACAGATTAGCGATGAGCGAGGGATCGATGCAACGAACCACCGAGTTCACGACGCTCTTTCAGTTCTTATTAACAATACCATTGAATTAAATTAACCTATTTCTAAGTCATTATCATTCCATTAAAATCGTTTGAGCGAATTTGGGATGGGAATTTCCATACAGCTCATGTTTTTCATCATACTTTAGCTATATACAATGACAAAATATTCGCAGAGGGCAGCAGAGTAAAACCGGAAGTAATTTTAGACAAGTAATTTCTGTAAAAATGAAACAATACGATTGAATTTAACTAACTAACCGCTAAAGGTGATATTATTTGATTGATTTTTTTTTATATTCCACAGCAAGTTATTGTTCCACCAGTTTTTCAGAACTTTAGGAAAATTGAATTCTTCAGGCAATAGTGCAGTATTTTACCGATGAATGACCAAAATAGGGAGTGGTTAAAATAGCAAATTTCAAAATAATTACCATTCTAGATCCGATGGTTTTACATTTTCTTAGGATTCTAAAGAGACTAGATGACGAAGAAGATTCAAAAGCGAGACGGAGATGTGAAAATAGATATAGGGCAGTTAACGCAAATAATGTTTTTTAACCGTTTTTCTGCAAATTTCGATCAAGAATTTGAGATTGCCGAGATTATCTCTTAAAAAATCGTGATCAAACTTACGTACTTGGAGTCTGATCGATGGAGACTTGATTTTTGACGTAGAAAGATAAGAAGTATACGATATTTTCAATATCCACTTGTCGGGGTTTCAGAAATCTTATCTTCGGTCACCAGCCAAATAAGCGCCCTCAGGCATATGAACGATATTTTAAATGACAAAAAAATGTGAAGAAAATCGTACCGAAGTCCAGAACCAAGGGCGCGCGAGGACTTTAGCGAGCGTCACGCGACTACCGCAGGATCGATAAGTGCATCACTGAACACCACTCTCTGTTCCATTTATAAATTGGAAATTAAGCACTTTTCGTCGTCGTGATCGCACAAAATGTTCACACAATATTCTTATTCAAAGTGACAACAATATTTTCATGTAATGTAGTCTTAATACTTAAATTCAACTTTACCGTAAAATGATTTTTAATGTATTCATTTCCTTTTATTTCACTGGAATATTACTTCAGTTTGATGATTATATCTAATTTTACATATTTCAGCGCAATCGAAACATGCGTTATTTTCAGAAAACGACTTTGAAATTTTGGTATTAAAAATACACACACACACACACAGAAAAAATGTTCGAAAAAGTAAAAACGTTGAATTTGAACTAGTTTTGAAGCAGTTATGAGCAAAAAACCAAAAAAAAGGGTATTCTGAACCGCTGACTTGAAAAATTTCAAAATTTACCTGAAGGAGTTTTATGATGGACACTAAGACACATCCAAATATAACGAAAATAAAAAAAATTTCAAACTGTCCGATCTGGCACGGAAGCCCATATCTTGTGAGACGATTATTGGCTCCGAGATAGTTCAGAAAGATATCCCGGGGCATCGGTCAACAACAGGCACTTTCAATTCGCACTTCATAAGTCAAGAGGTGATTAATTCGACAGGATTTTACTCGTGCCGCCTGCTAAGATAAAGAGTCCTGACCTACCTCCCACTGGGGGTATGAGAAAGGAGTCTCGAAAACAACTGTAGAAACAATATCAAATTGATGTTGAATATTCGATTTAACTTCACAATTAATATTTACATTTTTTATCAAATTGGAGTCCGAGAGTCTCCGTTTGGATCCCACTGGGGGTATGAGAAAGGAGTCTCGAAAACAACTGTAGAAACAATATCAAATTGATGTTGAATATTCGATTTAACTTCACAATTAATATTTACATTTTTTATCAAATTGGAGTCCGAGAGCCTCCGTTTGGATCCCACAGGGGGTATGAGAAAGGAGTCTCGAAAACAACTGTAGAAACAATATCAAATTGATGTTGTATATTCGATTTAACTTGACAATTAATGTTTACATTTTTTATCAAATTGGAGTCCAAACGGAGGCTCTCGGACTCCAATACTTCCCATATTTATTTGGAGGAAATTTGGTTCCCTCGAAGGATCACTGGCTGCTTGTGTACAAAGTGAACAATGACGAATGAATCCAAAAATACAGCACAAACCGTGCTCCAATTTGTGCTAATGGCTGGTGTGAACGTTACCAACAAGTGGTGAGTCGCGGTGCGCCCCGGACCCATCAAGTTGGTACTATGGGCGAGAGGAATGTGCGAAAAGGTCGTTTGCTGATGCATGACGAAATGGAGGCAACAATCTCGAGTCTCCAGAAAATTCCAATTGCGTGACACGTGCAAACTGTCGAAAAGTGCCACACATGAGTAGTACATTACGATACGAGTGCGAAAAGGAGTGTGTCCATCCTCGTATAGTATAAAATCTTATTTTACAAGATGCAAACATGGGATTTAACGCGTGAACCCGCATTTCTCGCGCCTAGTGGAATAATTGTACATTATGCTATAAGGCAGAAAAGTGCGTGCTCTTCACTATTTTGCAAAACATGAGCGCGTGATTTCTTTAATCTAAAACTTAATATCTTTTTTGCTGTTGAAAAAATGTCCAAAGAGAAAAAATAAATAGAATGAATTTCTTTTCTGGTTCCTCCCCTAAAATGTTCATGAGTAACGATAATTGATCGAAACTATTATCATCGTTTTATTCGCATTGTATTGGTTGATCGGTCAGTTCGTGTAAACAAATTCAGTCTTGTGTCAAATTTGGCATAAGAGGACGGGCATTGGGGTGACATTTTAATGCTTTAAAAGAGCGCAGCAACGCAAAAGCAATTCAGGTACGCGCACCAGTGCGTGTGATTCGCCTAGTGTACGAGACGTTCCACGCGAAATAGAACAGTCAAAAGACCAACCCTCTTCGATATTTTGTTAAACTCCGCTGACAATTCTAATTGGATCGAAAGCGAAATTTCACATATAACCATGTTTAAAATACGATTTAATTGTGAAAAGCTCCAGTTTTGGTTCAGATGCGTTGAAAACTAAAGTGTGTGTTCGAAGTGCGTTATAACGCATAACACTCTTAGCAAGTGTGTTATTGGTGGTAGGCGAGTGAAACGAACATTAATTAAACAAAAGAATGAATCGTCCATAATAAGAGCGTTATTTAAAAATGTATAAGCCGCGTTAATCTTTGTGCACATTCGTGTGTATGTTTAAACGGTAACACGCTAAATGCAACGTACTTAAGACATATTCAAGTAATGCATTTTGCAGAGAACAACACACTTCAGAGTAAAAAACACACCTTTCTTTTAACGTATACGGTAGAATTACACACTTTCCGGTCGTAGATGGCTCTGTAAATACGTCGCGAGGTATGCTGGGATACAATGCGGCAGGTTACGCGAGTGGAGTTGTCTGTCTATCAACAACGAACTCCCACGCGTCATAATATACTGGAATATCATCGAATTTGCATCGCTTAGAATTTGACACATTCCATACCAACTCGATCTGGATTTGACCATCGACCTCTTGAACCCCATTCTCGATTTTTATTTTATTGTTTTATCTTCAAACAGCAACGACGATTTTTTAAAGATTTTTTTTAACGATTTATATTCTTATGATTATTTATACCGTAAATTCAGACGGCCATTTGAAATCTGAGATACATAGAAATGCTCAAGCGATAGCCTGCGGTGAAAGTATACATGTACGCATTTAAAACTTTCAATTTTTGTTTTCAAAAAAATTCGTAAAAACTAGAAGCGAGATCCGGTCTTTTTTGGGCCTAAGTTTAAAAATATTGATATCTGATACCCAATCCATGAGAATTTTAAAAAATAAATGGCCTTTGGTATTCTCGTTATATATGATTCTAAGTATTTAGATTGTTTCAAATAAAATTAATAAAAATTGTGGTTGCTGTTTAGAGATAGGACAATAACATAAACAATCAGGGATGAAATCCAAGAGGTCGAGAGTCAGACCCACTTTGAGTTGGTTTGGAATGCTCCATTTAAAGTTCAGTGTTTATTCGCATTTCTTATCATTGTCCCACATTCGAAGTGATATAATGTCAAAAAACGCATCAATGTCGTCGAATATGTATCTGTTACGACGATTCGCTGACTGGCCGGCTTATATTGACGTGCGCGGTCAAAGTTAGTGTGAATATAAAGAAGATAGAGGTCTGCCTAGTTGAGGAAAGATGCACAAGCATCAAGTACGTTCCACACACTGGCGTATAAGACCTTCGAATCCAACAAATAAAAGTGAGTTATATTTGTACACTTCAAGTGCATTGATCGAAGTAACGGAGTTTTATTGATTCCAACATGTTATAATTAAACACATTTTAACCGTATTATAATTAAACACGTTTTACCCGTGATATAATTAAATATCTTTTAACAGTCGTATAATTAAATACATTTTAACCCTCTTGTAATGTAACAATTTCTAATAGTGTTATAATTTAACACGTTTTAACTGTGTGAAGACGCGTCATTCCCAATAGTGCTCTTAATGTGTGTAATTGTAACTATTTTTATTCTGAATTCTATCAACATCTTCTTTGTTGACGATAAGAGGAGCTTTGTTTTATAAATTTGAAATCCAGCAGTCGACGTAACCCTTTTGTAGGACCAAGAATCTGATGATAATTTTGTAAATTTCTTTCAGAACAAAGACAAAAATCGTTTAAAACGTGTAGTGAAGAAAACTCAGATCAGGGTCGGAACGCAAAAGTAACAATAAAGAAGTGTAATTCTGTAAACGGGCCGCCAATAGCCCAAGATCCATCAACTCATTAAAAGTTCAAACATCGCGTGCTCGAGCGACATATTTGACGGAACTATCAAACTCGGAAGCAGAGCTGCTTGATCGTAGTATCCAACGAAACCGGCGACCAATGACGGGACGAATAAATCGATGAGAATGAATTTCACATTTTTTATCCATGAACTTTTTGAAGTTTTCACCAATGATGGTGAAATATCTCATGTAGAATGTAAAAAAATTACAGAAATATTAATGAATATATTTTCACCGCTGTAGAGTAAAATTAAATAAAAGTTATTATATCTAAATGGTATAATTTGAACGAATTATTAAAAGTGAGTGGTTGGTAATGTTTCCTATATAGTAGTATATTTAAAGGACGATTTGTGCAAATTTGAGATTCTTCAAACATGAATTTACCCCACAATAAGATATTGATTACGAACACCGGAAAACTTCATGTATTTCAAACGAGAAATTTAGGCCTTCTTGCTCTATTTAACAATCATCTTAATTATCCTTTTATTTATAAAAAGATTTCAACGCTGTCATTTCAAGAATCGAGCTGGCTGATGTTAAATGGCATACGCAAGCCGGTGGACCCCGATTTTTCTAAATCGTCCCCTGAGTGTCTTGAGCGGATTCGGGCCAAGGCCTGAACATGATCTGGACAATGTCCTTTCTTTTACAACATGAGCATTTTTGGCAGTAAATGCAAGCGCACAAAACACGTTAGCCACAATAACTCCACGCATATATCGGGTTATTATAAGGCTCACTAATACTATATAGATATATATATATATATGACAGAGATGACAATGAGCCTCAACATGGAAGGAAGTGCGAGATAACGAGACTCCCGACTACACAGAATATGCAAAGGATGAAGCGCGACAGAAATAACACGGACAGAGACATATAATCACGTCGTCGGATGGGTGGTTGGGGAGCATAAGGCGCCGCAGGCCACACAAGTGGGGGTTCTATCGACCGCGCCGCACTGCGGGGCTTTATCCCCACCATCGTTGGTCTCGCTCGCAGCGCCCTCTGTCGGATCTCAGGACGATCACGAGTCGGCGGCGCTTACCCCTTTTTCATCGCTAACCGCAGCTCACCCTCTCTTTCTACCTCCTTTCGAAAGTCCAACACCACTGTCCACACTCGAAGTCCACACTAGAATGACTATAAAGGGAATACAAAATGTTTTCGAGTAATGCAGTGAATTGATGGCTAATATTAAATGGTATCAAGATTATTAAAAAACCACTAAATGCCGTTTCCAAAGCATTCCTATTTTCGATACGTAATGCTCATTAAGATATTTGGTTTATTAGTAGAAACTATTGTATTTATAAAAGCTACGATATTTACGATGTATGTACTTATTGATATTGAAACCGCAGTTTAAAAAAAAATCAAATACTTTGTATGTCAACTCTCACTAAATCTGTTGGGCCTTTCAATTAGCTAAATACAATGAAGAGCCCGATAACCATAAAAACAGTAATTATGATATTCATGGATAATATAATGCATTAATTTCATTTTATAAGGTGCGATGACTCGTGAGAGGGGAGTGATGACTCATGCGGTGAAAGGGGCCATTCTCGCACCAAGTGAAATATAGTTATTTTTTAAGTATTGGCATTTTTTAATACTGAAATTTTTGGATCCGACACAATTTTCTAGCGGGCTTGATCTTGATTTTGAATGAGTGCCTACTAAATCTGATAGTCAAGGATATAATTATTTACATTTTATTAATGTCACACCGGTAAATATTATCGATAAGAAATTAAAAAGCCACCAAAATACTTCCATATTGAAACTTTGGGATTTTCAAAACTGTTCTGATTTTTAAGAGACAATCACTGTTAACATTTACGGCTTATATGCCCATACGGAATAACATTTTTGATTGCCTTATTCAATTTGTATGGCTGATTACGCCCCACGTAACTAAGTTGTGGAGGTTAATGAATTTTTTGATTAGGCCGACAAATTAGTTAAGCACAGAATTCGATTAGTGTCAATAAATCAATTTTTTGGCCGAAGCAATTTCATTTTTGACCCAACGAATTGATTTATGTTTTTCAAAGCAATTAGAATAGACGCGTAATGCATCTGTTACTATGTCAATGATAGACGGGGCCCTTAGCAGCATCATAGATATCTTAACTTTGAAAAATGTCATTCATTCGTGTTAAGAAAAAAATTATTCGTCGAAAAGTGATCTCAACATGTTCCTGATAAAGTATACTTTGAAAACGCTCTTTGACGATTTTCCAAAATAATTTTTAAGGCTAAGATAATATCCAAATATGTTCCCACAAATGATAATCTGGATGAGAATTATTTTGGTTCCTCCTCGACTTCAAACATGCATAAAAGCCGTATTTTATTCTAACCCCCGCCCCGCCTCTGATAATCCAATACTATTACAAAAATAGTTCATTGACTTTTGATAAGACTTGGCTACAATTGCTATATAATTGAAGAATTGCAAGTATTTAATGCACTGTAATTATTCATACTATAATAAAAATGATCTCGTAATCATTTTTCTTATCTCCATATCTGGAATTAAATCCGATATATTCGACCAGTATGTGCCACGCTGGTCAAATCCATACTCCCACTTCCCTCTCTGTATAGGATCATGGCCTCTCCGTTTGCGCCGTGAACACTTTCCCCTTCCACGTAGAAGAATTTCGTTTCTCCTCATCCCTTAGTCATGGTTCTACCCGCTGGAACCCGGTTGGCTCTTGTTCTGCATTGTCGTTCCTCCAAATCCTGCCAAGAGGGTTTGAAATGGTACTACTTCCGGCTTTCGGTCAGTCAACCCTTCGACCGAACCACCCGTACTCGATTGCCAAGGTTCTACAAAATCGCAAACTTTCGGTGAGACCCTTACGGTGTTAGGACACACCTGTTTACCTCGACGTCTTTACCAACTTCATCTAAGACGTACACGCAGACAGTAGAAGAAAAACTCATAGTTTCTTTTTCGCGCAAGTAAATTCTACGTCATTATATAGACCTCGCTGCCCCAATTTCGGGAAAACCTTGCTTCCACTTAGCAAACTTGTCAAAATTTAATTCTATGATTGCAGCTTTGCAATTGCAATTACAAACTTTTGACATTATTCTTCCAACATCGCCTCGGAATATTTAGCAATCGGTCGAATGGAAAACTGCTTTGACAAAAGTGGATTTCTGTTAGTGTTACAATTAAACACTGTTTTTCTTTTTTGCAGAAATGATTCACTTTCATTTAATCACTCTCGATTTATTATTGAATCTCATCATACAAAGAATACTAAATATTCGTAAGATTGTTCTCATTTTGATAAAATAAAAAGATTCATCAAAACATCAGTGAACTTAGACTCCAGTCATCGCTCTTGATGCAGTCGATGAGGTTCCAATTAGTGATGTCACAAGACGAAACCCGGACTGTGGTCTTGATCTCGATTTTTTTTCGATGAAAGACTAAAATCTCGTCTTGTCTCAAGACTCTCGATTTGTTTCTTGAAGAAAAGAAATTCTTGACGCATGAATTAAAGTAATCCTTTTGCTCCGAACGTATTTGGGCATAATCATTATTTACGCTTACACTTGCTTACACACCTTCAGGTAAGAGGTTGAAAGGTGTGCAGCCCGTGCCAGCCCTAGTGAAATATATCATTTATTTCATACGATATCGAACGCTCAAAAGCCCGTACATCTTTAATATTTTTGAAAGGTCCCTATGATTAGGTTTTGGATAAGCGCCGAATATGCGCTCTCTTCCGCTCAACAACTGATGTGTAAACCAATGCTAAACGATCATTGATCCAAGTACCAACCGCGCCCATTGCTGCTGTTTCATTTTTATTAATACCATGAGTTACAATGTTATTTAAAAAACAATTATGAAAATTCAATTTATTTATTTGCAATATTATTAGGGAAAAAATAGATTCGTGTGCTTAGAAATTCGTTTGACTTGTAAAAAATATCTAGATTAAGCGGTCACTGCAGATCTAGATTTCGTATTTTATATTTAAATTACAATTTTGCGCATGGCGATAATGCGAAGAACAGGGTGCAGAAAAAACGGTTTTTCAAGAGATTAGGTAAAGTTTAATGATAAACGTAGAAATGGAAAAAGCTGATTCGCTCGAGAGATTTTGGAGAATCGATCGGGAGTGTCTCGGATTAACGACGGACAACCACGAAACCGCCGTACGCCGTCTTGAACTTGCTGACAATTCATATTCAAAGAACGCTGCTACCACTGCTGATGTGAATCCCGCACGCGCAGCCGAAGCTATAGACGCTTTGTTTCACCACCATTGCAGTGATTCTCGTCAGACATCCAATAGGGAATATATTCTTGGGAATGCTGCAAAATATAAAGCATAAATCGATCATTTTATACCCCCTTCTTCATGATGAATTAAGCGTTCAGACTTACAATCAAAGCCATCGAAATGTAATAAGAAAATAAAAGAGTGCATCTTGTTTCCTCATTATTTATTACTCTTTACAAATCTAATGTCTATGATCGGTCTGGCTTCTTCAGAAAAAAAGCTTTCTAGAGATAAGCGAAAATTTGAAAATAATAAAATAAATAGCATTCTCCTCTTTTTGTGACCGAAGAGTATAGTGGGAAGATTGCCACACTTAAAGACGATGTTAATGAGAGGAGACTGCAATCAAAAGGATTGCGTTTGTGTAACTGCAAAAATTAATAGTAACAGTAATAATATTGCATTTTTCATAATAAAAAAAGTTTCATCCAAATCTTTGTGTTGAAATATTTACTGTACTCAAAATTCATTATGATAGATTTTCTATAACTGTGAAACGATGAGAAAGAGAACGGATCAATCAGCATGGAATTATTATGTACATTATAAAAAACTTTTTCATTATCATCAAACTGAATGAACACAAAGGAAATAAAATCCAGATACCGGAGCCTCCTCTTTTTCTTTTCGAAATAACCAACAATGGGCGAGCCCACATTTGAATCAGCTTTTGTCTGATATCGACAAATCAGCGTTTGGCGAGTCAATGCTTGGCCGAGTATTGGTCTCATATCGACATGCCTACAATTGGCGAATCAATACTTGACCGATTATTGGTCCCATATAGATAAACCAACAATTGGCGGGTCAATACTTGCCCGATCATTGGTCTCATATCGCCAAACCAACAATGGCCGAGTCAATAATCGGCCGCGGATTCGACTAATATAGACAAACCAACAATTGGCGAGTTAATAATTGACTGAGCATTGGTCTTAAATCCCCACATCACTGATTGGCATGATATTCGGTCAGGCATTGGCCTGGGTTGCGAAATCAATAATCGTCACAGCAACGTTGGACAGAGTATTGGCGCCTTCAGGTTTATCGACAAAACCGACATGGACAGGGATACTAGATTGCTCATAGTTACTTTGAGTCACTCCCGAAGTTGGGCAATGTATCATTGTCAAATTATGCTCCAAACGAATCCGAAAAACTGTTCGATTAAATTATTTTTAGCTGGAGCAATCGAAATACTGTTTTATTTTTATTCCTTATTACGCTGGTTATTGAGATGGCGAATTAAATGTGTACCAAAGACGTAAATCGCGAATTTGTAATTACAATGAGACGCAATTACATATTACGACCCTGCTGAATGTTTCTCATAACTTCAATTCAAGATAATCTCCTGCGAACTAAAAATAATTACTTTCTAGAGGAATGTAAGGTGAAACGGAAGAGGAACAGAAATACGATATATTGAGATGAAGAAGAAGACATTCGTTCGCAATATGAAGTGAGGCGTGGTTATCGATGCGCACGTGTGAAAACACTTTAATGTCCTTTGCTCGCTTGGACCCCCGCGCATCGGTTCCCCTGTTGACCCCGACAACCCCCTTCCCGCCATCGTAGTCGTCATTCGATCGATGCACTGCTGAATGTCCCATCAGTAAACTCTCGCTAGCGTGAGTAGAAATGCCCAACAGCGGCAAAAACCGAAGTGGAAAAAAACCGAAAGTGGAAATGTTCGAAAAGTAATCATCGTAAAGAAATCAAAGTACATATCAGTCCGATAGTATGTGTAAACATCATGTGCTAGAAATTTCAATCGATGAGAAAAATTGCGGTTGAAAAAACGTTTTATTAAAGGAAATATCGGAAAATTACATGTATAGAAAAATACTTTTAATGAAGATTTCAACGTCTCCACAATCACGTTAATTCATTATAATTTTGTTCAAATCAATCGTTAAAAAACGACTACACTTGAAATGTTTACTCATTCATTTCTTTGGTCAGTGCGAGGACGACGGAACAATTTACCGGATAAATATTTTAAACATAGACGATTTCAAAAAACTAAAAAAAGATTTTTTTCCCGATAAAAAAACTGCTGCTGTTCACCAGGCGCGCGACATTTATGGATCACGTTACGAAGTCTTTAATTTTACGATAGTACAATTGACAATTATAAATTACATCAAATGGTTTCATCGAAACTAAGCTTACGACATTTTTTAAACGTTTATTTTGATTTCGATACCACTAGAGCACGTTTACAAAAGGAAAAATATTTTTTATTGCACATCTCCATTCCATTCGATATTGTATACCGGTTTATCGTGATATATTAGAACCCGATGTCTGGGTGTATTTTCTTCCTTCGACAAGAATATCTGCATAAAATAAGTCGCAGAATCAAATCTTCGACTCGCATCATTTTAAACAACATGTGAACGTATGTATGATAATGCGAGAATATTATGTAAAGATTTCAGATTTCTAAAACGTGATATAATTGAAAAAAAAACATAAGCGTCTATTTTCAAGGATATCTCACGCCAAGTCACTTTCTTTAATCTAAAACAAGTGTCTCCCCGAGTCCATTCAAAACAATAACTATTAGCTGATACACATCGTATCGATCATTTTTCGTTTTCCAAGAAACAGCCATTCCAAAAAAAAATTGGACGGTTTTCAAACTCAATCATGTTTTAAACACGTTTATAGATCAAAATTTCAATAAAATAGCATATTCGCCTTTGACCCAAAATTAAAAACACAACTAAAAACAAAAATGGGAAAGGGTGGGGCTTTGGAACGTTCAATCCGTTCATAATGCTAAACCATGTTTCTTAATTTATCCAGTATAAGAATTCAGAGTACAACCTTGTTTTAATTGATATGTGAGATAAATTTATTTGAATAAGAGATTTTACAGATTCAAACGGTCTTTGTTAAATATCTCATTATCAAAAAAAAAAATTATACCAACTATATTACTTCATCGGCCACAAAGAAATATTTCATAGCCCGAAATTTCATAGACATCACCTTGAATCAATGAAATTTTCATTCTTAGAATGATATTGCCAAGGGTCTACTAGCGGTGAGATTCAAGCAGAGTCAATCGAGGTGACAAGAAGGGGGGGAGGGCATCATATTAGTGCGTTCGGAAACAAGTCGATGTCCCTGGTCCGGGGGGTTGAGGTGTTAGAGGGTGTACGTTAGCACGCATGCAGTGGCCCTGCGGCCCCTTGACACACATTGACTCGTTAAAATAACGACATAATAGCTAATTTAGCGATAATAAGCACGAACCGTATCCGTACCGTCGAAATTAGCGACGAAGGTGAGACAAACTGGAAACTGCCGTCGCAACCGATGCGCCGGAGTAGGCCACAGGCTGCTTCTGCTTTGCCGCTGGAACTACTCTTATGATTATTCGTTCGAGGCGGGTGCCTAGCTCTTCCGTACTTTTCCATTTGAGGAATTCTACCGCCATCTACCGGTTAGTCTGGCTAAGCTTTCGCAGCTGATTCAGGACTGCAACTACCTGCGCAACGTATGGGTTCCGAAAAGAATCCTATGGCCCTCGTTAGGTCGCCCTTATTTGAAATGATAATCATACGAACACTGAGCTTGACATTAATGAATGCAATTCAACAGCTGTCGAATTAATGACGGCTATCAAAATGTCATAATTAGGATTCATTTGTACGATTCTTCCTTTTTTATTTCGTTTAATGATAAACGAGAATGTGCGTAATACCCAAATTTCCAGACTAATGTTATTCACGTTGCGTTGTGTACAATTATTCATTCATTTTTGTTTACAAACTGCAGCAAGAAATTTGTAACTTCGGCTACTCTTGATTTGCGTCCAGATCTACGTAACAAAATATATCCATATTGAAATTATTTTTACAATAAATTGCGAACTATGAAGAAACAATATTCCAGTTGGTCCTCGACCGAACTGCTTATACAGCAATTGAAAATCTTTAAGCAGGAATCGATTTTTCAAATTTTTTGCCGTAGCGACACCGAATTTCGGATAGAATATCATTTTTGTTACCTCACAACGGAAGCTTTGTTTTAGTGAGCACAGTTCTTCGAATTCGTATATCATCGAAAAAGATTTGAATACAAATTTGACGCTGATCTGTCGAGGAGTTTAAATTTTAAAGAGTTTGACTTTTTTGAAAAACCACATTTGCGCGCTTGCTTGCACAAATTACGAGATACAAAGTTCAAATTTCGTCTATATGTGGACTAACATTAAACAATGTTCGACTAAGGATTTCACACACGCGATAGAGCGATAAAACATTTATGTGTCTTTGAATATTTAGAAAAATGTCTTCTGAGAATAAGCAAGTCTGATAAGGAGTACCTTGCGAATTGCTTCCTAGTTATTTTTTGCTTTGTATAAAGCTTTCTCTACGAGGAAGCCAAAATTGATGAGCATACTTCATCATAGAGGTAGCTTTGTAAAAAAGTAAAAATAATTAGAAAGCAACTTGCAATGTTCTACTTCCAGGCGTCTTCTTTAAATTATAAGCACGCCTTAACCCCATTCGAGTGTAGAAGCATTTGAAGTTTTCGTCACACTGAACAATCATAATGAATATATAAGAGTAATTAATCGTTTATAATTAATAATTGATAATCATTCAGTCAGGCTGCATTCGAAATTCGTTATCCTTTCCATAATCCCCGTATGATCGCAAAGTAATTGAAGCGGTTAATGCATATAATAATATACAGGGAATATTATTTAACAGCAATTATAAATAACTTGAAGTTAACTTTTTGTATACTGCAAAGCCGAAATGAACCATCGATACCTTGGTTGTAAGTAACTTAACCCAAGCTTATAACTTCTCGTTTCAGATATGTCAAATCAAACCGGACGTCGATGCACGAAGGTTTTTATTACATCCCTGCAAAATTTGAAGTATATTTGTAGCATATTTACGATGAATAGTGTACACTACGAAATCGCCCAGTCCAGCATCCCCTTAAGTATATACACTGAAGCCTCAAAAAAACTGACCTCCCGCTCAATGGTTGATAAGTCAGCCGGTGCACGGGTAAGCGGTCGCCCATCCAAGTTATGGCCGCAAACAATGCTGCTTAACTCGGGCAATCGCCAAAGACGTACACGGATCGTACAACTAACAGTGTCGGTGAAAGAAATGTATTATTTGTGACATTTTTTCTAGAAATAACAAATATGTTCATCTGATAAAATTCGTAGAGTATCCGTAATAGTAAGTACAATGTTACTTTTTAGCTATACTATACAACTAGTATAGTATATATATATAGTATAGTAGTTGTTATACTAATAGTAAGCTAGGGTTAATTCTCCGATGCGGTAGCTGCACATACTCGTTTATCCTGAACACCTTGAACGACTTTCAATTTCCCCGATTTTATGGATATTTCAATTAGTAGAAATATCGGGAGCCTCATTTATTCATAAATTTATACATTTTCTATTTATCAGTAGCTTCTGTGGTGGGGATAAAATACATGAATTGATAAGCACAATTGAGGAATTTAGCAGAATTAGTGGACCAAGAGGGACATTAAAGCTCCCGTGGCCCCTGCCATATAACATTCCAATCTTGTCCTCGCTCGTCGTTAAACGTTTCTTCATTCTCTCATGCTTGAAGCATTGCTGTCATCAAATCCACATTCCCAAGGTGACGTTCAATTCATTTTCGCTCGATTTATCCCGCGTTGGAAAAAGATATTGATGCTTCGTAGAAAAACACAATTGACAGATAATATGCAGTGACAAGATAAAGATACCTGCAGGTAAACGGGAACGCCCTTAAATCTTCCGTCAAAAGAAATGTTTCATGGAAAATTAGCTAAGGAATTCTTAGGAAATATATTACTTTCGGTCTTAATAATAATCATCGGACGAATCAAACTTTCAAACCAACTCGAAGATACGAGATCAAGTGATGTAACTGTCCGAACCACGCGTGGCCCAGAATTTAGAATTACGAGATCGTATATGCATATTAAGGACTCATCATGCTCAGCACGGAAATCTTCAAAATCTTCGATGCAGAACAAAAACCAGTGGGAATGCTTAACAAATTTGACTACTGATACAACTAACGAGAGGAAGAATGACCTTGAGATTAGATGTAACAATCATTGGCTCGTCTATGCGAGTGATCGTGTAACGTAGATCGGTCAGGGCGTGGTTCGCCGGCTGCTCGTGCCACGCCGTATATCTTTTTTTCCTCCTGCGATCTACCGATTTTCCGTTAGCGTAATGGAAATTTTCGAAGTATATCCTTTCCGAGAAGCAGTAAGCACATCCGCGACGTCCTCATTACGAAATACAATTTGACAACGTTTACGTGCCAGAGCATAAAACGTTGTCATGGACGAAACGACATTTTTTCTCCGTTTCTATATGAGTCTATCCATTATGGAAATATTTTAAACATTTTCAGTGAAAGCGATTCACTAACCTCAGAGTCGAGTTCTCCTTTGGACGCCATCTTGACAACAATAATGGCCGCCGGCCCTGGCTACCCGTGTGCCTCTCGTACCTTGAATTCCGTGGGCCCAATCCGGATGCGTGAGAGATTTTACAAACACGCCACTGCACCGTTGCTGTTTATATTCACAAAACTGCCAGCAACTCACCGAACGGCGAGTTACTCGATTATCGAACGCTAGTTTACTCGACCGTAACGAACAAGATTATGTCAGTAACAGAGTTGTAAAATTTAGGCGAGTATAAGACAAAGCGCGAATGTGAGAGAATATACTACTAGGCGGTATACTCGCCACTGAAACTCTCCCGACACTCTGACGACGATAGTTGGTGGCTTTCGCGCTCTCCCCGCTCCACTCACTCAACCAACATAGCACATTGTTCGTGCGTGTGTGCGTGTGACGTCATTACGTTTCGAACGTCCTTTATACGAACGATGAGCAGAAAACACCTTCCTTTTGCGTCACCACAATAACACGCGTCCCCACTCTGCCTACACTCCACTCTGTGACCCAACAAGTCCCCTACTATACTCTCCCACTTGATCGCACAGTTACACAATTTTCTTCTGTCTCTCTCTCTCTTTTCTCTTACTCTTTCCTGCAAGGTGTCGCTTCTTCTACACGTGCATGGTGCTCTTGACCGCACCAATGATAAACGTCTTTATCATTTGATTATACTGGGTCCAGAGGACTCTATTAGTTGCACTTTGAACAAATATCATCTAATGAGAATTTCCTATTGTGTCCTTAGAAGTTTGGTGAGTATAGGAGTACCTGTTATCCGTACCGGTTATTATCCAATACCTGAATGATAACAGGTGCGAATTGTTGTTCTATTTATTTACGTTTATGGGTGAAATGAATTAAATAATGCAAAGTCGGGATAAGAAGAAAGTGCTAGCACAATGTGATCTTAATATTGTTCATGATTTACAACGCCAATTATTAAAATGGTCACTTAATGTTTGGATCCGGTTCTATAGACAGTTTTAACCTTAAAGCTCGTAACTTGTGTGCACGAGGAGCACCATGAATTTTTCCAAAATCACCATATATTATTCTTTGATGTTGGTATTATGGAGAAATGAACGTCAACACAAAAAACTATGGAGCGATAGTTCTGTTGGGCTTTTCTCTGCCGGGTCATTAACGTACTAAGCGAAAACCATTATATAATTATACGGATACTGAAAAAGTACCTTGTGGTCCGCGAGAAAGTAGGAGGAATCGATTCTCGGTACGCCAAACAGAAAGTTCATTAGAAGCCCCGGATCGGCTCAAAAGATGTACTTTTCTCGGACGAAACATAGATCCCGGAAGGACCCCTCGCGTACTAACTTTTTTTACACGGGGGAATGGATTGAGTTACATTACGTCTTCGAAAAGCAATGGATGATGAATCGGTATTTCATTATGTATTTAAAAAGTGATGCGTAATGAATTTCAATTACATTACTTATTTGCAAAATAATAAACTCACATGTACTTTTTTTCCAGTGCGCCCTCTTGTTTCATTTTTATTTATTTGTGGATGTCCCAGCTTCCACGTCACGTACGACATCCACAGCAGGTAGCAAATTAAGTACAAGGAACACGCAATTAAAAATTAATCGTTATTTTTCGGCTATTTATCGTCTCTTGAATGAACCTAGTTTCAATCAAATCATACGACCCCTTCACGAAAAACCACCCCCTGGGTTCAGTGAAATCTGTTATTTCAATCAGGGTGTGGTTTTTGCTGACAGAATCGCACGATTTCATCGAAATTAATTTTATTCTAGAGCCAATAATTAGCTGATAATTCTCATATTAAGTTTTTTTCCAGTGTTATTAACCTTTTTTCAGTTGTGGATGTTGGTATAAGGGATGGAGCTGGAAAATAACTTCCTGCTTCGATAAATAGCTGATCATTAACCCATCATTTTGGTATAGTTTTTATTTAAAAAATCGCATGTGAATGACACTGTACGCTGAGTTATAAGCATATAGCGTAAGGGGGTGATTTCTATAATGACAAGGGTTGAAGCTGGAAAATCGGTCTTTATGAAAATGTCGAGCCGATAAATTAAGAAGAATTTCAACATGATTTAGGATGTCCTAGCTTTGTCTTTAGGCGAGATATTTGGCAATGACTGTATTCAAGCTCAGGGGGTGGTTTCTCCTGAACGGGTCGTGCGATTTGATCGCATTAAATGCGATAGGACTTCTATATGAAAAAATATTAACTAATAATTAAGAGCCAAACTCATGATTGAATTGAATACACTTTCTTCTGTCTGAATCAATTGGGTTTTTTAAGCAAGGAGGAAATCCTTCATATCCCTATACTCTTGTCATGTTTATACAAATGAAGTCATTGGGATCGGGCTGCTGAATAAAGTTTTCCAGTCCACGAGGCTTAGATTATAATTTTTATTGTTGCATAAGCAAATCTTTTCTTAGACCATTTTGCGTTGATCGAAATAAATTTTTTACAACTTAGCCTTATTACTTGTCAGCGACCTTGGCTTTTAATTGGAAGCACACATGAACATTGTCGTTGCTGTCGACAAGAGAGAATTCAAGGCCCAATGAGACCTTGGGATAAATGTTGAGAATCGGCATGTTAAGACTGTAAGTGACTTCTTCGCCCTCGTCCAATGGACACTCGGCGTTTGTCAGAGAGTTGCAAGCGTTTTGTTCGGGAAGCGGGTACGGGACTGTCACACCGAGGGCTGTGGCCATCACCTTGGGCTTCAGATCTTCAGTGCCCTTAACTGCAATCAATAAAGATATTTGCAATCCACTGAACATGCCCTGGCACGGTTTAACATTTCGTTGTATTCAAATAATTCTAAACTTTTACCATTACGAGTCTACATAAGAAAAAAGCACAGATTTCTGGCAATCGATTGCTTATAATTGGGATTAGTTGGTCAGAGCCATTTCTTTATATTCAATGAATAAATAAAATTAAAAAAATATTAAAATCACAGTACTAACCAACTTCGAAGTCCCATTCAGCTTCAACGCTGCTTCCACGGAAGAGGAGGCAGGGTTCGACCTCGCATCCCTTGACTCTCAGTTCCAGGGGAGCTGGGCCTTTCTCGCAAGCCTTGAAGGGGGTTGAGGCAAGGATCGATGTCAAGCAGAATGCCGCAATAACGAATGCTACACAAATTTTAATGACATAAACAATCCAATGCGATTTGGTCGCCTGTTATTACTGAAGTCCAGGATCATAATATCCGTTTGAAGTGCTCGACTTCAAGCTGATATTTCAATTTCTGAACATCACCCAGGTTTGTTTCCAGGTCTTTCCTTCTTGAAATTTGTTATGGGAAAAGATTTATGCATAGACAAGGTGGCAGACGAAATGTAAAAAGAAACATTTTGATAGAATGTAATTCATAAAATTGAAATGGCCCAAAAAAGAGTCCAAGTATATTATGTATTTTTACAAATTAATGACGTTATGCATATAAGTAAAAATTTCCATTCGATTTAATAAACAGATTTGCTTCTCCATTTTATTAGTAATTTATCTCAATGTTAACTTTCTATTTCAAATTTTTTCATCGCGGTAAATTTCGAGAGGGTAAATTATATGAGCGAATCACAATTAAATAAAATTTTACAATAACATTTACTGCGATGAAGATAAGTGTAAACCATAATACATTACTATTGCAAACTAACCTTTGCTAGCGAACATCTTTACTGATTAATACTTCGGCTGCCGGACAAGTAAAAAATTTTCGTTCACACTTGGTGAATGGCTAAATCAACGACTGACAGAATTGATCTCGCGAAAGCATTATATACGAGATTTTGTCTATATCTAATCAGCGGGGAATCTGTGCGTCCGATTGATAAGTGTCGAAAGCTTTATTCGCGAGCGCACCTGCATCCTCAAGTTTCTCTATATTCAATTTACACAGTTAGATTTTCACAGAAATGATAAAACGGAAAAATGCAACCACACTTACATCGGGTAAATGATATCATCAGGTTGGATACGTAATTGTTCAAGTTGTAGTTTTTCGACGCAGGTGTTCGGAAGGATCTACGAGCACCTGAGCAAATGTTTTTTATCGCTATATTCTATCGCTGTTATATTATATCTCATATCAATACTCAACGGTTTGTCCAAGATTAGTAATATAGGCCAGTCCGTAAGAATTTTGTATTGGATAAAAATATTATAATTTTGAAATTTACTATGTAAGACATTAACTGGTCATCAGGACAACACATTCGTAAATAGCTTGTATAAAAATTATTTAGCTTCAAAAAGTCGCTCTGATATTCTATAAACAAGAAAACGATGTGCAAGATTCTACTTTTCAATTTTTTATTTATATTTACGTTGATTCAATTAAAGTTTTTTGTAATATGAGGAAAATAACGCTTATTTACATGGAGATTAGATCCAATGCTGTAAAATACGAGATGTTTATTTGCACTTTGAGATCGAACGCTCAATTTCGAGATATTTATCTGTGTCCTACTTGAAATTCAATCTGAAATTCTTGATCTCCTACGCGAAAAACGACAATAATATACTAATACTTATTCTCACTCGAGGAAAATAAATCTCCTGTTATTTGGGCCGTATTCGAACGGCTTATCTCTAGTATATTTTATTATTATTTTTAAACGCATACACTTACTTAACACTCGCTAGGCTACTGATTGTAAACTTCTGGCATGTAATAGCAAACAGGCTACTTCAGATTTGCGTGTTGGATTACTAATGCCAAAAAAACATATTATCCTTATTGATATGCATTACTAATAATGTATAAGGCAAAATTATTACACATGAGCACGAAGCTCATTATCGAAACGGGTATATAAATTTACTAAACGATTATATAATAATAATGGCGCACACTCTGCTAAATTCTTTACAGAAATCGTGTTAATTAATGCTTATAAGTATACAAAATACACCATACAAGTGGAGTATTTGATGAGTTAACTTCCATTTTTGCCATAATCGTCCACTGTTTATACTATTTTGGGGAAATCACTACTAATATGTGCAGGAAACTCTTTTAGAGAAATGAATACAGTACACCGTAAAGAATATTTGAAAAAGTGATATATTATATAGAAATGTACTTTTACTAAGCCCGTGTAAAAAACACTGTCACTAATCGCTAATTAAATTATCGCTAATTTTAAAAGGGCGAGAATACAGGAACAACGGCTATGATCTGACATTATGATCAGCGAATTATACAATTATAATATGTTGTACGATTGTCGTTCGATTGACTATTGATTGACCTTCGATTGACCTTCCACAGTTTCGACACACATAAATTTCAGACATTGCAGCAGAAAAGAACGGGCTAAAAGATCCGCCATGTTTTGTTTTGTCAAAGCATGCGCGTTCGTTAACAATACCATTGGGTTCCCATAATTTACCGCTCATTTAAAGGTATTGCTCTTTTCTTGCGGTCCGCGGCATTAATACGGGAGCGGTGACTCTCCATCGCCCTTCCTCGGTTTTTCACTCGGCCAGTTCTCAGCACATGCCGTTAATACGGCTTCAGCGATCATCTTTCCAATGCTTTGTTTTTTTCGCGGCCAATGCGTGTTAATTATACTCTATGAAGACATGGACATGTTAATTTTTTATGATTTCGCTAATTCTACGGTTATCGTATCTTCTCGAGCGCCTGTGTGCTATAATATAACGAAGAATAACCTTCAGTCCTTTTTTATAACTCATAACGATACATGTACAATATATATCCTGAACATAAAAGCGTGAATTTTCGTGTAGGTACTCCGTGTCGTATATCTCACGAACGTAGTGCGTGCATGATACAAATACGTAGGTACATCAGCAATGGAGGCCGCGTATTTACCATCATTGGGAGAGTTTCTCAGTAATTTTCATTGAAGAGAACGTGACAATGGAGGACGACGTTTGCCGCGTGAAGAAGCGACTGTTGGTGCTTGGTTTTTCTTCTTAATGGTTGTGTTTCCCATGGTGAGATTAAAGTCGCGGATGATGGTGTTGTGTTTGAAGTTTTTTTTAAGGGGTCTCTCCAGTGCGACAGCCCGAAAAATAGCCGGTTTTCTCGATTTTTTTTCTGATCGTTACTATAGGCCGATCAATCTGAATTTTGTCACCCTCTGGCTGCACCGATGTCTGCATTGTCATGTGAATGCAACATATTTTACCTAGAGTAGCATCTAATCGATGGTGTTGAGACACAGTTTCAGACGATCCATGGCAATGAGCTCAGGGAGGGAGGGGGGGGGGATGATAACATGCATTTGTAGTGTGCGTGTGTATGCATGTGTGTGCTGTAACGTGGTAAAATTAACAACTTTTTAATTAATAGAAAAGCTGCTCGCTCCACAAAAAACGACTCTGGACAGATCCATAGGGTCCAACTCAGATTGACCCCTATTATTATTTCTAATTCTCGATCATTTTATTTGAATTTATTTATGTACGTCAATAAACGAGGATTATGGAGAGTTCCGCTACGTATTGTTTTCCATTCATCTATTGCACCTCAAACTACGAACACCCCGAAATGTTATCTATTTCGAGAGCAAGCTGGCTGCATCAAGGGCATAAAGAGTCTTATGTTCCTGATGCGTCGGTAGACGAACGCCGGTGAAGATCTATTCGATACATCGCGAAAGGTTAGGGTTGGCCGTCTGACCGATCGCCAGCGAAGCTAATTGGGGTAGGGATGAGTAGCCTCGTGCTCTCGTGAGCCACACATCTCGAGGCATTTCCCGCGAACTAGTTGTGGAAAAAGGACTATCGACTATTCACCGAACGAGAATCGAAACTGTCCCGTACCTCATAATAAATACCCAAAAGACGAAAGAACGGAGAACATCGATTTTTTTTACAATTGCGAAATATTAACTAATTAATAAATCCTCTAACAACGATGGTACTTCGCGCGTGGAAGAAGTCCGCGAGCTTCGTTTGATTGTGTGAAAAATAAAAGGAAAAGGCTCGGGATTTTTCCTTCTCCTCAGAGCTTTCGCAGCTTTTTAGCTTTCTTAGGAAAATACACTACAGAGCGCTCTAGTTTTCATGAAAATGCCTATATTTTGGTAAATAAATCTTTATAAGTTTTTTATGAGATAATAATTTTGTTGTGGAAAGTGTACATTTTCCTCTAAACTCAAGCCGAATTTTAAGACATCAACTCCAATTCTCGAGACGAAAAATAATATTCAACTACGTACCCGATGCACTGATGATCGGAAATGCTAGGCGGATTTTGAGTCATATTTTATCTTTTTACCTTTCCAGTAGCTTTTTCTCTGCAAGTTTCGCAAAAGTTGC
The DNA here is from genome assembly GCA_947507545.1 of Clistopyga incitator. Classification (NCBI taxonomy): domain Eukaryota; kingdom Metazoa; phylum Arthropoda; class Insecta; order Hymenoptera; family Ichneumonidae; genus Clistopyga; species Clistopyga incitator. Next base: position 6,314,966 of record OX382175.1, read on the forward strand.
GCAAGCCGAAACTTCGCACATAATGAAATTGTAATGCAACGGTGTTTATAATAGTATTTCGGTGACGTCTGTAACGTTGTATATTTTTATTGCGTTCTACATTTCTTATTTCTAACCCAGTAGCAATATTCGATTGCCCATAACTCGTAACGGACGCGATGTATCGAGCTGAAATGTTGTGCACTGGTAGTGTATAAACTGCTCCGTTACTGTAATTTATGGAAAAAACTACTTATAGATACAATTTTCTTTTAACAAGAGTTCAGAGCTGAACATTGTGCATTACTCCCTCATTATATCCTATAGTTTTTACAAAGCTTTCTCTATATGAAAGCCAAAATCCATTAAAATACTTCGTTATAGAGGTAGCTTTGTAAAAAGTAAAAAGTAACGAGACAACAATGTGCATGCATGTACTTTGCATTCTTGTTTCATAACTTAATAGTGTTGGTTTGTGAGGGTGAATCCAAAAATTGTATTTAACTTTTCATTTTACAATTTACAGCTATTTTCTATAAGTGACATTGTTGTATTTTTGATAAATAGTAGATTCATCAAAGTAAGTGTTGTATCGCTTAAACGCATATCTTTGCTTCGGATCTTTTTTGCTCCAACTAGGAGTTAAATTTGACATCAAACCTATAACAAAATTAAAGAATTAATATTATTTTGAAGAATGGAAGGACACACAGGATTATGAAATTGTTGAAAAGTAATTGACCTGCTTTCTGAGCCATAGCCACCATAGTCTGTACTCTTCTCTGCTGTACAGAGCACAAACCTGTTATCCTCTTAGGAAGTACACAACCATCAGGTCTGAGGAATTGACTCAAAATCAGGACGTCCTGAAAATAAATAAAAGTTTATGTTGAACTTAGAACTTTGCAGCTTTTTCATTTCGAAAGTTAAATTTCTGAGAAATTTGGAAAATATTGCAGATTATGTCGAAACTACTAACTAATTATCACAAAATAGTACTGATTTCATTTATAAAATTTGAATTCATTTTCTTGAGAATTTTTGCAAAAAAAAAAAGTCCTTCCGTACTTTCGTTATAAATAATCATAAGTATATTGATTGTTAAAAAATATGTTATAAAAATTGTAGTTGCTGTTTAGAGATAGAACAATAACATAAAAAATCAGGTCTGAAATTCAAGAGGTCAAGGGTCAGACCAAGATCGAGTGGGTATGGAATGCCCCATACATTGGCTGCATCTAAGTCGCATGCTTTTGCTCTAGAACATTAATTATACATTGTTTTAGTAAGATGAATAATGTCAATAAGATACGCTTAGTTCATGCTATTGTTCTTTAACTCTGGGTATCACGTTTAAATATGTACTATGCGTTAAATGCACCATCATCCATTTTATAATGAGTAAAAACGTATGTACAAATAAAGGATTCATGATTAATTATATATTGAGTATTTGGATTGTCAACAAAATTTCTAGTGCTCATGTCCTGCCGTCTATATGGCGTCACGTTTACTCAAACCGCCTGTTTATTCTTTCCACTTAATCCGCCTCTAACAAAATGTTCACTTTCAAGAATAGTGAAGAAATATATTCATCATTCTCATTTGAGGACCCTTGATTGCACATCAGAAGACGATTCAAATGAAAAAACATGCCAGATGTCATTAGCGCAGTGGTTAGCTCTGCTACTAGTACTTGAATAATCCAAGTTCGAATCCTGGTAATCACCATATATTTTCACTCTTTGATAATTAGTCAGACCTTCTGCACTACACACACACACACACTTTTCATACTTGATCCTTTCCGACTGCTACACTCACAAGAAAATTTCACACAATTTATGAAATATCTCAATAAACAAATAAAGGGCGGTCGTCCATCAAAAACTATAGTCAATTACGAAGTATAATTGACAATGCTGTTTTAGTTGGAAATAAAAAAAGTCCATGGTACATGTGTACATAAACAGCTAAACGATGCCCTCAAAATTCTACTATTTAGCAACAATTTAAAAAAAATCAAGATCCTTGTTGTTAATGCTAAAGAGTTATTGAAAAACAATGTTTAAAAAAAAGCTTAAAAGAACACAAATGGAATACCTTTTGTTTGTTTAATATATTCTTAGATTTCTCTAAGGACATATAATTCTTTTCAGAATTACTATATAATTTTGAACTTCATTTTTCAACTTTTGGAGGTTTTTGAAGTATAGTAACTTTAGAGCTACATAATTCAAAGCCCTAGGCAAGAACCATATACTTAAAGTACCAAGCAAGTCTGTTCAAAACGAATGAACGAAAAAACAATCTTTAGGCCTGATATCAGATTTGAAAATATGACAAGAGCTAAGGCAGTTATACAAGTTATATAATTTATAAAACTTGTCCCTTTTATTGCAATATTTTCCAGTGTACCAACGAAAACATAAAAAGATTGAATTTTTTGTTCTGTAATATTTAATAATAGTAATAGAAACTCACTGTGTGCTTTATTTCGAGGCCCAAAGAACATAATTGACATGCTCCTGTGCCAGATCCCGTAATCAGACGGCTTGCATTGGGATCAGGCACGATTTTTGCTTCGATTGTCAATGTATTTCCTTCCTTTTTTTCGATTACTATAAAAAACAATGTCCATTACACTGATAAATAGTAAGAATTTCGAAAAACAAAAAACGCTTAAAGTTATATCGAATATGTTGTTAACAATTGTCGGTTTATATCTTTCTATTTTCATTATTATTGTAGAAGATCATTTATATTATCACAACACGTAGTAACGAAAAGAAATCAAATCTATAGGTTATGTCGACTATTGCGGCAATAATTTTGAAAAAACTACGTAAAGTGGGTTATCGTAATTGCTGAGAATCATTAATAACTTACTTTCTTTGAAACGCTGACCATGCGTGAGTGTGATGTTTCGGGTCAACGACGGGAAAACACGTATTTTCCCAACGTTATTCACCAACGCACGGCCGAGTACCGACATTTTTATTTTGGTCTACCTACCAAAGGCGGAATATATAAAAATGTGCACTGTGCAGCTTACCCTAATAAAATCTCTTCACTATACAATTTGTAACAACAAAATCGCGAAGCCAAATTAAAGTACTTTGAAAAAATGATTTCTGAAAATTCCATAAAGATGTTTTTTAAAGTGCTTGAAAAAATTACGGTTTAAAGCACTTCGAAAAAGTACTTTTACGGAATGTATGTGCAATCTTTTGAAAGTACCAAAGTTAGTTCATAATTTTTCGAAATTTTGTTTCATCATGGAGGAAGTTTGAACTTTCATGAAAAAAGAAATATCGAACTTTTCATCTTAGTTTACGGTTTTAAATATTGAAAAAACTAAATCACATCATTACGGGTCCTATGGAAAAATTGTAATTTATGTTGGTTCGGAAAAGTGTACCGGCATCCGACTTACAAAGAGAGGAGAAACCTACTCAGTCGATGATAAAATATGTAATCAATCATTTAGAAGACGCCGAACGCTTTGTAAAAAGACAAGTCTTACATTACTGGTCTCTTAATATTGCATAATGTACGACTCTCATTTTTCCCAATAAAAATCAAGTTTCTGAGAATTCTTATTCCGAAAGATATTCGTTATCGTTTGGTTTATCGATTCTCCTAAGTAAATGGCTTTGAATATTAACATGCCCGAAGCTTAGCCTATTTGTGCAATACTTCCGCACGTTATATCAAAATTTGAGCTATTTCTGTCGAATATTTTGCGAGAAAATGGGTCTCAACATGAGGATCCGACATCCGACATCCGACGCGCCACCACACTGGAGAGTTCTTGAACCTGTCCATGTTTTTGATTGGTTGAATATATATAGATATACTGCACGTGGAAAATTGTGGGCATCCGAAGTTCACGATCGTGCCCGATCGTTTGGGCCCGCCGCGAAGATACCGGGCCCATGTATTTCAATTTCAGCTATCGCACGAACTTTGGCGTACTGTCTTCGAGCCTTCTTTGACGATATTTGACCTTCAATGTCGAATAATTTGAAATATCCAAGCTAGCCCGGCAAGTATACGTCAGTTCAAGGGTAATTAAATGATTTTTTTCAATCCTCCAATTTTTTGTTCTTTTTTCTTCGATATGAATTTTGGTATTGAATATTGAGCTAGGAGTTGAATGTAGTGTGTCAAATTTACGATCGACAGAAAAAAATATGTCAGATATAGCCCAAAAAAGATTAACGATAACATATTTTCAGTGATTTTGTACAGTCTATTGCGAAAAGTAGCGATTGGTTTATTGATATTTTCAAATCTTTCCAGTCCGGTCTTAGCTGACTCATAAGTTCATGTACGATTATATAAAAGAACAAGGGTGCAAAGTTGAACCGTGCACATTGCTTTCTCATATATTGTGCTTGTTGCAAAGCTCCCCCTATGAGGAAGCCAAAATCAATTACCGGACTTTCTCGTAGAGCTTGCTCTGTAAAAAGTAATATAAACTCGGCAACAAAATTATCGCAACAAAATGTTTCATCGAAAAATTGCAGTTTTTCAAATGCTTGTAACTCGGTCAATTTTCATCATATTGAGGTCGTTTTTGTTTTGTTTTGTAGGGAATTATGTGTACTTTCAGGAAAAAATGTGATGTCCAATAATGCGAGATAATGTCACATTGCTTGTCTTAATCAGGCCGACCAACCTTTTTTTCTTAAAAAACGCAATAGTTTGCAAGTTTACCTGGATTACCAATATTTTTTTTCCAAAAGCCACAAATACTATCTTAGACTACACTTTCCAACGAGTATTTACAACAAAATCGACCCTCAACGATTTTTTTTACCGAGTTATGCCATTATAAACATATTCCTATGTTTCAGCCAATTACTTGTCAAATTAGTTGTCGATTTATTCGTGTTCTGATTGGTCGGCCCTGTCGTTTACCACGATTTGGTAGTCAGATAATTTCTGCACATCTAGGCATAAGAGTTTTTAAAAGGTTTCAAAAGATTTCAATCAGTCAGTTTATCAGCTCTAAATTACGTCATGTAAATTCATCCTGAAAAAAAAAAACAGCATTGAAAGCGTTAAATATGCGACTGCTCGCCTAACCGCCAGTTGGTTGATACTCGCTTCAGTTCGTACACCAAACGAATTCACAGATTGTTGTTAGGCTTACCATAGTGAAGGCAACTCCATCGAACTTTCTTGTTGTTAACCGCGAAACGGCACTTCGGCTAAAACTGCACTCTGATTGATAGTCGCTAAAAGGCTCTGTCTCCAAAATGGCGCATCGCACAACAAAAAGGACGTAGTTTCGTACTCGGGAGATCATATCTCTAGAAATGTCAACCGAATATAGGAAAAACAACACCATGTATATATAGTATAAATTCGTGGTTTTTTACAAGTAAAGAAAATGTACAGCTTAAGTGTCTATAGCCGCGGCAAAGCGGTTTAAAATAAATCACACAAACGAACGTAATGCTACTAGTTCTTTCCGTACAGACGAGTGGGTTACCTTCGTAATTACATTCACAATCCGAAGAATCGACTGTGGCTATTTTATATAACATAGGATTATATCTCATTGACCGAAAACTTTATTGTAACATGCGTTTCGCAAGCATCTTTTCGTTTCACTTTATCGTTCTTTGACGGAACATTGTCCCAATTTTAGGTAAAACTGTCGTCATAACATTTGCATCTGACAACCAGTAACTTCTGGTCAATTGACCTTCGAATTTTAGAACGCATGAAAAATTACTTTCTGAGAAAAGAACAAAAAATTATCAACTCTGAGTCAACATTACCGCAAATTCGCATTGTTTGTTGTTGTATTTACATTCCTGGTTTTATAAGCGCTCTTTTTACACACAGCTTCTCGAATTTAGACTTTTTTAATTTGATTTGGAATGAGTTTAGAGATCACACGAATTTCCTTGAAGTCATAAAAGTCGAAGTACAACTTTATAATTTTTGAATCACCAGACTAAATCTGTTTAACTTTGCAATCCACTGCTTTAAAACTCCAAAAAACAGTTATAGCTCAGCGCAGGACCGGCAGATAATTTACGAAATCTAGTTTTTCCTAAAAATGACTTTACACATCTGTGGAAATTCGTTAAACACGATAACAGTATGGAATATTATTAGAGGAATCGGAATTTTATTCTCTAACCGAATAATGATATTTCAGGAAGTTCTTAGTCCCAAGTAGCAATTTCTGTCTTTTTACATATGTCCGTCACAATAAGGAAGTTGCAGTTATAGAAACTACAAAAGAAATAAACGTCTTCCAATGACATGAAGAAAAGAAGATCATGTAAAGCACAGAATATCGACCGTCGGTATAATAAAATGATATACGACGGGCCGGACGTGGAAAAAATAAAATAAATAAATATCTGTCACAATACTATTTGCATCCCGTTCAAATAACTTCCGTAATAGTACAAAAATCGTAATTTAGTTCGAAATTGGAATGTAAGAACACAAAAAATTTGATTATGGCTTGTAAGAAAATTTATTAATATTAAACCGAATAATTGAAAATTATTTCGCGCGAAAATCTGTATGCGCTTTCGATAAATCCGTCTGTGCCCAAGATTGTGCTAAGATACGTTTTTACTCACAAATATTAAGTTGCGGTTGTGACTATATCCGGTGCTATTTCCCTTTTAAAAGATTTTCATAAACATTTCTGTTTTAAAAAATGTTTCTGTATCTGAAGAACTATTTATCATAAACGTCATATTCTACGATTGATAAGCTGTTTGCGATATCCGTTTCATTATATGACAAAACTTAATGCCAAAGTGACTTTATGAAATAACAATCTTCATTCAAAAAATCAACAATAACGATCTTTCACAGGTAGGTGATTAGAAATAAACGAAAAGGGAGATAAGCCACTCGCCTATCGGAGGAATGCAACGCATGGCAACTGATAGTTTCGGAGAACTCAACATGTGCCTCGGTGATGAAATACCCAGCAGTAAATCATCGTGGTTCCACTACTGATTCTTGTTCGACATTAATATGAGGATTCGCCATTAAATTGTACGACGGATCGCCGTCGGTTGCCATTTTTCCGAGCCACGAAAAGAGAATAATTATTACAATGAAAACGAATAGTCCGATGACCCCAAGAATTGCGTAGCGTTTATATAAAGAACCTGGTGCGTTTCTTCGGCGTGGCGGCGGCCGTGTTATTAGTTTCCACCACCTTAGAAACCAGTCGACCGCTGATTTTCTCTGATATTTGTTTTCGTCGTGATCAAAGCTTATATCCTTGGGATCGTCGTAAGCCTCGAAAACTTTTCTCGCTGTTGGATTTGACGCTGCTGAATTCGACTCCATATTCACCACTGAATACGGCGGCCCCAGTTTTTGACTGATTGCACTGTGAATGCCACTTGTACTTTGAGAACTCATAGCGCTGGCTGTACGTGAGGTTGCCATCAATGTCGACGTCGTCGGAGTGCTGTTTACATGGTTTTGGTATGAAGAATTTTCGATTGACGAAACTTTTGGCTCCTGGACTGGCTTCTGTTCTCTGTCATCGCTCAGCTGTAGGCATTCAATTTTTTTTTTAAATTATTTATGAGGAACTAAACAACTAAATTATATCTCAAGAAGTACATGAGTTACAAGATGACTTGAAACAGTTATTTGTGTGCCAAGGGCATGAAAGTACCATTATCCTTAGTGGGGTTCATTATACAGAAGTTTGCCTTGATAAGAACAGAATATCTATAATTTAGCAAATTACAACAAAAATTCAAGAGCTAGAGTTAGATTTAGGTTTACTATATATTTTTTTCTATAAATCTGAATTGTACCCTTTAAATATTTTCTAAAGGAAACTCTACAAAGTAAAAGAAATTGATTAACATTTGGTTGGCATTATTATTATTAAAAACCAATGTTCTCAGTACCTTTGAAGTCTATTTTTAACAGATTCTCTTTCTACTGATTCCAAAAATCCTAATGAGCCGCACTTTTACTAGAGGGTCTATGCAAGATTCATCCTTAATTGGAATACATTCTAATCTCTCTTTGACAATTTGGTAAAGGCAGCTTTATTAAAGAAATTTAAAAAAAAATGCATGGATGAAGTAATTGAATAGCGTTAATAATTAACAATACTGCTTTACGATTTGTTAGAGAATAAAAAAACTTATCATGATTCATAAGAATAAAAATAAATTGTTGTAAATTTGTATGTAGAGATAACAAATAAAGATGAGCAGCTGCAGCTAAAATGCATTGCATTGCAAAGTAGAAAATACTGTATATTCCATAATTTTGTGATAAAAATTTCAGTCTTAAAATCTGGAGCTAATACGATAATCAATCTCACCAATGGTAGACCGAGACCAGCTCTGGCCCAGTTAACACCAGCCAATTTTTCTCTCAAAACATCAGCTACAGGAGAGACCAGATTGGCTTCTGGAAAAATGCACACAGGACACGTCGGACAGGTGTATCCTGCAGGAGCAGTGGTAGCTGGTAAATTTCTGGCATAGACATCGAGACAGGACCAGTGAAAGACGTGATAACAAGTCAATCGAACGCAGTCTATGTTCTTTAGGGCTTCTGAGCACAGAGTACAAACGGGATTGCAGTCGCTGTCCCTCAACCATTGCAAATAAGATTGCACGACGCACTGTTGGCAAAGACAAAAATTTAACATGTTTCATATATCAAAACGGTGTTTAAATTGAATTCTCCAATGGGGTAATTAGAAATACTAAATTTGGTATTAAGAAGTTGCACTTGCACATTTTAAATTAAAGCAAGGCTAATATTATACTTGCAAGGACTGTTAATTGTGGAATACGAAGCATTGCCGCAAAGATAAAAAAACAATCGTTAGTGTTTTGAAATACATGGATTAAAAAAAATCTTAACGACAATATGAAAAATGAAAATTGGCAATTTCCGGGCAGCGGGCGAGGGACATCAAACAAGGAACAAGGTTACCTTGGGATGATTCGTGACCATACAATGTTCGCAAACATTGACGCGATGCTCGAAGCAAAATTGGTTCGTAACCTTGCGTTTGGGACACTTGCACAAGCCCATTTTCTTTCTGACTCCTTTGCGAGGCCACTCGGCTCGCTGCAGTTGATTCTACTAAAACTATTTTGCTATCGATGGTAACACTGCGATAAGTTGAATGCTAATCAGCGACCAATAGTGAAACAGTGACTGACTAACAATTACACTTTAAGCCTTCTTCTTTATGAATTCCCAAAGGCAACCATATTCTTGACCGGCCACGTCGTCAGCTCCACGAAGTTAGCTCACGGACTTAAATTTTTTTATAATTTTCTTTTTTATGTTGTCACATCATCGATTGATATTGATTGAGAGCCTAATATCAATGATTGTTGATAGTCAATAGTTTTTTTTTTAATCAAAATTAAAAATTACTCTGAAATTGGCAAATTGTGTTATTATTTTTCTGTCGAATGTACTCGTTTTTTGCTTAATCGATGGGACATCGTTTGATACGACTTGATGTGTTACCGTTTGTCGGTACCGAATAAACTCATCCCGACGTTTGTCGGTACATTATTTCTCGCAAAAACAGTTAAAAACCATTTTTGGTATTTTTTATATGGGACGGTCATATGACCGCGGAAAGTTAGCCGCAGGATTCTTATTTCGGAGGCATTTCTGGTCAAGTTTATTAGTTTATTAGTTTATTCGGAACCCACAAATGATTATGCATCAATTGGCCACTTGGAAACTCTGTACAAACGGACTTGGAATAAGAAAATTCGGGCCAAGTAAACGGTAAACTTTTACTTTTGGCTTTTCTAAAAGTCGGCTGTACCGACAAACGTTTTAATTAATATGACAATCATCTTACAAACGATTAGAAAAACAAAAATGATTAAAAAGTCGAACTCGGCCGGCTAACTTCACAGAGCTGCGATTTTCCGCGTTCAAATCATCCGCAGATATGCCTCGATATATCTGGACCAACCCAAAAGATGCCCTGGCTTCGGCGACTCTCCGCGGATGGCGCGTCGGGCGCTGAAGACCAAAAGTCGAAACAGGAAAATCGCCCCATTGGCAATCTTTCTACTTATCTCTGATAGCATAATTGTGCTTCTATGCTATCCATATTGTTTGGTGTCACGTAGGTGACAGCGAGTCAAAGGACGTTAGATTCAGTTTTCACAGGGTACAGATAGAGCGATTTAAACGATGTCGGAACCGAATTTTATTCCACCGAGTGCTCCAAACGATTTGTGCTTCAACGGAAATGATTTCGTTGCGGTAACTTTGCTAAAACATTCCCTATTTCATTTGTCAATACAAAAATGTTTGGTCAGTTTTTGTTTGCAATTAACGAAAAATTGTTTTTAGTCGAATTTCGATGTGGATACGTTTCTCCACGATCACAGGAGCAATGCCAGCCTGGAGACTATGCGAGATGATCTTGGAGTTTACTTGAAAATACTTAGATCCGCTATGATCGAATTGATCAATAAAGATTATACGGATTTTGTAAATTTATCTAGCAATCTCATTGGATTGGACATAGCTATCAATCATTTGGAAGCACCACTTGGACAGCTTCGAGAAGAAGTTATGGTAACAAACAACATTCCTTTTCAGTATTTGTAATAAGTAGAGATAATAGGGATAGATATTCGTTGAATGAAAACTTTTTAAGTGAAATAATTATGATTAGTTATTGTGGAAAACTTAGAAATAATTTAGATGGATTATTCTTTTACAATGTAATCTGATAGTCAATTCAGACCCAATAATCCACAATCATTGAGTGGTGAAAGTATTGAAAATATATTTTTCTCAAATGAATATCCATCCTTGTATATAACAGGTTGATACGAATTTTATCAAACAAGGCAAGGCAATGCTGTATAATCATTATTTTAAATATATTATATCTTTGTTATTTGTACCATTTGAAATAGAGCATGCGATGCAATTATGATTATTCAAAGTCCAGATAATTCCAAATAAACCACGTGCATTAGGTATTTCTAAATTTTCACCTAAAAATGATGGATATTCTAATGAATGACGTCGAAAAATCTTTTCAGAGTGTTACACAAGCCCTTTAACGATACATTTAACTGAAAACAATATTGTAGATTATTCTGTAATGACCATTTTTTGTATTCTTGAAAAATGAATTTTCTATTGTTTATCCTTTGTTATAAAATTGATTTTTGCAGCAAATTCGGCAAGCATTGGATGATTCCACTAATGAGATGTTCAATGGCTTGGATAAGCACAGGAAAATCAGAGAGAGAAAACAAAGCCTGCACAGCTTAGGAAGAGTTTATAAATCCATAGCGAAACTCTCCCTGATTTTGGCTACGTGTACTAAGCAACCCGATATTTTAGAGCGTGCAGCGACAGAGTTCAATCAACTTAAGTTTCATGCATCCAGATGCAAAAATCACATAGCTCCTGAATATATTGAAGTAAATAAACATCATTTTATGAGTGCAATTTTTTCAGTTTTAAGCTCTAAACTAAACTTTACTTTATCAAAATCAAAAATATTCCGAAATGGCATGGAATTAATGGGTTTAATTGTTATTTAATTTGAACCTTAAATAATGTTTATTATCCTTTTGTAGAAATGCGAAGAGTTGAATACGTGTCTGATGGCCAATGTTGCTGAGTTACTTTTAATTCATGTAAATAAACGAGATGCTGAGCAATTGATTAGATGTCTTCAAATCTACGTAACACTAGACAAGATAGAAGATGCAGAGAAATTGGTAAGAAGAAAAATTGTCGGTCCAGCTCTCGAGGATGTTATAGTAGAAGAAAATCTTCAAACCGTACCCCTGGGCCTGCAAGGCATCTATCACAGACTCCTGAATTTTCTCAATGTGGAGATGAAGCAACTTCTCGATGTGACTTCCTGTCACAATAGGTAAATGTGGACTTTAATGTGATCTACGACAAGGAAACATTAACATTAATCATCAAAATGTTTTATTTATTGGGTTAAAGGACTGCTGTGAAGGGTTTCAATTTCCTGGTTAACAGTTTTTGGACAGAAGTCGAGGAAAGGATAGAATTAAATTTGAAAGTTATTTTTGCACCAGGAAATCCCGAATTGTTCCACAGCGTAAGTATTTGGCTGCACAACGGATTAATTAATAAATTGAATTTTTGCATGAATTATTCAAACCCCACCGTTCGATTGTGGACATGAGGGTTTACGAATGGCCAATTAAAAGTTCATTTTTTGCAAAATTATAGCGTTTTGAAAGTTCGCTCACGCAATTTATAATCGATATCTATTTCGCGAAACGTGATTCAAGTCGATTCACCATTTGTAAAAAAAATTTATTCAACAATTACAATTAAGAATATAACACATTGTGTCCATGAACTTTTTCCATTTATCAGATGTTAATATAAAGTATCGTGATTGTAAATAACCGGAGAATTTTCTTTATGTCTACGCGATTTGAACTATTATTTTTCAACGACTAGCATATTGCAGTAACAAAATGTCCGAGTTAAATTGTCAGTGTGTGAGTAACGCGTAAAGTAAAGTACTTTCATCTGTCGTTTGGCAATCTCCTACTCCGAGAGATCCCGAGGGAGGTGAGGCAAACAAACAGACAATACTTCTGAATTCAAACAGATTTTTGTTAGTTTATGAGAAATCCCGATTGTTGGTGGATTGTTTCCTTGATGTTTACAACTATAAACCCATTTCTAGCGTTACGTGGAGACGATGGATTTTCTGTCGAAACTGGAAGAAAAATGCGATTCTCCTGAAACTTTATCACTCTTGAAGAATCATTTACTCTACAAACAGTTCATGAAAAAATGGAATTTGCCAGTGTACTTCCAAATACGATTCCAAGAGATTGCGGGTGCCGTGGAAGAATCGCTTTGCCAGCCGATTTCCCCTTCATCTATCAAAACTACCGTTCGGCACTTAGGCGTTAATGATTATTCGCTGCACGCCACTTGCGTTACTTGGAATAATCTCACCAAAATATGGACCGATGGAATCTTTTTGCCTCAACTACTGCATCAGTAAGAATAATTTTGCATGCATCGAATCAAACACAATTGCATTAGAAGGTCTTTTTTGGCCCATGAATATATACAAGGCCTAGAAGTACAGAGAGATTTCGCCTTTCCTTCAAAGAAAAACTCATAAACCGTTGATTATTATGCAGGTTTTGGAAATTGAGCCTTCAGATTATTTCGAGATATCAAGTTTGGTGTAAAAATGCCCTAAAAGAGGTATATTGAATCCTTTAAATTATTTGCCGAGAAGAGCAATAATTAGTTTCTCTTTATCGTGATATTTATATTCTAGACTTGGCCGTCATTATCTACAACGACAACGAGCAATATTATCGACGCTCAGCCAGCGGGTAAATTAGAGTTTTTCGTTTGCATACATAATGACGCAGAAAAGTTTGTCAACAAATTGGTGTACCTCTTGGAACTGGCACAGACGAAGCTCGGGAGCATCAAGCCTTCTATTGCTCAGTCGATGAATGGTACGAAAAATTTAAGATTTATTAAAACGAAAACATATGACAGATTCCTGCATCGAAAAAATACTGTTCGATACATATTAGTTACAAAATAAAACTGGGGAATAATGAAGGACACAATAAATTCTACTGTGTAACATTTTTCAAAAAGACCTTTGTTATGTAGTAACAAAAATATGAGAGGATTATTATGTAAAATATTTCAGATTCGTTGGAAGAGGGCCGGAAAAATTTGAGTAGCGTGTTACCATTGGTAACGGAGGAAATCGTTGCCGAGCTCCTGGCACAAGGGGCTCCAAAATTAAAACAAGTCAGCGATATTCCCCGACTCTTTAGACGCACGATGCGTGAAAAACCAACGCAACCTTGTGCATACGTGAAAAATGCTTTAAGTTATCTGATGGAATTTCAAATGGAGTACAAAGAGGCAGCACCCAACGCTATGGCCCATTGGCTGCGATTAACGCTGTCCTCTTTGACTGAAGAGTAAGTACATTAAACAAATCAACACGTTGTTTTATGTTATAAAATAGGGTGGTATAAAATCCAAGTTGCTTGAAATTTTTGTTCCTTGTTATACGCTAATCTGCTCCAGATCGTTCAATTTTTAATGTGAGCTTTCATACACCGGTGATACCTATTGAATTTGGTTAAGGTCGGTTAAACTCTTTAAATTTATGAGGTTTTGATTTTTTTATTTTCGATTTTGTTTTGTTTTATTTTGCATGCGAATTTCGACATCAAATATATCAGATATAATTCGACATCAAATATGTCAGATATAGCCCGAAAATAATGAATGATAACATATTTTCATAGAGATTTTGTACCGTCTTTTGCGAAAAGTTGCAAGATGCTTTCATGAACTTTGCTCTGTCGAATCATACTTTCATTTGGGCCTTTATCTTGGCGTTCAATTCTTGTTTCGATTGTTGAGGTCGAAGCAATTTGTTCACCAGCGGTGGCTTCAAAGAAATGTCCTCTCTTCTCTTCTGAATTCCCGAGATAACTCTTGCCAGCTTTATCACTTCGTTCGTATCACATAGAAGTAGATTTAAAGATGTTTGGAAATTTTTAGATACTTTTCTTCGGTAAAGGACGTACTTGAGTCTGTACAAAAAACTGAGGAGAGTTTGAGGCGACTGAAAAAGATACGTGACAAATCTACAGGTGTTTCGCTATCAGAAAGTCAAGGAATAAGCGACGACGAAAAAATCCGAGTTCAGTTGGAAATCGACGTGCGCAGTTACGCAGAAACGGTTAGAGTACAACACATGGAAATGTAATAAAAAATATGTGAAACTGTAAAAATGTTTTATATTACATTTCAGATACGATCCTTCGATATGAAGCTTTCAGACATCCCAAATCTTCAAGAGTTACAGCGAGTGGTTGAAGAAACTGCAAAAAATAAAAGTTGAATAAAATCCTTGATATCTCATATACGAGTGCCAAGATTTTTACTACTTTAATTAATTCGATTCGTCGATAGCTTGTAATATTATAAAAATATTTATAATAACTTACTGTTGTTTACCTGAATAAAAAAGTAGAAACTGTTATCTATGAAAATTGTTTTTGAAAATACAAACTGAAGTGTTAATATTTTTGATGCTCCAGTGTCTTCAACCCCCCAAAAACACTATGTGTAAAAAATTGAGACAAGTACATTTACGTCAGTGGTATCCAATCTGCTTGAAAAAAAAAGTATCAGGAATTTAAGCAATAAGCTGTGCATTGGTACAAAAAGTCATGACATCAACTAAACATTGGGACAGCATGTCAAGTACATATTGTTTAACATTCATATATCCTGTAATCCTGTTGATTCAATTGCGAGCATCTGAAACGGATGTGTTAGACATAGTAAGATAAATGAACCATATTTATCTCTCTCGCACATCGGCCCGCTTAATCGTAGTGTGGTGTGCTTTGCTGGCCAAAAGTAAAACTGATGGCTTCAAACAAGGGCCTCGCCGTATAGCACTGTGAGTACCCAGACCTGTGTAGAAGATCGTGGTATTTTGCAATGGCTATGCTGCTGCAAGACGTGAGAGGCGAGCTTTCCGTACGAGATATCTGACTTTCCATGCCATACTATACAGTCTCAAGTTTTTGCGCCAGCCCAATGTAGAAATGTAACGTCACGTCGCTTTCCACGAATCGCGTGACATTTGAGAAATGTTGAATTTTCAGGATCATAAAATTGTTAATAATAATCTAGAGCAACATAAAAAAAACTTCCAGTTCTTTCATACTTCAGGGTCATTAATGCACGATTAGAATAATGAAATTACGTCGCTTCTGTTTTCTCTTAGACAATCGCATGGAATGCGAATGGGTCGGAATCGGTGCAAAAACTACGTAGAAGCGTTTACCAAATATTTTCTGCATGATACATCTCGTGCCGAAAAATCCACAGAGTTTTGAGTCGAATATATCGGTAAAATAATTTAAAACCGGAACGGAAACCGTCACCATGTAGAGGGATTCAAACGCATTATGTTTTTTAATTTCAAATAGAGATGCTGCTTATCTTCAAGCAATCTTGAACGTACAAATAGAAATTAACTATTGAACAGTATACATGATAATAGAATTCCATTATTTATCATTTCACCTAAATAATAGATCGGTCAAAACGATCGGTGCTATAGGATGCATTTCTGTAACAGTCTATTATTCAAACATCAATGTTTTGTTTATCAACATTTTTATCGCTCACCCACTTGATCAAGGAAACCGAGAGAAAAGTGCGGTTTTTTCATTGGTTTTAGCGGTCACCGTGTAGTGAACTAATGCTTACTAAACAGAAAAAATTTCGATAACTGCTTACGAGTGGCTCGGACGCATAAACTGTCCGTCGACAGTGATCGCAAACGACAACACCCCGTAATGAATAGCGATGTTTTTTTTATTCCAGTATGCTTGAACACATACGCGTGTTATGTAATACATATTGTTTCTCATGCATGCACGTGGGTGTTAAATCTACGATTATTTTATGTTTCATCATTAATTAACGATAGCCCAAAGTTATACTTCTCTACGAATAAAAATTCCGTTATTTACGTTTATTTATTTTCCTTCATTTTGTTGTTGTTGTTTAGTTTGAAATGTAGTCGATGCGGTGATTTACTCTCGATCCTTGTATGATGTAGGCATAAGTGCATAATAAGAGATAAGCCTCCGATGCGTTACGGGCCCGCGTGTCTTTTTTACTACTGTCCCTCACCCCCATTCGGTAGATAAAGGGGAGGTACCCGAGCAGAATTTTTGATAAACGGATTATTTCTTCAGTTTTCTTCTAGTTTGCATATTGGAGAAAATTGTGTGTAAATTTTATCATTTCATAAGCGATTCGCCGAAACCGAACGTGACTGGTAAGTGATAAGCATATTATTGTGGATATGCTTCGGCCATGGTC
The DNA here is from genome assembly GCA_947507545.1 of Clistopyga incitator. Lineage (NCBI taxonomy): Eukaryota > Metazoa > Arthropoda > Insecta > Hymenoptera > Ichneumonidae > Clistopyga > Clistopyga incitator. The sequence continues at coordinate 6,331,889 of OX382175.1, forward strand.
AGTTTGTGAAAAAGATTGTCTTTTCTCTGTTTTTAATTTTTTTTTATTTAACGTTCCGCCCTCCTCGAGGCCTTTCATAAAAAATTTAATTAAAAAAAATGAACAAGGTTATATAATTATATTTTTTTACATTTATAGTTATATAACGTTTTTAATTATACATAACAAAAAAATAACTATTATTAAAATGCACTTACATAAAATTAACAGAAAAAAAGATAAAAAGAAAAAATTTATAAACAACTTAATTAATTTATGTAACATCATTATTTATTTATAAACAGAAACATAAATCATTTCTGAAGAGGCCCTGATCAAGGCGAAACGTTAAATAAATAACAAAAAAACAGAAAAGATTATCTTTTTCACAAGCCGCCCATCATCGGAGCGTATCCACAATAATTGATAACATGCGGCTAATACCAATCATGAACTTTATTCATCTAGTGATAGGCATAATTTGTTCATACTCGATTATACGAGACACAGTTTTTAAAGTCAGGGCTGTTTAAACGGCAAAGTCAATGATCGTTTAAAAAATTCGGAACATTCGTATATTCATTTAACATCCTGTAACGCATCAATGTTTTTCGCTGAATGCTGCGGTACCTTCCCTCAATTATATAACTACTTTTATATATGTACCGGAGCGGAATGGTGAAAATGTTTTTGTCTCGTGCGGGTAATAATTTCAATGAATCGCCGAATAGCTGACTACCGAACTTGGACGCTGAGACTCTTATCAGGCAGTGAAACCGGGCGAAAAGTTTTATCGTCCAGTTCTCAAAGAATAGGGCGACGATATAAGTTTTTCTAATGATTCTGTCTTACTATAATGAGGCGCGAATATCACGGACGCTACTTCGAAGCTCCATCGCTTTGTTTTTCTTTGTTGCTCTTAAGCTTATTGATGAAGTGTTTCGTAATACAACAATTAGATTAACTACGTATTCGTAACGATTACGGTCTACCGTAAACTAAATAAGTACACCAACACATATACAATAAATAACGGTGCGATTCGATCGTTACCAAAAAACCTATTAAAAGACTCCTACGCTGTATGCTCTTGCTGTGCCAATCCTTCCTCACTCTCTTTTTCTTTTCGGTCGTTAAGACGATTTTATCGCATTTTACTGTTCGAGGACATAGTGTAGATGTATGTAACAGGCAAAAATGCGTCGATGTCATAGTTACATTGACTCAATTAAGGTTGATTCGCCAATACGCTATTAAAAAATATTTCGAAGATTGATATACTTTTCCAACAAGTTTTTGTGCAGATATTCATATCTTAATGTTAATATACGAAGCAACATTAAAGTACTCGTGTATTAACTACAACTTTTCATGGTGACTTCATTTTACATGATAATTGTAGACTATTGCGACTATACCGTAAAAGCACGGTATAAATACATTTCCAGAGCAATTATACGATGCACGGAATATATTGACGTTACATCTCATGTAAGATACGCCTCAATATCGTGTACAGTATCTGTGCACTGTTTCACAATACGATATATTTGAAAGAAATGCTGACGCACGAACAATAGCCAATGAAACATTTGCTGTGGATTCTGGGATATAGCGATTAGAAGCTGTTGCGATTCCAGCAAATCTTAATCCATTTCTTTCGGGTCGGTCTTTGTCTCACCTACTTCACATTAATAGATATATTATTCATCTATTTATGTTATTTATCATTTCTTGTATTGTTAGTAATTGAATTCATTTTGATCGGACGTACTGAGTAACAATGAAACCTTAGAATTTTTAACGAAGTATATCGTGCCATGAAACCGTACACAGCATCGACGTACATATCTCAGTTAAGAATGAATGTCCAAATGCTGTATGATCCTCACTATTCCGTACACGGTATAATTACCCTAGGAATATAATAATGCCGTCAGTTTTTTAGCAATCCACCGGGTTTCTAGAGTATGGTTGCAATACTTACTCCACAATTACGTTTAACGTATGCGGTTTCTGCAAAAAAACTTCGTATGCAAGTATATTTTCATAATGAATATTTTTACAGCGTTCATTCCCAACGAAAAGATTGATTTGATAAGATTTGAAAATTCTGGGATTAAAAGAAAAACAAACAAATTTATGTGATTGAAAGCCAGTAGAACATTGATTCAGGATAATAATAAGAATAGTGCTAAAAAGTTATGGATAACCAAGTGTCAAATCATTTTTTTCCTCTATAGACAAAATAGTTGATTTTTCCGAGTTTATTTTTATTCTAAGAATTTTTTCACGGTTCCGAAACATGTATTTTCAAGATTTTTCAAAGGTATTTGTAATTATATTGTTCTTTTAATAATTCTGCAGCTTCTTCGTATTTTCAGAACCATAAAAGAAATTATTTAAAGTTCGTTTTGGGCAATTCAGAAAATCTGTCCCACTAAAGTAAAAAAAAAAAAAACATTCTAAAACCAGAATTAAATTTTATTCTTAAACTTATTTATAAATAGCTTTTTAGAACTATTCTTAAAAATCAATGTTCGTAGTATCTACAATCACTTTATTGTTTCGATTTTTTTTGCCATGAAGTTCTCAAAGCCCATGAAATTCTTGGTTCGATCTATGTGTGATACGTCCTTCATTAGCATAATTAACACGGTGCGTCCTATATCCGATTTAATTCTTCATTGATGACTCGTATTATATTTTCCATAAATTCGCGTGTTTAACATGAATCGAGGAAGAATAGACGATTCGTCGTCTTGAAGAGTTCATAATCGGGTCTATTAGCTATTAAAAATCTTGACTACGCGCATTATAGTAGCCTTTGTTGTCAGTTTAAGGCAGTTTGAACCTTGACGATTGATATAAGAATGTTTTTTATTGCGAACGACTAGAGTGTAGTTAAAAATGATTAGTAATATTTCTTGTGCATAATAAAGGTTTCATAAAATTTATTTTCATAAAAATCTTGAGGCAACTTTGAGTAAGAGGAAAGAAAATTACTACAGCAATGGGACTTAGCATTTACGACTACTCGAATTTATTTTAACTATTCATCGCAAACTTGGCCCACGAATAGGAAGAAAAAAAAGAGCTGGGATTAAAATAAAGGGTAGCGCCACCGAATAATTATTCATAAGGATTTTTAATCATTTTATCGACATCGATCATAAATAAAACATTCGTATAACAATCGCCGACAAAAGAAAACGAAAAAATAAGCCGCCAGATGGTGATTGGTATATAATCGAAAAGAAAATCTCAGTATGATCAATTTTCTACTTATAGTCGATGTTGTGAAATGATCTCCTGTACGTTGTGAATCGGGACGACAAACGAGTGGTTACTTGGCTTCGCCAAAGAGATCGCTGATAAATGAGCGGGTCGCAACAACTCAGCTAGCAACGTCCGAAAAACAGTATTAAATGCATTGTGTATGAGCGGGTTTTTCCAAAGACACGAAACTACTTGATAAACTTGGTTGAGAGGAGGATTCGAAAAAAGGAAGAATACACACGGGGTAGGAGGAAGAGTACCGATGATAGGAGGCATTGTTGCGGCAGTGGGACTGATCAGCGGAGATCCGGATTGTCGTTGACCTGTTTCTTTATGCGTAAAAGCATCGTCGTGTACCACTGATCTAACCGCGAAATCGAGTCGTACTCCTTGACGGTCTCGGTGAAAGCTTCGAGATCCTGCTCTTCGAGATGGTCTATCAGTGACTGAAACAATTCATTCCGTAATTTTAACACTATCCAATAATAATATTCTACTAATATTATTTACATTGTTATTTAATTAACCTTTACGAGTTTGTACTCTCTGGAGTCTTGGAATGCCGGATACTGATCCTGATAACGTTCGATAGCATGCTGGGCGTTGAGCACATCCACACACAAATTGCAGAGGGCCGCCCTGAAGAAATACTCCTTAGCGCTATATTTCAGCAGTGGACTCTCTAAGGATGCAGCTGCAACCTGAAGGAACGCAAAATCAACGACACTAATTACACAATTGTCCTTTCTTTCTTCTGTTTTTCCGTTTTTATAGAGGAATCTTGGTTCCATGTAAAATTTTGTATGCACCATGCGCGATATCGCATTGTGTGCCTTATATAAATAAAATTAATAAAATTAAATATAATATACGAGGAAAAACACGTCAAATAGGCCACTTTTTTCCACTGTCTTAAATCGATAATAAAATAATAAAAAATATTTAGTTTGAAACCTAAAATGAAACCACAACGTTTCCGTGGAGACATTTTTTTCAGTCATTTCAAATTTCTGAGATATGTGAAAATGAAGGACAAAACGTGTTTTCTGAAACATTGGATAAAAATCTGGAAAAATTCACGAAGGGTGTCTTTTAGTGTTACTTCGATGTAATAGATTGTGACGTAGATTTAAGATTGTCAAAGAAAAAGGGGCTCCCTTGACGAGTTTTGCCTCACAAATTAACAATATATTGTATTCGATCGACGCGAACGCGTCCGAAGTGAAAAAAGCGATTATGTCCCAAGGTTCACGTAAGTATAATTAAGATAGCTTAAGGCAGCGAAAAAAATTTGATTGCGAAATCGATGTGCACGTTTTTTCGTCGCGTCCTTTATATTATTATTGCTGCGTATAAAATGTTTTACTGAAATATATGTGAAATGATTTCTGTGTCTATACGCAAAATAACGAATATTGTTAATAAATAATGTTATGGAATTGCTCTATTACTCACCTGTTCATAAATTTGTATCGCTTTGTCATAGTTGTTGAGTTGTGCCGCGTACTGAGCGACTTTGAGGAGACATTTATTGGCAGAAGAGATACTCTCTTCGCCGCGGAAATAATCCGCAGCCTGTTCGTAATGATGAACTGCGCGTTCCAAATCTACAGCTTCGCTCTCGTACATTTCGGCTATGCTTTGATGATGCTTCGCTGCCATGGTAAATCTTCCCATATCCGTGTAGATTTCTATTGCTTTTACCAAGCATGCAGCTGCCTCTGCAAAAATCAAAATATGAATCGATCAATGTATTACCAGTCAGAATATTTAGAGAAAAGTTTCTTAAACGTGAATATACCATAGAAAAATCTATCAGCTGTCGATAAATAATAATGCACTTAATAATACAGTTATGCTTAAGAGAAGCACTGTAATTAATTCAGGTCTCTAGCTAATTCAGTCTAATTCTGTTGATATTTTTTGTACGGTTTTTGGTTCTTTATATCTTTTCTTAGCGTCCTTTATATATACCACTTGGTATATATGGGGCATTTCACCTGATTTCGACTTGGATCTGACACCTTCGACGTCCCGGACTTTGTCTGCGATTTATGTTATTGTCTAGGTTCTAAAAAGAGCTCAAAATTCTTTTTCATTCATTATCTTTTCAGTTAAAAGTAATGATTTATTTTCCACACATAATTCATTTCAAGTTTACCTGACGAGTGGAAAAGCACTCATTATCTTTTCGAGTTTAAATGATGAGTGGATTTTGCAGCAAACCGAGCGAATCGCCGCTTTTATTCGCCAATTGGCATTGAGCAAAATGAACTTGTGATGTGCCCAAAATAAATAATATGTATTTATAAAATAGTTATATTTTTAATTATTTTTATATATTTTTAATTTTAATTAATAGACGGGCAAGTATCTATTAGTGTAATCATCTTTAGTATTTTTGTCATTCCGGGAAACCAGTAGCCATTTAAATCCGAATTAAATGTCAGGTGAAAAATCACTCATCACTTAAACTCGAAATGAATGATGAGTGGTTTTCCAGTGCCCAAAGCGGAAGACTTTTGCTTCTATTGTTAAACTTTTGGTTCCGTTTTGGGCGCTCGGTTTTACTGGGTATATTGACGTGCATGAGCACAACAGTTTCACTATTAATTATTTTTGCATGTTCAAATTCATCGCGATTATGCGATTTACCATTTGGGTCGGTTTTTTTGTAGCAATTGGCAGCATCAACGTAATTAGTCGCTGCGTCATGACGGCTGCCAGCTTTGGAGTGAAGTGTAGCTGCTTCGCAAAAGGCTGCACCTGCAGAGGCCCACTTCTTTGCCATCTTGAACATATTCGCCGCACGCTGATAACATTCTACCGCTTCTTCCACCTTCGATGATCCACTTCTTAGAAATGCATGCGAAAAAAAAAACAGTTATCATATTTGCTGTTGTACATATCTGCCAATGTTGTTACATGTAACGTAATCTTAACCCACTTTTTACAACCTGGATTAATGTTTATCTTTGAAAGTTTTGTATTGTGTAATTGCTCAGATATTCGGATACTTAAAAAAAATTTAAGACAATGAAAATGTTTTCAAAAATCGTTTTATTTTTAAAAAATTCCAAGTCCAAATTCGATTTGCATGCATGAAAGAAACTTTCATACAATTTCATGAGAATAGCGTCACTGTGTCGAGACATCTTGCCATTTTACTGCTGGAATTTTAGCATTACGTAACATAAACCCGTAAATGTGTTTAACATTGTACTTGGACAATCTCACATGGAGTTTCCATTCATGGGTGGATTTTTTGTTTCTATGTATAATCTATATGAGGACTGTATCTTCCTGAAGTTAGCCGGGCAACTTTGACTTTTCCAATTATTACAATAACATTCATTAGATAATAGTTTTTATATAATAATACAACTAATTTTGAGTGTTAATTTGGCCGCAAATTATAGAATTATTTTTAGTTTTTCTCGACGATACGTTAATACGACGTGAAATCATTCGTTAGTCAGGAAACCTTACAGCATTTTTAAGATAACACGTTCTTCTCAAATAGTAAAAAACTGTATGCTGCCCAACTGGCAGAGTAGGAGCAAGGCGGAGAATATATGATATGCAGTTGGCCACGCATATATATGTGTTTCTCACAGTTTTCGCTTAAAAGCGGGTGCATTCGATGTAGAATCGTTCGTTAATCCCAAATACCATTTGTTGAATAGAACACGCGCTGAAAATAATAATAGTCGGTATACCGCCCAACTGGTGGAGGGTGGCGCCAAGACGGAGAATATATGATATGCAGATACCGCCCAACTGGTGGAGAGTGGCGGCAGGACAGAGAATATATGATATGCAGATACCGCCCAACTGGTGGAGAGTGGCGGCAAGACAGAGAATATATGATATGCAGATGGCCACGCATATACGTGTTTCTCACAGATTTTGCTTAAAAACGGGTGCATTCGATGTAGAATCGTTTGTTAATCCCAAATACCATTTGTTGAATAGAACACGCGCTGAAAATAGTACTAGTCGGTATACCGCACAACTGGCGGAGAATGGTGGCAAGACGAAGAATATATGATATGCAGATGGCCCCGCATATATGTATTTTTCACAGTTTTCGCTTAAAAGCAGGCTCATTCGATGCAGAATCGTTTATTAGTCTTGAATTAACTAATTCAAATATTTGTTGGATCACAGTTTCGTTTGAAATAACACGAAACTATATGCCTCCTAACATATTTATATTGTATGTCGTGGCCTCACTCCCTGCTAATTAGGCGGCAAACAGTTACATGTCGGATTATCGAATACGTCATTCGTTTCGTATTAACGAACGACTCGGCATCGAATGGATCCGATTTTAAGTGAAAACTGTGAAAAATATTTATGTGCACGGCTATCTTGACATCACCTAATCCATGCCTTAATCCCATTCTCCGGTAGGTAAGCGGTATACGAATTTTTATCGCAAGTAGTGTTTAACAAACATAACAATTAGTTTATGCGAAACTAACTTATGATTCCACATCAGATGAAGCCGTTTTGAAGTAAAAACTGAAAGAAATATTTCTGCACAGCCATCTTCACATCACAACTAAAAAGAATTCTATAATTTGCGGTTAAAAATTACAAATGTTATGATTAGTCCAACAAACACTAACAAATGTCTAATATACGATCTTCAAGAAAACAAAATGGAAAAGTCCAAATCCGCCCGGCTAACTTCACGAAGGTGAGGACTGTCGTGAATTGAAATTTTTCGTAATAGAAAGTTGGCCATGGAACCTGCTGAGGATCCGGTCACTTATATGCCGCCCAATTTATACATGGGAAGGAGAGTCGCCACTCTACTGATGCACCGAATTCCAGCTTGATTGTAAGGTTGGTGAGAAAGCTTTCCGGAGATCGCGGAACGATCCCTATGCTTTTGCATTGCGTGACGTCACGACTACGAATTTACTCATAAAATATCCGCAACTTTAAATTCCGTAGTACAAAATGATTCTGAAATTTCGAATAGTTGGTTGAGTCTAATGGAGATCTAGGACCCAATTCCAATTGATAAATGTTAATTACCATCCTTATTCCACGATATTATATGAGCGTTAAAAATCGGCAATAACCGTGTCAACGTTTTGAGAATTCGTGTTTCAAAGTTGGAAGCTACGAACGCGCCGTCAGCTCGCTGTGAAGTCGGGCGGCAGTTCGAGGAGCCGAGAGAGGTTAGGCCGGCGAACTCAGAAAATATACCAAGCAATTTGAATGATATGCCAAAAAACGTTTAATTAAAAAGGACAATTTGTTAATAAGAGTGTGGAGATGATGAGCGAGTTAGTTTGCTGCGAGTAAATAAAAAATTATGAATACTGTATATGTGTTTGATTTGAATTACGAGCACTTCTCGTACACCATTCGTGACTGCACTTGAGGAATGTGGCGTTGCCAGATTTCTGGGAAACCATATCGTCTTGCCTCATTTTTTCACGATTTCTCTCATATTTATCGCGGTTTCTCTGCGGTTTTCGTTACAACTGTAAATGTTTTTACACGGTAAGGGTCTTCATACTCTACAAATACTGCTTTCTCTATAAGGAAACTAAAACTGTATAATTTCAAAATGTTGTCAAGCCTTAACAAAGTCAAGTAAGGAATTCAACACATGTTGGCATTGGTATGAGTTATTATACTCTAAAAATTCATGTAAAGGAGCTACTTTTACTAATACTAGATTCTGTTGTCAGTCTCATAGTTGCTGGTGTATCTCAGGTTGACATGAGGAAATTCTCATTTTTCAAATGTTACTTTCAGTTTCATATTGCAAATTTATAAAATGTGGAAACTCCACCAAGTACTAAATACTTATTTTATACTAATATTACAAATTAGTTACATGTTTATTACAGGGAAATGTGAGTTTGATACTGTAAGTTTGATTGGATAATGTATAATAACAAATTAACCATCAACTGCAATAACAAGAATAATAATTTTTGTCAATGGTTATGTTAGAAGGATTTCATATCTCATATAGCTTACAAAGTTTTGCCATAAAGTGAAGATTGTGGAAAAATTGCTACATCGAAGAACCGCCAAAATCTCATTGAAAATTTGTTTTTTTAATATGCTGTACAAATTAATTTCAATTGTTGTTTCAATTATTATATCATTGAAAGAATTTCATGTGTATTTAGTCAATTTACTTTATAAAAATAATCTGGGAATTATTAATGGATGGCAATTAAATATTTGCTGGCAAATAATAGCAATGGTTAATTTCACAAGACTGTTTTTTATATCTTTTTCTTTCTATTGTTCCCATTTCTATATTAATTTTGATTAAAATGATAATGGTTGTTCTCACATACGCTATATGCATTATTAACATATGGAATACTCCGCACCAATTCAACCATCTAATATTTTTTATGTTTCCAAAAGCGTTATAATTTTGTACTTTTGTAAACCACAATCCCTTAGAAATATGACTAAACTTCAACAGCCTGTGATGTTCTGTTTTCATGCTAAGCCCGGGATCGCTCATATTTTGTTATGTCATCGCGATACCTCAATAACGATAGTGTATTCTAACTTGAAAAATACAAAAATGTTTGTAATGTTTTGCATACGTTTTAAAATTGTCCAAATATATGAAAAACGTGTAAAATTTTATTATAATTAACTTTTTCTTACAATCTCAGTTTTCTAAGGGCCTTCCTCTATTTAACTGGTGTTTTTGTCACCCATTATGAAAATGTATGCAGAGGGGCAAGATGGCAAATCTACCAATGTCTAAGATATAATTTAAGAATAATCAAGTGGAAAAACAAAGAGGTATGACTAAATGATATCTCGTACATTAATGCCATTTGCAAAACGATTATACAAAGAATATAAAAAAGCAAGTGTTGGTATTTTTTGAGTTACAATATGCTTTGGGCACATTGTGATATCGCAAAAGCAAATAAGGAAATGCTGGCAATCTAGTAGACAAAAGAAATTGTACCAGTTATTCGTGAGATAGAACAAAAAAATACAAAGTCAATTCCCAATTCGCGTTACGAATTTCAGATTTACGTTGGCAATACAATGGATGCGGCGGTATTTTGACGGTATGCATTGAGAAATGTGGAGGTGTAACAGAGGAGGGGCAGAATCTGCTCTCCGTCACCGATATAAAGTCGGGAACGAAGGAGGAAAAAGTATAGAAAGTGCGTGACATTCGCGTATCGTAGATAACGATCGTTCGATTTTAGTCGGGTATCAAGATATCCTCGTGATTATTAAAGAATGCAAACGAGAGATCGGAGAATAATCCGGCAGCCAATGAAAATCAATAGAGGTATCGTCAATGACGTTTTACACTGACAGATCGCAGTAAGGCCGCGGTGTTTGGGATCTCGTCGAGGCCGACTCGTGGAAATCGATATACGAACTCACCCAAAGAGCGAACCGAAGAACCCCTTGGATGAGCCCAATTTCTTTTCCGCCTCGGCGATGAGCTGCATCGCCTTGTGCTCGTTCTCGGCCATGCTTCTCGCGACTTACGATTATTTTACAATGAAAACGGCCTTGCCCGCGGAGTAATGGGTCTATTTTTTAGAACGCAATACATCCACCACGCACTGACGTATTGTCCGCACCGAGAAAATTCCCGACGACAGAGCTCGAGTCGGTGGGTGACGATACCGCGCAGCAAGCACTTCTGCGCATATGTACCTCTCTCCGACTAGTCACTAGATTATTCCCACGGTATTACATACCGTGCTCCGAAACTCCGGCGAATTTACGGTGGTGGGGCTCGCTCGTATATTGACGGAGTTCTTGGTTCAAGGCATCGTCAATACGTGTCTCTGCTGTTCACTGTCAGCACTTGACACAAGCTCGAACAAGCTCGAACGTGTTTGTTTTCTGCTTCGTTTCGTCGACGGTAGTTTGGGTGGTTCCGTTACGCCGAGATGACGTTTTCGATGACAGATAATAAATGCGAAATTCGGAAAAACGAAAACAATGAGATCGTAAGATCTTATATCATGGGCAAATAAAATGATTACAGAAATTTGCGAAATAACTGCATTTTCAAAGTACTGGTCGAAGTACGAAGAATAACACTTCGGGAAGATTCAACTATCTCACTCGCACTTATGGCGGCGTGGTCAATATAACATATCACCTTAAAGTGATGTGAAACTATTCGGTCGGTATCGAAAACTGTAATCCGCTTTTCTCCGCCACAGTTAATTTTTTGAACAAAAGATAAGAAAGTCGCTCTCCGCCTTACAATTTTGCAGAACCTCTTTCTTGTCCTTTATCCAAAAGATCAACTATAGCGGAGAAATTCGGGATTGCAAGATTAGGTCTATCTCTTTCGCACCCATTGAGGCTTCACATCACCTTAAGTTGATCATCATGAACATCATCCGAGCAATTAGTTGATTTGTAATAGAAATATCGATTATAAATCGATAATAGATTTCGTATAGAAATAATAACAATGAAGACACTAAGCAATGTAAGAACTTTTCACAATTTGAATCAATTCAAACGTGCAGTGTATATCTGTATATCATTCTTGATTCTTACCGATTGCACTGCGACGTACCGATGAAAAATGAACTAAACATCTTGACGCGGTTTTCCTGACGAAACCGTCCCAGTTCCCGGTCGTTGGGTCTCCTTTTTTCTAGCCTCCGTGGCCGCAAGGGAATTTACCTTGAACGCCAAAACCTGGAAAATACCCTCGTCTCAAGATAATGAGCACTGTTTTTTTTTGTTTTTTTTTTTCGTTTTAGAACAAAAATTGAGAAGCACTAACTGCATCTATCAATTTTACATATTCTGACAAAGTTTCGAACAAAAAAAAACAAATAAGGCCCAAAGTTAGCCGAACATTTTTTTTTACAAATCAATCGAATTAGGGTTCAATCCATGCGGAATCGTTTGGTGGTTACGAATTATATCATTAATTAAACGATTGGCCACCAAACGAAGTATGTGATTGAACATTTTTTTAATTAAATTTGTATGGTCAACTTCATGGAAACTTCAGTATAACTAATGTGGCCGTAACGTGACCGTCATATGACAACTAGATGTGACTGAGTTTGCATCACTAATTCACTAGTTTCAGGCAGTGCGTGGTGCAGCGCGGTGACGCCGGTCGTCATTCACGATTACAACGAGTAAACAGAAGATTAAACGGCGTGGTATACGTGGCAGAGGTTGACGTATGAGTTTAATCTACTTTATTTCGAAAGAAAAAAAAAATCCTCTTCATCAAGTAAAGACATCGAAATTGATCGCATCAATGGGTAATCCATTTTCTATACTTGTTTTTATTATTATCTAAACAAATTTACTTGTTTTCTTTTCAACATTCTTTTTGTTATTTTGTTAATCTACGATAGTTATCAGGTGATTACTATCGTTTATTTTTCAGCTGCTACACAAACATTGTTGAACAATTGTCATGTATCCGTAATGCTCTTTCATTAGGTACACCTGTTGTATGACCACTCCCATTTTTCTATGAGATTATACCAAAGAATTTAAAAATGGGAAAAATGAGAGCACTTATACTCGTGGGAGGATATGGAACTAGACTGCGACCTCTGACGCTGAGTCGACCTAAGCCACTCATTGAATTTGCCAACAAGCCAATGCTGCTTCACCAAATCGAAGCTCTTGTAAGTTACACAATATTATAAATCATTTGACCGCTGAGTGTAAAAAATAAAATAAGATGAACAATTAGAAATGTAGCGAATAAAGCATTCTTACGTTAATCCGAAGTTTGGAAAAATGTTAAAAAACCGTTTAAGATAAATCAGGATCGTATTGTTGTAGTTGCGCATTCATTGATTTTGGCTTCCTCTTAAAGGTAGCTTTGTAAAAAGCAAAATATAATGAGGAAACAATGTGCAAGGTTTTGGCTTATGAGCACTGCGTTTTAATGAATTCCTTCCTTTTTTTCTTCTAGATTTTTATGTTAACATACGCAAAATGGTCTAGAATGTTTAGAAAAGTGATTCAGAAATATTGTCTGTATATATGTGTGCATGTGTGAAAAAAGTCAATCATCTGAATCATCAAATTACGCTTGCATTTTGAATTTCACTGCCAATTATTTATGTCAATTTGTGTCAGTTTTATCTACTGGTTTTCGTTCCTCATAAGTTTAATAGGTAAATGCAAATAAATATTTTATTGTATATCGTAGGTGGAATCCAATGTGACTGAAGTCGTTCTGGCGGTTTCATACAGAGCGGAAGAGATGGAAAAGGAGCTGGCTGCGGAGGCAGAGAAACTGGGTGTAAGCTTAGTATTTTCCCATGAGACTGAGCCATTGGGAACAGCGGGTCCTCTTGCATTGGCTCGCGAGATACTTTCAGAAGGAAACGAACCCTTTTTTGTACTAAATTCCGACATAATCTGCGATTTTCCATTCAAAGAACTGCTACAGTTCCACAAATCTCACGGCGGCGAAGGCACGATAGTCGTGACAAAAGTGGAAGAGCCGTCGAAATACGGAGTCGTTGTTTACGGTCAGAACGGTCAGATCGAGAGCTTCATCGAAAAACCGCAGGAATTCGTGTCCAATAAGATAAATGCTGGTATATTTGAAAATAGAACTTTATCAAAATTTCTCCTCCTCTTTCTCATCTTACGGCCACTGAAATATGTTTTTTTTGCTATTCCAGGTATGTACATTTTAGAACCCAGCGTACTTAACAGAATAGAGTTGCGGCCGACGAGCATTGAGAAAGAAATTTTTCCGAATATGGCCCACGATGGACAATTATTCGCCATGGAATTATCGGGATTCTGGATGGATGTTGGACAGCCTAAAGATTTCCTCACAGGTTTGCGATAACTTCTTCTCAATTTTAAGGATATACTCTTAACGAAATGCTTACAAAAAAAAAACAATATTTTACGTACAATCTTAAAGATCTGTGTTTATATGATAGTCAATAGGTTGAATTCAAACAAATTACTGTAATCCCAGAATAGCGTATATACGTTTAATCCGGTTGTCATATCAAGTTTCTTCTTTAAAGTTATTTCTGTCAAGACGCGGCAGATCTTTAAATTTGGGATATAATTTGTATACACGGAACAACAGGCTTGATTAGAACAACAAAGTACTTGGTTAAATATGCATCAGCCGATTAATTTTTTAGACCAATCAACTCATTATAATGAGCTTGATTCCGCTAACTCATAACTTCGTTGGTCTAACCAATTAATCTCCTTGCGCATATAACGAAGCGCTGGTTCTAACCAACGACTTTTTCGTGTATATATGGAAGTTTCGAAAAGCTAAAACAGTACATCATGTAAACGGTTTGGGGTTACCACGATTTGCTTTAGAAAAAATGGTTTTTGTATTTATTCTTTATCAACGATGTATGCTCAAATTAATAACCATGCAATGACATAATAAAAATAACTTTCATAATAACAGGTATGTGCATGTATCTGGCAGCCTTAAGAGAAAAATCGCCGGAGAAATTGTATTCTGGGCCCGGAGTTGTTGGCAATGTTTTGGTCGATCCAACGGCGGTAATAGGTAAAGACTGCAGAATTGGTCCCAATGTGACCATCGGCCCCGGGGTGACATTAGCTGATGGATGCTGTGTGAAAAAAACCACTCTTTTAAAGGCCTCTACAGTAAAAGAACATGCTTGGCTCGAAGGGTAAGTGGCACAATTTTTCAACAAAACACGGCATACTAAATTCTCATGCTCAAAAAAAATAAGAAAAAATGTTGAATCTTGACTCCAAATCACGCGAATAACGGTTAACACTTTGTTTTTTAAAGCTGTATCGTGGGCTGGCGAAGCGTTGTTGGTCGATGGGTTAGAATGGAAGGAACGACTGTTCTTGGGGAGGACGTTATAGTTAAGGACGAGCTTTACATCAACGGTGGCCAAGTCTTACCACACAAAAACATTGCCGTTTCCGTACCAGAGCCTCAGATCATCATGTGATCGATATTTATTTCGTGACTCTATCATCCGATTCGATGTTCGATGTTGATTGGAATAACAGATTAGTGCCAATGTCGGCGCGCTCATGGCGCTTGTCTTGGTCACCCGGAGCCTCGAATTTGGATATGGCAACATTGATGGCAACTTTCGTATTTCATAGTGATTGTTTTTGAGAGCGTCCCATCAATGCACTTGGTAATCATGACGGACTATTGAATTTAACGAAATTTATTAAATTAACATTTTTTCACTGGATTCATCATTATCGTTATTCTAAAAAATTTGTGGCAATCGGCCATGGGAAGCCGTTTTATTCGTGCTGTGATTGGCTAGACACTGGAGACAAGATTGAGTTTGTTTTTTATAAATTTTACAGTTTTGTCATAATTATAGGATGAAGACCATGGGCGTTGAAACGCCCAATCTCAAGAATGCATACGCGAGCAGGCATTTCTATTAAAAACTTTAATTCGACTCAAATTTATATGCTTCTCTATGACTTGGTCGGATAGAGGAAAAATGGATATCAATGATGTGCTGAGAATATTGATTCTTAATGATAATACCCGAAAGTGGTTAATAATTTATTTGTTTTTAACCAACCCTAGTATTAGCAGACACTGACACTCCAGCGTACGTGTCCTCTTATGTGAGTTTTGATATTGGACGTAAAAAAAATAATTTTAATGCACAAACTTGGTCCCAGTGTGTCTGAGGATATCGTTGGTTAATTGTGGCACGAATAAATCAATGACAATGATTACGAGGTTTTCAACATTTTCGAGATATCTCGAGCCAACAATGTCAACTTTTCGAATTGTTAAGCGCACAAATTCAATGAAACAATCTTGAAAAGTTCTGTAAAAAGGAAATATCGCGAGTTTGGAGGAGGGCATTGAGATAAACCAACATACGCTTCATATTGAAAAAAATATGATAACTGATTTATAACACGGCGGCATTATTATGATGATTATTGAAAAATTAATGTTCTCGTCATCTTTAATGATGTTGAATTTTTATAAGATGTTGCTCTCGTCGCAAATTCCTCGAATTCCAATAAATATAATAGAACTTTTGGTTAGGGATGTATTTGAGAAACATCTATAATTGCGCTGTGTACTTGGAATTTTCTTATGAATTTTTTTCATAATTTGAATAGTGTTTTTGTTAATTTTACTGGAAGAAACTTTAAAGTGAACCTCTGAATATTAAAGTTCATGCCGTTCTCGCCTTGACTGCCAGTTTCAATTTTTACAGTCCCAAAGATAAGAAAATCGAAATGGAGCCTAACCCGTATTACTATACGAAAGAAATTTGTATGTACCTTAACGCAATATAATTGATTTAACGATGTATCACGCCTCTAATCTGAGTGGCAACCCACGGACGATTATTGCCGCTGCTGTCATCTGCTGCGTGCACATTTCCTTCGATTTCGCGACAGCTCTCAGCATCTCCGGCTCGTTTGTACATTCCAGAAGATCCTTTTTCGTGTTAGTCGTGAATTCTTGAGAAAAAACTTTTCGTCAGGAAATTGTATAATATAACCAGTGAAAGGAGAGATATTAATGTTTGAGCTCACTTAAATTTCCTTCGAGCCACTCGTTGGTATCTACGTCGGACCAAGGTCGTGGGGCGTTCGATGGAATCCAATCGCTGATGAAACTTGCCGTCATCCTGTCGATATCCATGTCGGTTACTTCCCAAAGCGTTCCCAATATACACGGACTGGAAAAATCGCCAGTGATGTATATCGAAAAATCATTTTTTTAAAGTGAATAAAAATAGACATTTTATAATTATTAAATTTAATCGGAAGTCGAGGTAATTCTGTTAAATTTTCATGGATTACCAGTGAGACTTTTGATACGAAGGCAATAGCACGACTTTTATAATATTTGTAATGCATTATACTTTAACTCTTGAAGTTATCGGATATTAAGCTTAATATACACTATATTTGGAAAAACGTCCCTATACAGTATATTTATTTTATTGTCACCAATACATCCCGACCAAGTATTCTGTTAGTGGGCAAGTGTATAAATGGACAACAAGGTGGGTAAACGAATAGAACGTGGTTAAAAAAGGCCATTTTTATGCTACCGATTCGCTGAGTTGAAGTTCAAACTTTGGAGAGACTAAAAAGATTCACGCCAAGGCTGTAAATTGTCGGGTGATTTTGTATTGTCTCAAAGATTATTAAAAAGTTATCATATAGCGTTTTTGAGACACTCCCCTCTGTTGGAAAGTTAACTCATTAAGTTATTGGTTGCTTATGACGAATGAATGCAATTTTTGAGAGTTGGGACATCCGTGATGACATTTAGTGCTGCTTCGTCGGTCTCAGAGTGTTACGAGGTGCTTTTTGAATACTTTTCTTTACAAAGGAAAATAGATTTTAAGAAAAATCTTTTACGCTATGTTGAGTGCAGTTTCGTACGTTATTATTTAATAATCCGATTTGTTTTTGTGTTTCCGATTAACTATTTGCCCAGAAAATACGTAAATATATTCGTTGAATTTTTAAAAGTTTGGGTGGTATGGAAATTTTCAAGACAAAACATTCTGAAACGCAGTGTTTTCTTCCGGCGAATACTTCTTTGCACCAGCTTCCCGTATCTTCTCCCAACATGAAACCGTATCTTTTTTTATCGCCAACCGAGGGCCACGATGACAAAATATAAGATGATACCTTCCCTCATCAAAAATTCTTTATTTTCTATTTTTTTGGTCAACCCAGGACCGTGATGAAGATCTGAGAAATTGTTGCGAGGATCTTTCTTCTGGATTATAAGATCAGATTGCATATGACTTTGAAGACGTTGATAGACCTACCTGCAAGCTATCAGGTACTGATTTGACACACCACACGGTGGAAATATTCCTCCCACCGGAAAGAGCTTTATGCTACAGCAACCGAATAAAAGTACGGAAGATCGGACTCTGAGTTTCTCGACCCTCTCGGCGGGCAAGTATTGAATGCCGCTTCCATGGCCGGCGTACATTAGAAGGTCCCAATTTAAGAGGAATTCCTGAAAACTTATTTGGCTCGGTTTTACACCGTATTGTCCCTCCCATTCTGGAAGCCAATACTGTATGAACGTTTTCATGCGTTTCTCCATTTTGACCAAATTTTTTTCGGGATTTACGACGAAAGCTCCTAATTTTTTGCTTCTTTTAACAACTTTGCAGCCGTTTACAATAGTATCCTTGTGTTCTTTGAACATGGCGTACGCGATATTAAATGAGGGAAAACGCGTGACCGGATGTTTCTTCAGAAAGTCCATCGATTCAAATGGTACGTGATCTATGTTCTAACGTAAACAAAGCAAAACAAAAAAAATAATAAGTTAGGAACAAAATTGAATTAAAAACGTGAAAGAGTAGCAACGAAGAGGATTTAATTTACCTCGTCGACTATCATCATCATTGTTTTTCTTTTTAAATAGCGCAAATCGTTGACATTTTTCAAGTTTCCATGTATCGAGAGTATTACGTTGCGCGCGAGCTTCGGATTGTTGTGAAGCACGTAACGAACAGCTCTCGAGATTTCTATCTCGCTTAAAAAACAAGAACACGTGGCGATTTTCCGCAAAAGCCATCGCGTACGATCCGAAATTGTTACTCTGCGAACAAAATGAATAGAAGTTTCATTTATCAATGAAGGAAAATTCCTTCCAGAAAGTAATGAGCAAACTTCATGCACCCATTATGGTACGTAAAATATGTAACAAAGTAGATTTTTCGAGACATTTTCTCTCATTAGAACAGATGAAATAATAGATTTTCGTTTGAGATGTTATTCAAAACTTATTTTTTGCAATGCTTTAAAACGTTTTGAGTAACCTTACATAGAAATTCGAAAGAAAAATTTGCATCAAAACAAAAAGTAATAACAAACTCAAGTTTTTTCCAAAGAGGATAGAGAAATCTTACATGGATAAGTCGTCGGCGATGAGTTTGTCAATCATGTCAACAATTTTCTTGTGCGAGGTCGTATTTTTCAGGGGATCCGCAATTAGAAGAATTTTCCACTCTCTTAGCCAACTACGTTCCAGCTCTTTCAGTGCAATCTACAAGCAATCAACAACCATTGAAATATTATGGAAACTAATGGAATTAATGATAAATGTTGATAAATAAAGAACCTTTAGCGTATTATTCTGATTTTCCCGCATTTTCCAGTAACGTGCATTACTCGAGTAGTTGGCTTCCAAATCAGCCTTGTTGTTCCTCAGTACATTGACTAATTCTTTCATACCATCGTAGATTTCGTTGCATGGCTTTGGCAGAGTTATGCAGAATGGATCTATGGCCGATGCTCCGGTCGGCAAAACCGTCACGTGCAGTGGACATAGAGACTCCACTATGGTTCCATTGATACTTTGATAGTCAGGTGCACTGTACTGAATGGTTAATTGTACCATGTACCATTCTACACTTGAAAATAATATGCAATCATTTAAAAAAATTTTAAGCTACAAATTTCTACATCAGACCAGGTCAGAGTACTTTAAGTACTAGTGATTATCCTACAATTAGTTATATATGGGCCTGAAGTTTCGAAAAAATGATTAGGGGCATGTGAAATACCAAAGTCGGTAATAGAAATTGTAATGAACGCTTTTTTTTTATATATATTGATATTTCACAGCTTTAAGAAGAGTTTCATTAAATGTTCCAGTGATATCTACATTTGATAAAACTTTTTGAAGCTATAAATACAAAAAAACGTGACCCTATAGGGGTAAAGTGAAGTAAAACTTTTGTTGCTTGAGAATCTCCTAAAATTAAAAACAAAACTGTAACCCATTGTCTTTGAACTCTTTGTACAGAAGGAATAGAAATGTTGCCGTCGAAAGTAGGCAAATAAAAATGTAGGCAAATAAAAATATCTAAAATAAAGTGTATTACCCTCTGGCATTTCACAAAGTTTTTTCTTCAAATTATCCGAGGATATTATGGATTGTGGATTGTATTTCATGTTATCGGGCCTGAGTCCTGGCTCCATCTGTGTCTCTAGAAATTCGTTTCTGATCTCCATCTTGGTATACCTGTGGAAGACATGCTGCTGGAGAATGATCGCGTGCGATTCCGTCAAGAGATTGACAGCGCTGAGTTCGTCGCCTCTCTGTGGAAAAAAATGAGTTTTGGTATTCAAAATTTTCAGCCATTCAAATTAAATTAGTTATAACACTTCTTGATAACCGTACCTCCAAGCAACATATCGCCATCATTTTGTAGAGGTGCGAATACTCCATACTCGCCGTTCTCCATTTTGAACCACAAATGATTCCGTTTAAGTCTTCGAAAAGTGTGTCTTTAGGATCTCTGGATGCAAGAATTTTTTCTTTCGTCCTCCCCTTCGAGACACAAGCATTTTTCTCTGGCTTTAGCGAACTCACAGAGTCCGGCTTATAAGCAGTCTTTACTTTCTTATCGGAGTTCAATCGCTCGAGCACATCAACGTCGTGCGGAAATGTCGTTCTCAGTTTTTCCAAATTCGATTTACTCTCAGATTTTTCAGGAGACTGGTCCAAACGTCGACATTCGTGTAACAATCGCAATAGACGTTCGGATTCCTTTGATATTGAATTGTAACTCGGTGGAGATAAAACACTAGCGTTACATTTGGAAACATTCTCTGCGATACAATAGTCGTCATTTGCCATATCGTGTCCTGTCAGGCTACACAAGCTTATAGGCACTCGATTTGACGAGCACGCAATTACCGGTTTTTGTTAGGATTCGAAAAGTTATTTAATTCATACCGCTCATCGCGCCAACGTCCTCCTCTTTCTCGCACACTACCCGCCGCTCCCCACTTCAGCGATCCGCTCTTATATACGCAGAATAAGCCAAAGTGCCAAACCTCATCTCTGGCCAAATTATCAAGTCGACTATTCGCAACAGCGGCGAAGAAGCGGATTGGCTGAAGCTGCGTCATGCTACCAATGCCACCTCGATCCACCGAATTTCCAGCCAATCCGGGGCGACGAACGAAGCGCTTAGTTCGCGCAACGTCCGCTGCGTGACCCTCGCTTGAGTCAGCGGTCGGCGTCGTTAGTTCTGCTCACCTGTCTACCGGTCGTTATTCGCATTCCATTTTTCGAGTCAAGATAAAGTGAAATAAAGTAGGATGCTCGCGTGAAATAGTGCGTCCGGCAGCTTACAAATCGACCGACAACGCTCCGAGGGTACGTATTTCCTGCAGTCGCAGACCATCGTCGTCTCAAACTGGCGCTTGGCATCCAGGCGTCATTTGTCTTCTCACTTCTACTTCTACTGCCATCGCTTTCTCGCAAACTCGCTCTCAAGCTCGCGCGATATACGCTTACGACAGTACGCAAAATAAAAAAATGGGTGAGTCTAAGCCGTGAATCGGTTCTCGCGAATTTAACCGCCACGGATTTTCGATCGGAGCCAATTAACGTGCACACCCATTGGCATTGGCGACGCCTGACGCGAACCCCGTACTCCGTTTATAATATTCGCTCACGATTCTTGGCCTCGCGATTTGTACGCCATCGAGACGCGGCGTTCTATTACGTGTCTGTGGTCGCAATTTTTTTTTTTTTTCGCCAGACATCTCTTTGAAAATTTTGTTTAACAACACTGGGAAAGTGACTCGCTCCAGCGGTTCGTTTTTTTTTCTTTTTTTTTTTCCTTCGATTTCGGTATTAATGTGAGCTTTGTTTGTTCGCCGTTGTTTCGCAGGAAGTGTGGAAATTTCATCAGACATCGTAGAAGAATCCCAATCTGTCATGTTCGAAGACGGAGATTTTGAGGTAGTGGACGAGTGTACCGGAGAAGACGATACTCCCGATGTCGCCGATAAGGCGGAACAGAAGGACGGCTCCAAACCTGCGGAAGGAAAAACCAACGGAGCTGAGACACCCGCGACCAAAGCCACAAAGGGAATTCTCAAGAAATCCGCTTCGTCCACTCCGGCCAAGCCAAATCCTCCCCAAGGAACTAACGGCGACTCTATCGACTTCACCGCCGATGTATCCATGGAGCAAGATAACACAAAGGACGACAATGCCGACGACGGAGGCGACGATGGTGTAATTCAAATCGACGTCACGGACACGATCATCCTTGATTCCGAGGAGTGTGAAGATAAACCCGAAGCAGTGACCGATGGAGCGAACGTATCTGAGAACGATGGAAAAACTGCCGGTGATTCTGAGGGCGCGGGAGCCGAAGTTGTGCCGGAAGTTCTACCCGAGCATGCCTGGTACGAGGAAAAGGCAAGTATCGATGTACTTTACCGTTCTGCTTAGATAAATTCACGTTAAAAAATTCGCCTTTATTCCTAAATACATTTTCGTTTGTCTTTGTCGTAGGTTTTTTGGATCTTGACGTTCCGTCTTTAAAATACTCATGGAAAACTAAAATTCTAAAGAGTAGAATGAAATTATTTGCTACACCTAGATCCATAATTTATCGAATAGGTTTTACAGCGCTGTTATTGACACGATTTGTAATGAAAAATATTTTTGTTTGCTTACAGCTGAACGGCAAGTTAACGATCGTGAAAGAACGACTATCGAAATTGGCTCGCGTTCTCGAGTTTTCATACCCAACTTACAAGCCCTGGTTGGAGCACTTCAAGGATCCCGTGTGCCATTTGGAGCCGCCACGCCGATGTCCCCTAGCTCGTCCGCACTCCAACCGATGGAAGTTTATCTGTGAGTTTTTAAGCCCTCTAATCCGCTGAAGCAGCGTTGAAAATTGCAATTTCACGTAGAATAGTATTTTTTACTTTGCCACGCGATCGCGTCGTTTTCACCCTAAATAAACAGTGTTTCTCGTTATGACGAAGAAAATCGCGGCCCTGATGCTCAACTGTTTAGCGTTTAAGAGTCTTGAGAGTTTAATGAGCAACGATTGAAATAAACGGCAATCATCGACACGACAATCACAACTGATAGAAAAAGGTGGATGCAACAAAGTTCGCATCTTTTTCTTCAGCACTCGTACACGCACACATTAAAAACTGTAGATCCCTGGTATGCTACGAGCAGTAGTGTCTTGAGATCTGAGCATTTATACATTGCACGCCCTTCTTCGTCAGTCCCACAGAACCCTTTCGCCACTTCTACTTATAGAGTGTGTGAAACATCGATACGTACAGAGCGCTATACTCTTTTAACGAGGAATAGTTGCAACAAGCGAGAGATCTCCGTTGTCGTCGGAAGCGCGACGCCTTCGATCCTCCTTGACGAATTATTTAACGACTATACAATCCGCTTCGTGATCAAACACCATACCCGAACATTAACACACGCAACACACAACAATTAACCCATTGAAACAGTGAAAGTAGTGTTTAAAATTTTTCATATCAACGTGTCGAAACTTCTGCGATTACAACGATGTATTTAACGCAATTTTCAATATGTTTTAGGTGGCTACAACAATTTAATGTATATAATTGCTACACGTACTGTATGATTCCAATTGGGATCATCAGATGAAAAAAAAAAGAATAATTAACTAATAATAACAATAATAACCGTGGTAGTTTACGGCGATAATAATACCGTGAGCATACAGATGATAAATATAATGTGGCATGTTTAGGCAGCAGAAAGCCTGTACAGGAGTCAACAAACAAGGAGGAGGACAGCGCTGAAGGGACTGTTAACAAGAAAGTAGAAACAGTCTGGCGGCTGGGTCCAACCGATGGGTCGGGTATTAATACAGATAATGCCTCCCAATACCCACCTTTTGTAATGCGTGTTGTCAAGGTACACTTATTTATGCTACGTAAATGCAATTCAGCACTGCATTTGAGTTTAATGATAAAAAATAATAAAAAAAAATACACATACGCGCGATAAATCGCCATTGGCGAGGGATGGGTGGACGTTTTGCTTTATAAGAGACTGGATTTATACGAGGATTGGAGACTCGAGTTTGTAGCTTGAGACTCTCGTTCAACACGCACAATGCAAAGGACAGGCTTGCTTTCATAAAGCCTGTCGCGAGCAATATCGTGTCTTCAACACTTTCCACCAGATTTGAGCTAAATTTATTCAAATAACGTAATTAGATTCCAATTCGAAGCTAATTTAGTGACACAACACGCTGAAATTTAATCAGTTTCCTAATAAATGTCGAAAATTTTTGCATGAATTCGTTAAACTGTAAAGGATATTCTCATTATTTCGAATTCACTTTTACGCTATTTCAATAAATGCTCTTTTCTGCTTTCGAAAAGTTTGAAAGGAAATATATCCGAAGCACATATGTCGCATTTGATGCGACTCACGATGGTGTGGTCTTCGCACAGCTCTCGCGTTGTCAAGATACTTGAGGTATTTATACCTCAGTTTGCATCTCATTCAGATGCTTCGCCCAGTTGGACTATAAATGTTCAATAGTCCTCCGGTACCGCGGTGAAGCTCGCAAACTCGATGACAACCGGTATGTTCCGCAAGCATAATTACATGCGGATTCGGAACCCCGTGAATTCCGAGTTGAGCTGAATACTGGCAGAGATGCTCTTCGATCGAACACAGCTCGAACGATCTTGAATCGCTAAGGGCGTTGAATTCACGGAAAGACGATGTCCGACACGCATGTCTATTGGCTCTATCCGTCTCTTATTTATTGTGAAACCCACTTTAAACTCGCTCGGCTCGAGAAAAAAAAAAAAAAAAACAATAATAATCCACTATGCGTCATAGCCATAAATGCTAACAGGAGCTGTGGAATAATATGAAGCATAGTTTTTAATCGAAGAACGGGATTATAGTTTCACAGAAACAATACGCGGGGAATCCTACGATTGTTCTCTTTGTAAATTGAGCGACGTTATCGGCATTCCGTCGAGAAACGCGCTCTGAGAGCTCCAACGCATAATTCCTCAGAAATATTATGTTCGCAAAACGTCTACGTTCCCTCAGGCGCGAATGAAATTCAGTATTCGAAATGACATTGGATTATCGATCGATCCTAAAAGTCATAATTCATCGAATGACAGCCAAAAAAAAAAGACAAAGAATAGAGTTCCCGATATAAATACAAAACTCACAATGTGCGAAAAGTATTTGTTATAAAAAAAATCCTCTTCGTTTAATATTTAAATGGAGTTTACGTTACAACTGTTGTCACTCAACTGCATGATCTCCGCTTTTGAAAGAAATATTATTACATCAATAACGCGATACAGAAATTCAATAAACTATTACAAACTTAAAGTGCGACATCAGTTGTATAAACGGGAAAGTCTATTGCAATGTATCACAATATAGTTTTCCGTTTAGGTTTTTGAAGAATTCATCCAAAATATTGAGCTAACGGCTGATTCTGAGCCTGCTGAAACAATCAAGGAAGAGCCCGCTGCACCGGAAGCTAAGGCCGACGACACTGCCGCTTCAGAAGTTAAAACTGACGAAGCGAGCGCTCCGAAAGCTACGCCGGAAGCTGCTGCCGCTCCGGAAGGTGAGAAAGAGGATACCACGGAAGACAAGCAGGAAGATGATGAAAGTAAAGAAGAAGCGAGTAACGAGAAAGATACAGTCATCGATCGCAATCACAATTGGCTGTGGCTTCTTGTTCGAAGCAACAGCAAAGATGAGCTCATGGTATTTGCCACTGGCAAAAAAATCAGTCAGGCAACGATGGAAAAATTGAAGGAAACTTTCGAGACTGGTCCTGGAAAGGATTGCAATGTCAAGTCACTCTACTGCAAGTCTATCGCGAAGTAAGCGCAGCGTTTATCAGTCGAAATGGCATAAGCGTATTGATCAATTATTTCCAAAACTCATTAATTGAATCAATACATTTTTTTCAGGACTGGTACATCAACCACCACAAACATAACATTCCTGGCCGGTTCCGAGGCTCTCGATGAGACCGTCGGAGGCCTAAAAATTCAATTGGCTCCGAAAACCAACTTCTGGTGTAACGCAGCCGGAGTCGAGCAATTGGGGGCAGCAGTTGGCGATTTGCTGAACCCGGTTCAAAAGTTCACCGTCGCGGAAATAGGATGTGGCTTAGGCTTGATTGGTCTTATGCAAGCCTCGGTAAACACAAAAATTTTGACGATTTTCGATGTACAATAATTGTTCCGCTTTATTATCAATATTGTCACGGAGTTATTTATCTTGCTTAAAGAAATGTCGCCAAGTAATCGGTCTCGACGCACCGTCCGAAGTCGAGGAAGCGGAGATGACTAGTGAATTGAATAAAATCAAGAATTCATCCTTCGTGATGGGGTCGCCAAATGACATGATGACACAGATCACTAAGCTTCTCAAAAACAGCAGATCGGCTGCCATTGTCAACGCCAACACGAAAATAGGAAGAAGTACGTACTTTTATTACATCTATTGATGATCTGAGGTCCGCCGCATGTACTAGTATGCTTAAGGTTGTATGATTCAGGGTTCTAGTCAAATAAGTAAGAAAATCGTGAGAAAACACGATTTTTTTTCTCCAAACAATACCAATATACTAAAGTAACATTTTGCATGTTTTCAAAATGTCTGGAGGAGAAATCAGTGACCTTTTAAAGCTGACCTTTTTGCATAGGAATACGTTCTGATTTTTTTTATTACTCCTGCATTAAATTAATTTCAACACGGTAATCGAAAAGTCGCAATAATTTGATTCTCTTAGCTAACCGTTAAAGCACTCTTTAATTAATCTGAACAAATTTAAGCAACTTTTCACGATGTAATCAACATTAGCAAAGTGAAATCAGCGAGATAAAGTGCAAACACTTGTTAATGATTATCGAAAGACCCACCAATACAAACTTCATCGTAAACAATACGTATGATTATTAACTTGTTTCGATTAATTATAGCAATCGAGATGATGACGGCACTTCGAAAAATTTCGACGCTTCGCCGCGTCGTGATGATAACAACATTGACAAAACAGTCTGTTCGAGCAATCCTGGAGTTGACTCGTCCTGCTGACGGTGATCTTGGAAATCCCTTCATGCCTGTCCGCGCTGTTTTGGTCGATACGCTACCTGTCGGGCCTCACTTCGAGGTTGTAATTCGTATGGAACGTTTAACTATGCACAAGATGAGCGAGCCTTGGTTTTGGAATCACGTGCAATTCAGGGCCGGTCTCTCAACGCAGGCGCAACAGCAGAAAGGCAATGGCAAGAAGAACGATAAGGCCGGCAACGGTCCCAAAGTTCAGGCAACGAAATCCGGCGTAAAAGGCGCTGGCCCTGCCAAGGGTGCCAATGCCGGCCAATCCGCAAACAAGAGAGCCAACAACAGAGCAAACAAAAGAAACAAGATGAAGAAACAGGCGCAGTTGAAGGCTGCGGGTCAGGGCGTGGTAGTGGGTTCTCGTATCGTAGTAGGACCGGGATTGGTAACAGGCGTGGTTAAAAATGCGCCTAAGAATTTGGTGAAAAATCCTATGGCAGGTGGGGCGAGGGGCCAATCAAGAAATCAGGGCAAAAACCAAGCGAGCAATGCGGGAAAGAGTCCAGTGAGAGGAAAACGGGCTCACTCCCCGGACAAAAATAACGCCCTCGGTGCGAAAAAGTTCGCGAGAAACAACAGAACAGGCGCGAGGCCATCGCAAACTACGAAACTGAGCCCGGACAGTCCAAATCCGCAACAAGCTAATAAAGTCGTCAAGCCGAACAAGCCGAAAGTTGCATCACCCCTGAAGAAGAATCCTCTGGCTCGAGTGCCGCCCAGAGGCGCTTCGAACAGCGGTGCCCAGAAGCGCAGACGTAACTGGGGCGCCGAAGTATCGATGATGCGAGGTCAGCCGATGCCCCCAAAGAGAATGCGAGACAATCAGAATCATAACGATGACTTGAGAGCTCGGCTCTCCGAGGGTCGAATGGATCCGGCTCTTCTGCAGCAGGTGCAAGAACAGCAGATGCTCTTGAGCCTAGCGCAACAGAAGCTGACCACTCAGGGTTCCGTGGTCGACGTTGACACCGCTAAACAGTTGCACAACATGCTTAACATCGTGTTGGAGCAAACCAACAAGCTTCAAAATCAACTGCCAAGATCAAACGTGTGGGATCGTATCGCTCCGCTTGGAAATTCGGGATACAATTCGCCGCCGCAGAACGCAGACAGGGACATGGCTTTCAGAGAGCGTTACGTTCAGGACATGGGACCGCAGGACATGGTGATAACTGCGCAAAATCGTGGTTTTATGCAGCCAAATCAACAGGGCCCGATGCCGTTGTTTCCGGCGAATAGATTGCCGCTCGACTCTCATCAAGTCGCGCCCGCTGGCATGACTCCTCTGGAGTTTATGCGTGGACGAGGAATGCCGGAACGCTCCGGCGGCGCTCGTGATTTCCGAAAGTCGCAGTATCAGGACGACAACTGGCAGCGGCAGAATCAATTCGAGAAAAATCGCGCCCCTCAGCAACCGATAACCAAGCCCCCGCCGTTATCCGCTCAGATAGAGCCCATGCGAGGTACCTCGCCGAAACGTCCGTTGCTCTCGCCCCCGAGACTCGACGTTCCAGCTACGAGGAGATACAACGCTCCCGCTTTCCCTCCTCCTGCCGGGGAGTCGCTGCGTCGTCCACATTCGCCGCCACGCCGCCAAATGTCGCCGCCCAGGCGTCAAATGTCTCCGCCGCGTAATCAATCCACGGAAATATTCCACCGAAGACCTTCCGCGTCCCAAGGAGGAAGACAACAGCCGCAGCAGCAGCAACAATCTTCGAATGCTCAGAGACGCGGCAATTCGCCTCAACGACAACGCGATCTACCCGCTACCGGACGCTCCACTTCGCCGTTCAAAAAGTTCGGCGACGAATGGGATATCCCAAATAGAAGCACCCTGGAGCGCGGTAACTGGCAGGCTCAACAGGGCCAACAACAGAATCAACAGCAACAACGCTCCGGCGACAGAAATACGCAGGATAAACGCTGGCCCGACGACAGACCTTCCAACTCACAAAATTGGGACAATTCCTCGTCCAACGATAGATTCCGGAAAATGGATCAGGACAAGTGGATGACGAGCGGCGGCGGTGGAGGCGATGCCTGGAACTCGAAACAGTCGTCAATGAAAACCGGAAGCAAGGACCAGTGGTCCCAAGGAATGATGAACAAACCTTGGGGCGCTGGCGGATCCGGCCTCACCAGCAGCGACAACTGGAGCACCCGAGGAAAGGAAGGCTACGGACAAAGCAGTCGCATGGATGGCTGGAGAGATTCGAAAAAAGGTGACAAGGAAGATTGGAGCGATCTCCCCGAGGACGCGAGAGATCCGTGGGGAGAGGATGGCGGTCCGGCTAACAATAAACAGAGATGGCAGCAGGGCGGTGACAGAGGATCATCCTCCACCTGGGGAAGAGATAACAACGATAAGATGGACCAGAACTGGTCGAACAAGTCAAGCGGTAACTGGCAAAGCAAAGGATCTGCAATGGGTGGCAATAAATCTGAATGGTCCAACATGGGCAATCAAAACACGAGCGAGCAACGTTGGATGTCGCAGAATGACGCGCTGAAGAAATCCATGCCCACTGGCAATTGGCAAGGCAACACCAACAGCGCTATGAGCAACTGGCGTCCACAGAACTACTCGCAGGGATTTTCTTCTCAACAACAACGCCAGAATCTATTTGGCTCCAGTAACTACAAAGGCGGACGCTAAATCTTATGCAACCGACAGCGGGAATTTCGATGCCCCGTTTAAATGCGTTCCGTCGTTTAAAAAAATGATTTTTTCGCCTCACATTCACTACACCGAAAGACCATTTTTAATGGCATGACTTTATATGAAATATCGGTAGTTTTTAAGAAACCAACAAAGAAAAATTAATTAGAAGACAATTCAACTTGAATCGTCGCCTAACGGGCGACAAAATGTATTAGTCACACAATAATGCTGAAGGCATCCCCCGGCCCTTATGAAAACGGGGATTAGTTTTTATCGTCATTGTGGACTTGGAAATATTCATTCTTTGGTTTTCTTTAATATGCAAACATAAACGAGAAAACTGAGAAAATTTATATATATGTTCTCTCTTTCGTTTTATTCCAACGATTGTGTTTAATCACTGGATGTAATCAATTAATAAAGATATGTATATCTTAATACAACATTAAACATTTTGCCGAATTCACCACCCGCTTTTGTTTCTTATGATTAACGTATCCTCGAAACGTTTGAAAGGATGTAATATACGTTACAACTGGCTCTATCGTACGTCATTAGAGGGAAGCTGTGGGAACCTTAATTTCGGGAAAGGTAATAACCACACATTACAGTGCTAATGAGTAACGCGTATTTACCGTGCTTAATGCGACTTTAATGTAATCTCTCTCTTCCGCCCGAAAAAATAATTCAGGTATACAGAAACGCTATATCAAAATTTATTACCATAGTCCGTCGACCGTTTTTCGATCGACGTAGCGAATAACTTAAAAACATGATCTTAGGGTTAACACGGAGTACCAACGATTGATGGTGGAACATTAATGAACATCGAGAGTCGATCAATTGTTCGAGTCACTGTGAGGGTGGCTTCTCGACGATCGTCGCATCTCGCGTTTCATTGGAGTACTCCAATGGAATTCAGACAATTGTGTTGTATGCACGCGGTGCAGGGTCAAGTCTGTCGGACCTTTTACAGTCTTTGGAGTGTACAGCCTCGAGCATACGTTGACCCTTTAAGACCTGGTGTACTTTCCCCAGATGTGAAGCATGAACACAGATGCAATGAAGAGAAGGGACATGACGAGCACTGGCACGGGTCCTCTGTAACCCAATAGAAAAAAACAAATTAAACATTTTTTTTTTAATCTCAACCATACGCCAAGCTAAATATCATCGAAATCTGGTGTGTCCCGAGGGGAAAATTGGCTTACACTTTGATTCCCGGTGAGTCATCGGTGTAGTATCTCCACATGCCACCGGAACTGGTGCCTGTGTTCCGATTTCTGGCAGAAGTAGCAGGAGCGGTTTTCCTCTGTCTCACAGTACCAGCACCGCTGGCTCTCGGTGCGACGGCTTTGCTCG
This sequence comes from Clistopyga incitator, assembly GCA_947507545.1. Classification (NCBI taxonomy): domain Eukaryota; kingdom Metazoa; phylum Arthropoda; class Insecta; order Hymenoptera; family Ichneumonidae; genus Clistopyga; species Clistopyga incitator. The sequence goes on from OX382175.1 coordinate 6,363,106, forward strand.
GTGAGCGACTGCCCGATCCCACAGACGTTGCACTCGGTGCAGCTGGCTATTATCATTTACGAAAAACCGTATGAGCGTTAGCGAAATTAAATGGGGAATTAGGGTGAGCGATTTTTTCGGAGCGAACTTTGGAGGGTCATTGGTCGTTACGAATTCGCAAAATACCCTCTACTCACCATTTTTATGTGGCTTGCTGATTTCTCACTGTTCACACGGAAAACAACACGAATGCAATTGCAATATCCGGAAGACTGAACGTTCCGTCGAAGGCTTTCGGCGAACTGAGGAGCGACAGCGTGATGCCCGACCAATGAAGGTGCCAACTGTGGACGGGCCGCTCTGTAGAACGGTATACGTGTTTACCGACGCGTTCACAGCGCGTTTACGGGGCTACCACTCCTGCGACGTGTCGCTTGTCGACTGTGCGTCCCACGTGGTGTCCTGCTACACGTCACCATCATGGAGAGTCTCCAATTTTTCCGTCGCTAACTCTCGCTCTTTCTCTCGCGTTTACATGAACGATGACGCTGCTGCGTATGCAATGCTTTTTTACCTTAGCATGGTACGAGATCGAAGCTGGAACTCTGAAGCTCTGTCTGAAGCTATTTCGTTATTGCCTATATAAGGGGTATATATATCGCATGGAGAGTCTCCAATTTTTCCGTTGCTAGTTCTCTCTCTCGCGTTTACATGAACGACGACTCTGCTGCATATGCAATGCTTTTTTACCTTAGCATGGTACGAGATCGAAGCTGCAACTCTGAAGCTACTACACGCTATTGCCTATCTAAGGGGGAAATATAACGCATCTTCGGCGTCCGTAGCTGTACATACAATTTTGATAATGAAAAGCATATGAAGTAAAAATGCTTCCGGCTGAGATTATCAAACAAGCTGTACTTGATCTCAAAGAACCAGTGATTTTTCAAGGTCTCCACCTCGATGTCGAGGGTGCCAACAATCCGGAGTTTCTGCGGTGGAAGCTCGACAAGTTTGTCGAAATATTAGGGGACACGATGCTGTCGTTCAGGACCGGCGATAATGCCAGAACTTCTGTAAATAAATAAGAAATTCGGCTTGTAAATGTGCCATGTGTTTTGTTACACACGTAACAGTGTTAGATGTATGTATTTGCTTTTGCAGGAACCACAGTGGGACATAAATTCTCCTATCGAAAGCATGAGACTGTCAACGTTTATACACAAAACTGAATCCATGGATTACTCAAAGTGGTATTACTTTGATTACAAATATATGCATCAGTGGTTTGCGAATAGACCGGAAATCTTGAAGCGCATAGACTGGAGCAGATTCGGATTCGACAAGGACGGACACGATTCTACTCTGTGGATCGGAAGCAAAGGCGCTCACACCAATTGCCATCGAGACTCTTACGGATGTAATTTAGTCGCTCAAATACACGGAAGGTTCGCTCGGATTTTTAGCTAATTTGTCTGCGCAACGTTCGCAAGCGTCGCCAATACTTTTCTGTTCTTTAACTGTAGAAAACAGTGGCTTCTCTTTCCACCCGACACAGGTAACGCGATAAAACCGACCAGGATACCTTACGAAGAATCTACGGTCTACAGTAAATTCAACTTCTTCTGTCCGACCAAGGAAGACGAAGAAGGGATAATGAAAATGAAAGAAAGAGCTAGGCTCGTGGAACTGGAGCCTGGGCAAGTATTATTAGTGCCCAATGGCTGGTGGCATTACGTCGAGTCTCTGGATACCAGTGTCAGCATCAATGTTTGGTTGCCGGTCGATGCCGACTACAAAGGAAGACTCAAAGAAGCCCTCGTTAAACTGCTCGTGACTAAAATTGGAGAAGGAGTGCCTTCTGCACTTGAGGAGGAGCAGAAATACACTCGCAGGGAATTTATCAAATTGGTGGGTATTTACTAAAAGTTTTTCAATATCATTGGATAATTTGAAGCATTAAAGCTTGATTTTTTTTATCAATAAAAGAGTTGCATTTAAAGTATCGAATTCCGATTTTGTAAAGAAAATTTACATTTTAGTGTAATAGATGGTAGAGCATCTGTTAAATATTTTTTGCAGTTTAACAGTGGGACTCTTGTCATTTTTCGCATTCGGATTTAGAAATTTCTGATATAATTAAAGAATCATTTATATTATAATTGAACATTGCTTCCCTCTTTGAAATGGTTTTTTTAATACTGTCAAGTAAAAATAGCTCGCTTTTTCTTTGGTTTAAAATCGGTCGAGGCTCTCGTTAATTGCCATTAAATAATACAATTTTTTTTCTAGATCAAAAGGTGTATCAACGAATGCAATGAGAATAGAGAGGCGTCTGCAGATTTATCTCCTGAAAAAAGGGCGAAGAGAGTTCCATGGACAGCGAAGGATTTGATAGCAGAGTATCCTGATTATGTGAAATTGCTCGCAGAATTGTCAAGCCAAGAATTAGGGAAATTATTGACGAGCAAAAGAGAGCGATTTCCTAATGTGGAAATCGCACCATCGCAATGTTTCGACGAGAAACCAAAGGATCCGGAAATTCAGCGATCTCTAGAGACTATTGTTGACGCTTTGTGTCATTCCGATGTGATAGATAAAGTAGCCGATCTTTTGCTGGACGATGAGCTATAAGTGATAAGTAATAAAGTTTTTACACCTATGTACGACGTTTTTGTATTCAACAGCGCCGCGAAATCCCCATCCTGGTGTCCACTAATGCGTAGTATCAAAGTCAAAATGTAGTCTACTTTTTGTAACTACTTTTCGCTTTGCCAAACTTTGAGTAATTGTGCAACTATAATTTTGTTAAATTTCGTCTGTTTATGAGCGAAAGTAATTCGCATTAATCGATCTTGAAAATTTTAATATTGGGCTTAGTTAACGTAACGTTTTACCGTCAGAATCTATAATCCGTCATCCGATTCGTGTCGAAATTAATTATTTGTGCATATTGGATATTTTGCTCTGAGAGCCTGTCTCTAAGTCTTGGGTCACATTTAAGCAAACAAATTCAAATCAAAATAGCGCATGGCAAGGTGTCCGTCCCCGGTTTAAAGGGCTAACATGTTAACCCGAAAGAGAGACCGCTATAAAAAAATTGGTCATGGAATCAATCTTTCGTGCATTGGATTAGCTTTTCGATTCCCAATCGAATGAATTTTTCGCAAAAATTGGCGACGTTACTCAAAAACTATCAACAGTTATTCCAACTAAAAAATCGTTCTAATAAATTTCTAATTATAATCACCCGTTCTCCCGTTGAAAACTGGCGCCACGCTCGGTCAAAATTAGTGACACTGACCTACGAATCCAGGTGATTCACGTTGAGTCCCGAAAGTAATGTATCATTATCAATAAAGTAATTCAGCCAAGTGTCCGATTATGGGGTTGTTAACGGTTTTGAAGAAATTGAAGCAAAAGGAAAAAGAAATGAGAATTCTGATGCTGTAAGTGCATGTCGTCGAATTTGTGGCAATTTATAGGTTAGCCTTCTGTCAAAATTCTGGACAATGGTTAAATAAATTGTGTGTTTTTCTTTTTTTTTTTGTTAATCAGAGGTTTGGATAACGCTGGAAAGACGACGGTTCTGAAGAGAATCAATGGCGAGCCTATAGACACGATATCGCCGACCCTCGGCTTCAATATCAAAACCCTGGAGCACCGGGGCTACAAACTCAATGTTTGGGATGTCGGTGGCCAGAAATCTCTGCGTTCTTACTGGAGAAATTACTTCGAGTCCACGGACGGACTCATCTGGGTCGTCGACAGTGCGGACAGACGTCGGCTGGAGGATTGCAAGGCCGAACTATACAAACTTCTCCAGGAGGAGCGTCTCGAAGGTGCCAGTCTTCTCGTATTAGCGAACAAACAAGATTTACCCGGAGCGCTTTCCGCACCGGAAATAGCCGAGGTACTGGAGTTACCGAGCATCAAAACTCATCACTGGCAAATTTACAAATGTTCCGCCATCACGGCGGAGAATCTTCTGGAAGGAGTCAATTGGATTGTGGACGATATCGCAGCTAGAATATTTTATCTCGATTGAGGCACATATTATATCTTGTATTCGCTGCACAAAACTCACACTAGTTCCTAAATTAATTGTATTATTTTGTAACTTGTCCATTGAAATTGCATTTTTTTAAAAACTCATCGTGTCAACACGAATAATCACTATTAACGGCTGTAAGTTTATCGATATACTTTTTACCTATTAAAAAAATTAATCGTAAACACAATTAGGATTTTTGTTATTTTTTTTGTCTGTAAATTTTTAATTGGTTCCAATCCTAATCGAATTCGTGAATTTTTTTACGTTTACGCTTCTTTCTTTTTCTTCCTCGCCGATTTAGGCGTTTTTGGTGTCGGGGGTTGCGTATCCGGGTACTCTTTCAAATAAAACTCCTTCAGAGCCGTCTGGTCGACTCGACCTTTGGAAATCGCGAAACAATTCATAAGCTCATTGATAACGGAATCCGTTAGCTTATATTTGCCCTTTTTTATCGACTCCGCGAACGTTGCTGGAAACAAAAATAGAAAATTAATCTGGGTATTAAAATGGTTGTAAGCGAAAAAAAAACGAAGAGGTATGCAAAACCTCTGGGAACTGCCTCGTCTTTGAGCGAAAGCACAAAGTGCCCGAAATTCTTTCTCAGCTTCTTTTTCTTTGGACTCATCGTTTCAACGTTTGCTCTCTTCAGGAATATCTTTCGAGGGTCCGGTCCGTGCAGTTTGTAATTGCTGAGAATTCCGCCCAGTATTACGTCGAGTTGGGGTCTGTCGATCTTGAGTTTTTCCAACGATGGTAGGATATCCTTTTCCGCCCACACATTCTTCAAATCCAGGCTCTTCAGCTGAAGACCAGGAGATTTCTCGGGTAGAAGGGCTTTGACCAAAGCAAGTGCACCTGCAGACTCCAGGGGATTATCCCCGAGGCGAAGTACCTCAAGACCAGTGTTCTTCGACAATGCCCTAGCAATTTGAGCTCCCGAGACAGCGGTGAGTCTATTACCTGCGATTATTTCCTCAAACAATTACGGAGCTCAATTTATAATGAAATCTTATAATTTTTACCCGACAAATCGAATTCTCTGAGGCTCTTGTTGTTCGCAAGGCAGGAGCATAAAGACTGCGCGCAATCTTCCCCCAATCCATTCCACGACATGTTGAGATATTGAATAGTCTCGTTTCTGGCTAATCCTCGAAAAAAATTCGTAGCAAATTCTTTATGGTACAGGAAATTCCAGGATAGGTCGAGACGCTTCAGCACTTCCGCTTGCAGGAGCATAGAGTTTAGGGAACTAGCGCTTCCTTCGCCCAAATTATTGTCGGATAAATTAACGTTTTCCAAAGTGGGACTGTAACTAATACCGGATGCTACGTATTGGAGACCCTCGTCGCCGAGATCGCATCGACGAAGATCGAGATCGGTAAGGGCAGGAGCCGCACCAATGCCGTCTTGCAATTTCTTAGCACCTTCGACCCCGATTTTACATCCCGAGAGATCGACGCGTGATATAATGCTGTTTTTCATTAATAAACTGGCGAGATGACAACAGCAATCTGGCGTTAATTGGGTGTCCTGTAAACAGAGACGTTGATACTTTGGACCTAATTATTCCTTCTCATCGGTGTTACAGATATTTCAGTATAAACAGGCGTTTTCAAAAGCTATTTTCTAGCATTCGATTTTGATAAATATTTGAATTTACCGAGTTCATCAATTTTGTTTATATTTATTTGTGATTATAATCATAGGCAATATTTTTATAAGGTATTGCATTGAAGTTGGTGGTGGTCAGAAAATTATTACCGATTTACCAACATATTCTTAATATTATTGAAAAATAAGAATTCGTTATAACAATTTAAGGTATATACTTAAAACATCAATAAATACAATACAATCTAACACTTCGGTAGGTTCACAATATGTTTTTATATCTCATTCTGAAAAGTCACTTTTAAAATGGATGTTTACACTGGAATACTCATTTGAGGCACCGATTTCAAGTAAAAACACGACTCTTATTATTATTATTATCGGTATAAAAATCCTCCTGTAATAAGTCTGTAGGGCCTCATGAAAATCCAATGTAATTATTCATCATTAAATTTTCTAATTTTATGGAAAAACTCAAATGCCAACATAATAATTGACTTTTTTTTTGGATGGTCCAAATATTTTCTGTTTGAAAAAGTAATGCCTTCAATTCTTCGTATTAAGGACTTACTGAATTAAAGCAATAAATTGAAAAAATGGTTGCAAATAATTATTTGCATTAAATATTAAGTGTGAATTGTTATACCGATTAAGAACATAAAACGCGTGTTATTCCTGAAATCAATGGAGGCTTTTTGGATCTATAACTCAACCGACTCTCAAGTCTATGTTCTGAACGGTGGTACTGTTGGCAATGGCTTTGCAAAGAGCTCTTAAGATTCTGGGATCGATGCCCCAGTGGCGAAGGTTCACTGTATCCGTTTGAAGCATCTCCTTGATCAAGTTTGGTGGCACAAGACCCACTTCTTTCACGAGATCTTCAAATTTTTTAATACCGTCGTCCTTATAGTGCATCGGTGGTGGATAAAGTACCCAGAATGCAGGTACCAATCCTGGATCTTCTGGTACAGGGTAATCTCTGTAGATATTAAAGAGTTTGAGCTGCGAATCACTTATGTCTATCGTTTTGAGGCAAACATTAATGCTCTCGTCGCTAGAAATCTCCTCTTCTTCGCTTTTCTTTTCCACTACTTTCTCCTCGCTCAGGACGGTCTTTATGGATTCACCATCGCCTCTTCCAAGATCCACCTGCAGTATCCACAGAAATAAATTTGCAGAAAATAAATGAATTTAATAATGGTGCAAAATTAATAATAATCTTAATAATAGCAGGAAAAACTGAATAAAGTTGATGAAGACTTAGAAAACAAGTAGAACCTTGCAAATCTCTTCCCCATTATTTTTTTCCTTTAATAACATTTTGTTTCATATGAGTTAAGCGTTGTAAAAAGCAAATAATAATGTGGAACCAATTTGCAGGCTTGTTTGTATTCGGAATAAATTTTTCGAAAAATTCAGAATTCGTCAAATTTGTACTGCTCAAGGGATTTGCTTTTAATTTGTTACTGAAATATTGTCGAATGGTACTCCATATATATTAAAACTGAATTCGATTTCTCGCAATTTGCACAAGCGATCGGGCGAACGATATTTAAGAAAAAATTCAAATTGTTATAAAATTGGAACGTACGTATGGACGTATGTGTGAAAAGCATTCGTACCCACATACAGACATTTTTTCAAACCCACTTTTTTGCAAGTTTTAGACCATTCTAAATATTCCGACATGAAAATCTTCGAAAAAAATTTCACAAAACCGAAGCTCTCTCTAAGAGAAAGCAAAAATGTATAATAACTTTCATAAAAATGAAAAACAAATTGCAAACTTCGATAGAGACAACAAAATAAAATGGTAACTTGAAAACGGGTGAGAGAAAAAAGACACATGTAAAAAAAAGACGCAATGAAAAATGTTAATTAAAGAACGAGCGATGAAAAATCAATAAAATTCGTATTACACCCATGAGTTTCCGGAAGCGTTCTTTCTTCACTTCCTCGAGAGCCGCAGCTTCCGCTTCTCGTTTGAGTTGCCATTGCGCGGCGTAAGTCGGAAGAGAAGAGAAGCGTTCCCTGTCGGATCTTCTCGGAGAATCGATGGACTCGTCGCGTTGCGTCAATATCTCCTCGCCGAAATACTCTTCTTCTTCTTCTTCTTCCCCCTCTTCCTCTTCGCTGTTTCCGCCCCACTCACCATCATCCCCAACGTGGCCAGTGAAGATGAACTCCGACGCCTGGACAAAGAGAGCGTGACTCCTCCACTAACCGGATTCGCTTAATTATTCGATTAAGTGATCTCTTTTATTCGTTCGAGCGCGTCTGGATCAGAGACGTTCGCTTTGCGTTGCGAGTGTAGCTTCTTCCGGAGTTGCGCCTATCTCTAATCGTCGTTGATCTCATCGCTGCCAGTCGAGCGTATAATTCAACCAGCGAAAAAAAAAAGACACATACACACTTTTTCTTATATACATACGTAGTCCCCCATACCATTAAGGATGAAAGGGCTCTTGCATCGCCAGAAATATCTTCGACTCTAATGAAATACACGAGTAAAACCACAAGGAAGAAATAACGGAACAGTTCTGTGTGTTTCAGGTTACAGAAGTGACAGAAATTTGACATATTTGCGCGAAAAACGTCGCTCGCCAAAAAAAAAAAAAACAGAGAGAACGCCGCGTCAGCGAGAACGCGAGATATTAATTTCACGCTTTTGGCTGAAGGCTCGAGATCGCATTAGTCAACCGTCATCATCATACCGCACAGGGAATTCACGCGTAGCTTCTTCCTAATAGCCCAAACGGCCGGTGGTCGTCTGCACGCAATAACACTTTATATCATTTCTGTTGAAAATAAATTCTCGCATTCGTCGTATATAGTTATCGTGAAACGACAAACCGTTACACGCCCGAAAATAGCTTCCCGACCGACTAAAAGAATTATAAATGTCTCCGATTTTCCTGTGCTCATAGATCGTACGCATAACCGAGGGCCAGTGAATAAAATAGTCTCGCTCGTAGCATCTTAATCAAACTCGAACAAAAAGGATCTATCGAAATTTATACATATCGGTGTGTCTCACGCCTCTGAATGGCCACGCGGGCGGGGAACCCCCAGGACTTCGTAGCCGATGTACCTTAATTGCTGTCACATCAATCACGTTCACCGAGAAAGGCTCACGACTTTGGAGGCCCGAAAATTTGAGGAATCTGTGCTGTGTTCGCAGAGAGGACCGAATTGTATTATAGACGTAACGCAGACGGTATCTTCTCGCGTTCACACGATTAGAGTGGCATATAAGTATACATGTATATATGTATATACGTGATACAACTATGTCAGGGATGACTCATTTGCTCTGGCTATTCGTCAAGTGGTTCGTCTTGTCCATTGTATTGTAATTTTCGGAGTGAGCGAGAGGCTTCAATTAACAATTAAGCCGGTACGAGTGTGTGGATGGGTGATCAAAGTGGACGTGTCGACTCGTGGAACTTGGCACATAGTCGCGCACCCGAGCGAGGTATCCCAATGAGCAATGAATACTCGGTATAAAGTTACAATCGTCGTAGGAATCCTTCGGGAATTTTTTCCTGTTTTTTTTTTTTTTTTTTTTTCCTCGTTCCTCTCGCTTTAAGTACTTTTGCGTTCTCCGACACGTTCGCGTAGGACGAACTCTAACGTCGTCGCTATGTCGTCGGTGCGCTGGCTATATAACTACGTGCCTTCGTGAGCTGCTCCCCGTTCTCCTTATACGCCGAGCGGCACTCGGCATCTCCTCCCGGAAATCACGTTTGTTTGTGAGATTCCGCGATCTCTGTGATTTGAATGCAAGGTAGAGAAAAGACACACGGCGAACCAAGTGAACCGAGCTCGCCGCGCAAGGGCTCATCATCGTCTCTCTCTCCCTCTCTCTCTCTTTTTCTCCGGGACCGCCACTGCGGTACACTTTGCCAAGATGTGGAATAAAAGCGTTTGCGTGCCGACGCGCGTTGTGTCCGTGATAGAGGCAAGGATTTTATGCACTAGTTTGAAATAACATTGAAAAACATTTTTTTTTTTTAAGATTGTACTTTTTATTGAAACTTTTTTCATCGTTATACTTAACGTTTGGGGCGAGGAGGGTGGGGAGAAGGGAATGGGGATGATCAGGAGCTTATTTACACGCACTCGCTCACTCAATATATACCTCGAAACATCATGTGCTGATTTCGACATAGTTTGCTGTATTTGTAAGAATTGATCATTGAACTGAGGCAACGGTACGAATCACCATCGCTGAAGATATGTATGCGTCGTGTGTCTGGGATAATCCTCGATGAGTCCGGTAAAATAATTAATGGAGGCGATTAAAAGTTGGAAATAATACAATACAATATATAATAATATATAAATCGATCTATCTATTCGTATAATAATATATAGTTCCTCTTCTTCTTTATAAAATAAACATTCTATTATATAAAATTTGCTTTTTTTCTTCTTTTTTCTTCTTCTTCTTCACAATTCTGCGGTATTAAAGTTACAATTGTTCGTTTACGAGCTATTCTGTCGATAAAAACTAGTCAGTGTGTATGTGTGGATGTGTGTGTGTGTTTTTTTTTATTATTGCGCGCACGGTAAATAAAAAAATAATTTACCGGCAAATTTGCACGAGATATTTTTGGAATTTTAAACGATCAAATTCGATAATATTATTTTTTTGAGCTTACGTGCACGCATGATAATAGGGTAAAAATGCGTGGAACTTGCGCGGCGCCGTTGGAACACGAGCGTTAGGATTGCACATTCGAGGGGGATGTAATCGTCGTACGAATAATAGCTAAAAATAATATTGGCTCTATATACAATTCACTCGCGTCAATATCGTCGGTTAAAGATTTTCAATCATTTATCGACGTACAATTAATTTCGTTAACCATGCTTGCACGTTTCGCTATTTATGTATGTATATATACTAATCTGGTGTCTTTACTCTCGCGATAGACGGCAGTCCAACGCTCGGTTACCACCAACGCAGCGTGACGACGCTGTTACAAAAGTATTTCGTCATAGGCGATGTTCTTATGTGAATGCTCGTGTATATAGCTATTTTATCTATAATACATATATTTATTTTCGTGTGACAAGCTCGCGTGGGTTTCATCTCTGCGTCTCTCCTGAAACAATGGAGTCCGCGCACCTATGCAACTATTTCATTAAGTTAAAAAAAAAAAGAAACGGGGGAAATAGCGTACGAATGAAAAAAAAAAAAAAAATAGTAAGGAAACAAGTAGAACGATCCTAGCGTGTGATGTATAGAGTGGCGCATGATTCCTTCGTAAATGAGTATCACAATGTCGTCTGGAGGAACGTACCGAACTGTCTGCGTTTTACGAGTGTTCGTGATAATAGATGCACGCGTCTCTGCGTCATTGTATCACAACCTGGAGTTGCGGTACATCGCATTACAATTATTTATTTATATATATATTTATTTATTTACTCATTCATTTATATATAATATATATATTTATTTATATATTTATATATATAAAAACAAACAGGATCTATAATGAATAAACGTACGGGACTCTAATTACGTGAAAGGCGACTGTGGAATGATTAATTCATGGAACGTAATCGTAGAGGGGGTGGAAGGGCGTAGCAGTTTGTGGTCTCGAGGAAGACGATACAGGCTTAGCGAAATTAATAAGTACGGGCTATGTACATATGTACAACGATAACAACCTGGCATTATCATTATCATTAATTATAATCGTCGGTGATTTATTGTCACGTCGAAGAGTATCTTGGCGCGATGCGCCGTCGAGAAAGCGAGGTGCAAGGGGCGTGAGGAGTGAAGATTAGAGTCCTTCGAATGGATTATCATAGCATGAGCTTTCATCCGAGTCTCTCTCTCTCTCGTAACATCGAGTTGGCTCTCACAGTAATCGTAGCGTGCAAGGGACATGAGGCGAGAACACGAAAGGCACGCGGCACAACGGGACTGTTCATCTGTCGCGGGGCTCGTGACACGAGCCTTGGAATAATGCTCGTCTACGTCCACTTCCTCGCTCTCTCGCCGTCGCGATCTCGCTGCTTATATATTCGTATCTAGACATATACATATATATAAGCATATACATTTTATTTGTCTATATATATACGTATACGTCCGTGTATCTCTCTTTATAATTAATTTTACAATACACTATAATCTATACCTTATGGCCGCGATTTAAAAACCGTACCTCGAGCCCTCGAATCAATTGCACATAACCGTAGACGCAGGCCACGCGTTTTATTGTAACAAAATATTACATATGGTAGATTAATTGCGCGACGACGATGAGGTTCGACTGCAGATCCGGCCGTTTGACTCGTGTCCATCTATCACTCCCGAACTCTCGCCGCAATCGGCGCCGAGTCGCGTTATTTATTTTCTCTTCTTCTTCATTTTTTTTTTCTCGTCGTTTATAAATTCCAAATAGCTAAGTTGTTCGACCGGCGATTATCGAGCCGGGGGTCTCTTTTTTTAATATATAGATTATAATTAAACGTGTACGGTTAGCACCTGGCGTGGACCGACCTGCTGGCTAGTTCCGGGTTGTTGATGCGAATACGATGGTTCCTGAAGTCGCGGTTTGCTGTACGGCTTGTGGAGTCCCTCCTCGTAGCTGAAACTCGCCGTGTTGTTTCGGGCTTCCGCGCTTGTAGGCTTGTACAACGGAGGAAGTCTGTGTCTTCCCTCCTCGGAGACCATTTCCAGACTTTCCTCAGCAGCTCCGAGGCCGCTGAGCGGAATACCCGACAAGGGTCTCACAACTGAGACTCTGGGCTCTCCGGTGTCCTGATCCTTCAGTGGATTCGCGTACCTCCTGAGATTTTCCTCGTTCTGAAGATTGTTCGATTTCTCATCGAGATCGCTTCGATGTCGATGCAACGAAGTCTCGCTGCTGGTGGTAGCGGTGAGTCCGGATCGCTGTCGCATTCGCAGATACCAGAGGCCACCGACGAGAGCGAGTAGGAGAATGGCGGCGAGAGCGCCACCGAGAACAGCGACGTATCCGCTTCCGCCGTTTCCGGAACCACCGGAATTAGGATCGCTCAGAAGCGCCGTCTCGACTTTCACTTCCAGAACGGAAGCGAGCGCGAGAGGCCTTGTCAGAGGACGACTGAGGGCCTCGCCCAAGTCTCTAGCCGCGTCTGCGGCGGCCTCCGAAAATATCGTCACTTCTATCGTGTCATTGTCGCCGGTCTTGAGATCGCACAGAAGAACGACCGATTGAGGCCTTCTCGGATCGGCGAGGAGTTTCCTGAGCCTCCGGCAGAGCAATTCTACCGATGTGCCCGTGGCGAGGGTATCTCGTCTCAGAAGTATCGTTAGCCTCGAACAGGTTGGTCCTGTGGTCGCCTGGCCCGGCCAACACGAAGGTGGAGCCGGAAGAGCCGGCGGACCGACTCTTCTTCCAGTTTCAATGGGTCTGCATTCACCCCAAGCGGGACAGGAGGGTGCAAGGCAACTTTCGCCAGGCGAGGGAACGCAAACCTCGTGGGCGAGACAGGAAGTTCCGTTCAGACAATTGCCCTGACCGCACCAAACGTTGCTGCACTGGTTTTTTCCATTTCGGCATTCGCACACGTTGCAATCGTCGTCCCAAGTCGCTGCTATGCAACCGACTCCACCGGCCGTTCTTATTTCGCAATGGGTTCCGGTTCTTCCGGGTGGACAGACGCACGAGTAACTGGCGATTCCATCGACGCACGTCGCTCCACCCATGCAAGGATCACTCGCGCACTCGTTGACGTTTATTCGGCAATCCGGTCCAGTGAATCCAGGGGCGCATTCGCACCTGAACCAGTTGACACCGTCAACGCACCTTCCGCCGTTTAGACACGGCAGAGGCTGGCAGTCGTCCACGTCTCTTCGGCAATTTGGACCCTCGAAGCCCTCGCGACATACGCATCTATAACGATCGGCTGTGTTGACGCACGTCGCTCCGTTCTCGCAAGGATTACTGGCGCACGCTGGCGAAGCTATGTGGCAAGCCGCTCCCTCCCAACCTGATGGACAGTGGCACGTGAAGCTGTCGCCTCGATCCTGACAGGTACCACCGTGCCGACAAGTTCCAGGCTCGCAGTGGCCTCCTCTGAGGGTACAAGTTTTTCCCTTCCAACCTCCGCGACATTCGCACGTGAAGTCCGCGACTCCGTCTATGCAGGTGCCGTTATTGCGGCAAGGCGAAGTCTCACACTCGTCGACGTCTGTAACAATAATAGAAGTGTGCTGTCTTAACATTTGAGATATCTCGCGAAAATCGACTGTCGGCTCTCATATGCAAAGATCTCTCTCTCTCTCTCTCTCTCTCTCTGATGTAACAACTGTGATTTTATCGTCACTACAATCATGACTAATGACAGGAGTGAATAACCAATCACACAAATACATATTTGTTCAGCAGAAGTGACTGCGTTCTCGACAGGGTTCTCACTAATTGACTTCTGATCTTATTCTGCTTATTTATTCTATATACAATTTGATACTTAGTATTTTTTCGAATGTTCATAACTACATTGGTGAGAAAATTTACAGAGGTTTTATAAAAATGAGTGAAGCAATACTTTCACTTGTGATGACATACGTGTTGATAATTTATTATTATTATTATTTTCGAGACACTTTGTAATGAATTAATACGGAAAAATGTAAACAAAAATAGAGCAATTACACATTTTATCGAAACGGGTATTAAGACAAATTATTATGAAATTAATTATGGAATATTTGAATAAACAAAGTAAATTCGAAATTATCATTCACCCCGGATTCTGGAATTTACTGTAAGATTTCGCGGCAGTGCAGAGTACCGTAATTTCTTCGTTAGATATCATAATTAGCATCCATTAATTAACATCCAGTAAAATGATATTCCTTACCTTGGTCGCACAGGTCACCGCTCCAACCCTCTCTGCATATGCACTGGAAGGAGTTGACGAGATCAACACAGGTACCGCCGTTGAGGCAGGGATTTTCACGACAGTCGTTGATATTTTCGTGACAATGCTGTCCCGTGTATCCCGGATCACATATGCATCTTCCGCCGTTGCATCTACCTCTTCCGCCGCAGGGGGTGCCCTCGCTTCCGCATCCGAGGCTCTCGTCGCCCAAACCGAACTGCGGATTGTGGGAAGCCGTTTCCGAGCAATTTTTTCCTTGCCACTGTTCGGGACAGTGACAGTAATAGTCCGTTTGCGTGTTGAAGCACGGCGCCGTGTTTCTGCAGGGATTCGGACTGCAGTGATCGCGATCGATTTCACACTGACGTCCCGTGTAGCCAACCGGACAAACGCATTCGTAAGCGTTCACGAGATCTCGACATTCGCCGCCGTTTTGACACGGCTTCGTCGCGCACTCGTCAATATCCACGTCGCAATCTTTCCCGGAATAACCCGGAGTGCAGGAGCAATGATAGTCGTTCACCAGGTCGATGCAAAGTGCACCGTGTTGACATTGGCCCACGCAATCGTTGATGTTCTTCGTGCAGTTCTTTCCCGTGAAACCACTTCTGCAACGACATCTATAAAAAGAAATGAAGGTCCCTCATTTTAATACAAAACCGTGACGATGAAGATGAGTAAGGGAATAAAGAGCGTGTTTTAGTTCTTAGATAAAAAAAAAAAAAAATGCTAAAAATGATCAGAAACCTGGTGAAAAAATGTCTACGTGCAGGAATAATTAGCATATTCGTACCGATTTTTAAAATAGAACAAGATTTAATAACAGAATATGTTAGTTTTCATCCAAATCCTCTTTTCCATGCACCCCAACCGGAAGTCATAAATTACCTGTAGTCTCCAGCGAGATTGACGCAGGTTATGGAATTCTTGCAGGGGGATTCCTTAAGGCCGCATTCGTCGACGTCAAATTGGCAGAGCGTGCCCTGCCAGGCGGCGGGGCAGTGGCAGGAAAATTCGTTTTTTCCGTCGACGCACGTGCCGCCGTTTTGGCAAGGTTGCGAGGCGCATTCGTCCATGTCGGTGGCGCAGTAGGGGCCCGAAAAACCGGGGGCGCACTCGCAATTCGCCGTTTCGCCTATCTCTCGACACGTCGCCCCATTCAGGCAGGGATTCGAGGCGCAAGGGTTGTCCACTTTCTCGCAGGTCGGTCCGGAAAATCCGTCAGGACAGGTACACCTGTACTGATCGGGCGCCGTGTTCTCGCAGGTTCCACCGTTCTGGCATGGCTCGTGGGTGCCGCAGTAGTTGAGATCTTGGTCGCAAAGAATACCGCCCCAGTTCGTGTCGCAAATGCATTGCCAGCTCGAGCCATTGCAGTATCCGTGCTTGCAGCCCGGATAAGGCGTGCACTGATCGCAGAGCTCGCCGCGCCAGCCGTGACGACACTTGCATTCACCGCTCACGTTGCAGTGACCGTGAATCGGATGACAGCCCTCCTTGCAGACCGCTGAAAATAAAAATAACCATTTGCCCATTTATAATAGTGAGTTGCGGCGGTAGAGGCTCGGTCTAGATTGAAACGTAGCGAACAATGGCTTGAATATATATATATATATATATGTAGACATAAGTATATGAAACGATCGGTTCGCTTCGTGAGAGAATATATATTGCGAGTAGGTACATGGTGAAGGCGTAGGGCACATCGGAACGCTATAATAGTATCTCTGTTACATTGCATGCGTGCCTATCGGAACAGCAACGTCGACTACCCATATTGCACTTTCCAAGTTTCCACGGGGATCGCAGACGAGTGCACAACATATTTCGCAACGCGTATTTCGAGCGACGGTACTCGAGCTGTCCAAGGTACAGCAGAAGGGTGTAGAGTAGAGCGTATTATGACCTGAATTAATGATGGTCTGATATACATTGATCTATGTGTAAGGAAAAGATTTTATGGAAGGCACAAGGACTGCACCTTTCAAGAAGATGACACAATTAGTCACGAATGAAAATAACTTTCCCAGTGATTGAAAAGAAAATTTTAATGCTATTTCGAAAAATCCGTGAATTGTTTGTCGATGAAGCATAAGCAATTTCGCGTGTACTCATTTTTTATAACCATAATTGATATTTTGATGAATTCTATGAATAAATTTCTATGAAGATAAGTCTGATTTTTTTTTTTTTATAAATAGGAACAATTGTGTGGTATTTTCAATTACCAAAGCATAATCTCATCTCCATTCCCAGCAACATTTCCCGAATCATCCATGGTAATACAGTAAGTATTCGTCAGAAGTGATATTTCTACTTCTGGAATAAATGATGTTACGATAAACGTCGATCTACGAGTAAATCAAAGTATTTTTTTATTTCTAAATCGCAAGGACTACAGCTTTCGTGTGAAGATGAAACCATTGCCCGGTATTGAAATCAGCTTCGCTGGTAATTCCTCTCGCAGCATTTACGCGTGGCCGTGAATCGAAAAGTCCGTCGTTGATTCGAACGTAGAAAAATAAAGAGTGAATACGCGGTAACGCCGTCTCGTTACCAGCCAATGACTCGCCGTAGCTTCTCATTCCTTGCCGATGATTCCGATGCTTAGGCTCAGCTACAGTGCGCGCCTCAGCTCATAGACGCGCGCGAGTATCCTTCGCCGAGTTTTACCGGTGGATATACGCGCGGCTTTACCGTTACATCACGCAAGTGCCTGCAGCATCTTTTGATTAATAGCCTTGCCACGACTCTCTCGCACGTCTCTTCCCCCCCGACCCTCTTTTACCATTATAACGATAAGCTTCTCTCTCATATATGCTCTCCTGGACAACGGACATTTACGGATATTTATACCATTGCAGTGTGAAACTCAAGGCTCCGAATGACGATGCATCTGAGAGGAGACACTACCTGAAGAATCCACAGCAGCTAAAGCATTACTAGGGCTCCTGGGGGAAGAGAATATACCGCGTTAGGCGGCTGATGCTTTTGCCGCTGCTGCTGCTGCTTCTCTTTGTCGCATTTCGTGTCCTCGTCTCTCGTCTCATCGCGAGTTACTCGCGTCCTCGTTCACAAGAAGTGAGAAGAGGAGACGACATGTGGAAGAGAAAGAGTAACCCTCTCGCAGGGAGAGAATCGAGCCAATCAGCGTACCTCAACGTTATCCCGCATCAAGATCCAACATCTCTGAGAGCGGCGAGGAGCTGCTCGCAGCACATGCACATACAGAGAGCGGCACGATTTCTTTTGGGGTAACCAGCGAGATAGGCGACGAGGGTTGGGGAGGGAAGAGATTAGTGTGACTGGACCCGCGAGAACGGTGACGACGCACGAGCCCCCAAAATCTCCGCAGCATCATTTGCTTCTTTTCCTACTTTACTTTTTTTTTTTTTCTTCTTCTTTTCTTTACTTTTTTCGAGCGAGCTCTTTCTCTCTTTTTCTCAAGTCTCGATGCACGGCTGTCACTTAACGCGCGTTATCAAACGGGCCGGACGTCAAATAAATTTCGTTGACGTGTGGGCCCCACTGTATACTATACTATATGTGTGTGTACTATACGATACGGCCTTCTTCGAGGTCGGGGGGCCTTGTGCAATGCGCCAAGCGAAGGAATTACGTCCAGCAGATGACGAATCCCGATAAGGCTCATCAAGTCGACTCTCCGTCTTCTCCGTTCGCTCTATCTCTCCCCTTTACCACTCACATTATCTCTCCCCTCACTCTCTCTCGCTCGATGCATAATATTAAATGCATTAACCGTGGGTTATATTTTATTCGAGCTGTCAATCTTAAGTAATTATGTATTCTTTACAATACCTTCGAGCTATTATTTTACCATTGGAGGATTGACATTTTTGTGTCAACGAAGGTTTCTCGTGTCAACTGTTGACAATACTTTTTTTTTTATCGTTTGAAGTAATACTTTGGTAACGGTGTGTCTTTATATACTTTCCAACGATGTATGAAAAATCGATTTACATTCGATAATAAGCTATAATTTGATTTGAATCGATGATGGTTTGATATGGATTGATTTGTGTGCGAAAAGAATATTTTTCTGAAGTCGCATCGTTGACACAGCCCTCCTATTATAGCATGTATATCTAGGGGTCTGTACATAAGGCTGCCGGCCTTTTATGTTAATAATAACTGCAATGTTTATGAATAATTTTCTTAAGCAAAAGGCCAAACTTGATAGAAGTATGTAAAGTAAGGTCACCAGTGAACAAACAGTTAAAACAGTTAACATATCAAAAATCCGAGAACACCAGTAAATTTACAGACCAATCTAATCTACACTTTCATTCGAAGGCACCGACGAAATAATTGGAGGATTGACATTTTTATGTCAACGACGGTTTCTCGTGTCAACTGTTGACAATACTTTTTTTTTTTTAATCGTTTGAAGTAATACTTTGGTAACGGTGTGTCTTTATATACTTTCCAACGATGCATGAAAAATCGTTTTACATTCGATAATAAGCTATAATTTGATTTGAATCGATGATGGTTTGATATGGATTGATTTGTGTGCGAAAAGAATATTTTTCTGAAGTCACATCGTTGACACAGCCCTCCTATTATAGCATGTAGTATATCTAGGGGTCTGTACATAAGGCTGCCGGCCTTTTATGTTAATAATAACTGCAATGTTTATGGATAATTTTCTTAAACAAAAGGCCAAACTTGATAGAAGTATGTAAAGTAAGGTCACCAGTGAACAAACAGTTAAAACAGTTAACATATCAAAAATCCGAGAACACCAGTAAATTTACAGACCAATCTAATCTACACTTTCATTCGAAGGCACCGACGAAATAATTGGAGGATTGACATTTTTATGTCAACGAAGGTTTCTCGTGTCAACTGTTGACAATACTTTTTTTTTTTAATCGTTTGAAGTAATACTTTGGTAACGGTGTGTCTTTATATACTTTCCAACGATGTATGAAAAATCGTTTTTCATTCGATAATAAGCTATAATTTGATTTGAATCGATGATGTTTTGATATGGATTAATTTGTGTGCGAAAAGAATATTTTTCTGAAGTCGCATCGTTGACACAGCCCTCCTATTATAGCATGTAGTATATCTAGGGGTCTGTACACAAGGCTGCCGGCCTTTTATGTTAATAATAACTGCAATGTTTATGAATAATTTTCTTAAACAAAAGGTCAAACTTGATAGAAGTATGTAAGGTAAGGTCACCAGTGAATAAACAGTTAAAACAGTTAACATATCAAAAATCCGAGAACACCAGTAAATTTACAGACCAATCTAATCTACACTTTCATTCGAAGGCACCGACGAAATAATTGGAGGATTGACATTTTTATGTCAACGAAGGTTTCTCGTGTCAACTGTTGACAATACTTTTTTTTTTTAATCGTTTGAAGTAATACTTTGGTAACGGTGTGTCTTTATATACTTTCCAACGATGTATGAAAAATCGTTTTTCATTCGATAATAAGCTATAATTTGATTTGAATCGATGATGTTTTGATATGGATTAATTTGTGTGCGAAAAGAATATTTTTCTGAAGTCGCATCGTTGACACAGCCCTCCTATTATAGCATGTAGTATATCTAGGGGTCTGTACACAAGGCTGCCGGCCTTTTATGTTAATAATAACTGCAATGTTTATGAATAATTTTCTTAAACAAAAGGTCAAACTTGATAGAAGTATGTAAGGTAAGGTCACCAGTGAATAAACAGTTAAAACAGTTAACATATCAAAAATCCGAGAACACCAGTAAATTTACAGACCAATCTAAACTACACTTTTATTCGAAGGCACCGACGAAATAATTACAGTGGATCGCCAAGAGAATAGTCAAATTGATAAATAGAATATTCAGTTAATCAAAATTTCTCGTGAAGTCCCCAAAAACTGTTGTTTTCTACCTGGTAACTTTTTACTGGTGCATTCGCCGTATTAATTGTTTTGAAAATTTCGGCCCGAAGCTACTTATTTTTTATTATTGTGTCATTGATATTTTCGTGACATTGGGACATTCTCGTGACAACGTCACTGTTCTCAATTTTTTTGTTACCATTGCACGTGGTACGACGTACGGAATAGAATAACGTGTTTCATAGGATCCAAGCTAAAAAGTACGCTACCGCAAGTGAAATCGTGCATTGAGAGCTGCTGACATTATGGTTGGTACTTACTGGCTATAGCTAATCCTATCTATACCTAAGGTGCTTTACTATATAACACCGTGAGTTCGCGAGACGGCCGGGGGCCGTGAGGACGAGCGCAACTTTGCGCAGCGGCCGCGGCGTGCGAAGCCTTCGCGTTGTAACACGAGTGAAATTCTCTCCGTGTGCGCCGACGATCGACCTTTCGCGGTATAAGGCCCAGCGCTAAAAATCTCAAAGCCAGTTTTCTCGTGCGGGGCTCCTCTTCGCTCGCAGCGAACGAGGGACCTGAAAGCGCTCTACCGCGGATCTGATACCGGGACTCGGGGTTCTGCAGGCCCTGCTGCACATAGTCGTAGTGTTTTGCGCGTACTATATGGGGGCAAAATGGACTAAATGTCGATTAATAATCAGAATTACGAGTAAAACGGCAACCCCTTTAATTACTTTTTAAAACGTTTTTCCTTTCCAGTTTCATCACAATCCTTACTTCGGATAATTAATTAATTACAAAATTAAATGACCACAAATTTTGTTTCAAATTTTACTCCAAATTTTCTAACCACTCGATTTAATACAAAATTCGGGCGTGAAGTTATAACCGAAAAAAAGAAAAATCTGAATGAATTTTTTGAAAAATTCGAATTCGATTTGAATCTTCGAATTATCGATTTTTCTTTAAATGAATAATTTCAATTATTTCATCTACTCACAAACTGAAAAAAGTCGTTTTTGAGGAAGCTTAAATAGTGGCCGTTTTGCCCCACGCTTGATTTGCCTCCATTTACCATACCCACATGTATATACATGCCGGCTGTGTGAGCAACGAGGAAGATCCTCGAGAGGTAAGATATACCTCATGATCGCCTCGACTAACGTAGGTTACAAGTCGTAGATATAGGTGACTAGTCAAGAATAAATGACAAAATGCCTTATCATTCTGTTCTGATTGCCTGCAGGTATAGGCCACGGATAATGTATATCATCTCGGGCTGTAACTACCCGTACAAATGGACGGGAATATCAAGGGAATGTGAAAGTTCTGCTTCTATGGCTTTTCAATCGATCCCATTTTGTTCCAGTTCTATAATCAATTTCAATTTGTTGTACTTCTAGATTTATATAAGAATATGGTTTTGTACAATTTTCAATTTATCAATCGACTGACAGCTCGTAAATATTTATTTTTCGAAGAGAAGTTACAAGGAGTATTGAAAAAAGTTAACATTTTTTCCCGGATATAGATAGTCGTTTTCGAACAAGTTTGCATTTATATCTTTTAAACATAATGGTAAATTGTCAGACTAGTACGATAAAGTGGTCATTATCGCGCGGAGGTTAGGAAGCCGCGCATAAGGCAAGTTGAGTGCTAAAACGACACTAGGCGAAGCCAAGTGTTGTTTGTAGCGCGAGAAGAAGCGAGTGCAACGTTGCGACATTATGTGCATGAGTTAAAAAATAGTACATTGTGATACTAGTACGATAAAGCGGCCATTATCGCGCGGAGGTTAAGAAGCCGCGCATAAGCCAAGTTGAGTGCTAAAACGACACTAGGCGAAGCCAAGTGTTGTTTGTATTATGTGCATGAGTTACAAAAGAACTTTTAACACACTCGGTGGGATAATGGATATTTTACGCTCGCTTCGTGTGCCCTATTTTTTTACACCGTTTTAAGTAAAATATTGAACAATACTCGTTGGAAAAACTTGAAAAACGGTAACACATGTCATTGCAACACTCATTTCACATTTTCATGGTAATATACTATTTTTTAGACGAAAAACAATATATCAGAGACGTTTGTAATGAATTGCACTTTTCAGCAGACATTAGTAAGATTTTTGGATGAAAGGTTAACAAGATGCCTAAACAAAGCTAATGTTCCAATGTAGCAAATATGCTTTGATGGAGGCTATAGAATTAAACAAATTATTAGAGGATGATCTTTTCACATAATTTAAAACCTCAGACTCAGCTCATAGCTCATAATTGTTTGCATTTAGAGGAGAAGCAACAAGAGGACTTGGAAACATTAAACAAATTAACCCTGCGATGACCTGTCGGGGTCAATGTGACCCCGGCGAGGGTCAGTCGTGCCTGCAGGCTATCACAAAGTGACGTCTAATTTGATACATCAACGTTTTTTTTTTTTTCATGGTAATTTTTGAAAGGTAAAAAGATCCTGACGAAACTTTCATATTAGAAAATACCCGTCCATCGCATTGATAATTAGAATTAGATAATTAGATATCCGAAATGAGAAAACATAATTATCTCAAACAGAATATCGTAGGTGCTAACTTTGTAGCGTATGGAACATTCTATTGATTGTAAAATAAGCTGTTCCCAGTTAAATAATCACTGCAAATTATCAAAGCTAAACATTTGTGGGGCTTTCCAGTATTAGAAAATTACTATTTATAACATTGATAAGTATGAGCAAAAGATGAAGGTATATTATTTGGAAGGGACCATCTTAGTTGCCAGTTGAATCACAAATGAATAGCTGGACGGTGAAATAGTAGAAATTTTATAACGACAAGCAGTTTTTTTCCACGATAATCGTAAGTGCAAACTATTTAGCATGCTGAAGATTCTATTGATTCGAAAATAAGAAATAAGATTAATTTTCAAAGGAAAAACTTTGTCGAGCTTTCGAGTATTAGAAAATAATTATGTATAGCGATGATAAATATGAGAAAACAATGAAAATAGGTTGTCCAGGCGGGACCACCTTAGTCGCAACTTTTTTTTTAGCGCGCTCCAAGTTTTATTAAATGACAAATAAATAGCTAGACGGTGAAATAGTGGAAATACCATAACGGAATGGGTCGTTTGATAGTTAAGAGAGTCATAAGCGATGAGGGCCGGTGACCGGACTGATGTTGCATTTATACCTCGGCCGTTTGCGCGAGCCGTGGGGAGGCGGAGGAACGATTAGGCAGCGAAGAAAGAGCCCACTGTGTTATACAGTATATTAGTCCTGGAGTCTCGCCATTGTGAGAGCGGGATCTGGCGTGATGTCGCTACCTTTGTGTAAGATCGCCCCGCTTCCGCCCCTCGTACGACATCGCGCGTCTAACGCGTCCGCCCATTAAAGCACCACGCTTCAAGATAATTCGTATGTTTTACGAGCGTATACTCTTCGCGTTAAGACGAGGAGCGCGCGCCCTTCCCAATGCTACCGCTAACTGTCAGGGCTGCGCTCGTCAGTCAATCACGGCACAGCAGGCTGATTCAACGATTGAAAAATCTTCATTTCACCACTGAAAAACATTTCTAATTCGTCAGTGACTCGCGTGGGAAAAGACCTTTTTTTTTTCACCGGGTACACGAAATCCTTTCCATTTCCCAAACTTGGGAACAAGCACACGGTAAAACATGGTTCTTTGCGGATAGGGACCAAAGTAACAAATCTGCTGGAACTTCACAGCGTGAACACCAATGGTGTTAATTTGAAAATCATTTTTTATAATTGGTAGAAACAATTATAAATAAATTCGCGGTCATTTTTTCACTTGACGCATTTATAAAAAGATGTTCGTCACACTCTTTCATGTTGTTCTCTTTTTTGCAACTTACGCGACATTTTTATTGTCATCGGTGACATTTTTACACGAAATGGAAAGGCCATTTCCCAAACTTGGGAACAAACACACCGTAAAAAATGGTTCATTGCGGACAGGGACCAAAGTAACAAATATGCTGGAACTCCACAGCGTGAACACCAATGGTGTGAATTTGAAAATCATTTTTATAATTGGTCCAAACAATTATAAATAAATTCGCGGTCATTTTTTCACTTGACGCATTTATAAAAAAATGTTCGTCACACTCTTTCATGTTGTTCTCTTTTTTGCAATTTACGCGACATTTTTATTGTCATCATTGACATTTTTACACGAAATGGAAAGGCCATTTCCCAAACTTGGGAACAATCACACCGTAAAAAATGGTTAATTGCGGTCAGGGACCAAAGTAACAAATCTACTGGAACTCCACAGCGTGAACACCAATGGTGTTAATTTGAAAATCATTTTTTATAATTGGTAGAAACAATTATAAGTAAATTCGCGGTCATTTTTTCACTTGACGCATTTATAAAAAGACGTTCGTCACACTCTTTCATGTTGTTCTCTTTTTTGCAATTTACGCGACATTTTTATTGTCATCATTGACATTTTTACACGAAATGGAAAGGCCATTTCCCAAACTTGGGAACAAACACACCGTAAAAAATGGTTAATTGCGGTCAGGGACCAAAGTAACAAATCTACTGGAACTCCACAGCGTGAACACCAATGGTGTTAATTTGAAAATCATTTTTTATAATTGGTAGAAACAATTATAAGTAAATTCGCGGTCATTTTTTGACTTGACGCATTTATAAAAAGATATTTGTCACGCTCTTTCGTGTTTCTTCTCTCTCGTGCAATTTACTCGACATTTTTATTGTCATCATTGACATTTTTGCACATTTTTTTGTATCGACCACTCTTCAGTATCGTGAAATAACTTGAATCATTCTGCAACACCGTTAGTACTAAAAATCAACACCATTCGCGTTGATTTCAATGTAGTCCCCATGGGTCCATTTCTTTGGTGTAAATGGGCAACACCGCATTTTTTCATTCAGTAGCAGGATCGATATGTTATGTGCTTCGTGGTTTCCTGCCGTCGTGGCAACATGTCTCGAGGGATAACTAACTTCTTTAGTTCGTCGGTGATTTCAAGTTACATCTTTATAATCTCCCGTATAAACTGTACACGGAGTGACTGAAAACGATTTTCCGAGGTCTAGCTCGACCGGTCGTCTAAGGAAAGGTCAGACGAGAACGGCTTTTGCCACCAACCGCGCGAGCTGCAGTAGCTGCTGCTGCATCAGCGAGCCTAACTCTCGGGTCGGTGAAAGAAACAGATAGATCCTCCTATTTTTCTCGGTGGCTGCTGCACGAATCGCTTCTGTTGGGTAATATTCGCATTATAAAGTAAAAGGCACATCTACGCGAACTCTGCATGGCAGAAGCTGTATTCGCAGTTAGGAACTAGCGATCTAAGTAGCTGACTGCGTTTCGAAGTTGTTCCTGCGTAGGCGCGTACAGATAGACGTCTGTAATATTAGTTTTTCCGTCGAATTTATGAAGAACTTTGAAATTAATTTTCCGATGTATCGCACGAGTGCGTTTCACTCGTGCGATACATTCAGGTGAAGGCCAGTCGGACGTTTCTTACTGCTTCTTATATAACAGACTGATTAAAAAGCGTGAATAATTATTCGTCAACAAAGAATGAGACGATTTTCTCCAGCACATAAATCTTATAATCATAATGCCGCTAAAATAAGCAGCACGTAATGAAAAATTATTTATACTTATGTTGTGTCAAGACAGTAATAATATATTTTTCGAAAAATGCGATTTTGCTTCCTCATAAAGCTATTTGTTTTTATGATTTTTACTTTTTTCTTCGACACATAATGAGGCGCAAAATTCTACTTTATTTTTCTTTTGGGCAATTGAGAAAAAAGTAGAAAACATTTTTTTTTGTGAATTGACCTTTTCGATTGATACGGCTAATTTTTTTCAGAAATGTGTCTCAAGTAGCTTTTTAATCAGTGACGTTTATTTAGCTGTTGCTATTAGTAATTCTCGCGCCGTAAGTGATAGTAAAAAAAAAAAAAAAAAAAAAAACGTGAAACGTCGAATATCTGAAAACTCACCTGTCTCGCAGTCTGCGCCCTTCCATCCCTGTATGCAGACTTTGTCACCGTTCTCGTCGCAGGTGTAGTGACCGAATATGTCGTCTCTCGGTCTGCAGAATTTCGTGCAAGTGGCATTGTAATAGTGATCCGCGCACTGGACTCGCACCCGGTACGCCAAATGCGCGTTTCTGCCTTGATGATTTAAGGTGTGCCACGTAGGTCCTGGTAGGACGATACCGCTGTAACTGGCTTCCTCGATTACGCCAGCAGTTGGCTCGTCTCTCGCCTGGAGAATGAGCGTGAATTGTCTCTGTAAGCAAAAAAATCCAAAATGAAAACTGGCCATTGCTACATAAGTACATCCGCATTACGTGCGAATTAATTTAAGGCAATTCCGCGCAATCTGCAAGTGCGAAGTCGTTTAATCGGCTCCAAAAACGGCGTGACTATAACGAAGGTAATAAACAAACGAGAAATAAAATAAAAAAAAACGTACAGAAAAAGAAAGGTGAGAACGAGGCGAAGACTCAAGAGGGCATAGCACCTCGTACATATACAGCTGTCCCAATGGTCCTCATTTTCGTGGCCGTTGGGGCCACTGATGCCTTACGACTCTCGAGCTTTTTATTTCTCGTTTAATTATTCGGGATCAACGTCGGGGCGAGGACCTTGAAACGCTCGTTGGGTTTTTTTTCTTCTTCTTCTCCTTCTTCTTTCTTTCATTCGAAAGGCCCATTTTGTGCAGCACCTCTCACAACTCTCACGACGCTCCAATCTTTCTCTCGTTATAAAGTTCCGCATCATTCTGTGACGAGGGAAAGAGTATTATAGTGCATACTATAAATAGTATCCTCGGCAGTTATCCGGGATTCGAAAGTCGGATAGTGGAGTATGCACGTGACGAAACATTTCTCCCGTGAACTGAGAAAACCCTGTGAGAGAGCATTTATTATTATTGCCGTTGATCCGAGGCTGCGTGCGCCGAGGTGAAGCTTTCAATTGGTTATTTGATGAATTCCGCTGCGATAAATAAAGTAGCGCAGTATAAAACATCGCGATCGAAGGAGGCACGTATTAAAGATGAAGTGGACGTGCTTCTAGCGCACGTCGCATATACAATCTGTAGGGAGACCTCGAGGGCTTCTTCGGAGTCGTCGCCGTCGATGTCGTCGTCGTCGTCGGCGGGTGTCTGATCGTCCGATCGTGCTGTAGAAAGCTGTTGGTTGGTTCGCATGCGAGCACGCTGTTGGCAAGTGTTCCTGATCGAGGACCGGTCTTGCAAAGCAGATCGTACAACGGAGAGGTGCATGATGCGTATATACACATCGTTCCCTTCGGGATATAGCCAAAGCAACGCACACCGTGCAATACCCACAGCTTAGAGTGGCCACAAAGAGAAGCAGAGAAGACCATCGAACGTAGTTCGAAGAGACAGAAGAGATCTCCGTATCGTTTCTGTCGTCGGAAGCCCGAAGACGCGACTCGTTCTCGAGAAAACGAATTGAAAAAGATTCGAATGCGTTATATATACACACCGGGAGCTGCTATACCAAGCGCGAGCTACCGGAAATTGCTTCTGGAGATCTCGAGCGGTTGAATCGTTGCAGCAGGTAGACGTATAAAACCATGGGATATATACTTCTGTGTGGTATAATGTACAGAAGTACATGGTGCATCGGAGGCGAGAAGATATTGCCCCGGGAAAAGCGTCGATTCACGAAGCCTCGATTAATTATCGGTTGGACGTGGAGTCACCACTAAAAGCTACCGCTGCCCGTCGTTGAGCGGTCAGCAGAATTGAAATTTCGTGGTACACAGCCGTGTCTCAATGCTAATGCGTGGGTGGCATCAGCGGTGCCTGGTTGAAATCGACACAAAGAGGCTCTGTTGTCTCCTTCGATAGCGGTGCACTTATATATATATATATATAGCAACCGCGGGATATACATATAAGTTGGTTGTAGCTGCACATAACATAGTATAATAGTATCCGTGCGGAGGTTCGCGGGGCCAGACGTCTGAACGTAAAGTCCAGTTCGCCACGTCTCGCGGAGTTGCGAGGAGCACCTAGAGTATATGATGAGCGTTAATTGGTGTTAATTGGTGGCTCGCTCGAAGCTCCGCTTTCCCACGCCCGCGACTTTTACGCTCGCATTTTGTTGTGGTTTTTTTTTTCCCATTTTTTCCATTGCGCCATCACATTGGCTTCTTTCTTTTCGCACTCCTTCTCTCCACTCGTTGTTAGGTTTGTCCGACACGGGTCGCTCCCTTTTTTATTTTTTCGCACCTACATCCGCGCGTACGTTTGTATTCTAATTCGCCCATCCGCACCGACAGCGTCGCCGCGACGGTGCGGTCAAAGCGGACCGGAGCCTTTGTGACTGGCCAGCGGGATTTTTGTCACTGACGGAGCCGATCGTCTTTGTCGGTGGGCAATTTCTGCTGGCGAATATGAGAGCAACTTTGCGGAGCTGGGTCCACTGTGGGTGATTGTGGGTATGAGCGTATGTATATGCATGAGAAGAAAAAAAAATGGACGGAAGGTCAAGCGGGTGAATAAGGAGAGCCTTAGAAGGAGACTCGGCTAGTTTATATTAAGGAGCTCGTATTAGGGATGGCAGCAGCAGCAGCAGCAGCAGCAGCACTGACAGCAGCAGCAGCGGCAATGGAGAGACGTATACCACTAGGAAGAGAACCTCGTGGTACATCATGCTTGTCGGAATTCCCGTGGGCGTTTGCTGTACTATATACACATAAAACTATCGTAGTGGTACTTATAGAATATATATATACACATAAGTGCATATATATGTACTTATGTATCTCGAGAGACACTCTCGTGACTTTGTTAGAGTTAAATCGGGCTTTGCAAAGGATTATGAGGATGCGAGTCACTGCGCGAGTATTCTCTTCAACATTTCTTTTTTCTTCTTCATCTTCTTCTTCTTTTTTATCGTCATTCCTCTTTCTCCGAGTCTTCTTGTACCTCGTGATCTTCTTCTTCTTCTTCTTCTTCGCCCTCTTCTTCGTCTTCTTATTCTCGTGCTTCATCTTGTACCACTCGGACGATGCATCTTTTCCAACGTTGAACAGTCTCCACGAAGAAGACACGCAAGCATATACACACACAGAGTTTGTACATTGGAGTCGGTGGCGTGTTGGAAGAGAAATCCCAATGTCTATCGAGGAGAAGCATGCAGAAGCAGCACACAAGCCGAGCCAACGGGCAAATAGAGTTTCATCTCTCTATCGTTGAACGAGCGAGGAGAAATGGCACTATTTGCTCTCCGCTGTCTCTGTTTGACTCGTGGCTATCACCGACTTGCGGTGCTCTCCTCCCCCGCGGGGACGAATCGAGGATTGGACGCGCGCGCGCGGCTGGCTCTGCTGCGTCTTGCGCGTTACGAATACTAATTCCTCTTTGATCGCTGGAGGCTCATCCGGTCGCGTAGGTTCAGGTTCACCGTAATAATTAATCATTGAATCGATCATGAACAAGTGAGTTCCGGCGAAAGCCCCTTGCTCTACAAGACCACGAGATTCATCTCTCTCTCTCTCCGCTTGCGCCTCTCCTCATCCCTTTCCTCACCTCCAGCTACTTGAATTGATTAAGCAACTCAGGAGCAGCATTGGAATAAATTTACAACTCCCCGTACGAAATTCCTCTTTACTCGATAGCTCGCAAGAACCTCTCACTGGATAAGGTGGATGTTTCAGTCATTAACACATTACCAAGTGTCTTGAAAAACATGTAAGGTAAACATGGGAAATAAAAAAGAGTACGAGAGAAACAAGAAAAAAAAAAATGCAGTTCTACTTAATGGATCGAGATGCAATGAAGCGTGATTTTCAATTTTTAATATGCAATATTCCGTGCGTGTACCGATAGAATTAATATTGAATATTAAGCGTGCGAAGACTTGGATAATGGCCAATTGACGATTAATTTATGCGGCTGTAAAGCATTGAAAAGATGTTGCAATTATTTGCTACAGAGATTCGCACTATCAATGGCTGCGATAGATAATACGAGGGAGATTCTTATCACGGATTAACGAAGTCTATTCAGCGGATAAGAACGATGAATAGGAGTGCATTAAGGTTTTTGTAATAGCGGCAGTCTCGCCCGGTCGTGGTAACGAGATCGAGCGTCACGACGGCGACGAGACGCGTGATATAGCTCGACGGGACAAAAAATCGTCGCGTCTAAACGCTGGGCGTCAAGGCACGTAACGTTTATCGAGTGCCCCCCCAACCGTGAGTATGGATACCTGGACGCTCCGTAAGTACAGTAAATGAGGAGGAAATTGCGTGTATTCGAGAGGGTCGTGGGCATATCAGTGACATTAGTGTCAGTGGTGGTATACACTAAAACATGTATGAGGTGCCTGCCTATATACACGTATAGGTGTATATCTATGAGAATGCAAGCACGCGCACCGAATAGAAGCCTCGGGAGCTCGATTCTCTTCTTCGTCCTCTTCGTCTTTGGTCTCTATGTCAGTCAACGTGCCTCGGCGTTTCGCGGAAAAGATCGAACGAGAGGTACGTGAGGACGCGTACAAAGTTGTCTCAAGTCCACACAGCTAGTGGTCGGAGTATATAGTATGTATGAGCTCGCGTATACGTAGAGAAGCGATCAACGGAGTGTAACTGAAGGCACCGACAGGTTGAGAGACGTGCAGGCACGAGAACGACAAGAAGACGACGCGCACCGAAGGAGGAGAAGGAGAAGGAAGAAGAAATAGCAAAATAACCATATTCGAGCACTCATTTCTCCCCTCCTACGATGCTAAAATAAAATCCCTCCATTTCTGTTCATTTTGCATGGAAATAAAAGTAGAACGGTAAAAAAAAAATGAAGACGAAACCGGAAGACAGGGAAGTAAGAGTTGCAAAAGAAACGGGCACTCATTTCTCCCCACCCACAATGCTAGAATGAAATAGCTACAGTTAGTAATTTCTGTTCATTTTACATGGGAATAAAAGTAGAGCGGATAAAAAAAAAAAAACAAAAATGCAGACGATTCCGAAAAACAGGGAAGTAGAGGTTGCAAAAGAAGAATATTGGGGCACTCGTTTCTCTCCACCTACAATGCCAGAATTAAATTACTCCATTTCTGTTGATTTTGCATAGAAATAAAAGTAGAGCCGATAAACAAGAAAAAAAAAACGGCACTAAAGACTAAAGAAGGAAGCGAAAGTAGCAAAATAACCATATTCGAGAAACCTATTTCTCCCCATCTACGATGTCATAATAAAATCGCTACATTTCTGTTCATTTTGCATGGAAATAAAAGTAGAGCGGATAAACAAGGCAAAAAAGAGACGACACCTACGGAGAAGGAAGAAGAAGAAGAAGCAAAAACAACATATGCGAACACTCATTTCTCCCCACCTACGGTACCAGAATAAAATCACTACATTTCTGTTGATTTTGCATGGAAATCAAAGTAGAGCGGACAAAAAAGGCGAAAACGAAAACAGCATCGAAGGAGAAGCAAAAAAACTAGCAACATAACCATATTCGAACACTCATTTCTCTCTCTCTCTCTCTCTCTTTATTACCCTGCAATAAAATTAATACATTTCTGTCTACTTTACTCGATAATAAAGGATAAGGAAATGAAAGTGGAGCGGATAAAAACGAAAAAAAAAAGGTAATACCGGATGAAGAGAATGATAAGGGAGAAGAAAATAGCAAAATAGAAATATCTTTGTACTCATTTTTCACGACTTACTACTCCAAAACAGTATCACTAGATTTCGGTCTATCACTTATACACGCTAGTAAAAGTGAAGCGGTGAAAAACGACAAAAAGGAGGCATCTCAAAGGAGGCAAGTCATTAATCAAAGTTTGCATTAAAAAATTACCATATTCAAGCATTAATTACACCCCACATGCTGACCGACACTAAAATCATTACAATTCTGTGTACCTTATATCGAAATAAAAGTGTAACGCACGAGAACGATGCAAGAAGACAGCATCGAGAAAGACGCGAGGAACAGGGAGAGACACGTAGCAAAACTTCTACAATTAAGCATTCATTATAACCGAAAAACTTTCCCACACTAAAATCACTGCATTTCTGTCTACTTTGCATGATAATGAAAGTGGAGCGCACCGGTATTTGTATTTTTATCCCTCATTCCAGTGAAATCAATATTCAACAAGGTGAGTCGTCGCTTCTTGCTGAATTCGCGTTTTCTATTTGTCAGGGTCGCTGTAGATTGAGGAGAGAATTGAAAGAAAAAAAAAGAAAAAGAAAAGAAAAAAAAATGAAGGAACGTGGTGCGGAGCGAGAGAGTCATGCGAGGTCACCGGATGAATAATTGACAATCGATCTCACTCGTAAAACATATCCCCGTGATACACAATACGTCCGGGCGTATAATATAACAGTGTTTTTTCTTAAATTATTTTTCTTCGTCGTCAGCAGACCAATAAATAATCACGGTGCAGTCAGAGAGGTATCTCGTTCCATTACAGCGTAAGTAGCCGGCCGGTATGGGGTTGCGGGGCGGCAGCAGCAGCACCAGCGGCCACGAGCGCACTGTGCGGTGCAGCAAGGCCGATGAGCTGCAGCGAAGGGTCCAAGGACGTGAATGCACTCGCGAGCCAACAGTCCGGCATCACGGGAATATAGCTGCGAACTCGCAGTGGGTTCCTGCGGGTCTCTTTCTCTTGGCTTTCCGTTCCCAGCTCTCTAGCCGAGAGATCGGAGAGTAGCAGCACCGGCATCAGCAGCAGCAGCGCGCGTTTTACCTGCATAAAACGAGCCACAAAAGTGCCTCATTCTCTTCCTATCTCGCTTACTCGCCCATCTCGCATTCCACGTATTAAATACCTTCGTTACGCACACAACTTTAGATTCACCTAAATGGCTACACTACCTTGAACATACACACACACACACACACGCGCGCGCATATCCCGGCAAGAACATAGTGAAAGATGAAGACGAGGATAGGAGGTGAAAGAGAAGGAAAGTTTTGCCGAGCTACGAACGAGATGGAGAAGGAAGAATCGATAAAAGTTGAGAGCCACTGAAGGCGCATATACACAACGTACGACTCTCTTTCACGACTTCTCTTCTTCTTCTTCTTCTCCGATAGCTGAAGAAGCGAGAGAGAAAGCAGTGGGTACCGCCCGAGAGGGCAGCTCTGGGCCAAAAGCCGAAAAGGAAGTTTGGTATGCGGCAAGCGGAGCGGGTTCACACAAGAGCGAGCAAGCTCGTGGGCCTCACTCGGGGCCCCACGAATAAACCGATGGTCTTTCTCCCTCGAGACATTGCTGCGTTCCTCCTCCTGTTGATGTTGCTGCTGCTGCTGCTGCTGCTGGTGCTTCTGCCCAAACCGGCGCTCTGGCGACATTCTACCTTCATTTACATACGCCATTATACACCTGTACCTACAAGACCTGATGCTGACTGGTTGCATGTACGATTATTCGTTTCTTTCTCCTTCACTCGGGGCTGCGGATGGTGCGAGAGGTTTTCTCTCATCTCTTCGGTTATATAGGCGGTTAGGCTTCTCTTGATATTTGTCTTCTCTTTTCCCTCTTTCCATCATCATTTCGTACTCGGACTGTGTATATGTACACTTGTGCGACGTACACACACTTTAATGCCGTACGTAAACTTGTATGTAGCCTCTTCGGAACGTCGCGAAGGCGGAGGACGAGAGGAACACATAATGTGTGTACAAACGTCGCGTCACGTGTACCAGCGGTCCTCGAGAACGCACGTGCGTCAGTGGGCGTCGTTTCTGCTCTTGTCTTTTGGCTCTTCTTCTTCCTCTTCTTCTTCATTCTCGTTCTCTTCGTCATCTTCTTTTTCCATGCTTCTCTTCTTCTCTTTCGTTCACTGCCACTGCTCCACTCATTCCACTCGTTCCTCTTTTACTCTTCGCTCGCTGTGCACACAAATCTGTGCTCTCTCATCTGCCGAGAGCCATGCAGACATACACCTGTTCCTTCCTGAGTCATTCGACGACCGAACGGTGGTCCCCTGCGGTTTGCTCCCTCTTCTTTCTCTTTATAACGTGGCTCAAGTCGAGAGATCGAGATACAGGCGATATACACGCGGAGAAAGAGAAAAACGTCCTCGAGGCTTGGACGGACCAACGACTGACCAACGGCACTCTGCTCTCTTTTCCCGCTTCGTCGTTTATTTCCCACGATTGCTACCTCGTTGTGGTCGTGTCTTTGTATGCCTGTGCTACCAGGAGGACCCACGCGCTGCATATCAATTTATTGATTCGGCAGGCAGTCATTTTATTCTCGGAACAGAGTAAACGTTTAGTATGAGAGTGAACAGCAATCAATTATCGACAAATTTTCGAATTTATATGGCCCCCACTTGACATTAATATGAATATATTTGTGTGAGGTTGTAACACGTGTAACCGGAGGTGTATATTTTATGGGATTGATTTCTTTCATGGATTCTGATCCGATACGAAATTATGAATGTTCTCCAAGAGAAATTATTTTTTGCCTGGCCACTTTTATGTAACCACTGTCCAATATTCGTCGCTGGGACAATTTTTCTAACTACTTTAATTTGTTTTTTTTTTTAATTTATGGTAACGACTTTTTTAGTTGATTGCTGCAATGTTAAGAAACTAGCGCATTAAAAGTGATTGGTGTCAACTTTGAACGTAACCGTTAGCACACTTTTTAAAGTGTCAAAATTTCGTAAGAGATTTTTGTAAATTGTTCGGTCCGTGTCTCAAAACTTTCAACACATTTATGTTTGGGACGAGCGGTTTGGAATTCAGATTGGAATTCGACAAATTGGTGGCATTCGTCGTAAAGTTATGAGACGAATAGAATTCGAAAGCTTTGTGGAATCTCATGCATTCGCTTTTGAGTAAAATGTGATGACGGTTCTAAGGTCACAATATAAATTGACAGCAGCTGTTAAATCGTGGATTCGAACGAATACTATTTTCAACATTGCATATATTCAACATGCAACTGTAATTTAAAATGACTGAAGAATATAGTAAAATTTTTTAGAAAAAACATGAAATATCAATGCGTGACATTTTGAAAGATTTTTCGCATTATCTATCGACATACTCTAATACTTTTTGTGTCCCGTCATTTCCGGCTCGCCAAGAGCCAATGAGAACATATAAACTTGTACATTCTTATTCATCCCTATAATTTTGCTCAGAGTAAAATTATCCGACACTCAGACTGAGAGGTTATTCTTACATGGTCACTAATTGTGACGTTCACCTTTGCAGCCGCTAGGCTTACAGAAATTTCTCCGCGCGTAGGATTGGCACGTGATGCTGACTGTATTCACAAACTCCAAGAAAAAAATTGTTATTGCCTCTAAATCAACGATCACGGGCGTTCAAATAAACGTTACCTAAGTACAATTCAATAATGAATTTGTTTAACAAATATTCTCTTCACCTGAGCACAACATCATCGAGGCAACCACTTTTGTGATGTTCGAACTTAACACTCACCGATGCTCTCAATAATTGAACCAACTACCTTTGTTTTCTCAGTGCGATTATCGAAAATCACTTTGAACCGTTTCGTTTTTTTTTTTTTTTTTAAAGAAGGTCAATTAGTATTTACCTGAACTTATACTTAAAAATAATGAGCACTAATTTATTACGCCAGTAAATAAAGCATAATGTTAAATGTATACCAATTTGCGAAATCAATGAGCCGTAAATAACGGGAGCAGTAGTATACGGACTGTTCGATGAATCGCGCAGGTAGTGCAATATGATCGATGCACCGCTCGAGCTGCACCGGTATACGAGCGTGTGTGCTGCATGCGGTATAGTACTGTGAGGAGGGCGCGAGTTACGCAGAGCAGATGATAATGCCCGGCGGCCACGTGGTGCACGGTGCAGTGCTCTCTCTTTGCTGGCTGACTCCTCGTATCCGTGACGTCATATCATTGATAGAGGCGCCCACATTGGATACGCACGGGCCGTAGGTACTCGGCGTATTTCTAGCAGTGCGCGTATAGGTGAGGACGGGCGCATCGTAGAGCGGAACAAAACGAGTCGACGAAGCACGGGGGCAGTCATAGAAAACGAAAGAGACAAAGAGGAAGAGAGATGGAGATGACGAGAAGCACGCCAGCCAACGAGTTTACGAACAATAGTGCGTCTAGCCTGACAATAATAACAATCATTTGAAAAGAAATGAAGTGGGCGTAATGCGGAGGTAGAAAAAGGATTGTGCAAAGTTGCAGCCAGCAGCAGAGGCCACTTCTCGTTTCGATGCACTCGGAGAATGGACGAAGACTCGACATCCGAGCGCTTGTTCTTCCTCGTTAGTGATAAGACAAATTTCGCCATGTGAAAGTAGAGGACATGGGGTTATTATAGAGAAAGGGATGGAGATGTATACGTGCTTTTGTATATAGGGACGTTGCCCCTTAAGAACAGTGCGTGTCTGAAATAGGGAATTATCTTTATGCAAAGTATAACACGCTTCGGATGAGGTTGCAATTTAATAACTGACTGCAACCTCTAATTAGTGAAATGAGTATTACGAGCTGTTGCATAATGACGTTTGGTACTCGAAAGTATTAATATGTATTTGTGAGCTTGGTCCAATAGCATCCCTTGAAATGTTTGGCTTGATCAAAGATAAACGTCGTTGGAACAAAACACAATTTTTGAGACTGCAATAAATAAATAACTACGAATTATCGACTCTGAGAAATATTATCGATTATTTTGGATAATTATCCAAAATTTCTTTCTAATTATCCTCATTGTTTATTTGCGAAAATGTGTAAAATGCATTTCCATCCGAATTAGTTATTATTCATGGGTGCCATTTTGCCTGATTTCGTATTCAATTGCATTCCACGTGTAGCACAGTAACGAAAAAGGAATGTTGATAGGTTTTCGGTGCGGCTGAAGAGAATCGCAAAGTTGCAGCTTCTAAACGGCCACCACAGTTGCTACACAGGGGCAATCTCGGGGTTCGCACACCAATGCATAAGGTAACGGGGTGGAGGAAGGAAAGAGGGAGAGAAAAGAAGACACGAGTTGCACGAGTCAGTGGAACCGGAATCGAGTAGGTAAAATATCTCTCGGGGGATATGTACGTACGTATATATGTATATATATATATACATGGCATATAGCAATTCGGCACGGTTATCCCAGCGAACTCTCCGACACGGGGCAAACCGAACGGCTGTAAATCTTTGCTCTCCTCGATCGTGTCGAGACTCGCAGCATCCGTGTGTTGCTGCTGCTTTGTCGACGGTCGTTGCCGCTATTTTAATGAGAAACATCGGCCCGAGGCTATCAGCGAGACTCTCGGACCCCCCTAACTCTTTTATTTCACTCTTTTATTCTTTCTTCAATTCGACTTTTTTCATGAGAATTCTGACCTTCCCCAAGACACAGCGAATATAATTTATGAATTTTTCTAACCATTTCCAGTTGCTAACTTGATTCTTGCGCTCTTCAGCGTGAAAATAAATACGATAGAAGGCAACGCAAATATTTTGCCTGCATGGTAACATTTATGCACGACGTACTTACTAATGCAAGGAATAACGAAAAAAGAAATGGTAATAGGGTTGAATGTTCAACAAAATGATTTTTCACGAGGTAAGCAATTTTTTTTTTACAATGCCCGGAGAGAAAGAGATAAACGATTCCATTTTCGTATTATTTTTTTAATGCTCACTCGAAACCAACTTTTTAAATAAATTCGAGTCTTCCAAGCAAGCAAGTATACTTTATATATGGAACATTCTCCAGCAATTTAGTCACTATTTTACTATCATCTCAGATATGTTCCATTATTTGTTGTATCGAAAAACCACTAAAAGACACTCCATGTGAATTTTTTTTTTTCAGATTTTAAATTTAATATTTTAGGAAAATCTTTATTTTTCACATATTTCGGAAACTCAAATTTACTGAAAAGTGTCTTAGCATAAAAAATGTAGCTTTACGTTAGGTTTCGAATAGAACATTTGAAACTATTTCCATGTTCCGGTAATACTGATTGTTTTTTTTCCGAAAAATGGAGAAACATACTAAATTGACATTATTTCCGTGTTATTCTAATTTTTTACTCTGTAATCTTGATATGTGCCAGTCTGGTGATTTTTTGGAGATATCAACAGTAATGCAGGAATATTCTGTAATTTTCTCAGCCAAAAATAAATACCCATTTTCAAATTAAAAAACAATTCCTCCATTTTTCGGTAAAAAAATCAATCTTACCAGAACATGAAAATCCTTTTGAAAATACCGCTCGAAACCTAACACAAAACTACAACTTTAATATGGAGATATTTACTTCCACTAATTTCAAGTCTCCGAGATATGTTCATTTTATTAAAAAATAATCAGCATAATTTGAAAAATTCAATTGAAAAATCTGAACGAAATTACATACCAATTATTTTAGCGGTACTTTGATGTCGAATTTTGGATGGTTGAATTGACTTCAAATTCTTTTAACCTCATTCAGTACAGTTTTGTTTCGTGCTTTACAAAAATGAAACCGAATGGAAGCAGCCATGATATTTTGTTAGTACAGCCAACAGTATTTTTCAAGGAAGACAAGATAGCCCGGCATCCGGGTATTTATCAGTAATATCCGAGTTTCCCTGCGTGTATCAGTGGGTCATATGCTGGTCGTTGCTTTGGCTTTCCCCGGGTCTGGGCACGTGTTGTGAAGATACGCAAGTTTGAACTCCTGTTGCCGCGGCAACCTTTTTTTCCTCCTGTTTACTTTTCATAACGAAGAGAGAAAGAAAAAAAATGTATTTTTCAATAACCTCCGCGTAGGAAAGCGAGCGGGCGG
The DNA here is from genome assembly GCA_947507545.1 of Clistopyga incitator. Lineage (NCBI taxonomy): Eukaryota > Metazoa > Arthropoda > Insecta > Hymenoptera > Ichneumonidae > Clistopyga > Clistopyga incitator. The sequence continues at coordinate 6,402,318 of OX382175.1, forward strand.
CAAAAGCGGCGGCACAGAAACGAACTTGGTCTCATAATTGAATTAGCCTCCGGGTGGGACGCTAAATGGACGAGTTTGCTGGGGCAGCGTGAAATTCACAAGACGCACGTGAGCTCGGGCGTTCATAGTCTTCGTGCCAAACGAGAAACGAGAAGAATAAAATACGATTCCATTTTTCTTTCCTATTCTCTTCTTTCCCGTCACTCGACTGTATATGGCGAGGCAATTTAGGTGGTTTCTGTTTATATGCCCCTGTGGCGTCCGTCGTCGAAGCTCTCGAGTTGTGGAAAATATATATTAAATAAAAAAAAAAAAGAGGTGGTACGCACACACACTCGGATGGAAATATACAATGGGTGGTGGGAAAAGGGCTCTCGAACGTCTTACCCTTTAAGGTTGCCCTCTGTTCTTGACGCGATGAGCATGGGGGACCACTGAACACTCTCTCGACCGAAGAACCACGAGGAGATGATGAAAAATACGAGAAGAGGCTCTCGGCAAGCGAACCGCGCAACTGGGGGAGAGCACGAGTTATGAAATATACAAACATTGAGGCAGAGGCACTAGCACGACGAGACGAACGTTTAACAGCCAGCTGAGAGGGCCTCTAGTCCAGCAGCGCACTTCAAACAATCTCTTACTTTATATTCTCGAATGTGTGTATGCTCAAACGTTTAATAGGCTGGGGAGCGTTGCTGCCTTGGCTCCCTCTCTTTCTCTCTCTCTCGCCGCTCTCCAATTTCGAAGAGGTGTATGTGTTGATAGCTGGCAAAGCAAAGGAAATTTGATGCACCTCCGGGAGTCCGGAGTCCATTAAAAGATAGAAGGAAGCAGCTAACCCGATTTTCTAAAATATTCGTAGAATTGTTGGAAGGTTATTCGGTGGCAATATAAGAATTATTTATTGAGAGTTTAATTTATTTACAAACATCTATTGAGCGGGGTTGCGAATGTCAGCCATTTATTGCGAACCGTGTCCACTGTTTATGGTTTTTTTGTAATAATCAAAAGTTGCATTTGAAAAACCATCTTTTCGTATATTTCTCTGTAAACATTTATCTAAAATAACTCCTTTCTATAGTTATTTAAAAAATTAGTCACGTTTACTATATCAATGGAAAAATGGAAAAAAATATAATATTTACAAAAACTACTTGTCTGTTGGTGGCAAAGGACAACCACTATTTTTCTCATTGTCACTAAGCAGCGTACACCTTACCCTCACTTGATAATTGCCCACAATGTTCGGCATGATACGAAACATAACGAGCCAACATACAGACATGGAAATCAATTTGGAAGAAAAACCGAAAATCTGTTTATTTCCTTAGGTTTCAATTTTTTGCGAATCTTCGTTTAGCTTTATCCTCTTGCTGGATACATTGATATTGCGCGATGGTTGGATGAGCAAACTTAACGGAGCGTCGGAGAAGAAGGGTTTAACGCCACGGTTCGACGAGTCTTTTGTGAGATTCACAGGCGAGTTATCTCATACAGAGACACGGCAATAACTCTCGATCTTTCGGGACGATCGTATATACACGTACAGGTGAGGCATGCGCGGCATACCCGAAGAAGTTTGCTGTCCCGGTACAGTGCGAGGTCTGCCAATCCTTTCTCGAGATATAGCCGAACAATGCAACGCATTTGAGATCGTTGGTCGTCGTACTGCAGGCCGGCTATTATTATAGGTACTCTGGCTTATTACCGCGCGGTAATGTGTAAGCCGAAGAAAGGTAAGAAAGGGAAAGGCGCGTCTTTTATACTCGACACAATACGCAAGCACACACACACACACACACGAATACCGAGAGGGTACGATATATGTGCCAGTGATATATCTCACTCGAGTTTTGCCCGACTGTTTGGTTCAACAACAGCAAAAAAAAAAAAAAATCTCTCGAAAGTACACTCGGTGCAACGCGATGCAACGTTACCACGCTCTCGCTGGTATTTCGGAGAGAAGGATGCGCTACACGCGAAGGCCCATAGGCCCGAAGAGTGTATTGGTTCACCAACGATGGGTTTCGCGGCACACACACACATACACATCTATATATATATATATATATAGAATTTACTATGCAACTCCTCCTCGAGCTCCGAGCTACCGGAACGAAACTGGATTCCTCGACTAACGAGTGAGAGAATCGGTAGACCGGAAATATCCGCGATTCGACGCTGATATACAACAGCTTCGCCTCTTATTCACCCTCGTTTTTCCGTCTCGGCGAATAGTTGTTGAAGATTTTACGACATTTCTCATGTTCAATAACTGTTCGAAAAACGATGATGCTCCCAGGCAACCGAGAGATCGAGCCGCAGATAACGCCCGTAATTTCCGTTGAATCGCTGAAGCCAACCACCAAATTACCATTGCTCTTCTGACTTACCGTCCATCGGAAGGTGAAGTGTAGCTGAAGGGTGACGGGATCGTTGAGGGTAAATGTGTTCTGGCCGAGTGCGTGACTAGATACGTTGCCGAAGCTGCAGGAGCCTATCGCCGTTACATTAGACTGATACTCCTTTAGACACAGCCAAAAGGCTGTCGTGCACGATTCTGAACACGGCGGAAAATCACCCTTGGTCGAACTATCGAAGCCACTTCCCCCGCCGCAGCATCTTCCGTCGACCAGGGTGCCCCTGTTGTTCGTTAACGACAGTATCTGCACCTCGAAGTAACCGCTACCGGTTGTCGCCTGTCAAACAAAAAGACATTAATTATTAGTCACGAAAAAAAAAATTGATAAAACGTACAAAATAAAATATGTAAAATTGATACAAGTCAATTATTTTCGACGCTTCGATAGGAGCCATAATTATCGGCAATCTACCAACGTCAGAAAATTAACCCTAAATTAAATAATTGGGAAATTGAGTTAGACGATTGAGCAGGACTGAAAATAAAGAAAACGAACTTTGATGCCCGGGAAAATTAATTTGGACATTGGGCAAGGAGATTTTTTTCACAATGTTCCGAACGCGGAAAGGTAAAACAAAATCGAATGACCGGGAAATTTGTTCAGACATTCAAGCGGTGAGTTAAGCGAAAATTATAATGCATTAATGATTTAAGGAACATTCATTATCCAGAAAATAAATGTGTAAATTAACGTCACAGGGTATAGATTATTTAATCGCTGATAAAATAATTAAATCGAAATTGAGTAATGAAGAAAACTAATTTGAGTTTTTAGAAAGCTGCGATTTCGCAACATGCTGAAATAAGGAAATGATGAAGTGGTGGAAAATTCGATTGTCTTGTCGGTTTTGCTTGAATTCTTGAAACAAAACGAAATACCTAGAATATTAATTTAGAATTTGAAGAAAAAAAAAATACAAATATGCACTGAAATAAGGAAGTAATAAACCTCCCGATTGTCCCGTCAGTTTTGCTAATTTCTACGCTTCGTTTTTTTTTTCTCTTCACTTAATTTCGCTTCATTTCGTTTCACGAATGTACGATAATAACGGTGCGCGCAGTAAACGGTCCCACGCGAGTTCTCGTGCGTACATATCCTTTAAGCCCCACGTGCGTTAAAAGCGGTCGGTTTCTAATTGCGTGAGTATAGTATAACGACTTTGCCAGAAGTTGGGTCGCCGTTGGAGTCACCGTTGGTGGATCGTGCGTCGTTTGTTGATTTTTTTTTTCTTTTTTTTTTACAGACTCTCATATTCTCTGATTAGTTAAGTACTGGTATACACTCGGTGCTTTCCTATAGGAGACTTATAACCCTTGCTCTCTACTTCTCTCTCTCTCTCTTTCTCTCTATCTCATAATAATGGTTCCGCGGTTTCGCCTAATGGCACTGACAAATGGCCTCCGCTGTTTCGAGGCGAGAAAGAAACGGATAGCTCCCTGTCTGTGGAAACTACTGTGTATGTACATACGGTATGGGGTCAAAGTGGTGTAAGTGACATATACGTCAAGTGGCGAGGAGCGGAAGTCTCGAGTTAGGACGGGGCCTTAGGCCGAAAGGCCCCCGGGGTTCTTCCCGCTGCGTGTACAGTATATATATACATATACACACATATATATTACACACTGGGTTCGAGTCTCTCCAATAAACTGCGAGAGTCTATCTATATGGTATACCCTAACCCACAACCTCGGAGTTCTCATTTCTCAGCGCGAGATCGTCGCTTTAAATAAATCGACCTGTTTCGAAATGCTACTCGCGTGCCATTTGTTGAGCAGGTATCTAATACAAGTCGAGAACGATTTTCGTGATGGCCAGTCGAGCCTCGGACACTTCCAATAGACTTCCATTTATACTGAATCCTAAGAAGCTTTCCCGTTAGTTGACTACTCGATGCGGTTCTCCACTGGGCTAATCGTGTGCACGATTCTGAGGACACCGAGATATATATGTATACATATATACATACACATATGTGTATATGTGCATATGCAGTTTAGCTGTGGAAACAACGTATATAATATACGCGTGCGGTGCATAGAACAGCGTTAGCCTACATAATTACAGTAAAAGAGGTACATGGTGGTATAAGATCGAAGGTAGAAAGCGCAGCGCGCGTCGGCCGGTGGCGAAGAGCGAGGCAACGAGCGCGGAGAGGATCGTCTGCTGGCCTTTGCTTTCCATAACGCGCGCAGCAGGCCAAACGCTGAATAAACTTATAGCTGAGCTGTGCGCGCTTCCTTCTGCGTTATATAAGATGCTTATAGTCAGCACGACTCATGTACAGTTGATATACCGCAAAGAAAGACGTCGGGGCGCCCCGCGAGACGCGAGAGCGTGTGCCCGTCAACGCCGCTCAGCGTGCGAGTGACATTTTCGCTTGAGACCTCTCGGGTTAACCGAGCTCGTAATTGAACCAGCCGTGAGTAACGAGGGAGCTTGGAAGGAAATTTAAAAAACGCCACCAAGCTACGCAGGAGCAGGAGAAATCTAGCAAAAAATAACGTGGCTCGCGTTCATTTGGCATGAAAAAAAAAAAAAAAAAAAAACAACCCGGAAGCGAAAAACCAATGTGCTGTGGATAAAATCGTTTGTTTATAGTGATACAATGGCTACGGAAGGTTAACGATGTTCTATATCGGGTGGTTGAAAAGAATAATTGCACAATGCGATGGATCACGTTTAAATTACCTTGGACGGTATGAAAAAATTAGGTGGTAGGTCGTAGGTTACAATTAAACTCGGTTCTTAGTCAATTGTACGACATTCATGGACATTTTTGTACGGCACGTGGAAATAAAAAATTTTGTTTATAAATTTCGAGTTGATTCGATATGTAAGAATAAACTACACGTCGTAAAAATGGCAGGATAGTTATTATCTTGTGACACTAATTTCTATCGAATATGAAACGAATTTAAATCTTTTAGAAATCGCTGAAGAACAAATTTTTAATAAATTTGACAAACATTTCCTTGACATATTGAGACAAATGTTGAATGTATGGAGCACAAAATGCACGTGCTATTATTATGAAAATTAATTACCGCAAGTTCTCATGTATGAAGTATTGAAAATTAATAATTTCGGTTGAATTTAATGTTCCTTGATTTAGGATGAAAATTATTTCGGCCAATGAGCCAATTATTTACATTCTGTGATACCAAAAAGCAAGCCAGTCGATTTCTTTTCTCATCGCCAATGGAAATAACCAAAAGATTTATTTTCGAATTTATTCGTATACCTGTAATACAGTAGGTATAATGGAACGTTAATTTCATCGGGCACGGTGAAAACCACCACTGGTGGTCCTGTAATTATCCGGCAGCGGTGCCTCCGCCGCGGAGAATCTATCGACGCCGCCTTGTATATAAATACATAAAAATATGCACGCTGTCCGGGTATCAACATCGGCTCTTTACTAAAACACAGCAGCCTCGCGTTTACGATTCGATCGGCTCGATCGCGCAACAAGAGGAGGAGAAGGAGGATCGGTGTTGATCGTTATCGTTGTTTGAAAATTTATCGTTAAAAGAGACCCGACGACCGATGTATTCTCGTTCCAGCGTCTCAGCAACCGACAGAGATGTTCGTCTGTGATTCTAATATCGAAGATCGGAGAAAAGATAATCTTCGATTTTTTAAAATGTCTGCCGGTTTCCAACCACCTGTCTCCGTATTTCATGCTCGTATGTGTATTAACTATTTACGTATGTAATACACATTTTATTTATGAGCCGAACCAACTATGTATTCTATTAATTTGAACGTTTTTTTTGTTCATATATATGTATATACACATGTATGTATATGTGTATATATGAGAGGAGATTAGAAGGACAAGTCGATGGCACGTGCAGAGGTAAAGTTTTGTATGTTGGTTTATAACGATTATGTACGCAATACAGTAAGTCCTGAGTACCGTATAGGAGAGATATGCGAACCCGGTCGGCGGCTACGGCTCCTTTGAAAGTAATACGTGCGCAAATAGCGTCAAAGCTTGCGGGAGGCCAAGTGCTCCGTGTACAAACAGCGGGGATGCATCATTGGGCCGGGCCGAGGCGTCGACGGGCCTCAGGAACGAAAAGAAACTTGGCTCAGGATCGGGTGTTCGAAGAGCTAAGAGAAAAAAATTAATGAGGGAATGACTAAAAAAAAAAAAAGGACGAAAATGTATGAGTAAGGCAGAAAACTGAAAGACTATGTACGCGCAGAAGGTACCGTGTTTGCTTGACTCTTCGAGGTTTGCACAGTCTCCTCACGTGCCAACGTCAAATTACGGAAGACCAGACTCAGAACGTTCGCTCATCGCTTCTCTCTCTCTCTCTCTCTCTCGATTCCATTGGCTTCTCGCACAGAGCCACGGGAGAATAAGAGGACACGAGACAAGTCGTGTATATACGAGGAACAAAAAAAAAGTCGGTTGTCGAAATAACTGATTCGAGATTCTTACAGTCCCTTCAATAGCTGGTGCGGCTGTGTCGCCGTGCACACACTATGTACGAGACGGGAATTCGTTTATTTTTCGTTTTATAATATCTCCTCTCCGCCGATTCTACCTTAACGATTTTCGATTCAGTCGGTGTCATCGCGTTGTGGGTTTCCATAAAAGCGTAATCTTCTTGAGGAGAGCTATTGGTGAATGTATCAGCGACTATGTATGCCTCGCGTGAATTTAACGATCCTACGGTCGTTTCGAATACCTAAAACGTGCCATTATGTATAGAATTACGCAGTTACCAAAAAATCGTGACAATAAAATTGCGTTGCCATTTTGAATATTGAATCTTACAGAAGATGACAAAAAAAAACAACACACACACTTGATAACCAACACGAAATGTTGTATTTCTTTGTTTATTTAAAGTATTATTTCGATTAGTTGTTCGTGCACATATTTTTCATTTAAAGCGCTTCGATAGAATATTTAGTGGCTTGTATCGGAAATCCGTTACTGTGTTCTCATTTAATTTTAAATTAAATTGCGCCGCGACTTCATCGTGAGAATTTTAAATAAGAATTCCTCACGTAAAAAATGAGTTACTCTGAAATCTTTATAATTATTACAAAAGCGTCGATATTTTTCTGTCGAGTTGTGATTTAGTTCATAAATCGAACGTGACTGTCGAGTGAAATTTCTTTCAAAGTTGCAATATTTTATTTATGCCACTCCGTGCATGAAGTGCCTACTTCCCGCACTCTTCGCTTCGCGTGCGAGAAGTGCGGCTTCTCGCACTAGTGGCGTAAAGTTGCGCACGAAACTCGTGCGAGAAACTTGTTCCGATCTCGTGAGTATCGTAACACTCGTGTTCGGCTCGTGCTGTAAACTCACGGTCGTGAGGAACAGTTTTTATCGCACTAGTATCCTAAAGTACAATTGCAATGCAACTGAAACCCAATTTCGTGTCAATTATTTTGCGATAACTCTCAGTGCTCTCGACGTTGTTATTATTACGAAACATCAGCAGGTAGCAAAATATCTTTTCCAAGGACTTTCGCGAGAGGACTTTCTCACGCGGTCTGAAGCGAATGGATCGTTGATAATAATCCACGACTGATTATTCAAATTCGCTACAAGCGACTCGATTGATTCAATCGCTGGGAGCGAGACGTGGAATTGAAGTCGTTAAAGAACGCATCCTCGAGTTGCTTTTAGCATCGCGGATACATAGCAGAACCTGTTACGTTGGCGTGCAATATACGTGACGATATCAGTAGCCTCCGCGCGTTGAAGCAACAGCTCTGACGATATAAGCGTAGACATCATAGTGAAGAGGGCTTTCCTTTCCGCATAGTCAAGGTGCAGCGAGCCGAACACCTGAAGTTATACTCGTGCTCGCGCTTTAATACATATATATATATATATATATACACGTGAAATGTTCGTTGGAGCACCGACTTAATACGAATAATTTGTGTAAGCGAGCTGAAAAAGAAAAGAGGAAAGGCTGAATCGCGGGGGCGTAAAAGAAGAAGAAGAAGAAGCCGCATAGTCTCGAACGACTGTAGCGTGGCGCGTGCGATATGCTCCCTGGACATTCTGACCGCTCCGACTTATTTTTTACCTTCCCTCGCGCAATGAGCCTACCACACGTTTACTTTTTCTCTTCGTAGCTTTTCTTCGGCATACATTCTTTCGTTCGTACGAGTTCCGCACGGTTCTTTCGGGAAATGTAACAACTGGTGTTGCTATCTCTTCTCTCGCACGCCGGAAACACACTCGCGAACGGTGAAAGTCTTCCTGGGATGATCCTCGTATGTGCAACGGTCATTCTGTAAGCATCGAAGAATAGAGAGTCTCACGCTCGCCACGCAAGCAATTTATCGTACTTATACTTTTTATTGATAATAATAATATTAATAATAATAATGCAGTTGGAAAGATAATAGATCGGAAATCAGATGCACGCGATCTGCAGCACTATTTGCGTGCAGCGTTTCTTCATCAGCCAGGTGTTGGAGAAGCTTGAGCAGTGGTTCGTTCCTTCTCGTTGGATTTCGATCGAATTATCATAATCGATGCTCTTATGCAATTAGATCAATTGACTACGAATCCGGGCGCTGCGGAGCAGATGCTGCACGATGTGGACAGGCAACTGTGTACCAGACATTCTCTGTCAGGTCAGTCGACTTTTTTTTTTCGAACGAGGGAACTTAATGTTTTTTTAATAATCAACCGGAATTTATCGGTACTCGAGAGTAATGTTTGCCATTTTTTTGGGACTTATTTTTCTATAAATTTGGAAATGACGTTTGTTTTTATACTGTTTATATTCGGTAATAAAAAAAATGGGACAGCTAATACAAGTTGAAAATGTGTATTTTTTATGGTTTTTTATGCAATGATATGGCTGCAATTTTATTTTCAATAATACTTTATCTTAGAGTATGATAATTAAATTTATTCCGTTCTTATATAATCGAATGCTGTTTACTTTGCTTAAAGTATTATATAATTTATCGCGATATATGTGTAAAACGCACTTAAATATCGACAGTGCCATCATCGAATACGTAAGCAGGAATAAAAATCGAAATATCCACCGCTTCATTAAAATATGAAATAATATAGAAAATCGAATGATCAAAAAAAAAAAGTCTATTATTCTATTAAAAAATGACTTTTATCACTTAATTAGCGATAGAATAATAAAAAACAGCAGATATTGCATTACGAGGGTAATTTCAAATAAATTATTCAATTTGTGTTCCTCTAGTGTTATTATCCTTTTCCGTGGGACGATAACCAATCTAGAAAATTCAATTACTCAACCTGTTAATAGGATACCTAACGATAAAAACTTTGCTCCGGTGATAAATCAAACATTTGTCTAATTAAAAGAAACTTTTGCAGGAGTGTCGGAGAAAAAAAAGTGGCAGTACTGACAAAGAATGCCTGATATCGCGCGTGCATGAAGTAACAATAAATGAGCAGAGACGAGAGAGGATCGAGAGCAACATCCAGTGTTCCAATTCCTCGCGACGCTCCCATTATCTTAATCCGAGTGTCTCTCTGCCGGGCAACTGGCGGTTCATAACGACGTTCTAGTATATTCGTGTGAGGTATAAATCAGCCAGTAGGCTATATGCATATATATATATATCTATATATAAAGAGCGGAGAGAAGACGATCGCGCCTATATGATCGAGTCTGCTCCTCACGCATCATCGACAAGCTCGTCTTAAGCTCGTACACCATAGGTACGTGACTCCGGGAGTCTCTAATAAATAAGAAACAGGAGATGAACGAGAGACGTACGACGTAAGACGAGAATGACGAGACGCGATGATCCTCTGGATCGCTTCACCGTGCTGAGCCTGCATCAGTAGCAGCTTATATTCCTCTGTATATATAGTGTAACACAATATATATACACATATATTTATATATATATATATGTAACAAAGTTGGTATGTATCGAAAAAGAGCGAACCGAGGATGGCCAACGTTGCGTCGAGGAGACGCGAAGACGCGACGACCACCGTACGGTCGTAAGTTTTATCTCTCTCCGAGCGTTTCTCGCTGCTCTCTGCTTCTCTAAGTCGCGCAGGTAGTAATTACCGGTGGCCGCTACCTGCCCGAGTGAAATAGGCCTGCCGAACACCATTTAATTTTATACCTTGGTGGTGGTGGTCAGTGGGCAGTGCTCGCGAGCGAGTTGGGCCTTCTCACGACCACGAACGACTCACGAATACCTCGGGAACTCCCAAGTGTATGCTATACTCCGCACGTATATATATTAAGTGCGTAGAACACTTGTGTCCGCCTCGAGAGATTCCCTAGGCCGGAGATGCTGCTGATACTTGGGTCGTAGCTCTTGTGGCCTCTTCTTCTTCTTCTTCTTCTTCCATGTGCTGTGTCTTAAAGGCCTCTTCTTTCTAGTCCTTCTATACAGTCTCAAATTCGACCCACATATATCTTTCACTCGGCTCTCGCGCTTCTTCCTCAGCTCCTTCTTCGCTGCTGCTGCTGCTGCTGTTGCTGCTGTTCCGCCTCGAAGGCCTATACTTTATTATTATTTGCTACCCCTCAAAATTCTCCCCACATCTTTCTCCGTCTCCCGCCTGAGAGAGAATCTATTTTACTCCGGCTGCCGGTTCTCTCGAAAGCCCACACCTCGTTGGCCGCTCGCGCAAATTACCGAAATAATTAAAAACTCGAAAACCCTCGTACGTTAAGACTGCCCTTCCTGCGATTTCGTATATTGCCTCGCCAACTGCTTGCCAAATCCTCCACCCCCTCACCCGTGGGAAATAAACTGGTTCGCGAAAAATCATCAGGCACTCGAGAGATATTTTATAGCAGCTGTTTCTGGCTGCACTTCTCCAAGATTGCTGCTTTTGCCGCGGTATTTTCATTGACATTATTATTCCTCGATTAATGGTAATGGGTTTTGTCGTCGTATAGGATGGTTAGATCAATTCACGATGATGCAATCAATCTTTGACAAGTGACGAATGAATCAGTGAACTAAATAATCGTGAACGTCATAAGTTAAAGTGGTAATTAAGAATCTAGTTAATGTGCGATAGAAATAATTTTGTGTTTTTTCGTATGCTGCGAAAAATATATTTTTAATTAATATACCTGTAGCAACATTTTTACCGCGTTTCCAGGAATAAAATGAATGCGTTTCTTCCACTTTTGTGTGGGGTAGAAGTGTTAAATCATCAGGAACTATTCGTCTACAAATATAAAAGAATTTCTATGATGATCTTTATGTATCGTGATGGAAGTGTAAAGGAAAATAGGAAAATCAACACCTTTTCAGGTTTTTCATACCAGTGTTTAAAATATTTAAAAAAATAACGAAAAATTTTAATACAATATTGCATAATACGAAATTAATATTGATGTAAAGTCCAACAGAAAAAAAAATCCTTTTTTTTTTGTCACTTTGGTTACAGATGCAACTTTTTTTAAAAATGGCACCTATTTTGGTATAAAGAATTCATGCATGCCTTTTCCTATAGTAGCGACTTTTTCAAAGTAATGTTAGGAGCGTACGGAAGTTCAGAATCTCAACAATATTCGGACCATTCTTTTCATTCTTCAAATAGATATTTGTCGCTAGCTCTAGATTTGTTTAGCCATCTATATATACATTCTCAAGACACGTATAGTTTCTGTTCCTAAACTTCCCATGCAGGTATATTAATTTTCATAAAGAAAATTTCAACAGTGTCGTGTTTTATAGCTGTTTCAAAGACATGCCATTGGATACGCGATTACCGAGGAAGTCAAATTTCGTCTCCGCAGCCACTGAGGTGTAGTTCCATGCACGTGAAACCGGCTTCGGTGTGAAAGATCGGCTATGTGTCTCAATTTACTTCATATTCGTGGCGGCCTCTTCGTGAGAGCGAGAGTGCGCTTAATCGAGCGTACTTAAATACCGAAGTGCACCGCATTACAGCAGGGAGCAGTAACAGGTGTACATCGAGAGTGTCACGAGTATCGTGTATTACGCGACGATCCTCGACGACAAGCTGGAGAGCCCCGAGGTGTATTCTGGATGCAGTGTGTACGTGGTCCACAATTAGTCTCGCTCGACTGGTCTGGGAGGTCAATTAGGATTCGGTTCACTGAGAATTTCGCTACCAAAGTAACCCATCCGAAGCTCTTCAGCCATACACCATAACGTTAATCTCTCACAACGCCAAAAAGCGTTTTTACAACTGTAAAGCGTGAAAGAAAAAAAAAAAAAAAAAGAAAAAAATACACACACATATATTAATTTGATGAGATCTAACAGCGCCGATGTCTCGCACCTGATAACGTAATAGCAGAAAATGTATAAACGCATTGAGAGTTTGCTCTCGATCGTGTTCGCCGAGAGCTTAATGAGCGTGGGCCGCGCATAAACGTTTCATAGTATATCTAAGACGGTTATCGACATATTATACAAACGAGTTATGAATAATAGTATATATCCCGCCGTCGGTGGCCTGTAATCACCACCCTATACTCTATAATGCTCGCGGTGATTATCCCACGATTACATCGTTGTGTAAGTAGGCGCGACAGAGTCGTCGCTCCCTCGCGCACGTTCTGTTCCTCGGCGGTGCATTACGTATGCGGGAGCGTATTAACAAGGAAGGATGGGAGGAGGGATCGCGTGGTAGAGCAAGAAGAAGAAGAAGAAGAAGAAGCTCGAGGTGTCATAAATAAATTAAAATTGCTCGTCGAACGATCCGATGCAGGAGCAGGATCGCAATAGTGCGGCTGTATAGGCTAACAGGGCGCGATAAAGTCACGAGAGTGAAGAAGCGAGACACCGATAGCGTCTCGAGAGCTGAATATAATGGGATGAGCGTTTAATCGTGGCTTAATCACGATCGGGACGAGGCAGAGCATGATGCCGCGTATATGCCTCACACATACGTACAATTCTGCCTCGTAACAAACACACTCGTGCGTCACGAATACATAGACGGAATGAAAGCAGCAGATACTCCAAGTAAAAAGATCAACCTGTTGATGACAGGTTTGTGGGAGGAGCGTTGTGCACGCCTCTCGCCAACAAAGAGGTCCCTCTGCTCTTTCGAACCCCGGTATAGCTTACTCCTCTTACTCCTTTGCTTCTACGATATGCTTCTCGTGCATTGTTCCTCACGTTGTACGCCTCTGTGATGCCGATGATTCCTCGTTGCTGATGAAAGAAAGGCAAACGAACATACGTTTGCCGCTGCTCCGTAGCATCGAACGTGTTCCACTTCCTGGGCCTGGGCGACGCCATCGTTTGATATATCGCTGTGCTTTGTTTTCTCGGAACATCCCGCAAAATTTACAGTCCAACGTGTACTTCCATCGTCCGCTTTCAATGAAGGTGATCAACCTGTGCCTGCAGACATCGCAAGGATTTTGCGGTTTTTATATAACCACTGTTGGGCATCTTCACCGAGAACATTGAGTTTATCCCACGCTGAAATTCGGACAGATCACTCTGATACACTTAACACTTGACTCCTTTCGTGGCGAAGACGAGAGTGGCGAGAGACTCCCAGTTGGGCGTGAGATCGGGTGAATGCGATGCGGATAGGAGATCAAGTTGATTTCGGTTTTCTGGAGCTCTCTTTAAGCGCCTGTCTCACGAGGATAATGCCAATTCACGGGTATTCATTGTGTTCCTGAAAGATAGTCTTCACGGTGAGTCTAACCGAGACCCCACGGATTCCGGGGTGCCTCGAGAGACGCCTTCGAAACGCGTCCGAAGCGATTACACTGCACCGAAACGGTTGACGTCACGTGGCTGGCTTCTGAAATTTCCTGGAAGAATTGAGTAGTGCCCGCAGTGCGGAGTCTGTTGTTTATCTGAGTTCCGCGAGAGCGAAGGTTGCGTGAATCCTCGGCAATGATGAGACATGGCAAACCATAACTCTCTGTAACATTGCGGTCTGAGGCTGTGAGACGGACGTGTTCAGGGTGTTCCAGGAAGCGCAGTTAAAGGCCTCTCACTGGGAGTGGAAGTCTGCACTGGAAGCTGGTCTCAAGTTGAAGGGCGACCCGCCTTGGCGGCAGCGGCGACGTCTTTTGCCGGTGGAAAAAGGATAATCTCGTCGACACGCACCTGTGCGGCGTGCGATCGCATTTAGCTCCATCTTTCGCTCACTTTCTGGCGTTAACGGTGCGACCGCGGCTCCGAGAGTTCAGCAATAGTAGCATCAACAGCGAAGCGCAGGTACCACGAAGAGGCGAAGGAAAGGATAAGAAAAAAAATAAAAATAAGAACGTATTCAGCACAACAAGCCGCACATCGTGTCTATACTATTTATCTGCTGCTGTTGCGAGCCTCCGTGTATCCCCGCACTCTGTGTTCGATGAGAGTCGACTACGCGGTGAAGTCGAAGATCAGTGTAGATGGTCAGGAGTGCGAGAGGCACAACGTAGAGAAACAAGCCCGAAGGCAACGATTTTTATAGGAGCCTTGCGTGACCGCCAGCTAAACGTTTTCACCCTGTACACGCCCCGTATACACTCCTCCTGCTGGCTGCGGAGAATGAGCAGCAGGAGCCAATTGGCTAACTTCTTGAGGATCGGAGAAACGGCTTCCAGCAGAACCAGAAATCTGTGGGCCACGTCGAGACTCCACAATAAGTTTGGTACACGTGTGTGTGTGTGTGTGTTGGTGTTGTTTCTCCTTTCGGCCGTCTCCGTCTGTCTTTTGGAAAGCTCGATGCCCTTCCGTACTTCTGGCTGAAGCCTCCTCCGATTCTCCGCACGCTACACCAACACACCGGGCTAAAAGTGCGCCTCCCGCTTCACCTCTTCCACGCTCCTCTAGATTATCTTCTCCCGCTTATGTTTTCTCGCAGGTTTCTCCACTGGCCCGAGTGTTTTCTTCGAGGGGCTAACAACCTCCACCTGATCACCACCAGAGCAATAATTGGCATTGGGCGTGCGGTAAGGACACACACGGCTAGTGGAAACCTCAGCAGCCGCAATAAGAGGAAGAAGGATGAGGTAAGAGGACGGCGTGTAGGAAGAGAAGAACTAGCGGAGCAAAAGACTCGAGTAGACTAGCTCGTGTGTATATATATATATCCGTCACCGTGAACAACGACGACGAGAGAACGTCGCTGATGGAACCTCTCAGGCAAGTGTCGCGCGAACTCCTGGATCGTGCTCTTTGCTCTCGAGACTTTCAGCTTCCCAGCAGCCATCGAGTTAAGTTGCTGGGAAGTGAAAAAGCGGATGAGGCGAGTGGCGACCTTAAGTGGCCGGTGGCGGAGTTCTCCGGCAAGAAGTGACACACCGAGCGGAGGCACACATGACGACTGCATACATGCGACACATAACCACTGTATACTTATATATGTACTGCTACTCTGTGACATAAGTAAGTTGAAGCAGTGCTCGTATGCGTCGAAGAGAAAACCGCTGATCGCTGACAGGGAGGAACGACTGAACCTCCCCCGTCCCCCGAGTGATTAAGTCTCGAAGACGATTGATACGACGCTAAGGATATATACGTGAGTGCTCGGCAAACGTTGGCGAGGAGATGCGGGAATGAGCGTAAAATTGAGATGACAACCGTGCACAGACTGGAATATGTCCAGAAGAAACTTGAGCCAGGGAGAAAAACGTCGAGGAGGAAGAAGCTGATGAAGCTGACGATGAAAACGCACGAGAATATCCTGAAGGGAAACTCGACTTCGGTATACGAAGAATTCGTCAAAGAGAGACTTCGATCACTGCGTGGCCTCGGGAGGCGAGAGCCCCGCGAGAATTATCCCATTGTCATGTGAACCGGATAGTCTCGGTTCCGAGACAGAAGTCTCTCCACACTTCTATCGCAAGCTAGACGACGCTCTGCGAACGTGGATATTATTGTTACGAGCGAGCTCGAGGTGACTCACGGCCCACTGCGTTCGACTACCGCTGCGTGGATAGTTACAGGCTATGCAGGATGAAAATCTATGGAGCAATTCACCGTGGGACGAGATGGAAGGCGACCATTGCTCCTGCGATACTATATTCCATCGCAAGCCACTCGAAAGTACCTCACCTCTTCGCCGGAGGGTATTTCAAATAATAAAAAAAATATATATATATACATATAGCGGGGATAATAATTCCCATGGGGCTGCGACGGTATTCCTGGAAAATAGTGGCAGCAATAGATACCACACTGACGTCATGAACGCGAGTAGCACAGCTAAGGTATTACGATACTTAGTGCACGGTGGGCCACACTATATACAATATATGTAATACCACATACTCCGGTGTCCTGCCGTCCATATCTATGGGTATCTCACTCACTTCTCCAGTGATATGTAAAAAATAAAGTGTGTGTGGATTATTGGCGAGTACTATAACACAAGAATCATGAGAGATCAGCGGATATGAAGGGGAAGGAATAGAAGATGGCGTCTTTATTAAGGCCATTTCGCATTCAGCGAACCAACGACCATAAGCGTATGGTCGTTATAACAGCTCTCGTCCTCGTCTTCGTCTTTGTCGAATAATACAGTAGATGTGTGTATGTATAAGCACATCTCGTCTCTCGTACTGGAAATGAGAGGAGGAGGTTCGAACGAGGGAACTCGCAAGTATAAGCAAAGAGGACGGTAAAGTTTCGCAGGGGTGTCAGCGGGAATCCAAGTTTATGGTTCCCTTGACTCGTTTCGAATGCGTGCGCGACCGAGCGGCTATACCTCGCGAGTTCGTCGTGACCAATCGCCGAATTAACCAGGCTAACATGAGCGGAGGAAGTCTGGAAGTTCTTGCAAGAGAGAGAGAGAGAGAGATATTCTGTTGCGCGCGTGAAAACCCGCGCTCGACGATTCATCGTCCGATGCTCAACTAAGAGAGCCGCGAGCACGTCCGCTCCGGGTAATTAAGCCGCCACGCTGCGGACGATGAATTATTGCTTCTGGAGGTATGGGCTGCCGCAGAGTCTCAGGAGCCTCGATGAGGATGAGGTGCGTTGGGTGCTTCACCCGCCCCCCGTCTCCTCTTCCTCTCCTACCTGCATCACCTTGACTCATACCTGCCGATAAAATTGCCAAAAGGAAGGAGACGAGCCAGGATCAGGTCCCAGAGATGAGAGCACGCATGCATACATGATGCGTAAGTTACTCCGCATGAATTGGAATTGAAATGAGCGAGTCGGTAAAATCAAGGCGGCCAGCGTAATTCGCGATCCCGGATGATCGACGGATTATAACTGAGCTTGAGAGATCGATCCGGATCTTGAACGCAGCAAAATATCCTCTCACGTCTCAAGGGAGGAGAAGAATTTGTGCTAATCTCTCAAATTGCATATCCTGCAATTTCGCTGAAGCAATAATAACGCGTATTCGAGCCGAGTGAAAAAATCCAGCGGAATGAAAAAAAAAACGTTCATTGAACATTTACCACTGATTTTTAATTGAATGCCATTTTTCATTACCGGGATTTTTTTATTCTTCGGCTTGGAGGAGAAACCGGTAGGTTTTTTTTTTCAACAGAGCCGCGGTTGCGTTGCGTGTAGCACTCGGAAATAAAAAAGTTTGACCCATAACGAAGGTAGTAATAAAAGTCACTGCTATACAGTGACACTTCCGGGTAAAGGGATGGTAAAATACGGTTGAGTATTCATAAGCACGTGCCCACACAAGAGCGAACTATCCCGAGGGATATTTCTTGCTCCCACCTATTTTTTAAATTCCTCTCGCACAACTACATGTACATCTGTATAAAATACCTATGAAATTCTGCCTGTGGTGTTTACTAAATTTAACGAGAAGTACATAGTGCGCCGAGAGGCCAGCAGCGCGAGAGTTCGTACGTGTAACGACCGTTCCAGTCCCGCAGTAATTGAAAGAGCGGCTTAATTACGTACGAACGAAATCGTCCCGCATATACACATGTGCACAGATACACATTGCAAATATACAGCGAAACACAAGCTGTAATATAGCGCACACACTCGTCTCAGTCGTGCACGAATGTGCCGACGACTCCGCGCGCTATGTGCCCCGTTTCTGGGATCTCTTTCTTCGAAACTCGTTTATGCCAACTCCGCACATATGTACAACTGTAATTTCTCGTGCAAGATTCGCAAAACTGGACGTTTTCGCTTCCCTAAACTCTCATTAAGTCCGCTTACGTGCGATTCGAAACGCATGCGGCGAAACGGCTCAACAGGCGGAGCTCGAAGAAGAAGAAAAAGTGAGCGTGTACGCAAAAAGTATGGCGAACGTCATTATGCACGTCTCCGCCAAGTTTTACCAACGGAAAAGTAAAATTTATCGTTATTAAAAGTGCGATGCGGTTCTCGAAGTCGAATGACATTTCTTCCTCGGTTTTTATTATCCCTTGGCTGTGCCGTACTTTCCTTCGAGACACGAGAGCTCACGGAGATTCGTGGCTGCCGCGACGACAGCTCGTTAACTTTATTGGCTATGTCAAATGCATCCCAGTGCAGCACCGCGAGGTTCACTTCGCTTGCGGCTCACTTTTATCCCCTTCAATGGTGGCGGTGGTTGTTGCCAAGCTCTCCGTGCAGTCCTTGCTCGGTTGTCCGTCACGAGCGAGTGAAAGTTTTCCGCGGGGATATAACGAGGAAGAAGAAACGTGTATATATATATATATATATATATATATATACGCAGCAAAAAGTAACGTACGTGTACATACGTTTAACACGTACAGAGGCATCGATAGATATCTCGAGCGCATCGTGTGTTCTGGTGTTTCTTCTTCTTCTCATTCGCCCCTTCTACTGCCTTTCTCCTTCAGCCTTATTTCCCTTTGCGCCTCCGTGCCGCAGTGATTTCGAGCTTATTATAAAGAATTAAAAAATGGCGAAGATAATTTATTCCACTGCACAAAGTGCATCGAGTGAGAGTAAGGAAAGTTCACGTTATACGGTGTGTTGAACGTGGCATATAATATACGTGACGAAGACGTTCTCGATGCTCTTTCACCACGAGTGGCGTGCATAGATCACACGTCCCACGATGACTCATGATCGCATCGTTGCAATTTTTCGCGGTTAGTCCATTAGGGTTTGCAATTATCGAGGCTTGTCTGTGCTTCGCATAGAGGACGCGCAATACCGGAAGTAGTCGGAGGTGTTGAAGACGAAGAAGGAGAAGAAGAAGAAATACATACGCGGGAAGCTGATGATTGTGTCCAGTATTACTGGTCGAAAGATATACAAGATACATGATAACAATGACAACATATACTATTGTTGGTCTTACCTGTATGAGGTGAGCAAAGAACAGGACGTAGGCGGCGGCCGCCCTCATGGCTTCCCTCGGGAATCCCTCGACTACCGCATCACCAATCGTCGTTACTCCTCTCACGGTCTGCTGTCTTAGCCAATACCTTTATTATTCCACAAATTATGAAACCGATAACCAATATCCTCTCAATACTTTCTCTTCCTCTTTCTTTCCCTCCTTTTTGTATTATTATTTTCCTAATATACGATCACTGCAATACGCACGTACTGTATTTAAATCACTGCACACTAGTTATTTACTATTCAACCATTGAATACAGTAGATAATTCGATCCCAATGTCGCGGGCACACACTGATTATATTAATACGCACTCTCCGCACTTCCTTCCGACGTTACTCAATTTGTATATATATATATATATATATATATATATCTTTGCTCTACATATGTTTTCACCACATTTCTCACGGTAAATGAGCGTGAAGAGCGCCACACCGCTTACTTCCTCTCTTCCTTCCTTATTACCTCCTTCGTCGCTGTACACGCACGTCCCGGTGCGTTGAACAGGTGAAATTTCGCACTTGGTCGCTCGGTTGAGTTTCGCTGGCGAGGCGCGAGGTTGCAACCGCTCAACACGGAAGCGTCGTTTTGTCTTGAGCGCGTGCACTGTAAAACAGTGAGCTCGGCGAGTGGTTGCAGCGGCGAAAGGCTAAAGCAGCGACAGGTGACGATGCGCCTTTACCGTTACGCGTTACGCGGGAAAGAAGCTCCGAAAGCAACGTCACAAAAGTGGATTATACTTTTAATATATCCACCGCACGTTTGTTTTTCGGTAGCTGGTTAATCGTATAATTGGTCGATACCTCGGGCTTTCTCAGCTTCTACTCATTTCCCCTCGGTCTTCTTGGCTCTCTCGTCGTACTCTCGTCACCCTTCAACAGTTTCTTCTCGTCTCTCGCGGCGACGTTCGCCTGGAACGCGTTTAATTAGGCAGATCGTCCTCCGTAGCCGTTGGCGTCTTACACGCTGACACTTTTTATTCCTTCCCTCCCTCGGTCTTCCTTTTTCTCTCTCTCTTTCTCTTCTCGTTTGCTGGCTCGCTGAGCGACACCACCGGTGAGTAATACCGCGCTGAAAGAAGAGAAAGAGGAAGGAGAAGAGCGACTGTACCACCCGGGGACCGGTCGTTCCTTAGGCGTGTAATTGATGGACGTTTAAGGACGTGCTTGCGCCCAAGCGCTCTTCTTCCGCTCCGTGTGGTATGCCTATACACGTCGTTTGCGAATTAAATACTCGCACGACTTTATTCGACGCACAGTCCGGCCGCTCGACTCGTGTGTTTCTCTCGGTTGACAATGCGCCGAGGGTCCACTTCGATCGAGATGCTCGCACGTGGTGACTTTGAATAATTGCGAAATTCCGATTGCGGCTCAATCTCCACGTTTTTTTCCACGTATATCTTTTCTTTTGGAAGTACAGGAATGCCGCACGCGTCTCTTTGTACTCGGCACGCAGCACAGTGCGTAACGATATTATCACACGAGCGTCGCTCTTATCGCGTATCCCAAGTAGTCACGATCAAGCCCGATTGAAGCCCGAGTCTGACCAAACTGTGGCGCTATCACTTTCGGGAATAACGAGGACCGGGGGGTTGCGCGCTCGGCCCGGTCGAGGCGCGGCCGAGTTTCCGCCGCGGCTGTAACACATAAGAATCCGATAGCATGTGTGCGCTGCCCGTAAGTGCGCGCGCGACTAACTTAATCGCCGGTACAGCTCGTTCTCACGAAGCACAGAAGCGCAACGACATGCGCCTGACACACGCAGTGGTCACTGGACGTACCGGCACTGGCACAGTCACTTCAGCGCACCGGGGCGATGCTCCTTCGCCTCTCCTCGGACATTTGCTATCCCACGCTCGGCTTCAGCTTTTCATCGGACCTTTTTATATTACCTTTTTTTCACTTTTCACTCCTCACTATAAATCCATGACGAGTCTCGACGGAAAATGCGATTGAACGATCGACGACGAAGTCATAAATCCACTTGAACGAGTCTCCTCAAACGTAAATCACCGCCCGTGACAAGATGTACGTGCGCGAAGATGACGAAGAAGAAGTAGCGCGGAAGATGTAATCCAAATGATGAAATGGGCTGGAATCGGTGCGAGGAAGCGCACCTGGAAGACGCCGGAGGGAGCAGTCTCTCGTTCCTCGCTTCGAACCGGGATCCTCGCGCTCGTCTCTGCTCCGCGCGAACTTCCTTCTTCCTTCGACTAGCTGGGCGTCCTTGCCGCGGGGACTGTGGCGAACGCAGGAGATGAAGGAGACGGAGAGGGAGAGTCAGTAAGGATCCAGTGATCCGGGGATCCTTTGCCAACGAGTCCGAAGTTGTACGATTCCTCGACTTTCTTTCCTTCTCCACTTTGTTTTTCGCTTCCACTTCGTTTTTGTTTTTTTCCCACACACACGCGACTCAAACGTAATACGAAACAACAGAAATCCTCGTTCGTCTTGTAAGCGCAAAACTCATCAAGCGAATCCACTGCAAACACTCAATTTAGTGCAGACACTTCGGGGGTTGTTTTTGTCAGCTGCAGGATCGGCTTTTGGGAATACTCGATTTTCCCTCACTGATTTATTTCCTCGTATTATATCCTCTCGTATCGTGGTATCGCAGATTTATATTTTGGGTTTGTGACGGCGAGTGGGTTTACGAATAATGGGTTTTGTATACGGGGCACGTTAAGCTCGATGGGCACAGCACCTCCGCGGGGTACACGTGGCTCGGTTGCTCCGGGGATACTGAGTCGGAGCCGCAGGCCGGCCTGCGGGCCTCCCCCCTCTCGATGCCCCGTTCGGCTTGCCCCCACCGTTCCACCGCGCTATGGCCAGCCAGCCAGGCAAGCAGGCAGGCAGGCAGGCAGAATCGCCTCGGAATATAGGGAGAGAAAGAAGGAGCGAGATGAAGATAGGGGGAAAGAGAGAAGACCCCATGGCCCCCGGCCGTCGCCCCCGCTCGAGCTCACTCTCCCTGACGCTTTGCTTCCCCCTGAGGAGAACCCGCGCGTCGCAGCTCTGTCTCTCTCTCTCTCTCTGTCGTATACACAATCTCGGAGGTACCAAGTTGATCCTCGCTGCATCGAACGTGTACACCTATACGTTTAAGTTTACCGTGAAGCTGATCGTCTTGGTACAGCCACTTCTGGACTTTTAGTACGGGATTCTCCGGCAGTTACTGTAGTGAAATGCTCAGGTTCATCAAAAATCGTCGGTACGTCTACCACCGTAGAGGTTATTCGCCATGGAGAGTGTTTGGCACAAAGGCAAAATACATCAAGCGAAACGGGTCATCCTTGTTATGAAGAATATGGTATTAATAAATATGCAATATTTTTGTGGATTAGGAAACGAAAGTGAGGTGTTGTTTCAGCCGTTGTAAGAATGGTATACGTTGTTGAAGTATCGGCGAATGACGGCTTTTTAAGTTTTTTTGTTTTAAAACTTTACGTTTCGCCCTGATCAGGGCCTCTTCAGAATTTTATTCATACATTTATTGTATTAATATTATGGTTGTCATGGCTCTCCGGTCAAATAGGTTATGTTTGTACCGTTTATCAAACTGACAAACATCAAAATGTGACAACACATAGACCGAACTCTCCGGTCAAAAACACACAATAAAATCATGTTAATAACAAAAAACAACAAACCACAACAAAACAGATAAACGGTACAAACATAACCTATTTGACCGGAGAGCCATGACAACCATAATATCAATACAATAAATGTATGAATAAAATTCTGAAGAGGCCCTGATCAGGGCGAAACGTAAAGTTTTAAAACAAAAAAAACTTAAAAAGCTTAGGAAACGAAAGTTTACGACGAGGCCCGACTTTTAAGTTTTTCATCGTAGTGCATATGCATATTTTCACTAACCTAGCACTGGAAAGTGCAATTTGCGCGAGCGAAAGCCTCTGGAAAATACACTTTTGTGATCGGAGGACTGAATTTTTTTTTTAAATAACGATTTTATTAAATTATTATTTAAAATTTTTTAAATGTAAAATCCCCTATTTCTATGGTTCCGATTCAGAAAATTTTCCGATGTCTCTAGAAATAACAGAAAAAAGACTTGAACGTAAATAAGTCAAGCGACGAAATTATGCAATCTATCAAAATTCTTGCCGTGTGGCGATTTGGTTTCTCTGAATTACATACAATATACAATATACAAAACAATATTGACATCAATGCAGCACACGGTGTAAGCGTCAAGTATTGCTGGTTACATAAGTACATATATCCAAGCAGGCTATAGTGATTCTGACCTTCTTGTCCAAGGGTACTTCAAATACCCAACCTTAATTACATTAATTGAAAAAGATTGGTTAAAAATGTAACTAAGAAAACTCGGTAGGCATCTTCAAATCATTGGTCAACATGACCCAAGATTTAGCAGGACAAATTTTCAACCAAGAGCTCAACTAACCCCAACTAACCCAAACCTTTTTTTTTTCTCAGTGTCACGCACATGCAACTCCCAAATATCGTTCATTGAAATCCGCAAGGATACTTTTTAAAAATAATTCTCGCGGTACAAAAGTATTTTATTCTTCGTGTACGTCACATTGAATATGTATTCAATCAATACACAACACGAGTGTATGACTCTGGTACTTCTGGATATAACAGTACATGCACATAAGCGGTTCACAATGATCCTAGCCTATTCTTCCTAGCACATGGAACTCATACATATGGCTGAGTGCGGCATGCACCATGTGTGCATCTGTACCACGTTGCCCTAACTGTGTAAAACTATACACATTGGCAGGTTTCTTTCTTCTCTTTCTCAGCGGCCTATCCGTCGGCGTCGCCGCGCGAGCCTTTCTACTATACGGCGCATTACACGTTATACACTACACTTGTGCTTGGCGCTCGGCCGCGCGCCCGCTGTGTGGATGCTGCGCGCTCCCCGCGAGCTGCGTCTCGGATCTCCTAGCTTCTCGCTGCTGCGCGGCTCTGACTCTCTCGCGTATCTTACAATCGGTTTCATCACGAGTGCTTCGCTCCCCGTACCGCTATATACATATCTACAACTACCAGAGGCACTTCGCGTCTCTAATGCCGGAATAGTACACACAAACACACACACACACACATACACCGTACCACCTATAGTTTGCTCTCACCTCTTCGGATCTCTCGCGCGAATCCCACGACTATATTTCTAGAGTATGCTATACTTATGATGCTCCTCGTTCGCCACGATTTTCGAGCCATTGCCTTAATTTCACAATAATTTAACTCTATTTCGTATTTTAAAAAGTGGAACTGTTGCGAGTTGCCACATCGGTCGAATTATTAC
This sequence comes from Clistopyga incitator, assembly GCA_947507545.1. Classification (NCBI taxonomy): domain Eukaryota; kingdom Metazoa; phylum Arthropoda; class Insecta; order Hymenoptera; family Ichneumonidae; genus Clistopyga; species Clistopyga incitator. The sequence continues at coordinate 6,427,288 of OX382175.1, forward strand.
TTGATTAATGGAAACTTCAATCTTAATACATAACGCTAATGAAACAGGAAAGTTGTTTTTATTTTTGACACATATTTTGGTGGATCGAGGACCTCAGGGTAGTTGACCAGTGGCTCTGATTTGATCCTGCTGGCAGGATCTTTGAAATATTATTGATTAGGAAACTTTGTAAATATTATTGATTAGTTATTCATATTCAGAGCGAAAGTCCCGGAATAACTTTGCTCTACTTCGCATAAAAAATGGAAACCGTTACATGTCAGTAAAGTGAGGTCGCTGATAAATTACCAGTCACCAATTAATGACTCGAGACTTTTTCGGTTATATAAATCAACATCAAAATAGAACTGAAAGTATATATCGAATTGGCCCGGTTCTTTGGTGGTGGTTTCAAATATTGTAATTGAAAGTTGTGGTATTAGCTTGCAATGAAATTATGGTAGTTTCAATTCTGACTTGGTGAAACCAGTGGGATTACTTTAAGTAGTGGAAGTACAGTTATGAAAATAAAAATGAACAAAAAATTTATCGAGTTCACACGGTTATTTACTGCGAATTTGCTAAGATTGTGAAAACGGGGTAAATCAGGATACAATATTTTTTCCCCCCGTGATTATCTTTATTTGTCACCAAACTATTGATTTTTAAGGGTATCATCCTAAAATTTTATGAAAAAAAAATTAAAATCGCAAGAGTTAATGACTGTTTAAACTACGAAATGGGTTTTATTTTTCAATCCAATGACGACATGCTGATTTTTTTGCCTTTTTCGGATGTAATTAAAATGTAATATCGACAGTTCCATATTTTAGAACGTTCAAACTGATGGGCGATTATTGTATTAGTACGAAACAGAAGTAATATGCACATTTCGAGTAATTAGTTATTAATAAACAACAAGAAAAATTCCCCTTTTCGCTATTCTATACAAAATAACAATGAACAATAAAATCTTGTGTAAAAATAACTAGATCTTTAAAAATATTTCGATTGTTTTAGTACTTAGGCGTGAGAATGAAAACCCTTGTATTTAATTTTACTAATTATATTCCGCGCTCGTTGTGGACTTGGGAATTTGAATAAGTCGTTGAATCGAAGACTTTTCCTCAATTGAATCTGATTTTTGTGTGCAAACAAGATCCGTTAACGTTAGGTTAGCTTTGATGATGCACCGATTGCGGTAATACCGGGCAGGCTATGGCGCCTAGCCAGTTCCTAGATAGGGGACGGCGAACAATATTATTCAAGAAAAAGTAGATCGACTCCGGATGACCTCGACATCTATACGTGTGTGCTAGATGGATTATGTCTTGGCTCTCATCAGATAATTTTTGACATGAATGCTACATAGACCGTAGATATAGCCATGCCATCTGTAGGTGCACTCTAGTTAGATTATATCTGGTCTCTCCACAGAAAGTCTTGATCAAGAAAACTACCTAAACGCTTGATTCAAACGAGTTTACTCCTAACAGATTTCCTCACAGACGGATGCAAGTCCGATATTTTTTAAGTTGTTCTGTAAATCTTGTTGTTAACGATCTCAAGCTATTTTGAAGTATTTCTCTAAAATAGAAATCTATAATAAATAAGCCATTTACGTGTGTCTGTACTATACACGAATTAAATAATCTTACACCGAGTAATTACCAATAAACAACAATGTCAATCCCTAACAATTTTGGCAATTGTGGTTTTTCGCTAAGTTTCCGTAAGAACCATGGTCGAACCACCGGAGAAAAAATCGTCACAACGATTAGACAAAATATTTCGGCATACCAATCAATATTTTCTTGACTCGATCGACAATCGCTTCGATCAATTAACTATGTCCTTCTATCTAGCGAATATTCTTTGTCCCGTCTGCAAACGCACGTTTTGTTGGTTCTAACCATTATTTTTCTCGGTGTGAAAACAACCGTTTAGCGAAAAACAACCAGATAGAAATTTTATGAACAGTCGTTTCGATGTATCGACGCCCGTTTTGCAATTAGTCATCGTTGTCACATTCGTTACGAGCGATTTAAAATTTTTGTTGTTGCTAAAAACGACCCGATGGTTTCTATGGTAGACCGGCGATGGTTGAGATTCCTAGAGATTGTTATACTAACCTCAATAATTATTAATTATTATTATAAACATATTACACTAACCTCAATAAAACAAGAAAATTGTATTCATTTTGAAGAGAAGTTATTAGTGTCTTGTAAAAAAATGACTCTAAGTGATCGCCCATTGGTTTTGCGAGGCTGTAGTTGTAGTAGCTATCGGTTATTGGCTTGGAGGGTGGCCGCGAGGTTTTGGCCCTGCTGGCACACAGGCACGCTATTACTTATTCGAGAGTTGCTCGCATCGTATTCGGTCGATGGGCGAGCGAGCGCCACAGCCCGTTCGCCGGCACCGCTTTGCCTCTTCTCTTTTCTGCCAGAAGGTTCGCTCGCTCGCGAGCTCGCCTGGCTGCCACGGGTTGATAACCCTCTCTCGTAGTAAAGGGTATCCCTCTTTCTCTCTCTTTCTCTTGCATTTTTCCGTCTCTCTTGTTCTCTCATGTCGAGCGAGTTTATTCGTGGTACGCGGGCCATACTCTCACGTATATACCTACGTACGAATAAATATACCACGCCATACCTCAAGTCCTACGTGTAGGCAGATATCGCTCGCACGAACAGGTAGATACGTTATACGGTTATATCGTAACGACGGTACGAGAGCGCGAAGAAAATTACGTATGGGTATTCCGCGGAGACGGTGAATAATTTTTCGGCGCGCGCGAGAGGAAGAAGAGGCGCATGGCTAAGAGGTTGCGCAGACGACGACGACGACGAAGAACCAACGCACTGAGAGAAGATGAATAATGGATAGAGGTCCTGTCGCGTGTCCTGTGTAATTATCCGGTACCGGACGAGAGTCCTCCACCGAGAGACATAGCCCGCGGGGGCTGCGATCGTAAGACACACACCGGAGTGCTTCGTCTCCTCCGGTGATGATGATGCTGCTGTATGAAGTCTCGGTACTACCTTCGTTATTCCTCATGCCTCAAACTGTTATGGGCTTTTCGCCTGCAACTCGCCAAAGTCATTGAATCTTGGCAAAATGCTCCAGGGCCATGATCGCTCAGCTGGGAAATCATGCATGTAGGACGTAAATACCGTTTCTTTTTCATGTGCAGTTGAAAATTCACTTGATTACAAAAAGTTGATCACCATTATTATTATTATTATTATTATTATTATTATTATTATTATTATTATTATTATTATTATTATTATTATTCACATATAATAATTTATATTTCTCGATGACAAGAGACTACCAGGTCTTCCTGAAACCATTTTTCGTTCGATTGCGATGATTGCAATGATCTAATTTTGCATGTACTATTTTTTAATCAAGTACTGTTCTGTTAATTTACCATAAGCATTTTTAATCGCATTACATTATGGTGTGAAAAAGGCGTCAACATATATCAAAGTGTGTTGCGAAAGTGTGTAGCATGTCCTCCCTTCGTTATCATGTCCTTTGCAGTAACTTAACCCCGTTACTTTACCACAATAACAGTACATGGACAGTGATACACATCGAGCATGTAAGAACTCTTAAAAACCAAGTTACAACAGAATACAACAGACTTCGTACGACATTTCAATGAACGTATTAACCGCTTTGTGAACATATACCTTTTATGTCAAGACAGCTCAATCAACTCGAAAAAATCAATGTAGTTAAATCCTTCCTAACACGAGTGCAAAAGCTGAGCGAGTCCGTCTAGCCGATCCTGAGAGCCATGTAATATAAGATGGATTCGATTCCAGACTTAGCAGAGCAGAGTTATGAAGGTACAGCGCATGGTCTGCTACGGATATTATAAAGGATACTGTATGGACTGTTCTGATGTACAACGGTGGTGTACGGCACTGGTTAGAACGTTGCACCAGCGCACCACGCTGGAGAACGGACTGACGGACATTCGGTAGTAGTAGTAGTAGTATTAGTAGTCGTGGTACTAGTAGTGGTAGTACAAGTAGTAGTGTGATGCAGCCGCAGTGGTCCGTTGGCATGAGGTACATCGTACGTACCTACTACACTCGCAGCTTCTGCATCTAGCGTCGCAGTTGCTCAGCTCTGCGCTCACTCTCGTTCGCCACATCGCTACTCTTTTCCTCTCACGAGCGAAGCGGTGGCACTCTGTGCTCCGGAGGAATCCTGAGGTACCTTCTTACTCACTCAATCCCTTTTCTCCCTCGTGCGCATAACTCGTGGCATCTATCTCTCAGCGTCCGACGGGAGTTGCTCGCGTCCTTCTTTTCCCCTTCGTCTCGCTCTTACTCACGGGTAGAGGAGAGTAAAGGCCCCTCCGGGTCCTCTGTGCTCACGGGCTCATACTCTCGGGGCCCAGTCTCTCGTGCCGCCACCGCCGGCGGGCATCATGATGGTGGCTACTCTCCGCGGGCGCGCACTCTCCTCTCGCTGGCTGGCTGACTGGCTGCTGCTGCTGCTGCTGCTGTTGCCGCCGCCGCTGGCTTCTCCTCTCGTCTCTCTTTCACTCGAGGCGCAAAAGCCGCGAGCGCGCACATACATAAGAGAGCCGTCCGCGGGCCCCGAGGGTCAAGGAACTCCCTCGGGAACAGGTTCACCTCCTCCCGTGCCTCCCTTCCCCACTACCACCGCCAACAACGCCGCCGCCGCCGCCCTATGCCCCCTCCGGTTTGTACCTTAGGGTTTTATTTATTTTCTCTTATTACCCGCGGGGCATGCATTGCCCGGGTACCGACGTACACACACGATCAGACGCTCAAACCCTCGCGGAGATTCACGTAGGAACGTAAATCTGGGCTTACTTGTGTGTCAGGAATTGGATGCACGTATGGACACTGTATAGTAAGTACCCTCGGGTAATTCTATAAGCACACGCACTGTAGATACGGTGCGTATGTACAGTATATTATGCGTATTATAGTAGATCTTGCCTGGAGTTTGCGTTGGTACGCTCACTTGGCCTCCCCGTTGGTTCCTTCAGCCTCCTGCGCTTTATTCGTAGCTAACACTCGCCGATATCCTCCCCCACCTCACTCCGTGCGGAGAGAGAAAGAAAGTGTGCGCGGGTTATTATAAACGCGGGGATGCGCGTCGGGGGCACCGAGAGCGAGCGGCGGGCAACGCATGCATGAGATCGGCCAATACACTCTTGCTTTATTGGCCTTTCTCGACGCGACGGTGAACGAGATCGGGGGAATAGAATTTTTGTAGGAAAGAGAGGGAGAGGGAAGATATGGGGCCTGGGAGAAAAGGAGGTATAGATGCGTCGCGAGTTGGGCAGGATGAATGTAGCAACGTACGTACGCGCGAACGTACACGCAAGGGTGTTTAGGTGCACCTTCGACTTCTTCGTCTTCTTCTCGTTCTTGTTGTTGTTCTTCTACCTCCCTCCCTCGATGCAGCACTCGAGAGTCTGATACCAGATTCCACCTGTGCTGCTGTTGCCGCTGTCTTCCCAACCCTGAGGCCTCGCCACCGGTTCCTTCTTCACTCTGCTCTTCGTTCTCATTTCCTTGCCTGCTCGATGCTCCTTCATCTTGGGCTCATTCTCATCCCTGAAGCGAATTTGCTCGATTCCCGCATCTCTCTGCTTTCCCTCAATTCTCTATTTTTCTTGGCCTTGCGAACTTTCGCCGCAGTTGCAGGGAAAGCAATTTGGAATGATTAAGGCAATCGTATTCCACTTATTTGATTCTTAGTTTTTTTTTTTAACCAATTATGGAGGCAAATAGATTATTTTGAATCGTTTTTAATGTGTACATTTTTTTTGTGTATCGTGCAGTATAAATTATACAAGGCAAGGGCTGATGATTTTTTTAATTGACTTGCAAAAAAATGCGTATTATGTTCGGTGGATTTTTTTTAAATATGAAAGAGTTTCTTTTGAATTACATGATATGATAACAGTCTTCGCTGTACTGAATGATTTATTGTTTATTGCTCATTAACTGGTGATTCTATTTCTAATTATATTTGCAATTGTATTTTACCTCAGACCGAAGCATAATAATTTTCAGATTAGATTATTATCTAATAGTTAACTTTTCACATTATTTATTATTTTTATTTAAAACAAGTGGAGATTCTGCATTGAATTTTGATATCAGAACTACATTTTGTACATAGAAATCCGGTATTTCTAAATTTATAGTGTTTTCTCATGGTATGCACAACCAGTGCAACAAGCAAAAATGTCCTTATAGCCCTTATAGTCATTCTATATAATTCTAAGATACTTGAAAGATCTGTTTACATTGTAGGGCAACAAAATACGTGGTAGAGTATATACAAAAGTTGGCCGCCAAAACTTTTTTTTTTTTTTCGAGTAGCAAGGCGCCAGGTGTTGCCTCTGCGTGTGAGCGCTCTAGTGCTTATCCCTAATTATTAGGGAATGTGTGAATATCGAAAGATGAAGATCAAAGTTCGCGAGCGTGAGTAATCGCCATCACTCAAGGCTTTTTCTAAATGTACCTTAAATGGAGAGAATTTTTTACTAATTGCTATATTTCGCGAAGGGTCGCTTGAAACTCTGTGAATAAAAATTGTTCCAGGAACAATTCGCAACTTGTCTCATGACGATGAGCTCCATATATTTCTTTATTATTATTTTTTCCTGCCTTATTTTTATTTTATTTAATATTTCGTTATCACAAGTGGAAAGAGTTTTTGTTTAATAATAGAATCTCCCTTAAACCATAAAAATCTGACAGCCCATTATTTTGGGGACATTGCTAAGAAGAAAGGCTGCTCTGTATTACCATTATCTATTTTGACAAACAAGTTCTAGACAAACGTATATCTGAATTGAATACGAGGAGGCGAGTTAATAATAAGAATAAAGCAAAATCAATTTGACTGATTGAATATTCCGTTTTGCCTGCGATTTCCGCATTGCCTTGTCTCTCCTTATCAGCATTTTTTCTCTCTCGCGATTATGTACTTGCATCTACACTCTCGCCGCTGTCAATAGCAGAGTTGCTTCGACAACGGACAGAGGTAGGAAGGAAGGAAAAGGCATGAAGGCGCAGTGCCGTGTTGTGTAGTACCAGAAGAATGAGAGATACTTGTAGGCAGATGGTCTCGCCCGATAAGCCGAAACAACGTAAAAGTCATCGCGTCACGCTCGATCGCGCATTATCCTCGCCAGCGAGTAGCCATGCAAGGCCAGCATGAGAGATCGCTGTGAGCCACCACCTCCAGCGGGAGCAAAGACGAAGAAACCCGTGGATCTTGATCTTACAACGGATTTTCCGCATTGGTGAGCACACTCGTTGCTGCCGAACGATTCCTTCGTCTCTCGTTCGACGGCTTGTATTCCGCGGCGCTGACCGAGGGCACCAACTACGAGTACGAGTCATCGTTCGTGTCGTCACCGAGAGCTATATAGGTCCTTTCCAAAAGTCGTTTGAGTCCGATGATCCTTGCTGGCTCCTGGCCAATCGTCCACGTGTTCCATGTGTTGCGATACATACGAGCTGTTCCTTGCACACATTTACTCGCAGGATACTCGTTCCATCATTCTCCCAAGCGGAGTGTGCACGCGGCTTCGTTGGTTTAACGCTGGGTCAGTGAAGCCCGCTTGCGATAAGAACCACGGCCGAGTTAATTAATGTTAAGAAAAAATGAGAAAAACGACGAAGCGAGGGAAGAGAAGAAAAAAGAAGAAGGAAAAGAAGGTGCGATAAGAGCCGAGAGCGAGCGAGGAATCGGCAACACGAAAGAGGAAGAGAGAAGGAGAGATTGAAGTAGAAGGAAAAGAACGTAAGCGTGTGCGAATACGTAAGTCGGTTCGTCTGTGTACGTGTGTGTGTGTATGTGTGTGCGTGTGTGAATATAACTTCGCAAGAGTGTAGATGCGAGTGCAATTATACTGAATAATCCTGGGCGAGGTTGGCGAGGTAAGAATTCGACCGGAGGGGCGAGTGAGAAAAAGCAGAGCTTATCTAATCGACAGGCAAATTCGAGCCTCGAGAACAGCTCGCATCTTTCGCACCTCTCCTCGCTTCTTTGACTTCCCTCATTCTCCGGACCATTCTCCGGAGGCTAGCTACTTTTCGAACCGCGAAACTTGGCACAGTCGCGACTGCCGTGCACATGAGAGGAGAATAAGACTCCGGCAGCATCCGATATGATCCTGAACGGCGAGAAACCCGAAGCTTCGAATGCCTCCTCCTCGAGGACCCTGAGATCGGCGTCTGACGTGTTCCGTTCTCCGGAGAACCTGCGGACTTCGCTTTCCCCCTTATTCTCTTACTTCTTTTTACTCCTTTCTCTCATTCGTCTGTGAATTTTACGCGTAACGACACACAGCGAGACTAAATACTCTTTTTCGTCTCTTTCTTATCGCATTCCCTTTTTTCACTGTCTCTCCCCACTCGTACCATACTATACTGTGGTGGCATATCTCGGGAACCAAATCGTATACCGAGGGGGGGCGAAGGCGCTCGAGCTCGCGCGCGCGTCCGATCGTTAGTTAAAATCCCATTAGTAAAAATCCCGGTTTCGTCCAGCTCTCTGGCTCGTCTTTTTCATCTCTCTTTCTCTAGCAGGGATATATATATATATATATAGTAGGCACGAACGTTTTCGGGCTCTCGCATGGGCGAGAGGACAGCTCGAGGTCCGCAGCCGCGCTTTAGTCCACCATCAAGATGTCACCCGAAGAGATGCCGGCTCTCTGATATATTGGGAGTGAGCGCGCACACGGGCGGGTTTTAACGAGGAGAAGAGTGGACGAGCGGTGCCAGAGCCAAGCAGCATCAACGACTACTCTCAGCGGTTGTGACTCTCGCGCGCTATACGGACGCTTACGAACGACCCTCGAGAAACCATTTTCGGTGTGTCCCGAGTCAACAGGTGTCTCCTACCTGTCGTTCACTCGGATCTCGTCTGTAGGGGGCCTTTTCTTCGATCTTCACTCTCTCTCTCTCTTTGCCTTTTCCGTTACACCTTTCCGTATATCCGTCTGCCTTTGTCTGTCCGATTTGGACTAGAGGGCTCGAAGGATCGTTCGAGACAACGACGACGACAACCACCGTGGACCTTCCTTTCGTTTGCCCTCTCATTCTACGAAGGACTTATCGAAATCCGTTTAGCGTCTGGTGAATAAGACCGAGAGGAAGAGTCCTGTAAAAGGGGCACCATGCAGGCGCCCTGCAGACCGTGAGAGTCTTCAGCAGCTATTTGGAAACTGGTGACTAACTTCCTATAAAGTGGAATGATTGTCGGTTTTGAAGATCTCTGCCCCTTTGTAGAATTTTCAGCGATTTTACAAGTATAATATTAATGATTAATTGTATGAAAGGAGAACTGTATTGTTCTGCGATGTTCCATCAGTTTTGGAAAATTTGTAAGTCCTCTCATCAGTTGCACCTGTTGCGCAGTCGAATCTCGACTGCATGCTTGTTTTATTTGTAATTAATCAGGTTTTATATGGAAATATAATTATATTTCTATATAATATAATCATATAGACGTAACAGGTTTTATTGAATTTTGAATTTTCTAGTAAGTTTTCAGCGGTGGGATGATCAAAATTTTTCGCGTTCCCCAAAAATTCCCAGCCTCACTAAAATTACGGTCTCTGAAGTGCCACTGATCATCGACATGCAATTCTGAAGAATCTCTCGAATTTGTGAAACACAAACGTAGCTTCGGTCGCAGTGTCCAGCTACGACCAATTAGAGCTCGATTAGATCGAAAAGACACGAACATAGCTGATTGCCAAAGGACAAACATATGTTTTAAGGCGAGTCAAAAATTGTTGTGTTGACGCGATACGAATTGGACAGCCCGTGTCCGCCCCGTTTAGTGGAACCAACCAATGTGTCTGGTCGGTGTGCGAATGAAGCTATGTTGATGGATGGGATGATCAAGGGGAGAGTCCCTGACAAAAAAAATTTCGACCAATTTCACAATCTCCATGATACGTCCAACCAACAATCTGTCATTTTTAAATTCTCACTTTTTTTTTGTAACTTTCCTGTAACAGGCGTTCACACGACTCAACGTGCACCTGTCAATTATGGCCGACGCTTTGACCGACGATCCTGCAGCACTAGGACGAGTCATTCCCGGCTGGACCAACAAACAGATCCTTATCCTCTTGACACCGGAAAATTGAGCGTTGCTGTAGTCTGGTGACTTCTTGGCGGAAACTTGCAACGCCAACCCCTGACGCCCTTTGGACGACTCACTTTGGAACGCTGTTTTGAAACGTCATTTTCGAGGTGGCGTGCAGTGAGAGCCCTTGCGCTAAAGGCCCACAAAAAAGACCCACAAACTTGAAGAATCGCACGAAATGATTTCAAGAAGAATGCGATAAATACATAATCACCAGACTTATATTCCGACGCATAACCTCTCGGAACTCTGGTCGTCGTGCAGAAATCTCAGTGCAGACGAAACGCCACTCCGGAGAGTACTTAGTAAAGTGTATATACATCTATACGCGAGTTGTTTGCCAATCGATACATAATCGATGAAACGCGGAGGCAACAAGTGTATACCAGCAGTCACTGGCAGCATCGATAAGTGCGTACCAATCAAAGAATCCCATTAAGTTGCAAGAATTTCTTGCAAACCCGACCGGACCCCTTCGCAATCCTCCCGCCCCCCTCCCACCGCCCCTCGTTTCTCCCATATCTCATTCCCTTCAGTCAAGCAGTTAATTTCCGAGTAGTAACTTTTGAAAGCGGCTCTTTACGTATAGCCACAGTTCCTGGATCACCCATAGCGAGACTGGGACTCGGTGTGCTCGGTTTGCAAGAAGAAAACAAGGGAGAAGAGATGAAAAAGAAGAAAGAAAAAAGCAGCGCACACAGCGAGGCGATGCTGGACAGGAACGAAACGTCGAAAATGACATTGTCCGCGCGTTGAATCGACTCGCCGCGTCTCCCTTGTTTCACCGCACATCCTTTCCTCGCTGTCTCCTTTCCTCTTCGAGCTCTTCACAGAGTCCGAAGGGTCCGAGAGCACGACGAGCCGCATGAAGCTGCAGAGCGCAAGGGGACAATCTTACGGGCGCACGACCCCGCGCACACTGCCCGGTCTTACCGCACGACGACGTCGACGGCGACGCCGCGACGAGAGCGTGCGCTCACGGACCTCCATTGAAGAATCCCTCGGGCCTTACACGCGGGCCCGGTACTCAGGCAAAACGCCGCCACGTGACGGGCATCCAGAATATAACAACGCGAATGACCGCGCTGCTTATTCGTACATTTCTCTCTCTCTCTCTCGGTTCATCTCTCTTTTCTTCTGTTGTTCAACGGGCCAGAAGAGACTGTGAACGATGAGATGAGTCGGGAAGGAAAGAAGAAGACCAACTCTCACTGTGATTCTTCTCTTTCGATCTTACGATCTTTCGTATTATCAACTACTCGGTGATGCACACGCCGCGAACTGACAATGCGCAGTTCGATACGTGTATTATAGTCCGATTATAATTGTTTCAGCCTCGAGAGTTGAGATAAAGGGTTGAACCAAAATTTGACGACATACACCGAGGAAAAAGATTTCATTGACGCCAAAAAAATGGGTGAGTTCTGTTTGCTTCCATTGATGTCAACGAAATATTTCTTTGATTTCAATGGAATAGTGGACGCAATTTTCAAAGAGAACATTTCATTGCCTGTGAAGGATCGTTTACGTAGTTAGCATATAATAAAGAACCAGTCTCATTGTTTTAAAGAAAAGTTTGCATTGATTCGAAGAATCGGTCTCTTTGATTCATTGAAGAGATATCCGTAATGGCAACACGCAAATCTGAGCTTTATCCACCGAATAGTTTAGGAAAAAATAGGTCTCAAAGTTCTGAGCTTTGGTGAGGGTCGCTGCCTCTTTAGTAAAGTCAATGAAAAAGAAACGATTTCTTTGATTCAATGTCACTTTTCATTGAGTTTGAGATCATTCAGGGAAAAGATAGTAGTGAAACTCAAGTATTTCTTTTTATTGGCGAAGGTCGCCGTGAATCGATCAAATCTTTTCTCTAGTACAGCTTCGTACCTGTAGATGGACAACAAAAAAATGGGAGGATATGGAAAGAGAAATGAAGAGGGAATTGTTGACAGGGTTACCAACTGTATGCGAGGTCCTGTAGATAGAAAACAAAAAAAAAATGGGAGGATATGGAAAGAGAAATGAAGAGTGAGTTGTTGACAGGGTTACCAACTGTATGCGGGGTCCTTGCCGAACCGATTCGTCCTCTTCGTCGGGGCTCTTGGTGCACGTTAAGCGTGGGCTCGCGAATCTTGGATTTACTTAGTTCTCGCGCTCACGGTTTAGGTATATAAGGTATACGTAAGGACGGAAGAGATTCTCTCGTACGTACGTGATCCGGCATAAGACGTATGCCTCAGTAAGAAGAGGGAAAAAGCTTAGCAGCAATTACAATAACGACCGCGATGTATAATTGCACTTGGTTGTGAGCTCTTTTGTGTTTGGCTGCATATGCGCCCGGCAACGCGCCGAGAAATCCCGTGCGGACACCATGCGCACTCTGGTCACGTCCTCATATCTTCGTTATTGTCGTTCTTTGAGTTCCCGCGATGAACCTTCGAGAGAATTCACATATAACGCAAAAGCTTTGTTTCTACATGTCGTATTAATTTAAATTACGAGTCTCGAGTACCAACCGCGCGACGATAAATAATAAAACTGACAAATACTTTTGATTAATCAATTGCTTTGAATATTTTGAGCAAATTATAAAATAATCATGTCCTATAGCAAGTTTTTATGATCCAAATTAATTAAACTGTTAACGTTCCTCATTTGATTAAATAGCGACAAATTATTTGGAAATTTGAGAATGCAAATATGATGTAGACCGAAAGTACTTAACTTCAGTGTGAGAAATATCTTCACTCATCGCAAAAGCTTCGTTTTTACGTGTCATATTATTATAAATTACGGATTTCAAATATTCACAATGTGGAGATGAAAATTAGGCTGATAGATACTCAAAAATTATGAATTTGTTTTTTATAAATAATTTGAAAAAAAAAAACGCTTGTGAATATTACTTTCAATGAAAAGTTCTTATGGATAAACATTACACAAACTCGTTAATGATGTTTAGGTCATTAGAGAACGGAAAATAATACGAATTTTTGTAAATACGAATGTGATGTAGGTTGAAGAGACCTGACTTTACTATGAGAAGTATTTTCATTATTTTCCACGAATTGTAATACCGGTAATATACGTCGACTCGGTTGAGCATCGGAGAAGATGAATGGACTATCTGGTTTCCACTAATAGATGTCGATAAATACATACCTGCGCACGAAGACGACGTGAAATGGGGAGACGAAGGCAAGACACAGAAGGAGAGACAGTCTGCACTCAGTCAATCGCTAATTTCGCCGCGTACAGAACACAAGTCGATCGGAATCGACAACAACGCCGAGAAGGAACGGAAGTGCCTCCGTGTTTTTCTGTCCCGATCGCTCACCGATCGATGGAATGCACTAGTTGCGTATATGATACAGCCTGTAGTATACCTCAACCCTTCACCGCACGCATCGACGTATGCGCGCCGTTCGATCGCAAGAAAAATCTCATATACACGAAGAAAAAACTATTTAGTCGAAGCCAACTGAATTCAGTTGTCTCAAAGCAAATTTAATTGATCTAACTGGATATTGCTTGGTTTAAAAAAACGATATATATATATATATATATATATATATTTAATTAGTCCGCATCCCGCATTAAAAATAATTCGCGTAACGTCTGATTTTCCACGTTTCAAAAAAAAGCAAGTTACGAGAAAAGAAATAATAATAAATAAGGAATCAAAGTTGACACTCCTTTTCGACTTCGAACCTCCTGAAATTTCAAACTCACGGAAATTCGAAATTTGCCATTAGCCAAATATTACAAATACACGCCGAAATCCATTTACACGTTGTGCTAATTTAAAAAATCCACATTAATGCTGATGATTGACAATTACCGTTATTATCACCGTGAATGTCCTTCACTCTGGGAGAGCTAAATATTGGATTCGTGCATTATTCGATTATAAACTTATCTTTTAATAAGGAATCAAACTTAAAATTGTTTTCTGTCTTCGAAGCTCCAGAAATCTCAAACTCACGGAAAATCCAAATTTGCCATTGGCCAAATATTTCAGATACACGCCGAAATCCATTTAGACATTTTTTCTACTTAAAGAATCTATATTAATGTTGATAACAAACAATTGTTTTAATTTGTGACGTATTTTTCGGTAACAGACCGATGAATCGGTCTTCTGGTCGAGAGCACAAAATACGCAAAGAAAAGAAAAATCGGGAACCGTCACCTTCGGCCGTCCACCCTCGCTCGCGCATCCGCAAACCCGGTGGGCGCCAGTTAATTTTTGTTTCACCGGTATTAACGAACCGGTAGGTCCGAGGGATCGAGTGGGCGGCTCAATCCCCAAACTCCAAATCGAAAGTGGGGTAAAACTCGCGATCGGGATCAAAACCGAACGAATCGGTAGCTTAGTTAATTTTTGAGGTCGCGTAAAATTAACAAAGGCAACTGGATGCACTCGCGTTTGGTTTGGTAGAAAGGGTCGCGGTAAGGTGAAATAAATAGCCAAAAATCGTGATCAGAATTAATCGACGAAAACTAATGTCCCGCGGACAAAAATCGAGAGCGGGCACCGATAACGAATTCGCATTTAAGAATGCGCGAGAACTGACGAAGCGCAGCGAGAGCGCCATAGTCACAACGGGAAAGCCTGGCACAATACCAAATTTAATAGTTAATGTCACGGGAACGACTCACCGGAGCTGCCTGCAGCCAATCCATCCCATGGAGGGAGATCGAGGGATCACGAGAACTATGGCACAATGTCCAGTACCTCCACGGCACCGGAAAACCACCGAAAACTCGAGTTTTATTCCGTGGAATAAAACTCGCACCACACGGTCACTCAACGTATTCACTATACGGAGTTTGGCCGGAGCACGGGAACTACGCGAAGACGCGCGCGCGAGCGACAGAAAAACTGTCAACACGGGAACGCTTACCGAACTCGAGGCACCTCGGCGGTGTCCCGAGGAAGACTGATTATTTCAAGTAATCACCGAGAACGATACATTATTATTATTCTGATATCTCAAAATCCCTTACCCGAGAACTACTGCCCTCTCCTTCGAATTAGTTCGTAGCGATAGCGGGAACGCAACTTGTGCCGGTAACATAGCAGAGATCTGTACGGTCGCCTCCCTTAGCTCTTTGCGTGAAAACGGGCCTCTGATCGTTTTAGACCTTGTGATCGTTATTTTGTAAAAAATCACGTCACAAATTATATCCCTGTAAACGATCTTCACACTGAGAGACAAAAATATTGGATTCGTGCGTTATTCGATCACAAACTTATCTTTTAATTATGCGCATAATTCGATGATCTACTCTAAATATAATCCGTATATCCGTATACGGAGAGGACATACGATACCCCGAGTTTTTGTACATGAATGGACACGACTGAAAAATACGAGAAAGCGGACCCCCGGTGGGCCCCGCATTCGCTGTTGCGTGATTCGATGAGGCCCCAGCTCGGTGGGCTAATCGGCGTGGTGTTCCGCGAGCCCCGCTGGCTTATTCCCAGCCTGATATTAATAGTCGTATCTTCGGTTCGAACAGCGCACCGCAATTCCCGTATCATGCACCAGTACGGTCCGCAGATTAATCGGCTCTTGGCATAGTCAGTTATAGCAATTAAAGCTCAAATATTTCTCCGAAAAATTCGCGCAATGAGAGAGCGAATGTACGTGATAATTACTCACGCACATATCGCTTCGCGTTGCTTTTGTTTCATTTTATTTCTTCGGTGGAAGGTAAAGCGAGTTGTATTAATTTGTCATAAAGAGTGTGAAGCAGTCACTGAACAAATAAAAATAAGTGTTTCAATTGGTAAAACCAGTACTTAGGTTGAGCTCAAGTACGTGAAGAAGAAAAAGACTGTAAGAAACGCGGAGCGTTTAGCGATAACGCCATGAGAACGAGGGCGTGAGACGAGCCGAGCTCTACTAGCTGCTACAATGCGTAGTCGAAACGGAAGGCAAAGAGAGGAGGCCTCTTTGCTGGCGTTTCTGCGAGCTCAGCTGTCTATTAAAATTATGCGGAACGCGCGCGTTCCGCGCGTCCTTCCACAAAGCACGCGATTTTACGGCTCTTGTTTTTACGGCTGCTGCTTGCACTCGCAGCTTCACCTAGCGTTCATTGGTGCTTCCCTCTCGCGTAAGCTTCGCGCATGATCCATCCTGTGTGGCTCGTGTAATATCTCCCGGCCCCTCGAGATCCTCTCGTTTCTCCAGCGAATATACGTACTCTGGAGTCTCTGGACCAAAGGAGATGCTAGGGCGAGTTAAGCGCGGAAACTAGCACCGGATCTGTACGTCTTTCTGCGCACGACGTTCATGCAAGGAACTACTTCATATAATGATCCTGAAAACGCCACGTCAAGTGAATCGTGAATAATCATTGAAAATTTACTACCCCAGGTCAAGCTGACGATTAACAACTTGCGGCAGGAGTGAATGTTGCTAGGCTTACGAATGGGACTAACGAGGATTCAAAAGGCGCAGGTCTGCTTCACTCGTTCATAACTTCAGTTTTGGTTTTTGACGGTTTTGGAAAAAAAAACAGCTTTGAGTATCGCGAAGCGAGAAGCTGAGACTCTCTTGAAATCTAAGCGCCATTTTTCGAGTTGCTTGGGAAAAGGATCTTGCGAACTTTTTGAAAGTGGGAAGTGACCTCTTCGGAAGCAACGGAGTGTATTAATGCCTCTTAAGATAGCCGTCTTGGCCCATTAAGTATTTAGGAGAGAGGGACACTCAGGTTGAAATCAATGTTATTCATTCATGCAAATCTCACTTGTTTGGCTGCTATTCTCATTAAAAATATGTGCTGTCGACCCCCTTCAGCCAAGAATTTTTTGCTGGCCGGCAGAAAGAGCCTGGCCATTTGAAGTTACCTATAATTTATTTTTTCGTTTTCGCATACTGCATAATTTCATATGAAAACCATTGGTTAAAGTTACAGGCACAAATAGCTGCACAGAGATATTCGTAACATATTTGGTCCAACAGAGAACCATCAATTTTCAAATATTTCGATTTTTTGAAATCATCCAACGTGAAAAAAAAAAAATGCTACCGTCAAATTGGCCATTAGAGGCATAAAATGTACGTGCAAATAAAAAGAGAATTTGATCTTCGTGATAAATAGTCAATTGTGTGAAGAAATGTTCACAATTCTTAACATAATTTCACGAAATCAATATCACGATATAATTCAATCGGTGTCTCAGGGATCAGCAGCGAAAGGTTTCAGTGAACCGCTAACTCTTCGCTACCACCGTTTTTTCTGTCAATTAATATTTCGTCTCGGATCACAAAGCACCGCTAAAAGGAGCACAGCTCCGCTATAGGATATATTATTACAAGCCCAGTGAAGACATCGCCCGAGGAGCTGGGATGTCGGTGATCTTACTATCCATTCGGATGTACGTTCGTAGCGCTAAAAATATCGCACGGACACATGGGACTCGGATTCGATACAGAACGACTGAATATTTAGTATTGACTCGGATCCTTCGCTTCTCGAGCTCTCGTTCGCTCGCATTCTGTCACTCGTCTCACGTCACTTTGCTTCACTGCTCCGCTGTCTATATACACACGTGCACGTTGATTTGCGCAAACCCGATTTTATTCCCACCGCGCAGCATCAATGATTCGTAGCATGAAAACCATCAGCAGCGCGAAGTACACAGATCTCTCGCTCGCATAATTATTCTGCGATCTCTCGGGCGGGCAGATGCCGCGGCGCTCGAAATTCGTTTTATCCTCATCGCGTGTAACGGCGGCCAACATCCTCGGACGCGTATATACGTTCCACAAATTATAAAGCGCGCTCGGGCGAGCGCGAGACCGACGCGAATTCGTAGAATCGGTGAAACGATTTTTAATAATGCGATCGTCCACCGAGCGGCTCGTGCTCTCGCACTTTTTCTCTGCATACCTCTACTGTATTACGTACCTACGGTGGCTGTATGCGACGGTACGGATTTTTCGACTGACAACGACAACAGTTCATGCGATTAGTTTCAGATTTATTTTCATTTAGACGCAAAAATAATTCTGCTTGTTAATATTGAGAAATCGGTTCATGATTCACCGAAACGAATTGCTGATGCAGCGATTTTTGACTATTTTTGTTCGCATACGATAAACATTGCAAAAATGCAAAATTTATTTTGTCTTACCGAAATAATTCACAACTGTGAACACAATACGCCATTTAGTTTTCTCAAAATGAAGAAAATTCACCAATGAAAAACAATATGGAATTAGATGATTGGAAGCGCTATCGCCCAATGCGGCATATACATTACGTTGGCAAGTAAACGCTTAAATAAGGATCTTGAATCAATTGACAAAGCAGCGCGTCCACGAGTCCGCCGATAGCATCTCCTTGCCGGAGTATCCGTAATGGATTCACGGAGCTTCCGGAAGCAAAACGCATTCTTCACCCCGTGCCTCGAAGGGTACATTAGCATCGGTATCCAGATAAACAGGAGCATAAACGTTGCAGAGCGGAGGGAGTTCGCCGCGAAGCGTGGATGTGTAAGCGAGGTAGCGAGCCTGAAGAGCGCGAGGTTATATAGAGCCAGAAAGTGCCCCGCGGGCTCTTGTGGTCCGGCGTTGTTGCGAGTTCCCCGTGAATCTTAGCTGCACTCGCCGGACCGACAGCAAACTGAGAGAATGGGGTCGCACTCCGTTTAGCCAGTGCAGCGTGGTAGTATAATATAAAATATAATCTAAAAGGTAGAAAGGTTTAGAAGTGGAAAACGAGGAGCGGGTACTTGGTACCTACGAGTGTATAGGGCACATATATATAACCTACACACTGTATACATATTACAGTGACGAAGTAAAGTCGCTAAAGTATAGTCGCGTTCCATGCGCGGCTTTGACTTTCCGATGGCGTTTGCGCTGGAGGCGGCTCAGCGGTTCACTCAGTCAGTGCAGCAACGGCACTGCAGCCCCGTTGTCGTTGTCGTCGTCGTCGTCGTCGCCGATCTGAACAGCGGAGTCTTATGAATGCAGTCCTCGACGCATTTATGCCGGTAGCTCGAGGCGCTTATAAATAAAAGGGAGCGACTATACTGTATAGAAATATACACTGGAGCTGTAGTATCGGGCACCGCAAGCCGATGCGTGCGTGAGCTGACGGTGAGCGCGGATTCAATTATTCCGCGATTACAACGCGACCGCGTCGACGACAACGACAACGACGAGAGCTCTTTGCTACGTCGCGTGTTCGCTCGCCCGGCTACTTCTCTGTATTTGTAACTCACTGTTGGCGGTGCGCAGCCTCTCCGATGTACCTGTTCCTCGTATATACCCAGCACCTAAATGTTGTATGTATTTTTCTCATCTTAGTCTCGGTTTTTCTCCCTCGCACCGTCTCTCCCTCTTTCTTCCATTCTCATTCCTTCTTTCTTCAGTGCGGTACGAACTCTCGCTCGCATTCCGATTCAGGAAAGTGTCCGAGAGGCGTCGCGACTCTGGGATCCACTTCTTCATCATTACACATAATTTACTACATATCTACTTGCTTTATTGCTCCGGGGACATACAAAAACAAACGGTTTAATAGTCGTCGGGGATGGGCACTTCGAGAAATTAGAAATTAATGACGAATCAGGATCAATTATAGTTTGCCTAACGAATAAAAATCGAATAAATCTTGTGATTACTGTTAATGTCACTATTATTTTGCCGTAATGATACACGAAGAGAAAACTATATCGAATAGTAGAACATCGAAGCGGCAACCGCGAAGCGATGATTACTCAATTTTCTTTAAAGCTACCATTTTAACATTTCCCCATCAAGGCGCGGAATTATTGCAAATGTGAAAATTTGTGCACGTGTAAATATTTTGTAGAAGATTCCAAAATTCAAATAGCTTTCAAGTACTAAATATTTACAAAAATATTTAATATATCATATCTTTCTCGTGGTAAAGATTTTTTAACGATAATTGAGAGTTTTTATCATTCATGGCGTAAATTCATTTTCATAATGGAAAAAAATTGTTAAATTAATGTGTATTCTCGATGGTTTCCTATCAACATTTTTCATGTGCACACTGTCAGAAACGACTGGAAGTATTTATTCATAAACTCGTCAATCCAATTTAATGTAAAATTGTGATATAAAATTACGGTACTATTGTAATGAAATTTAAAGATATTTAAAAAAAACGTACTCTTACAGTAAAATCAAGGCAAATTATCAAAATTACTGTAGCAAAAATAAACTTGGCATTCTACTTATGTAGTAAATTAAGTATACCGAATTGTAAATAAGAACTTCCAGTATTTTTTTACAGTACGTGCTGTATTTTTTTAAATAATAACAGATGTACAGCAGATTTGATTGTATTGCCAGTCTATAAGGGACCCGATGACCGTACAGTTGGTTTTAAGAGGGAGAAAGAAAAAATGTTGAAGTTCCTCGAGGCCAACTTCTTCACCCAGAGCCTGCGGGCTGAGGCGTCTCCCAGGAAGATCCTCGACCACACCGTGCGCACGCGAGGTACTCGCATATTATCCTCTTGCCCCGTGGTTACTATTGGTTAGTACAGGTACCACTTGCAATACTTACAATACCACAAGTATATAGTACACTCGGTCTCTCTGCTATCTTTTGTGCGCGAGAGAGAATCTCTTGGTGCCCGTTATCGCGATATCATTGCGCGGTTTGCGCGCGCGCGCCGCTCTCGGGTGCGCGCACGTCACTCGCGCGCGATAGATAAGCCACCGGGAGATCTGATTAGCGCCACGGACATGCTAGCGTACATTATACACGCTCTCCTCTCTGCCCTACACGCTCTCTCCCACGCCCTGACTCCCCACTTGGCCTATGCAAAGAATACATTCCGGACAATGTTCAGTGAGCCTGAGAGATTCCCCATATGATAATCGAACTTTGTATCTGGTTGAGTATTGTCGTAATTAACGCTCGGCTTCTGGGCTCTCCAAATACAATTAATGTATCCCAATTTTTTTTCTTTTTTTTTTTCACGTATATAGGATAAAAATTGTATCAAAAAATGCATTCAAAATAAGTATAGAAAATGTGTTATAAATCCATTCATTCCTCTAGCAAATAGAATTGAATAATTTTATTATAATTTCACATATGCTTATTATTGTTCAACAAATTCAATTAAACTGAAATACACATTTGTTCTTATCTTATCTTATGCGCGATTAAAGTATGTAAAAGCTTGTATTTTTGTTCACGGCTATTTTTGTTTAAGAAAATTAATATTCATTTTTTATTTTCATACTATTTTTTTTGTACAACAGAAAACGGCATGAAAGTAATGTTGAAAAGTTTATATAAAATTAAGTAAATGCAATTGAACGATTTTGTAACAATTCGAAGCATTGCGTTTTATTTTCGTCTCGAAAGATAAAATTGCGTCGACGAGAAAGAATGCCACATCACGTAAAGAGGAAAGGTAAATTAAAACAATTAAGACAAAAATTATAGTGATTATGCGTGAATTAAAATATCTTATACGTGATTAAAGTGTGAAAAGAAGGTGTGTCTTTTTTTCACGGACTGAGAGCCCGCAAGGCAACGAAATATTCGAATGAACATCTTCGAACGTCCAGGTCGTAATTACGTCCAGTCTTTTAGCTGGGAGATCAAAGAAGTATATAGCAGCAGGTATAACTGAGAGAAGTTAAAGAAAAGAAAAGGATACGCAGGGAGAACCGACTCATGGTGGTGGCTGCTGTTGATGATGCTGCTGCTTCTGCTGACGACGAGCGTCACGCTTTTACACCGGGTTGAACGCTTGTCGGAGAAGAGAATCGCGAGTATTAGGGACAGCACCGCGTCGAAGAGAGGCGGCACCCTGTTGAATTTGCGTGAAACGACTCGCTTCGCGCTCCGAACCCGTGCGAATAGGTACAAGGCGAACCGGCCAGAAAGCTCAAGGGGCAAAACAGGCACAGTCTTAATTTTGTCAACATTTTTTGTTTTTTCTTCCCCAACGTTCCATACTTAAGAGAATTGTTAAATTAAAAAATGGGTTTAATCACGATTTCTTTGAACAAATTGGTTTAATTACAAATTTTTTAAAACAACGAACAAATGAGGAAATTTTGGAAAAAAAATATCCCGCAGATTAAATCGATACCAGATACACACAAGCAACGTTGTATCATTCCAGGAGTCAACGACACCGCACAATGCAAACGTTGTTCATTTGCGGTCGATTTCACGAACAATCGAATTTTTTAAATAAATAGCTTACGAAATTTTTCATAAATATCTATATAAATGAATTCGCAGCGACCAAACTTGAGCTCGGCCCATTCCAAACAATACGTGAACTCATTTGTGGACTATGCGACAGTATTACGTGAAAATTTCAAATAAAAAAAAATCTGACTTAATTGGAAAAAAAATTTAACCATGTATTTTAAACGATAGCGAACACATTTTTTTTTAAATACAAAATAGATTTCTCTCCAAAGTCCACTCAAAACAATAACTTTTAACTAGTATACAATTGTTTGAGAATTTCATATTTTTTAAGATACAGCCATCGGAAATAAAGTTGGGCACGGTTAAAGATAAAAAATTGAAAAAAAAAAAATGCATAATCGCCCTTTATCCAATCTCAAACGATAGCGAAGTTTATTATAAAATATTGCAGAGGGTCGGGCTTTTGATCTTTCGAATTCGTGTGGAACGCCTCATATACACGTGTACTGCAGTACTATACCTTGTATACCACAAATCGGAGGCTGAAAAGCATACAACGAAGCGGAGGAACCAGAATTAAGGGGAAGAAGAGGAAGAACAAGTGCAGAAGGTCAAGAGAACCGGTGAAGCCGAAGTCGGTTGTACGCGGGCGCAGAAGTGTCCAGAAAGAAGCTGGAGAATCGACTCCGCTCTCCAGGTTCTTCAGGTCGCAGTGGCCATGCTGCAGGTCGAATCTCGGAGGATCAGCATCGAGCAAAGCAGAGTCGAGAGTCTCTGTGATGCGCTCGGGTGGCGAACAGCTTGCCAGCCTTGAGCCAGTGAGACTGGTTTCTGTTTTTGCTTCCATAGTTCCATCCTCCGAGACTGTTCGGTAGTCCATCCTTCTTCGATTCTTTTACCACTTTTTCTTTCCACCTCTGTGTGGCTCTCTTTCTTCTTGGTCTTCTTCCAGTCGTTTTGCTCTCTTTCCAAACTTTCTTTCTTCGTTCCTTCATTTTTCTACGCAATTTTAGTTTCGTCTTTCTCGACGCAATCTCATGAAAGAGAGATGCATATACGATGGAATAAATTCCAGGTTCGAATTATTTATTGTTGAGTGAATAACCGATGAGCTAATTTATTTACAATTGAAGTTAATATGTTACTGAAGGCAATCGATTTCAGCGGATTTCAAGTTATTATCACAAGATTAGTTTTTTTAACACTTTTCTACAACTAATGAGTCGATTTTATGGTTATGTGGATTTGGAGACTATTGCCACTTTTGATTTTCACTTCTGTGTAGCTCTATTCCTCCGCGTTTAGTTTCGTGTTGCGAAACTTAAATTGCGTTTGATTAGACGCATTCCAGGATCCAATTATGGAGAAAGCAACTCCAAGCAGGGTTAATTTATTCGCGAACGAATATGGCATATCGCTAACATCAAAACGCAAAACGCGCCGGACATATTCCACTTAGACGAACTCTGGAATTTCGCGAAAATAATAACTCAATAAAACGTACCTTCTCAAAAATTAAAGTCAATGAAATTCTTATCAAACTCATCACTACTGATAAACCCTTCTGGTTAAATTAATATGTAGCAAGCGCAAATCTCACCAAAACTTACAAAATTGTGCTCCATATAGTCAACTTTTTCCACAAGTTGAACCATAATAATAAAATTTTCTGAATACACAGAAATTAAATTTCCTGAATTACGTGGATGCACTGTTCACTTTGTATTTTTGCGCCCGTGTGACTTCTTTTTCTTCTGCTATTTTTGGAAAAGGTTTGCTTTGTTCTGTGGTTAATTCTACGCAATTTTGGTCCATGCTCTGAACACAGGTCCACGACGACAGTGCCCATTTGTTGGGCCGAATTCCAGGATCCAATTATTGGCAAAGCAACCCCTAGAGGAGTTAATTTATTCTCATCGGAAGGTGACATATCACTGGAATCAAGACCCACCGCGCGGAGGATATATTCCATGCGAGAGAATTCCAAAGAGAGCGAAGAATTCGCGTGTCATCGTAAAGGAAGGTGGAGTAGAATCACTATATATAGAGAATCCGTTGATGATGCAGATTTATAGAATTGCCTCGAGTCGCCACCCGAGAAACATCGATAGCAATCTCTCGATGAGATCGGGGTAAAACCGCATCGAGGCGCGAGATCGTAGGCGGCAGAGCGTAAAGAATAACGGAAATACCTAACTAGAAAATCACGAGATATGTCTTTTAGGATTTTAATTACCCGCGGTACAATACACTCGTGGACGTAGGGCACACACACACACAGCGAGACGTAAAATTGTGTTACATGGGGTGGTCACCGGGGTGAACTATTAAAAAAATTCCATGGATTAAATGTCGAGAGCCACGCTGGTTCCAATCGTCTTAGTTTTAGTCGTGGTCATCAAGTCGACGACGACCGGGACCATGAGACGACGACGTATATAGTCGGCATTGGGACCCATAAAAATTTCTTTCGGCGCGCCGAATTACCGAACTCCTTCGTTCTTTCGGTCTCCCCTTCTCCCGTCGTTGCGCACGTCCGGCAGCATTATTAAAAGCTACACGAACTCTGGTCCTCCGCGTGTTTCTCGCTCTGTCGTTCACGACTCAACACCACAGGTTTGCTCTCTCGGTAACTCGATTCTCTAGACGTCTCTTCACTCGCACTCAGCTATCCCGAACCCGGCGTTTTTCTAGCCGTTCCGTTCTCTCGGAGAGTCGTAAAACGGCACCTAAATCGAACACCGCTCCTTTGCGGCTGTTATAATGGCAATAAAAGACTCTCATTATAATCGTTTATTATATATCTACGTGGTATCATATACAAAATAAATTTGGCTATTACGAATGAAACGAGGAAATATGTCTTCGACCTGTCGTTTACGCCTGTGTCCTTTATCTTCGCTTCTTAAGTGCCTAATAAATACGGAATTTATTGATTATTTTATTCCTTTTCCATATCAGCAACCTTTTATATTTGTTATTTATCGTCATTACCGAGTACCGCAATTCGAGCAGTATCACATTTTCGACATTTAGAATCAACGTTACGGTATTCAGTGCCGTTTAAACGTGAGAAACGTCATTTTTAAGTGTGGAGCGTAAAAGTTTTTTCATTTCTCTGTGGTTTAAAAATATTTTTGACCCGCAGTCGAGGACAGTAATCGATGCATTCCCCCAGATCATTTTACGTTTTCTTAGGCCTTGATTATTTTCGGACCCTTTAAGAGGATCGTAAATCCAAAATTCCAAAATCTCACTGAAGATTGTTTAAACTTTTATTTTTTACATCCTCGTATAAGCTTTATCTACCAGCAGTTATTGATAATGACTATCAATCAGCGTAGGAATATTTGTATTCGACCTGCCGTTTTAACCCGTCCCTTTTTTCGTGGCCTGATTATGAATCAATAAACCCAGAACAGGCTTGTTCCAAATCCGCAATTTTATAATAATATTCCCCCACAATCAAACTTTGCCTCCGATATTGCATTTTCTTCTGATTTTCGAAAATCCTCCTTACGAGATTTCGGGTTACTGTGAGTCTGACATTAGTTATTAATTACGATTGTAAACAGTATAAGGAAATATGTTTTTCACTTTATCTACCAGCAGTTATTGATAATGATTATCAATCAGCGTAGGAATATTTGTATTCGACCTGCCGTTTTAACCCGTCCCTTTTTTCGTGGCTTGATTAAGAATCAATAAACCCAGAACAGGCTTGTTCCAAATCCGCAATTTCATAATAATATTCCCCCATAATCAAACTTTGCCTCCGACATTGCATTTTCTTCTGATTTTCGAAAATCCTCCTTTCGAGATTTCCGGTTACTGTGAGTCTGACATTAGTTATTAATTACGATTGTAAACAGTATAAGGAAATATGTCTTTCACCTGCCGTTTAGGTCTGCACTCTTTTTCTTCGCCTTTCAATGACCCAATAAGTGCGAAGTTTATGGCTTCTCCCAAAACGGCAATTTTTTAATGTCCAATTCCGAGTATCGCAAGTCAACCAACAGGATTTCTTTATAATCCATGTAATCACAGAACCGTGGTTCAGTATCTATACCGGAGAATCGTAGTTTCCCGATATGCAGCATGAAAGTTCGAATTTGGAAGACACTAATTACAATCATTCATCATCTACATATTTACAACAAAGTCTACTAAATAAATGCATTAAAGCAGTACGAGAAAATAGGTTTTCCACCTGTCATTTACGCGTATACCGTTTTCTTCGCTTTCCAACTGCCCAATAAATAGCGCACCTATTTCTCCTTCGATGCTTCCTCGATGATTATCCATTAATTTTAATTGTAACTACCTACTACGATAAGTCGAGCAGCGCAAATGTCGGAAGCCTTCATAATCATCAAAGATACCGTATTAAGTATCACCTAAACGTGAGAATCATAGTTTTCTCCTAAGCACTTTGTATAAAAGTTGGAATTTAACCTCGGAGAGTCTCTTGCATGAACGAGATTTCTCCATCTTTCCTCTTTCACCTTTCCCATCTCTCGCTATCGTCCCATCCACCGCATATGTGTATGTGTATATATATATATACATATACAATATACACATATATGTATACATGCAAGAGATACACTCCATGCGCTCTTCATCGCCATGTTTTATTTTCATTCTCATTTATACATCCCAGCAGCGTTTCCTTTTTATTTTCTTCTTTCTCCGGGCTTCTCTCGTGCAGGGGCTCTCTTGGAGTTCGGTTCTGTGGCCTCGCGGTATCTATACAACACGCGTCGCACCGGACAGGTTGCTCGGTCGCTTCTCCGATGCAACTGCGCGAGGCTCCGCTGCACCAAAGCGGTAAAGGCACCAAGAAGAGGCTCCGCAGCGTACCTGCGACTACTCCGATCAACGCGTAGCATTCCAGAGTCGACTTCTTCTCCGTGGCGATCCTTTCCCTCAATCGTTTTCTCTCATTCTTTCCTCAGCCCGAGAAGATATGCTTCTCGTGAGGAATCTGTTCTTCTCGACGTCGTCGACGTCGTCGTCGTCGACTCGAAGTACGAAAAGGAAGAAGGGGACTTCAGTTCGATAGAAGGATCAATGGGACTGCGGTCGCAACATCGAGTAACAGTATACTCCGCATACTAACTGCCGGATTATCGCCCCACCCCAGTCCTCATTCACCTGTTCCTCACCTCGTAATCAAATATGCCATAAAGAAAGTAGTGTGTGGTATACTCGTTGCGTTGCACGCTGAGCTCGACGTTAGAAGAGTCCCCGGCTAGCGCAGCTCCTCAGCCTCTCGAAGCCTCTCTTCTATGCGTTGCTCGGAGCCGAAGCTTCTAAGAACCCGCGCAAAGCCGTCTCGCATGGACCACGAGAGCGAGAACGAGAAGCACGCATTACAGAAACAGTAGGGAGTATACGATTATTGCTGGTAAGTACCCAGTTCGCGAGGCCCCAAGCAGCCGCAGCAACGATAGTCGCGAGAGCTTCGAGTTTCCGAGCGTAAAATGAGTAAAACCCGAGACCTCGAGCCCGCCCAGAGTCTTCGCCGTCTCTCGTATTGTAGTGGCAAGCTGAAATGAGAAACGGCGAAATCATGCGCCGGGGATACTTCTCAGGACCACGAGTGATTGATAACTCGGGTTTGAAGGTAGCTAACCATTCATTCTCGGGTCAAAGCACCTTTTTTGCGGACTCGGAGAGGAAGCTTCCGTCTTGTGCTTCTAAGCGTGCATTCAAAACTACGTGTGTTTGCTGAAAAGAATATTTAGCGGTAATTAACATTTTCACGGTAGGCTCTGATGAATATTGCAATGATTTTTTCTTTTTTTTTTTTCGCCACAGAGATTTTTCGTAATTCGCATTAAAAATGATATGCGAAACTCGGTTGGCAATTTACACTGGGATATTAGCATGAGAAAGAGGCCTTGGCTAGTCTCACGACGCGAATGTCTTAAAAATATTTAAATAGTAGCTGTACAATCGTGAGTCTTGCCCGTATTGTACATGTTGAGAAATAGTGTATGTTATGCTGTGCTGTATAAAATTTGTATACAATATACGGTGGCACTATAGGTGGCACGCGGTAATTACATGGCTACCGTTTCGAGTCACATCCTGCTCGTATAATTCGCACTAGTGTACCTGTGTCTGTGTATTAATGCATGTATATACTAGGATGCACACCAGAAGCGCTTGGAGAAATTCTCTCGTGCGTACGTACGATCATTGACTGCTCGACGGCGCGCGAGAAAGCCACTCTGTAGTACATATAATAATAGTCGGTAAGTAGTAACAGTCTCTCTCTTGCTCTCTCGCGAGAGCCGCACGTTATGGTACTTCGGAACCGTCGAGCAGTTGATGCACCTCGGTAAATGCGCTGTGGGCAATACACCGAACGCTGTAAACTGTATAGGGGTTGCTCTTTTATGCGGTAGCTCAATTTCCTACGAAGAAAAAAAAAAAAAAAAAAAAAGATTACAAGTCCGACGTACCGGAAACGAAATTCCCGAGGAATTCACGATTCATTTAGTTATATCCTCGGAAAGGCTTCGGAGAAATCGTAATTATAGCATCATCAGCCTGTGTTTGACTGTCTAATTGATGACTATTATGTTTTGTTTTATTTTTTTTTGTTTGGTATATTGAAAATAGTTTTGTTCCGCACGGGATCGCTCACAGGAGAAAATGGATTTGTTATGTGATTTCAAATGGTAGATTTTATTGGGAGGAAGATCGTTCAAATGTACGAGAAGATTGGAGTGAGTCACACTGGCCAAATCGATGCTGTAATGGTCATGGATTTCACAAAGTATTGAGTAACGTGACAGGCTGAAATGACAGAGTAGATTGACAGATCAGATATTCGATTGCTTTTATTATGAAAATATTATAGACTTTTGGTTGACCGGCAATAAAATTATTTTGTAAGCCCAGGCCCGTTACTATTACTAAGTGGTTAGCACCATAACATATGTAGGCGTTTTTTTTTATAAATCGTCTTTGAACGGAGTGAATGGATCGACCTACATTGAAATTCATGAAAAATTGAGGATTATCTTTAGAAAAACTGTAAGAAAATGTATTTTTTTTTCCAAATCAACATTAATTAGTTAAAATTTTTTGCTGATTCAATAAGATTAATATTTTTTTGCGTTTGCAACCACTGTTGAATGAATAGCTCTCCATTTCTATCATTCGGTGTACAAAACTGTGCCAAATGACTTCCAATAATTGAGCGGTGATTTAACTGGTGTCAATGAATAAGCTCTCGTTTTACGAGACTTCGTTTTCCATTCGGATTTTCGACATATACAAAAAATCCGAAAAATAGTACCATCGAAAATGTAGCGCATGTTCCAAAAAAAAAAAAAAAAACCTGCATTTACATGTAAATATTTGAACAGATTATTTTTCATTTTTCGATACTGCGGTCCATAAAGCATCCCAACATTTAAGCGAGTTATTTACATCATTGGGAATTGCCAGTCGTGCATTTGTTTTTCACAAATTGCACAATTGTATGTTAAGTCAATGGTAATGTGAATTCAGATAAAATATATATACTGCCCGAGATATAATGCCGCGAATGCATCAGCAAATAGGGGCTAATAAAAACGCTCAGTGGCCCAAGGCAAAGAGCTTCCCCTCGATTCAATCTCGACACGCATTGCCACAACCCATTCGAGGACAATACTCGCATCGAGACTCGCGCCACTAGAGTGTGTACTCGCTCGGCGCTGCCATAAGATTGCGAAATTCACGGGACTGAAAGCTGCGAGCGTGGAGAGGCATGCACGCGGTTCAATCGTCGGTGATATCGCGATTAAGAGCGACCGGTGACGCAATAATATCGTGCGGGACGACGGAGCGCAAGTGTATCCGAAGCAATCGATACCGGTGCACGAGGTTCCCTCACACATACACGCACTTGTATCCACATCATACACATACACACACACACACACATATATCTTTATTCATATACAGCATAACCTTAATAATAGCCATACATATACGAGAAATAAACTTCTTCTTCTTACTTTTCGCGGAAGTTTGTCGGCACAGTGCGATGCAGTTGGCGTGGTGTGGGGCGCGGTGTATGGCATCCATATAATAATCGATAACGAGGTCGGCACGACTGTAGTATATCGGAAAGTTACCGCAGGTACGCCAAGGAGCTCGAGTTCCTTGTCCGAGACTCCGCCGAGTGCTCCGACTTCCTACCACTACGAACTTGTTCGGATAGATGCAAGAACAAACGGCTGCAATGTCCCGCAGGAGGAAAAGAGAGGACGAGCTCGGGGGATCGGTAGGTACAGGCGCAATATAGTCGCATACTATCCATAGATATAGTCCTCGGTGCAGCTTACACGACACAGTAAAGGGGTTCGCCTAATAGCTGCCAGTGTTATTATCGAGATATTCGAGAATCGTGGTCGGAAATCCAGAGAGCGCTGTAGTGCCTCGAACTAACGACGACGACAGCGACAAAGACGAAGAGGAGCCCTCGGAACGATTGATCGTACGACGTCAACGACGAATCTATACAACTCTGAGTAGTGGGATAATGATGAGAGAGAAGGGCGAGCCGGAGAGTGCGGAGCGCGCTCGATGTAACGCCTAATACGAGTTAATTGGACTCGGAGTTAATCATAGAGAGGCAGCTAAGCTAAGCTACCTTAGCCGCCGAAGCCGACGCACCGGACGAGACATTCCACCGGCCGCCCAATTATCGCATTGGTCTCTCGGTCTCACCTCCGGTGGGGTTACCTCGTGTACATGTGTCGTGGATACGATATACATTTGTGTATACATACGTACAACTGTACGCAGCTCTTCGCCATCGACTGCACTTCGCGCGGGCATTAATTAAGTCATTTTTTAAGTCGTCCTCTCGCAGAGGTTCTCCACACACCCGCCAGAATGCAGAGTACCTTATTCTTGGATACTCTCAGGGTACGAGCAACCTCATGGGAACTCGGGAACGTCGTTACCGATATGCATGAGACATTATCTGTCAGCTTAGCCACTTATTTTCGGATTTCCTCAGATGTTTTTATCAACTAGTGTACCCTCTGTGAATTCCGTCAGGTTTTCTTTCGTTCAATTTTGTGAGTTGCATTTGCTCGACACAGTTTATTGTGGAAGGGACAAATGGGTCCAAGCACTATGGATTTTCTTTAAGTTTGAAAAACTAGGAAAAATTGTATGCTTCTAGATATAGTTATTCAATTAATTTGGGTTTTATCAGATCCGATATCTTCTAGCTTACTCAGAAATATACAGAATTCCGGAGGGCTCGAAAAATGCATTCATGACGATGTTCGAAGATTTATGTAAAAACAAATATTCTGGACCTTCTATGTAATTAAAGGTTTGCGATGCTATGAAATTTTGTTGGGGTTTACTACATAGCCATTCCGGAAAATTCAGCAAAAAATTTAATAATTTTCATTACTTCTCATTGGAGGAAACAATAATTAATGTGATTATATCATCTTTGAAAAAACACGTCAACATTTTTGTCGCATTGCCTTACGAAAATTCTATCTAGCATATAATTGTATTTTTTGTTTCTCTTCAAACGTATAAATATATTTATTTATTTCTTTTTAAATGGACAGGATTAAGAAAATGCAACTCTTAAATTAGTGCAACAAAAAAGAAATCTGGAAAATTCCCAGAAAATACTTTCAAGAAAGTCGGTTGAATCTGGTTAATTATGAGATTTCTTATGGGGTAAAAAAAGTGTCTGATCTGACAGCGGAAGCCACGTATACCGAAGGCAAATACATACATACGTATTTATCGTGTAACTCTCAGTTCTTATGGGATTTTGAGGTAAACTTATTTGAGTTTCGTAGCATAATAATCCGGTGGTTGCGTTACGCGCAATTAAATTGAATGTGGGAGCCAGACGGATTATAATCAAGGCCTCGATCACGGCCGACCGCACAGTAGCTCTGCAGTTACAGAATGAAACGCTGTTCGCTGGATCTGCAGCAGCGACAGCAGAGAAAGAGCAACGATGGAACACCGGGTATGACTTTTTCGCGTTCTGAAAGAAGCGGACGAGCCACAATTCTCCTCCTGCCTCCCTTCGCCCCACTTCAATATCCTCTCCCACTGCTCCCTGCCCAGCCATGGACAGGTACTCGAAAAGGAATGAAGAATGACGAATAAACAATAAAGTTTTGCTTGGAGAGAGATAGAAATGCACTGCAGGATTATAATGATATTAATATTATTTTTTCAAGCCGATTATAACGACACCATATGCTAAATATTCGGTCCGATTTATTTCCGAACAAAAGTGGGAGTTTGAACGATATTATTTCACTGGAGGTTTTCTTTGACACAAATTTTGTCGTCAGATATATAAACGGAAATAAAGAATTAACCCTTAAATATACATTTTTTTTGACTAGTCAAAATGAAATGTAAATGAATGAGTCTCTCAACGTTTTTTCCTCCCTCCACAATTCTCCCTCTGTTTTCCTCGACTCTACTTCGAAATCCTCTAAGAATGACTAATAAGGAGTGAACTTCTTCTTCGAGAGACAGAAACGCACTGCAGGATTATAACGATATTATCATTGTTATTTTTAATTCGATCTAATTTATTCCCGATTAAAGGTGGGCGTCCGGACTGTATCATGCTATTGGACGTTTTGTGTGAAAGTAAGTTTACCGTCGCTATACGAAAAGCGGTTTCGTGTTGTTACTGGTTTTCTTTGACACAAAGTTTGTCGTCAGATATATAAACGGGAATAAAAAAAGGAGTTATGAGAACTGATCGGAAATACGTATTACATAAACAGTCCTCCATTGGTGTTTTCTAATGCGCAAAGCTTTACCGTATCGCGTCTGAAAATATTAACCCTTAAATATACATTTTTTTTCACTGGTCAAAATGAAATGTAAATGAATGAGTCTCTCAACGTTTTTTCCTCTCTCCACAATTCTCCCTCTGTTTTCCTCGACTCTACTTCGAAATCCTCTAAGAATGACTAATAAGGAGTGAAGTTCATCGAGAGAGACAGAAACGCACTGCAGGATTATGAAGATATTATCATTGTTATTTTTAATTCGATCTAATTTATTCCCGATTAAAGGTGGGCGTCCGGACTGTGTTATGCTATTGGACGTTTTGTGTGAAAGTAAGTTTACCGTCGGTATACGAAAAGCGGTTTCGTGTTCTTGAAGGCCGGTTCTGGTACCGAACGAGCGATCTTTCTCAACCGAGGAATGAGAGAGGACACGCGAGAAATGGTAGACAAAGAGTTTTAAGGTAACGAGCACTGGATGAGAGAGAAAGAGAGAGAGAGGAAGAATAAACGAAAAATTAAGCGATAAAACAGAGAGTACGATAATTAACGCCTGGGACCAAGGAGGGATCGTGGTTGCTCGTTGCTCTTCTCGAAGAGTTATAACGGTAACGGTCGCGCGAGAGGATAAGGATAAGAAGGTGTCGGGGGGCTCGTTAGCCTTCGAGCAGGTCTTCCGCCTCCTCTGTCTTTCTCTACGACTTTTCTTACTCGTCCACTCTCTATCTCGAACACGGGATACGGTGGACACAACGAGGAACGCCAAAGTCCTGAGTTCTGTGAAACACTGGACGCTCTTTTCCCTTCACGTTGTCCCTTCCTTCCTTCAATGCTCTTTCTCTCTCTCTGTCCCTCTTCTTCAATGACGATCTCTTAATTTTCCTCACGACTTCAACCTTCCGCAATTTTCACAGCAAAGATGAACCCTAACACCTTTCCAGCCCGTGCCCCATTTCCTTTTCACGCTGTCCTGTTCCAAAAGGTGCGACGGGAATTAGGAATCTGAGAAAGAAGGGTAAGAAGAAAAATATACGAGACGGGTGTCTGCCCTAAGGTAGACCCTCGCATCGCATCGTAGGGTCACACGGGTGGAAGATTTAAGCGAGCCGGTCACGTTTCCTAATTGTGGCGCATCGCCAGAATTCATTTCGGGGTGGGCTTCGCCGGTCTTTACAGTCAGGCCTTTTCATATTTTCCCGCGAGAAGTGCAGCGTCGGTTTGGAGCTGAAAGATGGACCATAAAATCAGGCTCTCATTCCGCGGGGGAGAATCAACACAGTGGACTAGGCGTCTCAAATCGAATGCTATGAAGACTCCCTCGAATTTCTGACACGCCAAGGGCAACAACACCAGACAGTGGAAGAAATGAGTCCCGAATGTTGAGAGTTTCGAGCCTAGTCACGCTTCGCAATGAGCATGAGGAAGCTAGGTAACATGTGCATGGTTCTTCACACTTGGATTCCGGAGAGTCTTGTTGTGCGTCAAGGCTCCACGTGCAGGAAGGGTCGAGTCTATTAAGCGTCGTTATTGGGACGTAATGGGCGAACACTTCGCGGTGCGATACACGGTGAGCCGCCACTTCAGGCTCAAATAATACGTACCGATTATCAAGTTACCTACGCTCATAGCGCAGCTGAACTATCGAAAGCACCGTAAATTGTACTTTCTGCCACTGTTACACGTATGCAGCTATAGTTATGGGCATTAGATAACTTTAGTGTCTTGTTCATGCACATTAACATCGTATCCGCACTGCGAAAAATCGGCAGTGTAAAATGTAGCATGCATGTGGAGTGGTAAAGAAAACCGGCGTTAGATTTAACACCATTTTGTTGTTAGAAGCACGGCCGTTTTGTTGTATACTGATTATGCGGTGTACTCTGATATTAGTTAACACCAAATGGTGCGATGTACTGTGTTGATTCTCAATGGTATTGTTTTTCGTAAAAGCGGAAACAGTTCAGTGACAATCGGTAATGTATATCTGTGTGAAGTCTTACATTCTTCTACCATCCAATCCCGTTAAATTGTCCGGTGTAATCAATTTCAGTGCTAATCAATAACTCTCATGTTCATGTGAGCCATGAACACAGCCATGTGAGTGGTAAAGAAAACTGGCGTTAGATTTAACACCATTTTGTTGTTAGAAGCACGGCCGTTTTATTGTATACTGATTATGCGGTATACTCTGATATAAGTTAACACCAAATGGTGCGATGTACTGTGTTGATTCTCAATGGTATTGTTTTTCGTAAAAGCCGAAACAGTTCAGTGACAATCGGTAATGTATATGTGAAGTCTTACATTCTTCTAACATCCAATCTAATTAAATTGTAAGGTGTAATCGATTTCAGTGCTAATCAATAACTCTGATTTCCTTACACTGTCATTTACACCAAATGGTGTGGACATTTTGGAACTATAATTCAGCGCTAATTTTAACCGGACATTTTTCACTGTGCTACTCGCTGTGTTCTTGCCTTTTGTAATTCCGTACAGTACTTCTTCAGGGCCGATAGTATCTGAATTATATTGAGAATTTCATTTGAAATCGTTACACATTTTTTGGCGACCCAGCCACATTACGTATCATCCTAAATATATCTGTCAAATCCGAAAATTCCGTTTTTCTGATAAAAAAAATGATTTTAGAACCCATTGCAGACTGGTATCTTTTTTACGCATGCATAGTCATTTTTCACACACTCACCGTTGTTTAGGGGCATTAATCGCAGACATATATCATTTATGAGATGGATATTATGCACTCATATGGTAAGATAGAGTTTGGCGTTTTGCACGTTTCTAAACACTCAACGGTGCACATTTAATTGCGGATGTTCCATTAAAATTTATATTTCCATCTTAATTTTACGCACAATTCATTCTGAAACTGCTACCGGTTCTGACGTTGAGATCGTTACCTTAGATCTGCATGTTGAGATGTTCGAGTTGTGCAATTTGTTGCTCACGAATAACAAAAATCGTACGGTATATACATCACGGAGTAAAATGCCGTGGTTTAGTTTGATCGCCCAGGGGCAACATCGCGAGTTATGACTTCGGCGGTCATAAAATCATAGCGACATATTCTGCTCTCTGATTGGCGCTTCGAACTTTGTGAATCAATCGATCAGTACAACATGTCGCCGACTCTATGAGCGAGGCACCTATAACTTATAGAATAAACCCCCAGGAGGGTTAATCAAGGTAAGCTACAATTTAAGCATGTGATACTTTGTACGGGTTTCATTTCTATTCACCATGCTGGGTAAATATGCATTAAACTACGTCTAACATGGGTAACCCGAAGCTCTAAATCGTTCAACTTTAATTTCTAAACGCTACCCATGCGCACTTAGTTTAATAACACCCAGAGAAATGATTTATTACTTTTAACAAAACCAGTATATCAAAACTCTGTCTATTTTTATGGAAAATCTTTTATGTAAGGGAAGAAAATATTTATGAAATTTTATCTATGTACCTTACTTGTTGCAATTAAATGATTACTAAATTATTGAAATTATATAAATAACTGATTTTAGTTGTAATAAGTCGAGTCAATTGATGTAGATACCAAAGACGCGATATTTGAATTCAATGTTTGAGGTTAAAATTGCTTCGAACTAAATATTTATATACCTGATAATACTTGAACCAAACCCTTGAAGATACCCTTAGTGTATACAGATCAGCCGAAAAATAAATGCGTATTTAAATTAATAGTAGTAGTAGTAGTAGTATGTATTTATTGACAACTCATGGTACAGTAATTGAAATTTTAACTAATTTAATTTAAAGCTAGCCTACTTAAGTATAGTCCGCGTTGCCAATTGGCCATCGACCTAAGTCCTTCAGCCTAGGTTATATTTATTTGGTAACATTTATATTATGTACATTCGGATTGCGTAAGGGGTTATTAGAACGACATGTCCGTGTTAGTCTGCGCAATGCACACGTTTCGGCAGTCTGAATTTTTCTAATTGCTGTTTTTTTTGCAAGTTCGCATAATGAAAACCGCGTATGCGTATTTATCATCGATCGAAAATAAGCGATTTCGCGTTCTTCCAGCACGTAACGAATATGCCTGGTTTTGCTAATATTATTATTTAAAAAAGATCACACAATACACCGGAAGGAGCCTAATTTTGCCCTCGCGTGATTTGTGAACAAATATCTTGGCGAAAATCTCCATCGTAACATAAAATACCATTTTCACTGTCAAAACCCAATAGCTCTTATTTACAATTGTGGAAAACAATTCAATAAGTAATACAACAACGATTGGAATCTTTATTAACAATTACAAAGTCGTCTCTGGCTTTGAAACAATGGTAAGCAGCTCTCCCTCAGTTACCCCATACTAAGTCTACGCGCAATCCAAACGTAATCTACCGGCTGTATCTAAGCTCTTCAAACGTTCGACCGCATTAAGTATCGCATGTAGTGCGCAGAACGATCCTGATCGTCGAACAAAGGGGGGTGAAACTCGATAGTCTCGATTCATAAGGTTTTGTCCTTCTCGCACAACCCACTCCCATTCTCCGGGGTGCTCCTGTTTGCACTTTTACATCACGCGAGCCAGCATCACCGAGAGCAAACACAGCACGCATCGAGTACGCATCTGGACCCTATGCAACGCCCTATGCACTGCGGTATGCGTATATATATATACGCATCATCGTTTCCGATGCGTGCGCCTCTCTCTTTCGACATACTCTGTTCACTATTACGACTACAGTCGAGACGAGGGCGATGAAGGGGCCCAGGCTGCACCTGTACCTTTGCCAGGATCGGGAGCTGCGATGAATGGGCGCGTATACAGATAGCCCTGCGGGAGGGCGGAAACGCTGTTGAAAAGTGCAGTGTAGTGGCACATAGTCTGTCTACGAAAGCAGGGGCAACTTGTACAATCGACGGGGACGATATGACGACGCATCAAAGAGGATCCATTCAGTGCCCCAGGGAGTTGACAGTATGACTGCGCACTCTTGGCGTCTCAAATTTCTGTTTTGAATTATGCTGAAAATAAAAAATCGCCATAGCCCATTCTGCCTAATGTCAAAAACAGCGAAAGGAAAAACTGATTCGGAACAGAGATCCGCAAAGTATAACAACAAAATGTTTATTTATACATTCCTTGTGAATTAACGAGGAACAATTTGTAATGATATATAGATTACAAAATTATAATTACCTTAAATTAATGGTCAACGATTTGAAGTCTAAAGGGTTTTCGAAATTTTTCAAAGTTTTAATCCTAACGCGTTACGATTTTTTTACAATAATTGATGAATTACAAATAATTTTTAAGTGCTTATAAAACTAATGCAGTAGCGCAATGGATTTTTCCATGGACGAACATCACTTACGATGGAATTTTCGTATGTCCAAATTTATTAAAACCTCTTACATTTTTGTTAACACAACAGAAATGCGTGGGTGAGAAAATTCGGGACATGTGTACTGCCGAGGGGGTATGTTTATTGGGGGGCGTACGCAGTGAAGGGGGTGGAGGCGACTCCCTCAGCGCGATCCGCACGTACAACGCGCAACACGCACGCGAGCATCTGTCGCAATCACCCAGCCCATTGTCGTGTCGTTTGGCCACGGGACTTTTAAACGAGGGGGTGTCCGGGCCCTGTTATATATGCGCGCTCTATAGTCCCCGAGTCCTAGGTAAGAGAGAGAGCCTCGCGCGAACTCGCATTCGCACAATGCACAGGACCTTCCGCTCGGGCGCGAACGAGCCCACATGTGATCCTTCGCACGTGCGACGAGCGATATGTAGTGCGAACAGAGGGCAGAACGAAGAGGCGCGTTCCGAGTATCCTCACGCACGGCTTCTGTAAAGCTCTCGATGATCACGGTACACGTATTGTTATTATTATTATTATTGTGTTAGGTACGAGAGGTATAGCCGAGTACAGTGCTATATAGTGGCACTAGAGAAAGAGATTCGATGCACACTCGACGAACGAGCTCACGGTAACCCTAGAACCTAATACGCCGTTTACGACCGCGGATCGCGGCAGCCGCTTTTTTTTACTCTCCTCGCTTCTCGTCCCATATCAGCTTCTCCGATTTCTCGTCCGCGCGCACGAGACACGTACTCCCGCACGCACGACGGACCATTTTTTTTTTTTTTTTACTTCTCCCGTCGTTCGATTGCCGTTCTTTAATTCTAATAGCGCCGGCCAAAGTCATTATGTGCGGAGGTTGGCTCTAATACGTTGCTCTTGTGCCGAATAGGTTCTCACTTCACTCGGGAAGGTAGCCGAAGAGAGACAGAACGAGGGCGGACAAAAATGAGTGTCCGAGACGACGCGTAATGATCCTAATAGCATCAAACGCCACAGAGTTAAGGCGCACACAGCGGCATGACGAAGCTACCTTTTTTATTATATTACGTTA
This sequence comes from Clistopyga incitator, assembly GCA_947507545.1. Lineage (NCBI taxonomy): Eukaryota > Metazoa > Arthropoda > Insecta > Hymenoptera > Ichneumonidae > Clistopyga > Clistopyga incitator. Next base: position 6,466,847 of record OX382175.1, read on the forward strand.
TACAATTTGTGTGGGTCTCGTGTGCAAAGGGTCGAATTAAATGATGGGAGAGAGAGAGAGAGAGAGAGAGGAAAAAACGTAGTTGTACAAAACGATGACGACGTGCGTTCAAGGAAATTATATAGGCAACGTGTAACGAGGATCATTACCCAGTGAAAATTTTTAATTCGACTTAATTAAATTAGATTCAATGTGTATACTAATAGGGACGATAAGCTCTCTCCGAACAGCGAAGGAGGGAAATAACGAATGAAAGGAAACGTCGAGACTGCTGTATGGCAACTTGAATTCAGAAATGCTAGCGTGATGATGATGATAATTAATGTGACAAGGGTACAGTCGTCTCCCATTAGGATGCTACTTACACAGCACCATCTCACATCCGAATCACCGTGTAACAATGAAGAGGAGTTCCCTTCTCTATAACAACGAAAAAAAAAAAAATTGTATTCAGCTATCCTGGAGTGTGGATTATGAATCGACTGCCATATTCATCAGTTCACCCTCCTGTCGAACGTTAATGGTGCAGTATAACTAGTTAGGGGTTCGATGCAATGAATAGACTTCGCAATCACTTCACACAGTTCCTTTGCTCTCGTCGTTTTTTCCCGAGTGACGGAGTTTCTTTTAAGTACTTTTTAAACCTACTTATAATTAATCATTTATTATGAAGAATTTGATGCTTTGATACTTTTGCACTCATCATGCATAAATCAGACGAATCATTATTTTACAATGAATTCTAATCACCAATAACCGTAATTATTCGTAGCTGTTTAATTATAAAAGTATTTCAAACTCCTTTGCATTGAAGAAATTTCCATTACTGGGTTTTAATGTATATGGGTACTGGAAAGTAAATTCTACGGTAATGTGTTAGTCGTTATCTGATCAGCAACGTTTAAAAATAATAATTAACATCGAGATAAAACGATACAGAGAAAAATGTTGAGTCACCAGATTCAACTTTCGCGTCAGGAAATTAAAAGATGGGCGAAGCTATTAATTTGTTGAGCCAACCGAATTTGTGGGAATTTATTAGCATGAAGAAAAATGTGTATTTGAGAATGAGAGAGGGGAGAAAACCTTCAAAATAGAACAAGTCAGACAAAATATGCCGTAAAGCAGAACAGCTCACGAGCTCAGTATTAATATAATGAGTAATGGTCCGAGTTACGCTGCTACCATTCATATTACAAATTGCGGAGTCTCAAGGTTCATTGATCGTTCGACATCGTCGATCGATCTTCCTTCCTCTGGTTTGCGAAGGTAGACGGACGTCACGCTGACGTGCGTCTACGCCTCTGCTTCAAAATTCCAACTGGTTAGACTATTTTGGCTATACTGGCTTTCCACGACAAAATTCACCAGCATTTTTAATTCTAACGATAATCTTACCCGGTTTTGTATCCAAAGGATAAATATTTCTCCCATAATATAGAAATATGCTATTTATTTGGATTGCACACAAAATATTTAACTGTTTACGTAAAAACTTAAAATTTTCGAGTTAACTTCTTCTTTAGAGCAAAATTTTATACAAGTTTATAAACAATTATAAAATACGAGTATATTATCATTAATAGATATCTGTATTTATTGTTTAGAGCCTAAATTGACGTATGCTACTGGTCACACATTTTTTTTACAACATCATCCTACGTTATTAGTAATTTAAATTATCAGGTTGATTTTTCCAATATTTATGGTTTTATTTTCTATTAATTTTATTTATTTGCGATAGTACTTCACTCCAAAGGCTGTCCTTATCTAAGAATCACACGCTCGCATACTCTATAGCGAGGAATTGCTTTTCTGTCATTCGGATTAAATATAAATAATTCGAAATAAATAGAAAAATCACTACCCACAATAATGATCAATTATCTGAGAATTCTTCTTTCTGTGTCCATATGTAATAAATCAGACTACGCTTCTTTTTGTAAAATGCACCATACACTTGTGTTGGTGTTGTGATTAAAACTGGGTCATCGACCTCTGCGGCAATTCAACATTGGCTGGTCGATTGTCGGATGATAATTCATATTGTATACATAGAACGAACACCAGGGAAGCGATAAAATACGAATCGATAGTTATGACTTGATTCCTGGGGAGTACCGAGCTAAGCGCAGAGTTCTGCGGCTGCCAACTCTATCGCGGTACTTACTCACAGAGAGGAGGAGGGCGGAAAGAGTATAAGAAGCAAAGCTTCGTCGACTGGTAGCAACTATATAGCCAGGAGAAGCTATCGTGGCATAGAAGTATGAGATGTACCGAGGGACCGACAAAAACCCTCATCGCTTCCGCAGTACTCTTATCCATAAGACCGTAACATCAGTGGAATTGACCGGCGATCCTCGACTCGTCTTCAGGAAGGAGCACGGGGTGGGAGGCGTACAGTGTCGAGAGAATCTATCGATCCGTCCTGCCGAAGTAACGACGCGTGAACCCGGAAAAGTAACTGCAGCGAGCAGAGCGGAGATCGGCATTGGGGGGAATACGTACAGAGCAGGAGGATCACAACGAGCATTCGTAACGGAACACGAGAAATCGTCCTGTCGATTATTCCACAGGAAGACAAGCGCCGATCTGTCGAGCTCGTATTCGCCAATCGAGACTCGACAGACAAAGTAAATGAAATGGCAAATGAGAAAACCGGACTACAAAGTAACGTGTCCCAGTCGTCGACTGATTATTGGTACGATCGCAGGTGATGGGGATATCAACTACGACTGATTAATGGTTGATCAATTATTACAGCCAATCCGCTGGCATGGTCCTTGACTTATAGATCACCTATTGTGAACTTGTTGTTCCATGCGTTAGATCACGAGCAGGGAGGAGTATAGTGTGACACTATTTTTCCAAGAATTAACTTTTTTTATAGTTGATAGTTTGCCATTTTTTATTTTAATAATTAGTTTCTCTGAACTTAGAAGCTGCCATTGATAGTTATGGACAACCAATATATAAAACGTGGTGCACTGCGTATTTAGACATACATTTTTAATTTTTTCGATCGGTTTTTCTTTACACTTTCCTTTGGTACACGATGCGGAATCATCTGATTAATATTTATGGTTTCAGCAGCGCTTAATATACTTCGTTAAGCATTCGAAGAACCATCTCTGTTATCTTATTCTCCTCAATGGATCCTTTCAAAGTTGTCCTATTGCTATTTCGGACCAGTTTGCCTGTGTCTCATATTGTTGTTCCAACAACAACAACAACAACAACAACACCGTAAGATATAACATTCAACACGCAATTTGATGATTTATCATTGTCAAGACTAATTTTTAAAGAAAAAGGAACTAAAATATGACACTGAATAGATTTGAGACAATATGTTACATTTTTCTGGCCAGCGAAACTCTCGAGTAGAGATATATGCACATCTATTATTATTTTTATGGTTTTACACAATCAGTAACGCAGTTTTTTTGTGCTGGCAAATTGCAATTTAAGTTATCGTCTAGCATTACAAATTTTAGAATTTACACGTTAGAAACCCCCGTGATATCGGCCATGTCACATTGTACCCTACATTTTTGTATTGAGTATTTTCGGGACCATATGGAAATTTGCACCACCGTTCACCATAGATTAATAAAAAGTCTACGACCAATCAATCTGTGTTATAGCGAATGGATCAGTTTCGAATCGTACCAACAATTTGGCTTTATTGCTTCATGAACCGTTAATGGACCGTAGGATTTCTCAGAGAAATCGTGCTAGCATTGGTATTTACCATGTGACAACTATCAATTATTAGATCATTCAATATATCTATATCTGTCTCAACTTTCCCATTGTTATTAATTGGTCCAAGAAACTAATTACCATTATTACCCTAACTACCTTTACTCAATTGTAGGACCTTATTAAGTGTAGTTACAGCCACAATGGCATAACCCAGTAAAAACGTTTCATCACGGCAACATAACGTAGCACTACATTATACAACATGGTAGTAACATGTAATGTAACAGCTGTTATATACACATAAAACTGTTATGAAAGATTGCACACCAATTTAGCCACCCGATTTTCAATGTTCTCACAAAATGTTGTGATTTTGCCATTTTATAACACTATATTGCATCAGAAAGGTGCCAAATTTAAAGAGCCTGTTGTGTTTCGTTTTCGAGATGAAACGTTTACTTTATTTTGGATTGGGTATAGATATTCAATCAATTTAATCAATTCAATAAGAATGAATGAGAGTTTTTAATTATTATGGATTCCTTCCTATTTAATTATTAATAAATTATAATAAATGCTACCAGCAATAAAACTGTAACATTATACTAATGTTAACTGATATATTAAACCCTGATATTGCGGTTACATAACTGTAATGCAATTTGTTACATTATCATTACATTATGAGAAAACACCTGCAATATTAATTCAATGTAACAGTTATAGACCAATGTTGTATTGCTGAGTCGGAAATTACAGCTTACACGTAATTTACATGTAACGTCCAGGCAATATAACCCGTTATATTCGGTTACATTTCCATTATATTCCCGCAAAATAACCGTGCTCATTGGAAAATTAATGTACACAGCATAATAATCGTTCACTTATTAATTAAAAATTGTAAACAGTAGTCATTAAATCGTACAATGATTTCTCCGAACATACGTCAAAATTATACCAGCGTTATTATTCTCCGTACAGCTAAAATTATATTTCGCTCAATTGATTGACTTCCTGTGGAGATTTCGTGAAACCCGAATCCAAATATTCTACAAACCATCAATTGGTGCACGTCGTTACTGCGTGGTCAGTAACCGGGACTCACAGATACAACTCGATCAAGAGCAGCAATCTCGATCATTAATTTCTTCGTGATTTCCTGTACTGCGTGGCTGAAAATCCATCACTCCCCACATACTACAAAGATTTCTCTCACAGCCTCCAAAGCCAGACCGCGCAATGAGGGAACGATTGGTAATAATTCTAATGGAAGTAATAATCCCTCGTGCATTTGCCCTGGAGCGGAGGCTCAGGGCAGCGGTACGGATCATTGGCTTCTTCCTCTCCGCTCCACCTGGATCGGAATCAGTGGCGCCGCGTCGATATCGACGTTGTGGGTTATTAATTATCGTTATCACGCGTTAAGCGAACCAAGCGGCGCTCTTTGGCGGTCCTCGTGAGCGCCCCTCGATAAATAGCCTCGCAGAGCGAAGTCCCTTCGTGTCCTGCCCAAGTTCGATCACTGCAACGAGAAGGAGAAGCTGGAAGAGACGGAGAATCGAAAGCCGAGGAGCGCTTCAGTCATCCAGCACCGAGCCCACTTCGAGATTGATGAAAGGACGCGCGAACACACGGCTAACTACATTTGTTTCTCTAATAACGCACGACGCCGACTGGCAAGCGTCTTGCTGTAATACCATCATGAGCACTGGCTGACGTTGGTGCGTACCGCGCGTCTACCTGTTCGCCAGGAAGAATAATCATTCAACCATCCGGCGTGTAATGTAATTTAAATTGACTTTGTTACTTCGCCTTGACGCGAAATGACGTTGATTCAGCCGCTGACTTGCCGACCCACAGTCAAGGATACCTACTTGGATTGGAAATTTATGATTCGTAGCGAAGGTTCCAATTTCCAGTTTGGGCGACTTTATGCCCCGTCCGCTTTGGGAGAGACTCCGCGAGATCCCAGTGCCAGAGTAAACGAGCCTTCCTCAGACAAGGTAATTAAGCCCTACGTGCATCATCATACGACCCATGCTCATAAGCCACTGTATGGCATATATAGCCGAGCTTACAGGATGATTCATAAATTCAAAATGATACTCTCGATTGTTTGGAAAATACAAATAAATAATAAATTCCGGCTAATGACCATAACAGTAGACGCCGTAACAAATAAAAAATAATCATAATTTTGCTGGCGTCGAATGTTGAAGAAATAAAAATGTGTATCGAAAATTAAATTCTATTTGAATGAATGGTTTTAAACGCGACAGAAATTCTTCATATTGTTTATATATATATATATATGTATAATATAGTGCTTGTGAAAATTCTCCTTGCATGTTATGATAGATTTACTTCCATTGAAAATGCTAAATAATGGTTTTGGCTTCTGGGATGGAAATGTGATTTTTCGATAGGAAGTTAAGCACTGGAAACCTTGAAAATGTTTGACGACGAATGCGTTAGGCTAACGAGCAATTTCAAAGGTTCGATACGTACTTTACGCTATTGATAAGACCTATGAAGTTTTCTGTATGCGAGTACATTGTATTTCAAAACTAGATTACGTAAGAATTGACTTATAACATATGCTAAAATCTTGGTGCACCTGCGTATCAGTTATCTATCAGACCTGACTAACAGTAAAGTTGACCAATAAAGAAAATTTTCTGGTGCCAAAGGTTCTGGAGACTAAAAACTGTCCGCATTGAACATAACCGAGAGCTATCTTCAAAATCTATTCAACACCAAGCTTAAAATCACAAAATCAATGCTTGGAAAACCGATTACTGCGAACCCTTGTAACATGTCCAACCCTTTTCCCTAAACCGGAAGATTTGACATTTCGACACATACGAATGCATCGTCAACGTTGAATCAAACGGTTTCGAGGTAAAACACCGAGATAGTATCGTAAAAGATAGATGACCATAAAAATGACTTTCAAATTCTTTTGATTCCGAGAGCAATAATTTGGGGCGTTTCTCACGGTTTTCTGGCCAAGTTATTACCTCAAGCGGTAATATCTGAGAGGTCAAACCTCAGGCCAACTTTATTCGATGTGAAAAGCTCTTTTGTGTCTTCTTTTTTTTTTTTCGCATGGAAGATAATGATCGAAGGAAATGCCTGGATTGTGAATCGCTCTGTACCCGAGTACAGCTTGTTCCATCGCGCGAGCGAATCGAGCAAGAGTTTTACCAGGCGGGTTGCGTTCTGCGGCTCACCGCATGTCCTACACGCTCGGTATACGCGTCTTCTTCTCGCTCCCTGAAGCCGTAAACCATCATTAGGCTAGTATATACAAGCGTAAAGGGTCCCCCGATCTCTTGTGCTACGTAGGCAGATGAATATATATATATATATATACACACACATACCAAGAACAACGCGCGGTGTTCCGGTTGCTGATGGCACCACGCCGACCACGCGGACCCCTTGTATCATCCTACTCAGAAAGTGAGGTGTACCAAGTCGTAAGGTGAACCATAACCACCGGCGCGAAATTTCTGGTAATGTATCCGGCCCCTGCACATGTATTTTCACTCTTTGCTTATTCCATCTTCGATGTTTCGACGTAGCGCGGAGCACAAAAGAAGTTGAGACGCGACAAGGGTAAAGACCGACACGTGGGAGATTCGATAGAGCGATTTACAATAAAAAGTCACGATCGATTTAACCACACGGCCAGCCACGAGATTGTATAATCATACAGAGGATCCTCGACTGGGAGGATCTTTGCGGTGTTCTGATTAGAAATTTCGTGAAAAAACATCTCATACACTCGTTTCGTATTTAATGCGAGCTCGGCGCTCAACGCGAGCTCTCGACGTATTAGCTTTTGAGGGAACGCGTGCGCCTACTTATTAACTTATGATAGCCGAATGTGAGCGAGAGAGAGAGACGGGAATACGAGGTTATAATAATGGTCTCTTGGGATACCCGTAAAATTGGATATTATCACGCCGAGTCTCCTCTTTTTTATCATCCATGTATGTACACATTTGCCGCTCATCAAGCGCTCGATAGAGTGTTTTATCTTTTTGCTCAATAGAGAAGACAAAAAATCTCGACACCAGACGTATTAATAAACGAATTCAGTGGAGTCGAAAAACTTGAACGTTTTTTTTTTTACTCATGGAAGAAAGAAATCTGAACATCTTTACATATGATTATTACTGAGTTTAGCTAACCACTTGACGCACGCACTTGAATATTTTGGACTCAGGGTTGAAAAAAAAAAAAAAAACCAGTAACTGACCCATGTTATTGTCGGCATGAAAAACTTACAAAATTATAAAAAATGTATAACAAAATTATATTAAATACCCTGCCGCAATTGTTCTGTGCCATGCGAGACAAAGAGTGCGCAGTACAACTGAGAATTTGTTACGTCTGTGAAGTTGAAGCGGTTAGAGAATAGAAAAGCCGAGTTTGCCGTGTCGATCTTCGCCACAGGTTTTGCTTCCATTGTAGGCTATAGACGACGAAAGAACGCGGTCAATTACGTCGAGCGGTGCAGAGAGTTCTCGCGCTCTCGCGCGAGCTAGTCCCAGGAGCGATTCGCTACGCTCGCCGCTCGCGTTAGATACCCACCACGAGCGTGTCATTTATTCGATTAACGCGCTCTTCTTGTACAACTTTTTTGAATTCGTCGACGGTGGCGTTGGCAGCGATGCGAGTATCCCTTTGCCCTTGAATTTTTTCCCGCCAATTCCGCAAGGTATATAGTTAATCTCTAGTTTCTTGTCGGTATTCGTACCTTCGTTCTATGCTCTTGGCGATTCTACGCAGCCCTCAGCATTAAAAACAAAATGTAACAAAATTATGACCACAGAGATTAACCATAAAAGCGTTTAATATATACTATCGATTCGAAGCATTGAAGCTTTGGCACTCTAGGTTCGTTATAACGTGCATTGTTATGAGCACTGTCACCTTTATTTTAGAATTACCCATTTTTAATCTCTACAATATTAATTTTATACCAAGTTTTATATGAGATCTTAATGAATTACATTCAGGTAAAGGATTTATGGGTGTTAACTAAACCAGAATATAAGAATTCCGTTAATTAAAATGAAAAACATTTTTATTTGGGGGCAAAATTATTTATTAGACTTTATCTACATAACACCTAAATGCTTTTCGTTGCACTAAATCAGGTCAATTTGTTATGATACCCAATAAACGACATTTGAATTCAACATTCGAATTAAATAATGCTACAAATCAAATATTTATCAGATTTTCACCAAAAAATTCAAATATATACTCATTTTAAATAAAATACTAGTATGCTCCCAGAAAAATAAGAAAATCCATTTATGTCAGTCACATTTATTAAATTCTAATTGTCTCCGGGTGTAGACACAAAATTGTCTTTATTGCGAGGGCTACCTTCGAATTCTTTTTTCCAGAGCTACAACAGACCATTATTTTTTCTGGAACGTGGAGGATAAAACTACGAAATTTTGGAAAATTTCTACGACGAATTTTTTTATTGAAACAGGAGAAAATTGCTTCGATATCCTGGCTTATATTTTATATTAATCGTAGCGATTAAGCAAGTACTGGGTCGAAGGCGTCACAAAGAGGCCACCCGGAGTGACCATCAAGATCACAGCAAGGCAACAGTCGAGTGTTGAGCATCGTCCTCTTTACGAATCGCCAAAAAAAGAGTTGTATATAGCGAACAGTGTGCGCGTACACGCCGGGCAGATTTAATTGGTCTCCCCCTTGGGATCTCCGCGGTCGATGGAACGTGCTGTCCATTGTCGTGGGTCCTCGCGTCTTCTCGAAGCATTGTCACATGGTTAAGTTCTTTGCCATTTGAAGCGAGGCGATCGATCGGTGGACGACGATAAGTCTATAAAATACAGCGTATTACTATCATTGCACGAGACATTTCGTAGTGTTTTTTTTGTCTGTTAATTGCACAAAAATCGATTGATGTTTCCTTCGACAACGAATCAAGTGTGTCGTTTCTCAAAACTCACACTCTTCAACATTTGATACAGCACAAAAACAACTAACCACATGTTTACGTGACGATTTCCAGAATCGGTTGTCCGCCTCTCGCACAAGTTTTTCTCGAATTATTCGAGGATTCGCGTCGACTCAGAGGTAATTTAACTCTTTGGACTCGGTGTGGTCCGCCGTATACTCGGGCCCACAGTAGGGTCCGCATACTGCCAATGCCCGGGAGGGCTGACGGCCACTGCGAGCTCTTCGACGACGTCGATCGTTCCAATTAATCGGGTGGTGAGCATCGATAAGTCGCGATAAGTCGCTCTGGTCTTCGGGTCTGATTTTATCGAACTTTGGACTCTGTCTGGTTAAATCCACATGCCCATGGGTATGATATGCCGTAGCAGAATGAAAACGTAGTTGTCCCAATCAATCTTTTTTTCCGTACAGTGACTGCATTCCGAAGAAACTTCATATGGAGATAAATATTAGAATTACCCGCGCGGAAAAAAATAGTCCAGGAAAGAGTTCATGATGGAGTCCCAGATGGAATCCGGACAGTCCAGGCTGGAGTCCCCGATGGAATCCGGACAGTCCAGGCTGGAGTGCATTCGAGGCTCTCGTATGGATTCAAAATGCACACCACAGGATGGACTGCGGAGATTCTTAGATCTTCCAGCATGGAATCTTAGGTGTGATCCAGGATAAAATCTGTAATAGTCCAGGTGAGAGTCCGAAATGGACACCACGATGGACCGAGTTGCCGAGACTTTTGGAACGTCCAAGATAAGGTCCGGGGGAGTTTCTCGTGTCCCGGAAGGAATCCGAGATGGAGTCCCGGATGGACCGGAAGACTCCAGAATGGACCTTAGGATCGGATCAAATCCTAAGGTCCATACGAAAGTCCACATTGCACTCCTGTCTGGATTGCCCAGACACCATCCTGGATTCCATCCGGGACTCCATAAAATCGGGTCTGTCATTCTGGCTTTAATTATCTTAGGTCTTCGTAAGTGTTCATTATTTCAAATTCAATTATAAGAAAAACGATTTGTGACATTCATTTTCCGGGATGGCATACACGGATATTGTTCCTGCATTGTTGAAAATGTGGTGTTACAATTAACACCAACACAGCATCCACACTAATTGCAGTGCTAACGAGGAAGATATCGGCTTAGGTTTTCACAGTTTTCCTCGTTGCTTGAAATAGTGTTCAAATTGCATGGTGCGAACCACAACACTGGTTCGCACCCTCGCCATGACTTCCTTTCAAATTTGATGACGCGAAATAATAGTCTTTTTTCCTTTCAACTTGCTTTTTCATCTATAATCATCTATTATATAATACAAACACACGTCCATCGCTATACATCATCACGCTACGTTCCTCTATGGGCCCTCCAAATTGATTTTGGCCCTGATTATTCTTAGATCCCATTTAAGTGACATAGATACTCGCAGAGGCACTCAGACAGTCGCACAGTCACTTACAAATACTCTTTTAGAATTTGAACTTTACTGTCATTATTACAGATAATAGAACCACATAACAATAGTTACTTGTATGGCACAAAAAGAGGGCATTGTATAAGAGTGTTAAATGTAGCATGAGCCGAAAGCGAATTGTATGTGTGTGTACACGATTTTCTACACTGCTTACGTCAAAGGTCCACTTCGCATGGCTTTTAACATGTGCGTCAAAAAGCAACTTTCTGTATCAGTGTGCTAAAAGTTGTGAATATTGGGATTCGCGCGTGCGTCAGCTCATTTACGCATCTTGGCACCGAAAATGAATTTTTGCGCATTGGTTAGCGCCACAAAAGTCGACTTTCCGAGTGAAGCAGTAGACAATAGTACGTTTTATCACAATTAGGGAGAAGTAAGTTTATCTCTCGAATGCCGAACAAGAGATGTCAGTACGACACCGAACAAATGCACTTTTCGCAGCTCGCGAAAAGTGCATTTTTCGGAACGGAGGACTTGAAAGATATTTTTTAATGGCATAATTACGCTGGAGGTTATGGAATTATTTTCTACTCTGTCAATTAAAAAAAAAAATTCGAGTTACGCAATTTGCCTTGGCCGAAGTGCAAAAATTCATTCTCCATTTTTGACACATTTTTAGAACGGAAATTCCAAAAAGCATCTAACTCCGACATGACATATATTTTTTTTCCGTGTTATAACTGCGCATTATTCTACATAACCACCCGGATGTAAATTTATGTACTACCGCGAGGAAGAGCAGCGGAACTTTATGAATCCTGCACGATTCTCATACAGCTTATCACCAATAGTTGAAAATCGGTTTATCGAGCATTAACTATTTGGCCTTTACCTAGAAATGATGTACATATACCATACAAAAATATTTATCATATCAGCAAGTATTCACGACTGCAAAAAATATAAATGGCGATGGAGGAAAAGTCTAAAGTCACAGTGGTGAAGAGTGACAGTGGTAGGTTCCTTGTAGGTAACGAAAATTTCGAAAAACTAATTTTTATTTTTTTCATGGTTGTCTCAGCGACTAATTAGGTTTAAATAATGGTTCTGAAAATGTCCGCCCTTGGCCGCATCATCACTGTAGTGGCATTTTTTACTTTCTTACAATGCAAGGTAAAATGAGATGGTAACCATAATTAATACTTGACATAAGCAAATTCATTTTTGCCAAACATATCGCAGGTACACGCGGAACCGATCAAAAGTCAAGCGGAGAATGGTGAGTCTAATGCGGAAGCTTCGAATTCAAAACCTCGGAGTTTCCGAAAAAATGGGTGGCATAAAAACAATGGATATCACCATGATAAGGGTGATAAGGATAATATTCTACGACCGTGAACATTTCAGTTGAGCCAATGGAGCCAGTTTCCCGTGCAGAACGGGGTCTCTATCCGGAGTGTGCATTTTTAGCTGGAGAATTGACACCAGTTTTCCTAGCTTATGAAGATGAGCTCCATAAAATGATTTACCAGCGCTTGGAACCAGGGGTATGCTCATATATCTTACATCTCACATATATATGCTTCAAACTCCATGAACAGAAATTTGATTTTTTAAACATCGATTTTAATCGCTATAGATCGTAGGGAAAGCCCTTGACTATTTTAGATCGAAACATTTTCATGGTTTACCGAGGGCTCGACGAAGCGTCGATGAAAATATCAATTTGGTAAGTGATGATAATTATCCCGTTGACGTTAAGCGAAATCTCCTATTTTTTAATTGCGCTTTTGCGGAAAATTAAATGCACGTACGCATTGTGATGTCACAGGTCGAAGCGTCGCGCCTTCATATGAATTATTCCAAACGAGACGCTGATGAGGAAGAGCAATTTTATTATCCATCCTTGCTAGTTGTGATGGAGCACGAAAACCACTGGCCATCAGATATACAGTAAAATACAAACACCATTGTGCAATAAACAAATTGTCGTACGTGCGTTCACCTGCAAATTTACAATTAATTCGCAGGTCTCAAACTAAAATGATTTTCGACAAAATACTTTACGCTCTTACGTACTGGAATGAAGTCGGCATTCAGCTGAGGCGCATCCGACACCCAGGCGTGCAAATGCGTATAGCTGGATTTGTCATTGGTCGTGTAAGTTGATACAAATCGGATCGTTACTACGATCACTGGCAAGTACTGAGTATCTTCAATTTTTTTAATGAAAATTAATTACACTAATGTAATTATATACAAAATTCCAGTATACCGTCTTTATATCATTGTTATGTTGGAAATATAATGGAATTTAATGAATTGAATTTATAAATTAATATGACTATTGTTGGTGTGCAAAGGTCTTAGAAACATTGGTCAACGTTCATATAATTGACCATATTATCACTATTTCAGCAAAAGAGTTACTGAAATTTGCTCTCAAAAATGTTTTTCTTGCGCAAAGACAAACTGCTTTTCATCAAGCGTCTACTGTATTATTTTACACAGGACAAAGATGTCACTCCGGCGATATTGAAAGAGCAGTCGAGGTTTGGTATTCGACTATACGATACATTGATGAATACCTTGGGGTATTGGCAGGAGTTGAGAGACCGTAACCCAAATTTCGGCGAGGGTACTTTCAACGTCATAGCCAACATGATAGAGTAACGACGTTTGCATTAATTATCGATACTCATGTACTTAACAGATCTGATGAAAACGCTTCGTAAATTTTCAGTACGAAACCACTTGTAGGTACAGGCCACGGTAAGAAATGCTGACGTGGCATTCCGCAACTTCTCCTATTCATTATTTCCGAAATTAAAAGCAAACAGTATGTTTGAGATTAATGCAATTTTGTTGTCTAGGATTTTCCGTACCATCTCCCGTTTGCGGTAGTTATCAATTGGATAAAAACCTGAAACTAAATGGATTGACTGGTCTCATAGTTCACGATGAACAGGATTTCGGGGACATTGGACATGCAGTTGCTGAAATCGCTCACATGTTAGTACCGATCGATCGTACGTTAAATTTAAAATAAACATCTGTACAATCATTTGTTGGCAATCGTTAGAATGGGACGAACAGCAACTGGTGCAGGAGCTTCCTCGGACGCTACATCCTTTTCAGACAAGGATTTGCGAGATATCAGGAACGGTCTACAGTAAGCAATTTTTTTAACGTACTTTCAATAAATATAATGAATCGTCGCAAGTCCGATTAAATTGTCACGTGCTGCACGTGGCACTTCAGTTTAAAAGGTCTGGTTCACATATGTCCATTCGAAAATGTACCGATAATTGAATTGAGCAAATTTGGAATCAATAATCGATGAAACATAATTAAACGATGACGAACGTAACTGTGTTACAGCGACGCGACTTGCTGGAAGGAGCCGCTTGAAGGTTTTCCACCTGGTGAACCCGTGGAGACACTCTTGAGGGAGGACATTCTTCCACATTAGAACATTGGAAATATCAAAATAATTTTTGCCCAATCGATTACATCAATAAATATCAGAAGACATGCATGGATAGTAATTGCGTTATAGTTATTTACCTGCGTTTACCTCCTCAGCGGATCTGTTATATAATTCAATTCTGGTTCATTATAATTAAGAACAGGTTTTATGGAAACGTTGAATTCTCCAATGTTGATGCCAAACTTATTCCAGAATAGCAATAGTAAATAAATGGATCCCTGCTTCTGCAACTTACGGCACATAATAGACAGTGATACTTTCCCAACAACTTTCAAAATTTCAAAACCCTTTTTCTCTTAAACAACTGCACCAATTGGGCTTAAATTTTGACAGAATACGCAGAAGGTTCGTACTATTGTATTAAGCTCTTAGTTTCCCGAAACTCAAGGCCGTTTATTAACCAAGAAATTTTTGCCAGTGTATTTGTGACCATTAAGGAGAGCGTCATCTGCGTCGTGGTTAAAAGATACCCTATCAATGTTCATCGCTAAGCACTTAGACGTGTTCACCCTAAGCACTTTTGAAGATATTTTTCCCTCTTTGAACTCAATTACCGTTTTGTCAACGACCCTTTACAATTAACACAAATATCTCGAATTTCATCGAAACCAAAAACTTTTATTCTCTCAGCATATTCCATTCATACGTTTTTTTATTTTCAAGCCAGCGAGTAAGACGACAGAAAAGATGAGATTTACACGTTGATGAGGACACGAGGACATTGTATACTAGTTAGAGACTACAATGTTGCTCAGTGCCGTGGACTGAGATACCTTCAACGTCATCACGACGTAACTGTTCATTTGCTTTGTGTGTGCCTGTGCGTAAGTCTCTAGTGGCGATGACCCCCTCAAGTTAGTCGCACTGGAATCACTCCTATTACCGTATAAACTAAGTTTGTACCTAATTATGTAAAGCCGATGAAAAATAAATACCAAGCGGTCTTAAGTATCACCTCTCGGTTACCTTGTGTCATGTTACAAGGGCACATTTCCAGAGGATGCCCGAGTTGTTTTGTATTGTTTGCAAACTGTTTTAGTGATAAATTTGATTTAGTATGGTTCAATGGATGCAAAGTTTTATTCACAGTAAGTTGCATATATATTCCAGCGAGGTGTTCATGGTCTTCCTGTGTTACCTACGATTCCCAACGCTGGATATGCTAACCACAGAGGATCATAGCGATACAGTAGCGTGTATATTTGTATACAACAAGTTAGTTGCTCGTGAGCGCGGAACGAAAGCTCGCTCCCTCGTTATATTGATAAAGCAATACACGATATCGCGTCGTTGCGAGACGCCAGCATAATAAGCACCACCGCACACACTGCGAATGAGCGTTTTATGTATTCACCAACTACACACCGAGCGAGTTTTATGATTTATCGTGGGACTATTTGAGCTCGGTGCGAAGTCTATCCTCGGCGGATATAGCGTGTACCGGTCCGATACTTTGCTTCTTATCTTCATCAATATCGAAAAACATGATTTTTCGTTTCTTCTTCTTATTCTTCTTTCATTATGCAACGCGAGGAAGTGAAGATCCTGTTACGAAAAACAGCTCTTGCGTGACGATGAGGGGGCAAAGTTCTTCGAATCCGACACGTCTCCAAGTTTATTAATGTTTTTAATTACCGTATTCTCAATAACTCATATTAAGATCCTATTAAAAGTTAAACGCGAGTTAAGAGCTGTAATTATTGAACATTCAAGGCTTCTTTGCCCTGGAATAAAAAGACGAAATTGTTCCGATAAAAACACTTTGAAATGTAAGGTGCATTTCCTAGCTGTAGACACACTTCTGCTTTTTTAGCTTCCAAGATGGTTTTGTGTGATACTCATTCGAATTATTCATTTTTGCGCGTATTCATTTGGGTAGAAATTAATAGATTACAAAAGAAAGTACCTCTGTTAATTCTTGCATGACCTCGTGCAAAATGTTTCAACTATTCACAATGTATTGATAAATTCGATGCGCATTCCCTCCGAAATAGTTTGGAAACTTGCGACGGTATGTTCGACATGAAATATACGAAATTACTTTGGTTTTCATGTGCTGAAATACCGCACGAAGTATGGAAATTACCTGTGAATATTTCGTTGACGGAATATATTGCGATAACCGTCAAGAATTTTTTTTTCTATATGGATGGTCAGTAAATGATTATGTACAGATGGTTAAATGAATGTAGTGCGTAAGATTTCCCCTCTTAATTGGCTTTAAAATCATGAAAAATGATTGAATTAAAGTCAATTAAAATTACGTTTGTTTATTTCCCCAGCCTTTCTTTGATTATTATTCCGTTTGGCTGCTTTTCGATAAAAACATATTGCTATTGCCAATTATATTTTCCGGCTATGAATTAATTGATTAGAATCCGAAGAGTGGGCATGACTCTTAAACAAAGCCTTCAATCTTGATTTAAATAACAGTAACTATATGACAAAGATCCCTATTAATTTGTACGGTGAAGCAATGAAATTCCGCTACTTTCATACCTTTTTTTAAAGCAATCAACATTCTTACTTTTCGTTTTGTAGTTCAAAGGTGTCCATTTGACTGGCCAATACAATTCCCCGCGATATATATGTATTTTTTTATTTTTCAAGCGACTTCAATTATCATTTTTCGTGACCGTCCTAATAATACATTACAGAAAAACGTGATGCCACTCCGATGGGAGAAACGTGGAACGTGCCTGATAAGGTACATTTGATGTAGGCGTTGGGTCTAACTAATTTGATAAAGAATTATCTGTCGCCTAGTCAGGCGCCAAAAAGCTCATCCTTCCTGTGTGCTGGAAACGTTTGGAGCCTAAATTGAGAGAGCCTGTAGGCACAATTCTCCAGATTGAAGTGTCCTATTATCTATGCCACAGACAGCTACTTTACTGCTGCTATCTATACAACGCTGCAGAGTGGCTCATTGCGGTGCTTCTGCCGTACGACTGTCCTTCTCTCTTTTCTTTCCGATCTGCCGACACTTTCTCTTTATTGCTCGGAGAACGTAAGAGTACGTTACGATCGGCAGTTCTTTTGATCGACCAAATGATTATAGCTTAACTGTTGTGGTCGCGCGCCCTGCTCGCGAGTTCGAATCTACGATTATAATATTCATACAGCGATGCCGGCGAGTGCCGTGAATTCGTCGCTAATAAGCCACAAATAACATGTCCCCCGAGAGAAAATGTAATATATTCGTCGCGCTCTAATGCTGTATCTACTTCGAGATAAGTCAAATTCTTCTACCAGCTTCTTCTTTCCGCTCTTTTATCTCTTTCCCCGTAGCTCCTTCTCGACGCGCCCACGGCTAATCCGGGCGTGGTAATCATTACCGTACACAAGCTACATATGTAAAGTGAGACGCTATACAGGTACGTAATCCATAATTGTCGGCTTAGAGTTCAGCTCTCTGGCCTTTCTCCGGGCAGAATCACGCACCGCGACGAATCATATCTACGACTTAATTCCGCATGCCGGAATATGAAGAAGCAAACGGTCTCGACGAACTCATCGTCTTCGGTACGTATAATAAGCGGCGGAAAGTCAAATTTATTCACCACCTGCTACAGCTATTTGAGGTGAGGTTTTAATAATATGATATAAACATAAATATATTTGTGAATTGAGAATGTTATCGTTGAGGGTGAATTGTGACGACGTAGAAACGATGACAGGATTTCTCTGATTTTTTTTTTTTTTTTTTTCACTAATTCCGCAGATTAGAGGGTTTTTGTCAGATTTACCCATATGGAAATGGAAATATATGCATAATATATTTTGCATACAGAACTTTTTGGCGTTAAGTATACATGATATACGTTTTACATATATATATATATATATATATATATATATATCTCTCATATATTTTTTCAGATATTTTCCACACATATGTGCAAAATGTCTGGAACATATAAAAATTCTTGACGCCATGTAACATATATGTTAAACATATGTAATGGCAAGAATTCATCTCAATGTCGGAAAGCAAACTTAATGAGTATCCGCTTGATATGCAACTGAGTACTGGGGTCACATCTCCTCGTGTTCTCATGTTCTCAATCGTATTCGTATTGAGCAACACCGAAACCCCCTTAAGTATCCAGTCTCTTGTCGAATTGTAGTTACGGTTTGACATCTTAAATTTATGACTTTGAATTTATTAATGCTGTGTTTAGATTTGTTATCAGAGACCTTGGAATCCTTTGGATATTAAGTTTCATCGAAACCGAACCGCTTTCTGCGTTTTGGTCCGCCATATAAAATTCGCTATATTGATTTTCTGAATTTGCAGTCAAGATTCGTAATTAATGTTCGCGGCTATGGGGCCTTATTTAAAAAACTTACTTTTCGTGTTTTTGGGTCGCCATTTCAAATCCCTTAAGTTTGAGTTTGGTGAAAAAAGGAAGTGAAAAAAGGAAGAAGCTAAGTCGCATATACTGAGGAGGCAAAGCGGAAGCGACAGCTATCTCGATTCTCTTCCTTTGTTTAATGGACCCCGAGGAACCCAGTGAAAAGCACAGGCGGGCCAACAATGACAGTAGCGAGTAGCGTGCTGAATAGAGATTCGTCTGGTAGCATGAAAGCCGAGAGAGCCCCCGCGACGAGACGTTGAAATTTCGTGGCGAGAAACCCACGGGTCCCAATGAATCTCTATCATCCTCTCGTAACAGGAGAATCAGAACGAGCGGCAGGACCAGCAGCAGCCCGGACTCATACTGTGTAACGTCAGCATTGAATTGTCTGAGGCAAGGGCCAATTTGACACAATAGAGTCGGTTAAACACAATAATTACCTCGGAGAGACTGTGAGCCAAGAATAATATTAAGAAAAAAGAATGGAAGAAATGACAAAAGAGATTGAGGCGTTAGGAATTAGCGAGAGTATCATTACGATCGTTACGAGGAATTCGTGCCCACGGCCATCGAAGTTACGATCCGCGATCGTTCAATCTACTCTCCTCACGCGTAATTTGTATCGCAGGTTCTCGAAATCGATTGACAGAAATTGAACGACCGGCTTCACGGATAATATAACACTGTTGTGACCTTTGGAGAACCTACAGGACCGCGAGTGTCACGGGAATAACACTGCAGCCTAGAAGAGCTGCACATAATTCCTTTGCGGCTGTGTACAGGTATATTACCCGACGTATTGTCTTGTATACTTGTACACAGTGTACTGTGTACCGTGGTTTGCAGCCCGAGGGCCTTTCTCCGCGGTTTAGCCAAGGGATCTAGATAATTTGTGATTAATTAGATATTACGAGCGTTATTGATGGGAACAGCGAGGTCGAGGCAACGATGGAGGAAGGAGAAGCGAGCAAATGGGAAGGCGAACTTCGTGCAAGATGGACGGAACGACTGAACCTTCCTGGACAAATGAATGATGAAAGGAATGGAGAAAAGGATATACTTCAGAATCCGCGTCAGATCCTCTCCGAGATCAAGCGAAAAAAAAAAAAAAAAAAAACAGTATGTGGCAGATGCGGGACGTGAAATTTGAAAAAAAGTAAACAAATAGCAGAAAAAAATTGTAAAACAAAGTCACAAAGTAGAACCTTGCAAAATCTTTCCTCATTATTTTCTTTTTTGTTTTGCTCAAAGTTACCCTTTATAAGGGAGAATGTACCTACATCGATTTTGGATTCCTCACACAGGACTCGTACTTTGTACGAATTGAAACATAACCAAGGAGCAATGTGCAATATTCTACTCAAAATTTTTGTTTCAAATAAATGAATGAAGAGGAGGAGGCACACGCTTTTTAAAAATATAAAAATAATGTGAAATTTCTATTTGGGGATGAAATGTGGGCAAAGTGTTTGCTCGATACAATCGTGCTCTTTGCTAGTTATCGGCAATACGACATACGAAATTGGTACGTAAGGCCATTGAAAACAAAAAACAAAACTTTCATTGTAAGGAAAAAAATATAGAATCCGAAAGTACTGACGTTACTGAATAGTTACGAAATACTGTTAAAAATACTTGAGATTCAATTCGAACCACAATACCGAATCCGTTCGGTTCGAAAACTATATCTTATATGTAGACATTTTTTTTCAGTAAGTTCAGTAAGTTTCCGAGATATGGTCAGTTGGGAAAAAAGGAAGCGACAGCAATCCCGATTTTTTTTCCTTTGTTTAATAGAACTCGAGGATCCCAGTGAAACGCACAAGCGGACCAACAATGACAGTAGCCAGAATAGCGTCCTGAATAGAGATTCGTTTGGTAGCATGAAAGCCGAAAGAGCCCCGCGACGAGATGTTCAAATTTCATCTCCTCGTAACAGGAAAATCAAAATGAGCAGTAGGATTCCTGGTATTGTTCGTGGCTCGATTAGAATTTTCGTAGAGACCTGTCCTGATAAGATTTTCCAAGTCACGCAATTTACATCAGTCAAAGCAAGTGCGAAAATGAAAAGCGTCTAACTCCGACATGACAGATATATTTTCTTCCCATTTTATTCTCATAAATTGCACATTACTCACCATCCGGATGTAAAATTATGTACTAACTCAAGAAAGAGGCCCGGAATTTTATGAACCCCACACGATTCTCTTATACTGGCAAAAGATTCATTGAGCATTTGGCTTTTATATCGAAAGGAGGTATTGTTCTGCTGTACAAAAATATTCTTGTGCTATCAGCGAGTATTTACGACTGGCAAAAAATATAAATGATGACAGACAAAAAGTCTAAAGTTACATAATTGGTGAGTGACAGTAGTGAGTTCCTCGTACATTGCAGTGATTTCAATAAATCAATTTTTTTTTCTTTGCTGTTACTTCAGCGACTAATTAGATTGAAATAATAATTCTGAAAATGTCCGTCCTTAGACACACCATCGCCGTAGTGGCATTTTTTATATTCTCACAATGCAAGGGGAAAATGTGATGTTAACCATAATTGATACTTGACATAGGCAAATTCATATTTGCCAATCAAATTGCAGGTACACGCGAAAACAATCGAAAATGAAGCGGAGAATGGTGAGTCTACTGCGAGAACTTCAAATTCAAAATCTCGGAGTTTCATTAAAAATGGGTAGCATAAAAACCATCGATACCACATGATCGGGTGATAATGTATGCGACCTTTCCTATTAATTAATCACGACGTTAAGTACAAAAAGGAGGATTGACATGAACGTAATTTTTTTGTCTAAGGTTTTCTATAGGGTCTCTCGCTTGCAGTAGAAATCACGTGATTCCATCTACCAAAGTGGAAAGATTCACTGGTCTCACAGTTAATTATAGACAAGAGTTCGATGACATTGAACATGCAGTTGTTGAAATCGGTCATATGTTAGTACAAATGAAAATCAAAAAGTGTGTTGAAATAATAGAAATATATTTCTCTGTTAGGAAAGATTTTGGATTGAATAACAGAATTTTCGAATCTGCAGGAGCTTCTCGCTGGCAAATCCTTGCAACCTTAAAACGTCTTAAACTTCACCGACATGGATGGACAAGACGATGCGGACGCACGAGAACGAGCCATGCAGAGATCAGATCAGGGACGGTAGGTGGTCCTTCGGCCCTTACCGGCATCTCCACTCTCCTTCGGCTTCGCCTGGTCGACTCGAGCTGCTCTGCTGCGATGCGGTGCCGAAGAGAACTCTCCGGCATCTCTTCGAGCTCTCTTCTGCAGTTCTATCCCAGAACCCACGCTTGTCGTTCCCTCTCGCACTTTGTCCAATCTTTGTTCTCTTATTGTAGAGCCCTCTCAGCAATCTGCTACACCAAACACTCATTCTCTTCTTCTTCTTTCTATTCTTCGTCTTCTTCTTCTTCTTCTTCAGCTACCATCAAGCACACGAGAATCACTCTCTGCGTCGTAGTTACTCTTCCCGTATGTGTCCTTCGCTTCGATGCGACTACGGCATTTGAAACTACGGCAGTACTGGGCAGTGGTTGAACAGTTTCCTAATTAAATCTCTGGGCGAGGAAATGGGAATGGGAATAGTTGATTGATGAGGAAAAGAGGAGCGAATCTAACGAACAGGCGATGTGGGAGTAAACGGATCATATATACACGAAAAAAGGGCTTCGTTGGGTCAACTAACTATTTATTTGTTGGGTAAAATTTGTTGTCACAAACATCAGGTTTCTCGGTATAACAACCTGGTATTAGTCACATTTGCTATTCCAAGTTAGCTGACTCGAATACCCACGCGGAAAAAAAAATAGTCCAGGATGGACCTTGGGATTTGATCCGTTCCTACGGTCCATTCTGGAGTCTTCCGGTTCGCATCCTGGACTCCATCATGGACTCCATCCTGGACTACTTTTTTTCGCGCGGATAGGTAACACGACTAATTTTATTCGTATTCTAACTAACTAAGTAAGATAGTTAGGGTTTTCATCACTTGTTAGCCCAACTCACGATTTTGTTCGAAACACGACACAGAATCAACCAACTAAAAATAGTTGATCAACCAAGTAATCGTTTGACCCTCGGAGACTAACATACGTCATTGCGTTTAACTAGTTTTTTTCGTTACCACAGCCAAGTTCTTTTTGCGTGTGCACGTGGAGATTGATTTGATGTCTATGAGCACGTGTTAGAATTTACTAGGCCCTCAACCATCTGGAAATGAATTAATGGTACGGGGCATATTTGTGAAAATTGGAGGAAAACATCACATAATATTTTTAGGAAATCAAGTTTCTAATAGCAACAATTAAAAAAAGAGAAGAAAAAATAAAAGAAAATTACTAATATCTAAAACGGAGAAGTTATTACATAAAACTTATTGCTTTAATGGCAACATTTTGGATAATAAAGTTTCGAAAAATCTGAACTCATATTTATTCAATTTCTACAATTCTAAAAAAAAAAGAAACTACATGTTTATTATACAATTATTACATGAAGATATTTTGGTGGCGTTCAGATCTTTTTAGATCCGATTCGTCAACAAATAAATTCATATA
Source organism: Clistopyga incitator (assembly GCA_947507545.1). Classification (NCBI taxonomy): domain Eukaryota; kingdom Metazoa; phylum Arthropoda; class Insecta; order Hymenoptera; family Ichneumonidae; genus Clistopyga; species Clistopyga incitator. The sequence continues at coordinate 6,490,417 of OX382175.1, forward strand.
TTGCAGATACAATACTGGCTGATACATTTTTATAAAAAATGAAAAATACGGATAGTTCTCTGCAAATGGAAGCACAATAAAACATCACATATTCTCTCAAAAAACTCTTTCAAAAATTCTTCTAATAATGAATTTTTTAATGAGAATTAGGAAGACAAATATTGTATTGTTCTAAACTCACATGGAATTTTATGAACTAGTGGAAGAGCCAAAATAAGAACAGTCGATTTCGGTAAGCGAATTTTTTCGAGCCAGTAAAAAAGTTGCAGAGTTGAAAAAATGATATCTTGCAGATACTGTAGTGGCCAGTAGAGATCTGGAGAATATTGAGCGCAGGGGCGCACAGGAGTCAACCGGATCGTCAGAGAAAAACAGCTTCGGTCAATGAGCAATCGAAAAGAACCTGTTGCGCTGCGGTGAGAAAGAAACGAACTCTCCCCCGTTCACTTCTGGCCGTGAAGATGACGGCGTGGCATACAGCCACCCATCGAATTATTATATTATGCAGCAATAAAGCAGGCTATAAGGTAGGATCGGATGAGAAATTGGCACCCAATAAACGTAATAACGTAATAAGCGTACGAGACTCGGCTCCGAGGAATCGCGAGTCGAAGATTCTAGCGCACCGGCATAAATATCATTCTTAGACGTCTATCTACACATGCATCCACGCGGAGAAGACAGTTTAAATGTGTGTTTGCGCGTTCCAGGGTTCGAGAAATCGATTCACGACGATATTGTCCCGAAGCGTTATCCTCGACCCCCTTTACCGTACACCAGAATTCTCCGCAATACTCGCTTATAATTCAGACTCCAATTATCCGAAGCAAATTCGTTTGTCCATCGATCCGAAATTCAATAAAGAACGAGAAATATACAATCAGATAAGATGGCAACGACATCGTCATGAAGCAAAAAAACAAATTTAACCGCAATTTCAGAGCCACGGAAACTAAAAAAATACACGAAGTGGTCCTCACCCAATTCACAATGTGAGTTATGAATATTCAAAATTTCAGCAGCACTATTTTTGTATTAAATTCGCTATTGATGTCATCTCTGAATGTTTCTCTATTTGGCAGCAAATTCACTGTCTATTTTAGAACTAACGGAAAAACTTGGAATTATTTGTCGAATTTTGTACTATCATCTTCAATAACAAAGAGCATTGATGCTACTACAGTTTTCTATATTTTTTGTCGATCTCCGGATGTGGATTTTGTAGATGGTTTATGAATCATTCTACACCGATGGAAATAAATCGTCGCAGGTGAAAATATGAATTTTGGATATTCCAAATTTATTAGCGCTTCTTTTGAAGTCGGTAGCAAATTCTTTGACTGCTTAAGCTCGAACGAAGTGTCGCCGAATTCTTTGCCGAATGCTTCACGGCGATCTTCGGTAACGAAGGTCGTTGATGCTACCACAGATATCTGTCATTTTTCCGTGTGGATCTCGCGCTACTTTATGAAGGTATCTACGACTATCGGAATGAATCATCGCAGCTCAGTGCGTGTTCACACTAGAATCTCTGGGTGCGCGGGAACGAGCTCTCGCTTGAAGGACGAGACCCTGGCGAGACGCTGTGACGACAAAGAAAATAGAAATGTGAGTATATAAGCTGAATGTATGTGTGGTACAGTATCACATAAGATGAGCGTATTAGAGTCGCCTCGGCGACTATCATCCGGTCTTCGTATACTTCGAGAGAGATCTCTCGGGGAATCGTCGTCATCCCGAGAATGTATCTCCCGACGGTGGTATATCTCTCAAATTAACGAAGCCATTCTATTTCTTCATCCTCGTTAGTATAATGTCGAGGAGGAAAACGAGGAAAAATAAAAAATTAACAGAGAGACACTCTCGCACCACTACAGCAAGAGTGGCCCCTTGCTACCAAAAAAGTGCTGGTATAGAATCTCATTTCCTTTTTTCTTCATTGAGGGGAGAGGCCAAGAATGTTTAGAAACAGATTTTTTTTGTAGATACATTTATTTTCATGATATCTGTGTTAACAAAGTCATAAGGGGACATTTGCAAAAAATGGGCATGTTCTAACATACCATTCATATTTTAGTCTCTCAAAAGTCGTTAAAAAAATCATCAAAATACGATATTTGAATTTGAAATTATTGTATTTATAGTCTTTATATTTTGTGGTCATGCGAAATAGTTGAGGGTGTGAAAAAAAATCAAATATTTGTTTGCTTTTCCATGGTTGAAGCTTAGCTTGCATAAATTGTTTTCGAGATCTTCATCCTTGAGCAATTAGAATGGTACAAATCATCGACAAAAGTGATTCGAAATTTGAATCACCTATAACTCCACAACTAATCGGCTGATTGAGCTAAAATTTTGCACACAATTGAAATAACATCCTGTCTTTGACTGTTATAATTTGCTAATAATTGTATGCAGAAATTTCGATTTCATAGCTCTTCAAAAAAGGATATGAGCGCTCCAGCTTTTGTAAGATTAACAATATCGTGCAAAATAATTCTTCGTAATTGCGGTTGCAGTTACTCCTAATGTTGTTTGGTATTGAATTCAATCGGAAACGGGAAACAGAACTTAACAAATCAATTCGTCATTATTTTTCGCTTTTTACAGTAGGTAGACTTGCTCTATAGGAAACCAAAATCGATAAATATATTTTCTCATAGAGGTAGCTTTGTATAAATCCAAAAATAATGAGGACTCAATTTGCAAAGATCTACCTTGCAGCGTTTTTTCGTAACGTCTAAAAGTGCAAAATCTTTGACATTCTATGTTATTTTCTAAATAGCCGGTGTATCTTCTTACGAAGAAGGAAATCAGACGTCAACGAGCCCAATCTGCTTAGCACTTTGGTCTGAATTACGTGCAGAGTGGAAAATAATATTGGAAGGAGTATCCATTTTTTATGCCTGATGCCTTCGGCTTAAGAGCTTAAGCCGGATAAAAACCTTGTTACCGCTGCATCGTTGGAGCAGCGCGTAGAAGCGAAACTTTCTTTTCTTTCCTTTATTCATATATTTATCATCTTCGTCAAAACAGGTCGCGTTTACTCACTTCATTTAATCCTCAACTAAGCCATATTACTTTATCCTGATTTTTTAATGTTGAACTGGAAAACTAATGAGAATTAAAAAAACAACACAGGAATTGGTTGAGTAAAAGTGCACCGATCGTCATGAAAAAATGTATACTTGATACAACGCCTCAAGCAAGACCGGCTTCAGTTGCACGCTTCATCATCGAAGCGGCTCACAGAAGCAGGTCCTTTCCGGTCAGCTTATTTTTAAAAAAAATTTAACGTTTCCGTCAAAACCGGTCTTATTTATTGAATTCTCGTATAAACTTCTTTGAAGTCTTATATAAAATTCGAGGGATAACAATCGGATGAACCTCTATGGATTGCTCTTCAAGGCTGTCTCTTTCTGAGGAAATACTTCATGCACGAACGACGAAGCAGAAGTGGCATCACAAACTCGACCAGGCGCTGAACCTCCTTTACAACGAAGTGGGACTCTGATCTCCCACCGGCAACAAGAAGATAAACCGCCGAGGATTGATAGAAGATACACCAAGCCCCCTGGGGCGAAACCACCTGCAAACGGAAGTTCTTTTGAACCAAAGGAGGATTGAAGAGATCAGCGGATGATCGGCCAATTCAAACTGGCTACTGTTGCGTACTGCATCACCGAAGCAGTAAACAAGAGTAGATTTGTCTTATACAGAGAATACTAATCACGAAGTGACAGTATATTTTATGCTGGGAAACTAAAATTTTTATGTTGTGGATAAAAAGTTAGCTGTGACAGAAAAAAAAAAACAACTTGTCGCCGTTCTCCGTGCAGCCTGCTTTATTTTGTTAATCTTGAATTTACTGTTTCGTTGTGTTTTTTTTTTTTTTTTTTTCAACCAGTCTGATTTATAGAATTCTTAGGTATATCTTATATCGAGGCAATATAATACATGAGAATCGGGTGAACTTTTATAAACTGATCTTCAGCGCTCAATCGAAGAAAATAGTTCGTGCACGAATAATGAAACAGAGTAGCATCGCAAACTCGATCAGCCGCCGAACCACCTCCGGAACGAAATGGAACTCTGATCTCCCAGCTATGAGAAGATAAAACGGCGGGGATCGATAGAAGATGCACCCAATAGGATATGGAGATTGCGAACCGTGCTACAAACGGAAGTTCTTTCGAAACAAAGGAGTCTGAAGTGATCATCGAATGATTGGCCAATTCAAATTGACTACCGGTGCATGTTCCATCATCCCGAGCAGCCCACAGAAGCAGATATTTTTCAAACTTCCTCTTTGACTTTTATACGAATTTACCTGCTTCATCAGATTTCGTCAGAATTATATAATCCTTGCATCAACTCGGTAGGTTCGAGGTTAAATGTCGGCAAACATCAGGTGAATCTCTGCAGACAGATCTTCAACAGACTCCATGAGAAAATACTCAACGATAGATGAAGAACGACCACTTCATCTTCTACCGTAAACTCGATTAGTTGGAGAACCCATCTCGGGAACGAAGTGGAAGTTCCATATTCTTCCAACCACAAGGAGATCAAACGTCGGGGAGTAGAAGTAGCTCCAGGCCATTCTTGGATAAAGTCACGGTGGTGACTGGAAGTCCTTTCGAAGCTAAGGACTTCCGGTTCATCCCAAGACGCACGCTGACACAGATGTTTCCAACGTCTATCTTTAATTAAGTTGATCATCTGCATCAAAACTAGGCAAGATTATATAATTCTTGCATCAAGTCGTTGGAGGTAAAATGATCGTAAGAATCGGTCTTCAATAACCCCTCGGATAAAACAGTCCGTGCTCGATTAATTAAGAAAAAGTGGCAAGGTAAACTCGATCAGCAGACGAACCCACCTCCGGAACGAAGTGGAACCTCAATCCTCCCCGAGCCATGAGGAGATAAGACGTCGAGGCTCAATAGAAGATGCACCCAATAGGATATGGAGATTGCGAACCGCGCTACAAACGGAAGTTCTTTCGAAACAAAGGAGTCTGAAGTGATCATCGAATGATTGGTCAATTCAAATTGACTACCGGTGCATGTTCCATCATCCCGAGCAGCCCACAGAAGCAGATTTTTTTCAAACTTCCTCTTTGACTTTTATACGAATTTACCTGCTTCATCAGATTTCGTCAGAATTATATAATCCTTGCATCAACTCTGTAGGTTCGAGGTTAAATGTCGGCAAACATCAGGTGAATCTCTGCAGACATATCTTCAACAGACTCCATGAGAAAATACTCAACGATAGATGAAGAACGACCACTTCTTCTTTACGGTAAACTCGATTAGTTGGAGAACCCATCTCGGGAACGAAGTGGAAGTTCCATATTCTTCCAACCACAAGGAGATCAAACGTCGGGGAGTAGAAGTAGCTCCAGGCCATTCTTGGATAAAGTCACGGTGGTGACTGGAAGTCCTTTCGAAGCTAAGGACTTCCGGTTTATCCCAAGACGCACGCTGACACAGATGTTTCCAACGTCTATCTTTAATTAAGTTGATCATCTGCATCAAAACTAGGCAAGATTATATAATTCTTGCATCAAGTCGTTGGAGGTAAAATGATCGTAAGAATCGGTCTTCAATAACCCCTCGGATAAAACAGTTCGTGCTCGATTAATTAAGAAAAAGTAGCAAGGTAAACCCGATCAGCAGACGAACCCACCTCCGGAACGAAGTGAAACCTCGATCCTCCCCGAGCCATGAGGAGATAAGACGTCGAGGCTCGATAGAAGCTACACCAGGCTATTCTCGGATGAAATCAAGGCTGTGAACGGAAGTTCTTTCGAAGCAAAGGCGTCTGAAGCGATGAGCGAATGATCGTCCAATTCAGAGACGCTGGGCGGACTTGTGGCTGGCGCGCCGTGGGTCACGCCTGTTGGCACGAGCTGTTTGGTCACAGTTCTCCTCTCTTTAGCCGCGCTCGCGGGCGGTCATCAGGATCCCATAATTAGCCGCGGATCGATAGACTACTCCTCGGGACGTCGCTGATTTGCTGCCACTCTCAATCCACGCCTTTTACATTTCCTCCACTTTTTCTTCTCATTCCCTACGCTCGTCCGTCGTCTTCATCCTTCTCCCACGGATTCTATGTCGACAATCGGATCTTTTTGTATTTTGAGACGCCACGTTTTTTACTCCATTCCTCCATAGCGTCGACGTCAAAGCATTTCCGAATCATCGTGCAGTGTAAAGATGAAACCCGGAGTTTTCCCACTCTCATCCCGGCCGCCGAGTGCGATCCGGAGCCGAAGAAGACGCGGCCGCCCTACGTGACCGTCCAGCATCAGCATCGCGAGTTCGCCAGACTGCCCTCTCGTTGCTGGTTTGCTGCTTCGCTTCTCGGCTCCTCAGTAATCCACTCTCCTCTCCACTTCTTCGGCTTCACGTTCGTTTGTGGTCATTATACGAGTACGTTGAACTGCTTGGGAGAGGGAGAATCACGTTGGGAGACTCGCGGTGGTGCAGGCTCCAAAAGATCCCCGTCTCACCGGCAAACATGTACGATGCTGAACGATGAGCAGAAGAGGACCCACCTCGCGCTCTCAACGAGCTCTTCCTCGCGGGTACTTTTAGCGTTGAGTGAACTTCACTGAACTTCGCTCGACTACCCAACGAGCCTTCTCCGCGAGAGAGAATAAGAGAGATGAAAATTCATGAGTCACTGAAAGCTGCAATGATGAAGAGCGCGGAGAGAACCACTGGCCTCATAATTTCGCACAGCGCATTATTCTCTCACTCTCTCCCGCATGTTTTCCGTATCTGTTAACGAAGCCAATGCTGAATCAGTCAGAAGGAGAGAGACTGTAAGAATAGGAAGAAACAAACGAGACATAGCGAAGCTTATGTTCAGGCATGGTTGCTTCTGCTGGGTTAAGGAAGCTGGCACAGCGAACCTTAAAGCAAAATGCATCCTGTGTTCGGAAAGAAGCTGGCGAAGCGAAAAGAATAGAGGATGCTGGATGGAGAAGCAGAGGAAGACCCTCTCGCACCGGTTTGACACCATGTGGCGAGCGCGATCGTTAAACGGATATCTGATTAGAAACCAAAAAGAGACTCCACCGGATTTTCGTGCCACGGGCAATCATTTTATATGCCTTACAGATATATCCGAAAAACAGACAGATACCTGGTGCACTATTGGCATATCATGTCGGACATTGCGAGGTAATCTCCTGTCGTCACGGATGGAGGCATAGAAAGTTCTATATTCGTATCAAAACTACCGCCTTCACCGATCACTCCTAAATCTTGTGATTAACTACACCGCTTTATATTCCGATTGTTATTACATCGGAGAGTAATTGCGAACAGCAGAGGAAGATCCTCTCGCACCGGTTTGACATCATGTGGCGAGCACGATCGATTAATGGATATCTGATTAGAAACCAAAAAGAGACTCCAACGGATTTGCGTGCCACGGGCAATCATTTTATATGCCTTACAGATATATCCGAAAAACAGACAGATACCTGGTGCAGTATTGGCATATCATGTCGGACATTGCGAGGTAATCTCCTGTCGTCGCGGACGGAGACGTAGTGAGTTCTATATTCGTATCAGAACTACCGCCTTCACCGATCGCTCCTAAATCTTGTGATTAACTACACCGCTTTATATTCCGATTGTTATTACATCGGAGAGTAATTGCGAACAGCAGAGGAAGATCCTCTCGCACCGGTTTGACACCATGTGGCGAGCGCGATCGTTAAATGGATATCTGATTAGAAACCAAAAAGAGACTCCACCGGATTTTCGTGCCACGGGCAATCATTTTATATGCCTTACAGATATATCCGAAAAACAGACAGATTCTTGGTGCAGTATTGGCATATCATGTCGGACATTGCGAGGTAATCTCCTGTCGTCACGGACGGAGGCGTAGTGAGTTCTATATTCGTAACAGAACTACCGCCTTCACCGATCGCTCCTAAATCTTGTGATTAACTACACGGCTTTATATACCGATTATTACTACATCGGAGAGAAATTGCGAACAGCAGAGGAAGATCCTCTCGCACCGGTTTGACACCATGTGGCGAGCGCGATCGTTAAATGGATATCTGATTAGAAACCAAAAAGAGACTCCACCGGATTTTCGTGCCACGGGCAATCATTTTATATGCCTTACAGATATATCCGAAAAACAGACAGATTCTTGGTGCAGTATTGGCATATCATGTCGGACATTGCGAGGTAATCTCCTGTCGTCACGGACGGAGGCGTAGTGAGTTCTATATTCGTAACAGAACTACCGCCTTCACCGATCGCTCCAAAATCTTGTGATTAACTACACCGCTTTATATACCGATTATTATTACATAGGAGAGTAATTGCGAACAGCAGAGGAAGATCCTCTCGCACCGGTTTGACACCATGTGGCGAGCGCGATCGTTAAACGGATATCTGATTAGAAACCAAAAAGAGACTCCACCGGATTTGCGTACCACGGGCAATCATTTTATATGCCTTACAGATATATCCGAAAAACAGACAGATACCTGGTGCAGTATTGGCATATCATGTCGGACTTTGCAAGGTAATCTTCTGTCGTCACGGACGGAGGCGTAGTGAGTTCTATATTCGTATCAGAACTACCATCTTCACGGATCGCTCCTAAATCTTGTGATTAACTACACCGCTTTATATTCCGATTATTATTACATCGGAGAGTAATTGCGAACAGCAGAGGAAGATCCTCTCGCACCGGTTTAACACCATGTGGCGAGCGCGATCGTTAAACGGATATCTGATTAGAAACCAAAAAGAGACTCCACCGGATTTGCGTGCCACGGGCAATTATTTTATATGCCTTACAGATATATCCGAAAAACAGACAGATACCTGGTGCAGTATTGGCATATCATGTCGGACATTGCGAGGTAATCTCCTGTCGTCACGGATGGAGGCATAGTGAGTTCTATATTCGTATCAGAACTACCGCCTTCACCGATCGCTCCTAAATCTTGTGATTAACTACACCGCTTTATATTCCGATTATTATTACAGCGGAGAGTAATTGCGAATCGATTGATTGTTTACCGTCCGCTATTCCTATAACGAATAGTTGTATAGCGGCTGAATAATAGCGACGGATGAAATACAATGGAAGATAGGCAGGAGGAACGATAAGATTATATATAAGTTGTAGGAAGATTGATCGTTTCGGGCGCGTCGCGCACGAAACTGACTGCACATACATATATGTACGTATACATGTATATCTATACATATAATATATCTTTTATTCCTTATACTCTTTCTCTACGTTCTTTCATTCTCTCGGGGCTGCGGGTTAGATCCGTCAGAGCTCTGAAAAGACTCGAGGGACTGACTGTTGTACCTCTTACCTTCTCGCGTATGCCTCGGAGGTTCCGAAAACTTCTCTCAAAGCCGCGCGAAGAGTTTCCGAGAGAAGCGAGTGAGAGAGAGAGAGAGAGGGAGACACGCACCGGTTTGGCACCACGCAGAGATCGTTAAACGGAGATCAGATTAGAACAAAACGATCCAAATTCCGAGGGCCTCTCTCTTTCTCTCATTCTCCCGGCCTTCTGCGAGAGGAGAGACACCGAGACCCGGGAGAGAATGAGATGCGTGAGGGTTTATAAGAGAGAAACTGTGAGTGTGCGAACGCGAAGAGAAGTTGTCGTTCGAGTTGTCGAAACGAATGGAAACCTGTTTCAGTTTCTTCGGGTTCTCGCTGGCGCGCGCGGCCCTCCGCTCCAGTCAGACATTATTATAATAAATATATATATCCGCGAGATGGAACACGGGTTTATAACAGTGTGGAGGGATCGCGGTGACCTTTTCACTGCGGCGGTCTCGATCATCATTCGTATACAGTAGGTAATATGGTACTCGGCATATATACAACCTACAATATTCTTGAGACCCGAAGAACGGAAGTTCGGGATTATTAATAAATTCGTTTCCCATCAGACGAACCATTAATCCTTGGAGAATTGGCGAGATTCACGAGTGGATGTTTGATCATATGCGATTATATGGTGTTGGAACCCACACACACACACACACGTGCTTTTATAGTTGATACATATATACATATGCATACATGAATAGTCGGTCAATATAATGATCCGTGTGGCGTAGAAGAATAAAGAACTCGATTCTATATCGATCTCAATCGCCGCGTGTGCTCTGAACCGCCTCTCTCGTTCCAGTTGTCGGCTCGATAATTCATAATTGTAATTGATCGTCATTCTCTTTGTATCGCTTGATACCGAGCCACGAAAGAAAATTGCAATTGATAAATATATATATTTTCAATAAAACCGATCATTAATTCTATTTATCGTCGGCCAAGGCTAGACGGCTGGTCGGACCGAAAGAATTCAAGAGATTCGGGCGTGTTCCGCACGCTCGGCAATTCCGCCGCGAGAATCCGTCTGTGTTACGAAGCCAGTCACTTCTCACTGCACTATCTATATGTCGCACACGCATACTCGCGAGGCTTCGTCGTTAAACAAAGATCGGATCGAAACGAAGTGAGGATCTAAGGAATTCGCAAACGAGAAAGACTCTTCGTTTGGGTTGCCCGGGAGCCGGTGGGATTGCGGTGCGCGGGAGGCTGCCGGTGGTGTAGATGGCGGCGAAAGGATTGCGTCTGGGATTCCGGTGAGAATGTATGGTGTGCGATCGTACTCGCCGACCGCTGTTGGATCGGTGGACGACCGCAGCTCGATTTCGAGAAAAAGCGAGACAATTAATAAAACCATTTGAAACAAGGTAGAATTAATAGACCGAGAGAAAATGAGAGGGTCTATGATAATTAATTGAGTTTATCAGAGCCGGTTGTCGCTGGTGGCACCCACGACCGCGCCTGGGGTGCCATACAGCTTCAACACGTTTTGGTATAGTTATGTTACTACATTATCATTTAGTATAGCGATGTCTACGTGTGGTATACCGAAGCATCGTTAACGTCGCGGGGAAACGAACGAGAGAGATAAAAGAATCAAATTTCAGACCATCTCCGAGGATCTTTCGTCGACGAGGATTCGTGGGGACGCATACCGGCCTGAGGTATGACGATTACAGTGACAATGTGTGGGGTGCGATCGTTGTCTTCAGTCGCTGATGGTTTAATGAACTATCGCAGCTCGATTTATCGAAATGGCGAGACAATTAATAAATGTATGTGAAACGAGGCAAAATGAATAGACCGGGAGAACATCGAGAGGTCTACGCTAAGTAATCGCGATTAACAGAACCGGTAGTCGCTGCGGGTACCTCATGCGTTCAAGTGGATGCCATATATCTCTAATATTTTTATATACGGTTATGTTACTATATTTTTCTACAGCGTATCAATGTCGTACACCGAAGCATCGTCGAGGTCGCAACTAGACGATCTAGAAAGATACAAAAACCCAATTTCAGACCTTGTCCGAGGATCTGTCACCGATCCACTCGCTGGCGGTTTAGTTAATTACCGCATCTCGATTTATCGAAATGGCGAGACAATTAATAAATCCATTTGAAACGAGGCAGAATGAGTTGACCGAGAGAAAATAAAAGGGTCTACGATAATTAATTGCGATTAACAGAACCGGTAGTCGCTGAGGGAAGCTCAGGCGTGATAGTGGATGCCATATATACCTCTAACATTTTTATGTATACACTTTTATACGGCGTATCAATGTGGTATACCGAAGCATCGTCGAGGTCGCAAGGAGACGAGCGAGAAAGATAAAGAAACCCAATTTCAGACCTTCTCCGAGGATCCTTCGACGGCGTGGATGCAGACGCATCGGACTGCGCGACGATGATGACGACGAGTGGTCCTGTGGGCCTGTGTAGCCCAAGCGGTCAGCACCACGAAGAGAAGGAGTTGCCGGCATCCGCTAGCCAAACTTTTACGAGTCCAATCGGAGCCTAATTATTAGGCCGCCAAGCGAGCGAGAGCGAGAGAAGTTTGCTTTTATGGTCCCCTCACGTGTGTGTTGTACGCTATATTCTCTTCGGATACCGGTTTCCCCGAACACGCTGCCACACCGAACCCGAAGAGATACACTCAGCGCTTTAAGAATTCAGTGGATAGGCAGATACACTATAGCACTGTTTTATACACACAGGTGTGCTCGAAGACTCACGCGAAACTTCTTTCTTGTACGCTCGTCTCGCACGACACGTTTTACGAAAGAAGCCGCGTATACTAATCACGTAAGGCATGTGCTGTAGCTACAGTTCTTCAGGGTTCTTAACTGGACTAATTGTAGCGCTTTGTGATTGGAGCCTCGAATCGCAATGATTGTTCAATGAAGAGACGTTTTCGGGACTACAGGACACGTGTCATACACGTTTCCAAACTTGTCAACGCCTATGAAATGAAAAGAAGTGTTGATCATTCAAACTCAGCCTGTGGTTATTAAAGCGGACAATAGCTGTGATGACAATAGCAATTATACGTCTCGTAATAATTAATTAAGCCAAATATGCTAAACGGGCTCTTCAATCTTCATCTGGCTGTATGTATGTACTGAAATTCAATGATGGGTTATTGAAAATTGATTGACATTCTCATACTAAAAGAAAATTCTAAAGTGCGTAACGTTATTAGCAATTGTATGAAAATGTTTTTACTACAGTTTTTAGGTTGCAATACATTCTGGAAGGAGAAATGTTATAAGCTTGCTGTTCTTATCACTACACTTGCAATATTTCACTTTTCATACTGATACTGATACATCATACAAGCTGCAACTATCTATATTTGAAATGAACTTGGCCAACGTTCTGGCGATTAATACACTTCAAATACTTTTTGTACCATAAACGTCAGATACATGACTGTTCTTTTAATGTATTTTTTTCGCAAAACAATAAACCGACAAGAATACAACGGTTTTACGTACAATACAACCTTTTTTTCAAATTCAATATCATGTGGTCCAGATACGGTAAAAACCTGTCAACATGTGGTTTTACTCAACTTTTAATTCTCATAGCATCAAACAGTGGAAAACTTTAGTCGCAGGAACCTATAAAGGGTTACGAACATTACGCGATACCACAAACTTTAAATGTGTCACAAATCGATAAAAACGAATAAGGAACTTCACACTTCGGAAGACACTTACATTCGGCGTTACAGCGTTTGACGTTTTTTCGTCACGTTTCGATGCACCAAAATGAATAAATTTTTATTACCAAAGTTTCGAGACCCGAAGAAAATTTCCCCTGTTGATCGCCACGAAATATATAACTTTTGTTATTCCGTTCTTGGTGATCAATTGGAAAGGCCCAAGGCGTTGGGTAAGAGAGCTGCCGGCACCTCCTTCCTTCAGTCGCGGAGGCATTCAGTGGGTAGCAGCATATAGTAGTACACTATGCTCGATCTCAGGTGTTGCTGCCGCTGGCCAGGAGTTCACGACCCGACCGGGGGAGAGAGCAGAAGCTGGCGATCTCGATTTCGAAAGGATCCGATCTAGACCGCGCTCTGTGAGTCCATCGTTGGATCAAACAAGGAGCAGCAACTCGGATCGAGCTCACCGACTATCGTATCACCCTGCTGTGAGCTCGTTTCGAAATTATTAAAGTTATGAAGCGAACCAGAGAGAGAACGAAACAAGGGCCAAGACGAAGACGAGGAGAGCGTGAGACTTGTCGATGAGAAGAGGAAGAAAAGGAAGCTAAAAAAGGAAAGACAGATCCTGTCGTCCCGTACTACGGTCGCAGTTTCACGGCGTGTTGCTCGTGTTTCAAATGCGAACAGCTCATTCTCGCTGCTGTACCACGTCCAACAATAAACTTTTGTAATAATCTGCAAGGAGAACAGCCAGCAGATATTACCCGATCGTTCGATACAGAAGTAGGAAGAAAAGGTCGGAGAAAATCCATCAGAACCCACGAGACCCATTACGGAAAAAAATTGTAATATTATACGAAAGATAAATGTATACAAAAATTTATACGGTGATTTATGTAATAGTAATATGTTTTTTTTTTTTTTTTTTCATGCCATTATCAAGTGCCATTGTCTGCTGATACTCTAATATTTGGATTAGATAGCCAAATTTTGCCACCACTTTCAAATACTTAATGCTAATTATTTGGCGAATTTTAATTAAAAATATTTGAGTCGTGTTTATTATTTTACCAATTTTTTATAGTCTATAAGAAAAAATGCCACATGAAAAATAAATAGAGAAAAAAAAACATTATTTTTGTTAAGAACTATGGTAAGTATCAATTTGTTTTTGAGCTTCGATTCATCTACTACAATACCAAATTTGTTATATTTGAGAAGTAGATAAATGTCAATGCATCTTTTCGAACGACAATCCAAATATTCGTGAAATATTAAACAACGGAATAATTCCAGTACGACTGTATCCCCTATTTTAATTACAAAAATGAAAAAATCATGTTGATCTCAGAATGAAAAAAAAAATGTATTTCCTTAAGAAATGTGTTTCGAAAATACTGTTTTCCCCTATCTTCATTCGCGAAAATTTTCACCATTCACGAAATGTCATGTTTCCCAGTGGAAAAGGGACTTCGAATAAATGATTTTTATTTCTTAGTTAATATTTTTTATCGGCATAAATCCAATGTACCTTTTATATCTCATGCATACTTTATGACTGTCTGTGGGGGTGGGTTGGCAAGAACATTGACCAGACCGAGCGAGTTTTTTTCTGTTTCATCATGCAATGCAAGCGTTGTTTTTTTCGTCGCGTTTAAATTTAATTCCCGCTTGGCAAGACGAGGATCGATGCATCGACGTCGATGTGGCTGGTCGAGAAGAACAAGTGGAAGATTGCCTCTGCTCGCTCACGTCTCTCGTTTCGTCGTTGGCAGAAGCAGGCGAAGCTCTTGTAGCATAACGGAACTGTTGCTGTCTTCTTGGGACACTCGCGAGTTCGCGAGCCAAGTAACTCCTGGCTCGACGGGAGCCCCCGATCGCCTCCGGGCCTCCCTTATAATACAACACGCCGTGGTGTGTTCTCGTTCTCCCCGTCTCTCTCCCTCACTCGTTCCGTCCTCCTCGCTTGCTCGTAAGTACGGCAGCGGCCGGTAATTGGTATCGTAAAACTTAAAAGAGGCTGCAAAGAGCCCTGTGAAACGGGACACACCGGGAGCGAAGTGAAATGATGATTTCGTGTGCATGAATTTTTCTGCTCCTCTTCACCGCCGGTGCTCATCCATCCCGATAAATTCCTGAGATTCCCCGTTAGCCCCGTATATCACGAACCTCACCTGATAATTAACAGTCCGCATGCTCGTAAATAAATAATGGCAATAACGCTCTTCGAAATCTACCAAAAAAATTAATAAAAATTAATAACAATTGAGACATTAATTTGTAACTTTCACACATTTATCAATTATCCGGTAAATAGTGTGTTCCCTCACAGGGAAAATAATAGTTGATCGTACTAACCAGAAACACCTAAGACCACCCAAAAATTATTTCAGGGACTAATCAAGTATCTAATTAAACGGATCAAGATATATCTTATTAAAAGATAGATTTTTCTCCGGTGGTTTGAGTCGCGCGCTATTATCGTAAATACTTGATGTTAGTATGCGGTATATTCGTGAAGAAGAAAAGATATAAGGATATGGAAAAGGGTGAGAGAAATGAGAGCCGGAGAAGGAACTTCGCGACAACCTTCGAGATTTTCCTTCTCTATTTTTCGTCGTCGAAGCTTCTTCCTCTCACGACCACCTACCAGAACCTCATCTCGCGTGCTCGCATATCTTTTCCTCTTTCCCTGTCTCGTGTCCTCACGGGCAATACCACTCGACCGAGTCACCGAGAGGAGGATGCCGTGTACCTGTCCACATCGAAACTGTGTTATACCTACTGCCGCATGCATATGCGTGCAAGCTGCAATCGGCTCGTCCCTCTCCTCGTCCGCGGCGAGATCCTACGCGACCGTATGGCATTATATCTACACTAGAATCGTAAAGGCAGGCTTTACGAGCCGTCCAAGAAATTAATACACGTGTCTCGCATTCTCGAATTCGGTGCCGATATATCGTTGGCTATACGTATACAGCAGGGGCTGGTATAAAAGCTTAAAGCCGTTGCAATAAGAGCTCATGTACCTTTTTCTTCAATCCTCTCTTTTTTTCGGTACCTTTTCCCCCTTTTTGCTTCCACGTAGAGGAAACTTGGTTTCGCGAAAATAACAACAATTTCACAACAGAATGATTATTTATGTCTGTTTTTTGTTTTGTTTTATTTTAATTCATTTTTTTGTTTTTATTATACTCCATTGCTTGTTGTAGTCAACGCAGTAATAAAAAAGATCAGTTCAGATTTGATTGCATTATGAGCGCTTTGAGTTCTGAATTATATTTTTCAAAACAAGCAAACATTTTATTTCACAAATTTGGGAAAAATCGAATGACGCATTTCAATGTTAGAGAAAATTTCATTTTGAAGACATTATTACAATGAAGATTTGCAAGAATCTAATGTGCAATAAATCAAGACAATACATTCCTAATCATATGAAAAGTTTTCGTTATTACCGACAATTGTCGAATAAATTTATTGAATCAAAAAACTTTTTCGCTTCATTTAAAGTTGCAGTCACGACTACTTATATTTTATTAACCCGCTGTTTCTGAAACCTAGTTAACAATAATGCAAAACATGATTTTTACATCTAGCTTTTCCATTACTTTGCTAATTTTACAATATGGCCTCTATCAAGATACCGCAATTAATCAACACACGCTTCTGAAAAGCAATTATGTAAAAAAAATGAAAAGTAATGAAAGAGCAATGCGCACTTCTACTTAGCATTCTCGTTACATACGACAGTATACAATTTATCACAACTCGAATAACCTTCAATATGAACATCTGCAATGGACCGTTTTGTAAAATTCGCGCGAGAATATTTCGTCGTTGAAGTCGTCGTAAATGTACAAGCACTCAATACCATATCACACAGATGCACCGATATAACAGTAGTACCGAACAGATATGGATAGGAAGATCCGAATATAATGACGTGGCCGTGGCCCTCGATTCTCTTTTCTTGGCGCTCGTTGGTTCGTTCGGTATCTCGTACACGTCTATTCCAGCGAGAGGATACCAACTAAGAGATGGTATCGAGAGGGTGCCCCCCGTCGTGGATCATGATGTATCGATCCTGTACGCCCTTGCTCGTTGCGCGCGCGAGAGACTGACCGGTGCTCATTCGTTCCCTCGCCCCTCAACTCGCTCGTGGCTGCGATCGTTTCTCGAGTAGGTAGGTACCACATACATACCGGCAACTACCTACAAGCCGCTCACATACCCGACGCAGAGTCCTCATCATCATCATCATCATCATCATCATCATCATCACCACCACCAGCATTATTATTCTCCTCGTCGTCATTGGTGAGCAGCGAGGTTCAAAGGACCTAAGATGGCACGTGTTTAAAGTTCCAAAGTAAAACAGCACGCAGAGAAATGAAGCTAAGGAGGCTAATTACGTAAAGGGCGTGATGATAATTACATCAGTCTCGGAATATATTTCCCATCTTCAGGATTTCTGTTTTTTTAGTTTCTGTGTTTTTAGGACAATTATTGGAGCATCGCTTCCGGCATCGGAACAGCGATACGTTCATTCGTAGAGATGTAGCTCACATGCACTGTGCAAAGTCCTCATCATCGTCATCTTCATCATTATCACGATTACTATTCTCCCCGTCGTCATTGGTAACCAACGAGATACAAAGGGCATAATATAGTACATGTATACAGAAAAAAAGTGAAACAGCACACAGAAAAACGAAGCTGAAGAAGCTAATTAGGTAAAGAGTGTAATGATAGATACATCAGTCTTGGAGTATCTTTCAGAATTTCTGTTTTCTTAGTTAGGAAATTTATTGGGGCGACGCTTCCGGCATCGGAACAGTGATACGTTCATTCGTAGGTATGGAGCTCACATACACTGTGTCCTAAGTCCTTATCGTCATCATCTTCATCATTATCACGATTACTATTTTCCTCGTCGTCATTGGTAAGCAACGAGATAGAAAGGACATAATATGGCACGTGTATACAGAAAAAAAAGTGAAATAGCACACAGAAAAACGAAGCTGAAGAAGCTAATTAGGTAAAGGGTGTGATGATAATTACATCAGTCTTGGAGTATCTTTCAGAATTTCTGTTTTCTTAGTTAGGAAATTTATTGGGGTGACGCTTCCGGCATCGGAACAGCGATACGTTCATTCGTAGAGATGTAGCTCACATACCCGGCGGAGAGTCCTCATCATCACACCATTATTATTCTCCTCGTCGTCATTGATAAACAACGAGATACATAGGACGTAAGATGGCACGTGTACACAGTAACAAAGAGAAAACAGTGCACAGAGAAGCGAAGCTAAGGAAGCTAATTACGTAAAGGGTGTGATGATAATTACATCAGTCTCGGAATATCTCTTCCATCTTAAGGATTTCTGTTGCTATCGTTGGAAAATTTATTGGGGCGTAGCTTCCGGCATCGGAACAGCGATACGGTCATTCGTAGGGATGGAGCGTGCTCTCGGCTCGTTTATTCCTTCCGAGGTGCATGCAGAGGCTGTTCGAAATGTACATACAACCGCGGCTGGTGTCTTGACTGGCGCACGTTTCAAGTTCAAGCGTCCTGCGGTTCGGCTCACCGGGACATTCCTGCATACAGCGCAGGCTGTATATTTGCGAAGCAATTTTGAAACGTGAAGCCTCCTTGGTGCGCATATATATATTCCGCGGATGAAATAAGAGTATTGTAGCCACTTGTAATACTGTAGTAGTACACTACGAGCTGAGGGTCACGCATGGTCGCTCTCACTAATGGTGCGCTAATAGCCCCGTTTCTCCTAGTTTTAATTTATTACCCGACGAGTCGTTGCCCCCCCTCTCCCTTTTTTCCACGGTTGCCTCGTATGATTGCGCTGCGTTGTATCGTTCACGTCTTATCCTTCGCTCCTATACTTTTCTCACACCCGTTTTTCCTTTGGCATCTGTGTAGGAGGTCCTCATCGTTAAAAGAATTCAACACAAAGCACGTGACGCGGCGTAATTCGATGAATTTGTCACGCGTTCGGGTCACGCCTGGCTGAGGGTATTCGCAAGTTCTCCGGAGGTTCTCGCTTCCTGAGGCTCGATCGGAGCAAGAACGACGATAACCCATTCGCAAAATATTTGAGAAATTTTCGAATGCTTGACTCGAACGATAGAATTCGATTCGATTCGATTTCATCGCTACTCGCAGAGCCCCAATCAACTCCATGAAGCCTGACATACCAAGTTTGGCTCAAACATCAAAGCAATTCCAACAAATAAATCAATTATTGACAAAATTCTACAAAATTTGTAAAGCAGAATATTTCGAAAAAATATGTATCCGTAAAAAATTGTTGTATCAAAGAATTTTCGTAATAAAAAACGATTAAAAAATGTTTTTGTGAATGCTTCACAATGCCCCTAATTTCTGTTGTTGTTCCTCGTATGCGCTGAGTCTGCAGAAATACCGAACTATATTTCCCAGCATCGTTTAGATGGTCCATATTACCTAACTTATATAGAAACGTCTAATGGACCAAAGCGCGAAGATCGCAAAAACGAATCTCAAAAATATTTCAGTGGCTGGTCTTTGCGGTGCGAGTTCCCAAGAACCTACATGTCTGCTACCGTAGAACCGGAAGTAGTTCTAGCGATTCGTCTCTGAAACTAGAAAATACAGGCGAAAGCGTTTCCGCGGCCCAAACTTCAACTTTCAGGTACCTTAATACCACAAAAATGAAGTATATGTCGCATCCAACTTTGTGAACCGCAGAGAAACAGCCTCTCCCCCCGAACTTCTTTCGGACATGATGACTCAGCTCTCGTCGATTAATAAGCCGCGAAAGAGCGAGGAGGAGATAAAAGAGTAAATAAAAATAAAAAGAGCGAAGTGATCTCTCGTTCGATTTGGCAGACGTGGGCGAATGCAGATTATCATCGACTCTATAACGAGCCGACAAATTATTGTAACGCGTATCGCAATATCGAGTATTACGCACATGGCCAATGACTGGAAGATTTTGGTGATTTCGGTGGAAGATTCGCTGGGACCTGTAGGCGCAAAGGTTCATAGTGACTCGCGACTGCGGGCGAACGAACGCTCGCAGGGCGTGCGCGAAGCGCTTAATCGTCGGTTTTACGCTTTTTATACCGTGGCACTCGCGCGAGCACGGTGCATATAGCCTTCGTTCGCTCGAAGATCATTTTCCCACAGAGCCCCGCCGGCATTGGCCCCGCTGCTGTGACCGTCAGATTTTCTCCTTCCTTCTCTCTTCTCTCATTCTTTTCTCGTCCATCGTTCTCTCCTTCTCTCGCAGTTCAGTCCAAGTGCATCCGAGTTGCTTATAGCCCAGAGCGGGCGTGAGGGCCTCGTTCGTTATACGGTGGCGGGACGGGAGCATCGCCTGCCGAGATCTCGTTCCGCTTTTCGCGATTAAACCGCACGAAACTCTTTCCAACTCGGCGGACTCCACGAGCGATTCACCGAGAGAACCGAGACTGATCTCTTACTGTATTCCGAAAATTACCAATTATCCTCACGACAGTGTAATGACTAATCCCTTCGAACTCTCCGCGAATTATAGATGTTACAACGATTACGAGAATGAAACGGAAAATTTCCACCACATTTTTATCCACTCGAGGAGATCAATTTTTCGATTCAATTTATTTTAGTTAACCTTCGAGCTCTACCTTGCGTCGCTATTATAGTGGAAATAAAAAAGCTGCACCAACAATATTTTATACTGATTTTGAACGAAATTGCCAAAAATTAAAAAAAAATTAATTCCGCATGATAATAAAAATCGATAACTTATCTTATTGTTAGTTAAGGATTCACAAAATTCTAGTGGTCACTTCGCAATAGAAATTCGCATTTCACCGAAATAAAATTTAAGTATTTTCATTTTAATACGACTCTAATTTGGAAGGTCATAAATTCAACATGATGGGAATATTATAAAAATAAATCTCTGACAAAAACACCGACAAAAAATGTTGAGCATTATAATTTTACTTCGGAAAGTTGGACGTACACACTCGCAAAACGAAATGAAGTACACAACTTCAAAAGTACTTCGGTGCGGCAGGGTGAGAGGAAGGAATCTCGATTACGAATCACGATCCTCGAACACGGGTGTTACTCATACGATACGGCTGGCACACTGTGATATCCCAACACAGACAAGAAGTGTATACAAAGTATATAAAGGGAGTCCCCGGCGCGCTACAACCCATAAAACAGGGGGATATAGTATAAACGCGATGTTATCGCGGGGTTGGAGGAGGTTCCGCGTAATCTATCCAATTATCGTTCGATCGGAGGAGTGAGAAGCTGCGAGAAAGATCCGATGCAGCCGAGAGTCTCGCGGCGCTATGGCTGCTGGCTGGGATGCCAGAAGGACTAGCAGGGCAGGGCCCGTGACGCGACTTGCGGTGCCCCGGTCCCCGAGGGCTTTTTCAGAAGGGTTAACCCTGCGCAACCACCGCGGGTCGAGTCAATCCATGACTTTTTCAATGAAAAGGTCTCCTTTCCTCGCTTTATTTTATTTTTTCAACATGTGCTCATTTGGTTTCTTATAAATCGACTTTTCGTACGTAATCTAGAATGTTTAAAGCACGTTTCATAATTTTTTTAATTCAGGCATAGTGAAAAATGGCCATTAATAAGGGAAATAGGAATTAGGAAACGAATGCTGCTGATTTTCATGATTTTAATTTTAAAGGAACATATTTTTCAACACTTTTGAGTCTTTAGCGTAAGCTCCAATATTAGTTTCGGTTGGCACGTTGTAGTTCGATTTCATTAACCTTTGAAAATGGCCAGGAGCAGACGACGTGATAACGATACTCATGAGCAAAATAATTTATATTTTAAATAAATAAAAAGTGGAGATGGTAAAAATTTGATGAAGTGATACACTTTGAAACAGAAGGATTGAATTGCCCGAAAAATGACTACATTTTGCAATAAAAATGCCTTTATTATTTTTTTTAAATACTTAGGTTCATGGGTCGTTAGACAATAAAGTTAGGAAGATTTGCATTAAATCGTAATACAGTTCATCTGATTCGATGGATTAAAAAATTGAAAAACTTTGATAAGTAATATCATAAATATGTCATACCAAGAGGTCCTGACATTCAAAGGACTTGGAATGTTCTTCGCGACCTTTAAATTCAAATTCTCGAAATGTTATACGAACACTTGTGCAACAAAAAACAAAAAACAAAAGTCGATTTTTCGAAGCCGAAAGTAAAGGCGACCCAAAGAGACTCGATCCGTTGCGAAATCGAGTCGAGCGATTCAATGGCTGAAATATTTCGTTCGATTCTGCAACCGAATAATTCTGGCGTAATAAAAAGAGGGAAGGGCCCCCTCGCGAATTGCTCGTGATTGCGCAACGTCGTATGGCTATTGGTCTGGGCGGCCGAGTCTCGTTGTGCTATCTGCTTCCGCACACGATTCTCTCACCAAGGTACCATTATAGTAGACACTGCAGATAGGTAGGTACGTAGATACAACAGCGAGGAGAATTTAACACAGCGTGATCGAGAACGGTGGCCGAGTCAGGCATCAGAGCCGCGAGAGCCGGAGGATCTTGAGAAAGAGGTGCATGAGCTCGCGGGTGTGCCATGCCGAGGCACTCTCGTCTCCCTCTCTCTCTCTCTTCTCTCTTTCGCACTGCATCCGTCGGGGCTGGCGAACAGGCTGGACGCTTCGCCCCTGGCGAGGCTGGGCCCGAGGGCTTCGCCGACGGCCACGGGAATCGCCGTTGGGCCTTTCACCGTGCTCCTGCTGTAGCTATTACTGGGCGATGCTGCAGCAATACTCCTTGGGCCCATGGGCCTTCTTTCCTGCTGTTGCGGGCTACGGGTCGCGACCTCACCGTGGTCCACTCCCTTGCGCTTGCCTCCTGTGCCTCCGTTTTCTTCTTCTTCTTCTTCTTCTTCTTCTCTCTCTCTCTCTCTCTTCATTCGCCTCTTTCTTACTCCTCGTCGGCTTTGTACTTATTTCTTCTGTTTCTTTATTTTGTTGTTTTTTCAAACTCTCTCTTCATCCTTTCCACTCTTCGAATATTTTCCTGTCTCGATTGGTCGTTCACTCACTCTTGCTCTCTGTGTGCAATGTACAGCTTCGGCGTGGTTCACCTACGGCCCCCGCGTGCCCCGAACGACCGGCCGGGCGTATATACCGACCGACCGACCGACCGACGGACGAATGGACGAACGGACAGGCGAGCGTTGCTTCGTCCATCCATCCGGGCGATCACGACCCTCGTTACACTCCGCTGTATAAACCGGCCACGTCTACTCGGGTGCCCCTCTCTCCTCTCCTTTCTTACCGATCCTTTCCCGCTCTTGCAGAGACGGCCGACGCGAATAGCCCTCTGCCCACTCCGTCGTGGCCGGACTGCGACGAGCGACCGATTCCTCAAGAACCAACTGGCCACCTCCTCCTGTCCAGCGTCAAGTAACGCGCGCCTTCCACGATCATTCGCCTCCTCCACTCGCAACAGCCCAGCACTAGCTTGCACCGCTAACTGCCGGCTTCTCTTTCCGTTCGAAACGATTCAATCTCTCACTCTCGAGTCTCCGACTCTGCTACTCCTGTTGCCGCGATGTTACCGATACATTTGATGACTCCCTGTGAAAAAGGTGGGAAAATCTTGGTGTTCGTTACGTCTCAGTGAAACTGAGGTATTTCGTTGATAATTATTTCATTTAGAGATTATACTGATAAATTATTGATATTGAGACTCTTATAGAGTTAATTGATCTATAGAACTCTATTGAACTAATTACTATAATTGAACAATCAATTGCTTCGTCACAGAGGAAGCTTTGTTTTCATACATTTTTTTTTTTTTTTCAAGATTTTCATGTCAGTATGCTCAGAATCGTTTAGAACGTGAATAATGGTCGAAATACATCGAGAAAAATGAAGATCTTACCTGTGGCTTAAACAGGTGAAAGTATAATTTATTCAGTAAATAGTGGAATTATCTATTTTTTTCCATTCCATACAGCAGTTTCCTTACAGTGTGCACACACATTCTTTCCGCACACATGTTGAAAAAGGAACACCTTTCGAACGACCATTAGGAGGTAAATATAAAAATGTATGATTCCATTAATTGTCTATTACTTGATGTTACGTCTACGACGAGACGTTATACAATTATTATTTAAACGACTGCAAATATGATTATGTACTATTAAATAGAAATTCATTATTATGTTTTATATAGAAACTATTTAAGAAATCATGATCTGGAGTTTCAGCGAAAATGTCGTACACTTGCCGATGGGATTAAAATGTTTAAAAAATCAAGCATGTAGAATAGTTCGAAAAAATAGACTGTCAATAGAAATATTTCTAAGTTGACTTTTTAATGGAAATAATTTGTTAATTTTTTTGTTTACATACTATTGTTTTTATTGCGTGGAAGTCTAATATGAAAGATTAACAAATGTTATATATATATATTTTTTTTTAATGTGTAGAAACCTCCGAATTTTAGATATGCGTCTGTCATATAATCATTCAACTATATCCAACAAATGTCCGAGCAATTAATAAACTAAATTTGCAAAAACAATTCAGACATTTGAAAAGAGCAATCTAAACTTATATACAAAATACTGAAGAAATGTATACGACCTCAGAAAGATAAAAAATTCATTTCCATTTAAAAGAACGTGCGGTTGACAGGTGATTCGTTGAATAATCTTATTTTCATGAATTTGTTGATAACATTTTTGCAAATTCGTTACTTTCTAGACGATTGATTTTTTCCAAATGGGAACTATTCAAAAAATTTCTCAAATTCACGTTGGGTGGAACTGTACCGACCGTACACCCTTTCTCTGACACTCTTATAAATATGATGTTGAGAGGAGTGAAAGCAAATATCAAGTCAAATGGGGACCATTGAAAAAAATATGTCGACAAAAGTTTGGAATTGTTGTTATTTATTACACAATCATCATTGGACTACTGCGAAAAAGCTTGTTTCGCACGTACTTCAAAAAGACATCATGTTTCGTATTTCTCACATTACGGAATTAATATATAAGCACAATGTTCACTGGATTTTGGACTAGCAGATTTTTCGTCATTATATACGTTCCATAGCTGTATGTATAAAGTTCTTATAAGCGAAGACTCTGGTGTAAATATCGGGGTAACCCTTTCCGCACAATATAGTCCAAGACACGATACCCACAACCTCATTATTATACACCAGAGGACCGCCGCTGTCACCCTGAAAAAAAAATTAAAGATTTTTATTATCGTAGCATTAAAGAAATAGCCAATTATCGGCCTGCGAAAAGTGCACTTTTCGCAAGCCCCAATTAGTTACGAAAAACGCAATTTCCCGATGTCGTACTAAAAAATGACGACCAGCTTGCGAGAGAAAAAAGAAATAGGAACCTCGTGTGACTATATTAGTAATAACTCGCATTCGGCTTACAAACTCACACGTGCGAAAAAATTCTCGCTCGTGTGGAAAAGTACTATTCTACAATGTTGACTACGTCTGCTTTTGCTTACACTGCAAATTCCAGTCTCCGGTCCATTGAAAGCACAAATGTTCGTATCGAGAGCCTTGAGGCGAATTCGACACTCCTCCAATGTAATGATTGATGCAGGACGCTTTTGAAGGATATCAGGATAGATTCCATCAGGGCCCGCCGATAGTTGTCCCCATCCACTGACGACTCCAATCCCATTTCCAAGGAAGTCAGTCGATGGCAAAGCGATAGGTGCTTGCAGTTCATTCGTGGGTGCTGGTGTAGCGAGCTAGAAAGTGCAGGAAGGAATTTCTTGTGAAACTGTGGCTCGCTATTTCGCTTTCATGAATAAGTTTATGAAACTTCAGTAGTTTTTACTGCGCAATATAACGCACGCATGCAGCACAATAGCTGTGATTACTATGATGGCCATTAACGACAATTAATCGAATGAACTCACTGTAACTACGGCGATGTCATTACGCCAAAGATTTTCCCAGTTACCATCGACGTATTCAGGATTAACGGTCACGTATTTAGGAAGATGTTCTTGACCACCAACCGAACGTTGCGTCATTCCTGTTACGAGGACAATTCCTGCAGTGTAAGGAGGAACAACCTTACCAACAAAGCAATGCGCTGCCGTAAGGACATGATTTTCGCTGATGAGGGAACCACCGCACAAGTGAGCCCCTGAAAGGGTTATGGACACCTGATACTTAAATTCGCCGGGCTGTGCAGCTCGACCGTCCAAAATTTTTTTAGGTGGTTTTGCATCTGAAAAGTATTTTTTATTTAGAAGACAGACATTATTACAGAAAAAAAAAAAATTCAAAAAGCGAGACATTACTAACCTGTTACGGAAATTCCCACCAACAACAGAGTAGTGGCCAAGCTCACAAGGAAAGTCTTGTGAGAACTCATTTTACTAAAGAACAACGAATTACCGTCTGCTCATTGATCGTGAATGAGCTTCGTTTTATACTTTTTGCAACTCCAACTGTGTTTATCTTCATGCTCGACTGCCTTATCTATCGCAGAGCACCTGCGAAACTATTAATATTCCGCTAATTGTAAAAGGTTCTATACATAATTCATACTATTTAAACATTTCAACTTAATTTAAGTTCTAGCCGGTACGCAAGCGCAATCCAGTTTCATTATAGTCTGTAGGAAAAACGGTTTATTTCTGCCTAGCGAGAGTAATGGAAATTGTGCAGCACATGCGTACTTATCACTGGTTCATAACGCACAATTTTGGCGTGATTGCTCCAAGTACGAAATGTGGTTATTTTGTAGTGAAATGTGGAAAAAACGTATTATACGTCACACGTTATGGAGCGTGATTTTCACCTGGGTGACTTTCGCCCGTGCTCTGCACGTTCAACAGACTTTCCTCTTAGTAAAAGCACGCAATTTCCTGCTTTGTAGCATAATGTACTATTAAATGTCTCACGAAATTTGACTAAACATCATTTCTATTACATTTAGCGTTCGTAATTAATGAAAAATAAGGATGCAAGGTAGATCCTTGCAATTTACTTCCTCATTATATTTCGCTTCGTACAAAGCTGTCTCGATGGGAAAGTGTGTTAAACGTTTTTGGCTTCCTATTGGGGCAAAGTTCGACTCTGCATCCTTGTTATGAATAAAAAAATTTAATCGAGCGAAATATCAATCATCACGAAACAAAATAATACATTTTGGACTGTTCCGAGAACAAGCCTTCAGTTTGTGTCAATTTTCTGGGCGTCATTAGCTTTTTCAAACAAATAACACGTACTTTTGCAATCAATGTTCGAAAACTTTTCCTTATTACGCTTGCAGCGTGACAAAAACTTGCAGTATAGATTGAAATTAATTAAATAGATTTAAACGATATGGCCATTGGCACAAAAAAATCACTTTATGAAAACATGCTTTAAATATATGCTAAATGGATGTCAATTATAATCAATGTGTATCTGACTTGTGTTCTACCGAGACCGTGTTTCTGCTATAGACACTTTCTCGTACCAATAGACACAGTTTAATTTAAAAGCAAATAGCAATGTTTCCAGGAATCAAGTTTCCTACCGGTTCTATTTTTCTTGGCATTGACAAAACATAGCCAGCTGAATTCAGTGCTGACTTAGCTGAGCTAATTCGGTATGTTAAATTCAATAGAAAGAAAAAGGGAGAAGATTCCTCAGAAAATAGGCCAAAAGAAAAGACATCCCATGGGAAAAATACCTCTTGAATGAAAGAAAAAGCATGAATGCTAATGAAAAATTCACGTGGCGAAAACCAACAAGAAAAGCCGTAGGACATATCCGACTGAAATAAAATCCTTGACAGTATCCTTGTAGAAAAAAACTGCGAACCGAATATCCTCAAAATAAATGCAGATGATTATCGTGATTTAAATGCAAAATATAAACTATCATTGTCGAGTGATTTTCATTTGAAAATCATTTTAAGGAATGTCAACACTGTCGAATTTATGGGATGTGGCTGACAATAAATGTGATCACGTGAAACTGACGGGATATATGTACAATAGACATACACTGACAGTATAATGAACCGGTTATCAACTATTTCTCTATTATCGAGGTGACTAATTTCTCGTAGGTAACGAAATAGTTAACACTTTAAATATTGAGATTAGGTTTTATAGGAATACAAGATATGACAATCGAAAACCCGATTGATGATCAGCTTCACGGTGGAGAGTGACAAAAGACTAGACTTTGACAGCGAAGAGACATGTGATAAAACAGAATGGGAATTATTCTATAATATCCACCTCACAATTCAAGATTCGTTTCCTCATTCAGCTCGATCGTAACAATATTTTATTGTTCACTTACGTTATTCATTATTGTGTATTTTTCATTTTCATGTATTTTACCATCTTTATGTAATTTATACATTCGCATAAAATTGATTGCCTTTTAACTCTTCACGGTCACACGTTCTGAGTATAAAACAATGATCACGTGTGATCGGAATGACCTCAGTCATGTTTAAACAATTGCCGGGTTGACCGTACATTTCCAAGTGACTTATGAAAAGAAGCGAAGAAAAGTTGCCACTAGCGTGTTCGCAAACATGGAACTTTCTCATCACATTTGTTGTCTGCGTGAAGTTTCTATCGGGAATTGCTTGAATTACAAGTACGAACTACACGAATAAAAATTTGGGAATCACGTACATTAATTGTAATCTACGATTCTGGTAACACTTTGTTAAGAACGCGTTTTTAAATTCGAATTTAAGCTACGTCCTGCACTCGCCAGGAGGCGCCAGCGAAAACATTTGGGCCTTCACTTCACATCTCTCTTTTGTTCTGGTGGTGTTAATGGCGGCACTGCGATAGTTTAACAAGACGGACTTACTCTCCAGTTATTCGTAAATGAAAAGTTCTGCATCTTATGGTATATATGAGGCCTCCGCAGGAGATTGAATTGATATACAATGCTATGTGTGTGGTAATAAGTATTAGACGATTAGTGTATGAGTGCCTATAATTCAATATTATAAGTGTTAATAACCTCCAAAATCATCGAGATAAGGGATCAAGGGATTCAGTTTTCACTGAATTCGAACGGAATGCAGTTTCGGAAAAAAGAGCTAAGTCGAAAATTGGCTAAATGTTTGTAAACATGCAATATAACTTTAACATATTGTATAATATCGTTATTTGTTTGTAATTGTATTCACTCTGATTTCGTAATGTTAAAAAGTCTGGAGGAATTGAATATGTAATCCTAAGCAAAAGAAAGACAAATGATTTTTCACAGAAAATATATTTTCTGTTCACACGGGGGATCAGAATGACTCCCAGCTCGCGAGATGCCTTTCATTTTGGCTGCTACGAGGCAACTATTATCACGATCTGTACGACTCTAATCTGTACGTATAGAAACCGATCAAAGCACCGCTAGACACTATAATATTAGTCGCCTTGACCGCCGAATATTTGTAGTAATTGTTGGAGAAATCGTCTTTACCGACCTTCCTATCCAAAGGCAGGCTGCCAGCCTCTCAATCCTTCTATTCTATGTTACTTCTCACATATATATCGTGAATCGTGTCATACTCTCAAATCTTCTACTGAATAAATCCGTTTTTATATCACACATCCCCAGTGGAATATTATCTTAACATACCATTTCTAACAGTAATTTTGGCTCAGAATAATATAGTAGCGCGTGGGGTAATTTTGATTCCTGGTGACCGATTGGGGTTAAACAGGTCGATTCTACTTCCTTGTCAAGGAAGCTCCGTTTAGAATTATATACGTTGCATAGCATTTTCAATAAAATCTTTGTATGCGTAGACCCTGGTATAAATATCAGGAAAACCAAGTCCACAGGCTGCAGCAAAGGACACGATACCCACTATCTCGTTACGGTAGACCAAAGGACCACCGCTATCACCCTAAAAAATAAACATTAACAATTTTCATTAAGATCGCGTTATAAGGGTGTTCTTACGAAGATAGATACGTTCGTTTTTTACTCACACTGCAGAATCCAGTTCCCGCTCCGTCGGAACCACAAATATTAGTTTCGAGAGGCTTATTACGTTCTTGGCATTTTTCCAACGTAATAATCGTTACTGGACTCTTTTTGAGCTCATCAGGATACTGGCCATAGATACCTTTTGTCACTTGACCCCATCCACTCAAAAGTCCCGTCACGTTTCCGGTAAGATTAGAAGATGGCAGAGAGATAGGTGCTTGCAATGCATTTGTATTTGCTGGTGTAGCAAGCTGTAAAATACATACAAAATGTACGATAATATTTTAGTTCGATATTTCGGTTTCGAATTAGAGAACTACTACACTATGAAGTGATGATCGAAAATACAAAAATATATCAAATATATCGGCCAACCAAAATCGTTTTTAAATAACAAAACAGTTTTTATCATCCGAACCTCGATCAACTATAATGGAAGTAGTTTCTTTTTCTCGAAAAATTTGAAGCTTTTGAGAATTGTTAGTCCGAAAATAAGTCGTTATCTCTGGCACTCGTGTAGGTGACATCTGCCCTTAAGGGGATGCTGGAGTAGGCGATTTCGTAGTATACACTATTCATCGTAAAGAGGCTACAAATATACTTGAAATTTTGCAGGAATCTAATAAAAACCTTCGTGCTTCGGCTTCCGGTCTGACACATCTGAGCCCCAGAAACGTTTGTATTACTTCAACCGATCTCTTGACATCTCGAGCGGCCATATTGTCTTTTGAGAGGATCAGTAATATACGTTTTTTTTTTCACATTCATTGTATGTCTTGAACGGTAATTCGACCGGTCGCCGAGGCACGAAGGTTTTTATTACCTCCCTGCAAAAGTTGAAACACATTTATAGCATATTTACGACAAATAGTGTCTACGAATCGCCCAATCGACTTCAGCATCCCCATAAGAAATTTTTGTGAAAGACCAATCGAAATGATTGTCAAATGAACGTTAAACATGCACACGGAAAACAGACGTCCATAGTAGTTATGATGAAACGTTCATTAAATGGACTTACCGTGACTACAGCGATGTCATGACGCCAACGATTTTTGGTGTTGCCTCTGACGTACCCAGGGTGAATGGTCACGTATTTAGCCAAATGTTCTTCACCGCCCTCAGAGAGTTTCGTCATTCCAGTTACAAAAACAGTGCCTTCGTTGTAGGGAGGGTCGACCTTTCCGACAAAGCAGTGAGCTGCCGTAAGAACATGTCTGTTGCTGATGAGAGTACCACCGCACATATGAAACTCTCCTCGTCTTAGTGATACCTGATATTTCAATTCGCCAGGCCTGGCAGAAGTGCTGCTCAACACTCTTCGAGGTGGTTTCGCATCTATCAAACAATAGCTCTTGCGTATATGTATTTTGCTACAAAAATATCTATACGGAATTTATATGGAATCTGAAAAGCTACAGTTTCGTACAGGCACTTGTGTTGATATCAATGTACATCAACACAATAATCCAAATGACACAGTGAACATCGCCTTCTGACAGAACTATCTTAAATCACATTTCTTCTGGTATCTATGACTCACATGACTTATTAAAATCTAGGGGTGCTAAATGTAATTGATTGATTCCTGCTAATCAAAACGCTTTAAAAACTATGGACCATGGTAATAACATGACATACCAAATTCAGCTCCATGCGGTAAAACCAATGCAAATCCATTTAACCACGGTGATTATTTTTTAATATAGAGAAAATCATGAAAATAATCTGGAACTAAGTTGTTTGAAAATGTTTTAAGAAGAATATTCACAACGAATAATACTAACCAAGTGGTTCAGATTCCACTATAAACAGTAGGTCTCGGCTATTGACCATAGTAGTAGACGCCGTAACAAATATAAAAAAAATAAGAAAATAAATACTTTTTATAAAATTGTACAACGTCGGGAATACGCAGGAGGCAACAGCTATTTTCTCGATGAGGGCTCAAAAAAATGGGATGAATATGAAATTACTGACCTGCTAAAGAAATGGTAACCAACAATAGAGCGAACACAGTCACGAGGAACGAGTTCTGAAAGCTCATTTTAGCCTAGCACGACGGATCCACGTATGCTCGTGAATCATGAATTCGCTTTGTTTTATACTTCTTGTGACTCTGTATGTATTGATCTGTATATATAGGATTGATCAGTACAGTGTCTTATCTCGGGCGTATGCAACTGTGGACTTATCATTCATCCGGAACCCTGTCGACATTTTGATTTTTTTTTATATAATATTTAGCATTGTCATAGAAGTTTACGCGCATATACGTTAAGAAAAATAATTTCAAGATAAGCTACTCCATTAATTGTGACATATTTGATAAGAAAACATTCAACATATTTTGATTTCTCTGGAACTGCATGGATTAGGAGGAGATTTCCGTATTTATAATCTAGTGTTTATATCATTAATATCCTAACAATACTGCAATTTGATCATCTATATGATAATTCACCACCATTAATTAGAGAATGAACAATATCGACATTTTCTACTTATCGCGTTATATTTTTCATTGTCATATTTTTATGATCTTCTATATGTGGTCGCATGAAATATGAATAAATATTATGAATTCATTATCGTGTTTCATAAGATTTATGTAAAAAAAGGATAAATAACCAATTTTTATTTGCAGACTTGAATAACTTCATACGATATTCACAGCAGAAGCCATGCTTATTAGAAGAGCAAACAATATCGCACAATATGGATGTCAATAAAAAGAACTCGGCGACAAATTTTCTCAATTTATTATTATTATCTACAACGCAGATCGAAATTAGTACACAAAAGTAAATCGCACTTAGCATTTTATTTCGTTGTTTACTAATTTCTTCCTTATTGCTATTGAATAATTAATATTCGATCACAGCATCCACTGTGCATCCAATCAGTCCGTTTTATTTTTAGCTATGTACGTTGCATAGCGTCTCGAATAAAGTCGTTGTAAGCGTAGACTCTGGTATAGGTGTCAGGATAACCAAATCCGCAGGACACGCTGAAGGACACGATACCTACGATCTCGTCGTTTTTGACCAGAGGACTTCCGCTATCACCCTGCGAAATAAGCATTTACAATTTTTATTATAGCGTCACTGGAGATATTTGTGCGGAACTCAAAAGAGCGGCCGTCACTAACCGTGCAGAATCCAGTTCCCTTTCCATCGAAACCACAAATCTGTGTTTCGAGAGCTTGATTACGAGCCCTGCACTCCTCCAATGTAATAATCGTTACCGGACTCTTTTTGAGGTCATCGGGGTACTTGCCACCGATACCAATCGCCATTTTACCCCATCCACTCACCAGCCCCGTCACGTTTTCGGTAATGTTAGTGGATGGTAGAGAGATTGGCGCTTGCAAAGAGTTTCTTCGTGCTGGTGTAGCGAGCTATAAAATCCGTCAAACATTTCTCATACAGTTTTGGTTTAATACTTCAGTTTTACGATATGAACAGCACACTCGGGCCCAACTTTATTTCAGTGCTTTGTATCATCGTCGATTAATATTTATTGAGCCCTTGACGCATTGTATACAAATGAATATGGTTATTATAATAAGCATAAACATAATACTCAGAGGTGAACAAGTTCTTAAAACAAGCTTTAAAATACATTGAAGTATTTTCAACATGATTCTGTCACAGTATTTTCGTTTTACGATATTTTGTAAAGCACTTGACCAATAATAATTGATTTTATCGGGCATCAAAAGTATACCTCATTACTATTGTAAGCATTAATTATACTTTTGGGAATACTTTTATTTAGTGATACATAAAACAATATCTGATATAATTTTTCTTCGATATTTTCGTTTTACGAATTATTGAAAAAACTCATAGTGAATATCGGGGTTACTTTTGTGGAGCAATTATTATTATCATACAAAAATACAGCACATTGCTGTTATAAGGATTAGCGATAATCTGAGGAATAAACGTTTGCAGTTGATATAATTCTCGTTCAATATTTGCGTTATACGATGTGTTGCAAAAGCTCCCGGTGAATAATGATTACTTTTATTAGGCATTGATCATTATTGTTCTCAAATACACGTGATTGCTCTTCAAAGCATTGAAAATAATTAAAAAACTTACCGTGACCACGGCGACGTCGTGACGCCAACGATTTAAGGGGTTGCCAGCGACGTACTCGGGATGAATGGCCACGTGTTTAACCAAATGCTCTTGACCGCCCTCAGAGAGTTTCGTCAATCCAGTTATGACAACAACATCTTCGGTGTAAGGAGGATCAACCTTTCCGACAAAGCAATGAGCCGCTGTGAGGACATGCCTCTCGCTGATAAGAGCACCTCCACATGCGTGGTATCCTCGAATCCTCAACGCCGCCATATATTTTAATTCACCGGGCCTGGCAGACGTGCTTCTCATTAGCTTTTTAGGTGGTTTCGCATCTGCGAAAAAATCACTTTAATAATGAAGAAAAAATCTTGAAAAAAAGAACAACATGAAATGAAATTACTAACCGGTTTCGAAAATGCCAACCACCAGCAGAGCGAGCAAGCCCACGAGGACAGCATTGTGGGAACTCATTATTGCTGCAGAACAACGACTCAACATCTGTTAATGAACTAAAAATTGGAATCGTTTTATATGTCTCGTAACTCTTCATGCATCGATCTGTATATACCGAACACTCTTATCTTTAGCGTACGCAGCTGTGAATGTATGATTTATTCCAGTATTTTCACATACCGATTAACAATTTCATCGAGAATTGTGTACACACAAGGCAGCATAAGCAACGTGTTTCCAAGTTTCATTAACTAATTAACAAGAGCTGAAAATGTATATCGCCATTAATTTTTTATTGAATCTCCTTGTCCGAAGCGGGGTGAAAAATGTATACTTTCTGATGCCACTGTTACAAGCTTGTTTACTGAATCTGTATTTATACTGCCGCAATGTTTTATAATTCGATCTCTAATAATATTAATTCGAATTCAAAAATCGACGTACTGGACACCCATTATCCTTCTATATACTTTTATGATATTTTTAACCGAATTTGTCCATTCATTCATTCGGTAATTTTTTCGCACAATTGTTAATACATAAAATGATTCAATTTTATCAATACTAATGAACCGACTTATCAACTTTTTTTTTTTAGTTGCATTTCCTCCCTTCTGCAGGCATTCCGCCCATTCCAGGCTCGCTCCGGGTCAGTACCTAGTCCCCCCCGAGTGCGTGGTCCGGATCAGTAACCAACCCCCATGCGGCTGCATCCGACTTTCCCATCTATATCGCAACTTACGGAAAACCTATGCCGATATAGCCGATCCCGAGATCGCTTCACGGTACCAGAGCTACGTCACGTTTCGTCGAGAATGTAAACACGGACTACACCTGTATACATGTGACTCTCGCAGGTACAATACCTGTGTGTGTCTTATGTATTCATCTGGCACTTCACATTGTGCCGGTATCTTTATTTTCGACGAAACTACGACACCGGGATTCAAACCCGTGACGTACTGAGGCTCTGGACACTAACCATCGGTTTTTCTTGTAAGTATTGTAAATATTTAATGTAAATTATTATGAGCATCATTTCATCAATATGATAAGCAATCAGATAGAGTAGATTTGAAGGTAATGAATGAATCAATAACAATTCTGGTCTAACTTTTATTGGTTCCAAAATGTCATCAGTGTTTTTTATATGTAACTGGAAATTTTTATGAAAACACTCGTAAATCCGTATGATATTTGAGCAGAGGGCGAGACATTATTTCACGGAAAGTATACAGTGTCGAGTGACGTGTGTATTGATAAAAAAATCGCGGAGCAAATTGCTCGATTTGTTGTTATCTATCACGCAGTTAGCTATGTGACTAGATGAAAGCACACGTGTCACGGGACACGGTGTGCCACTTGGAATTTCTCGTAGGTTTGACGTGCATAAACAATATGTTTTCCCGTTTTGGGCACTCAAGTGAATTGAGTTTCATCGGTCGTGAAAAAACTGCTGAAATGTTATGAATAACTATAATGAATGCGATGGATTCGACCCTTGCTACACGCGTGAAAAAAGTGTTTGGCTAGAACCGTCCGCTCATATATACGCCAGCCGATTAATTGACTAGACTACTCGAGTTATTGGTTAACACAACGAAGCTCACTGCGATACAACCAATAGATTGGTAGGCATAACAGACAAATGTATCGGCCTAACCAATTAAACTGCTGGCGCAAATTGAACCATACACTTGGTTGTTCCAGCCAAACCTTTTGACCTACACTGTACCCTACTACTAGTCATTTATCATTAGCCAATCGATATGTCATTCGTCAATTTCTTTTAATAAATTTAATTATTAAATTATCTGCGATTGTTTTACAGTGCAATTTTCAGCTATACATTATATACCTAAAGGTCTGTAATAAAAGCATAAATGCACTGAATAAAAAGTGAGATATTGCACCCGACTCGAGCCGACTCGAAAGTGTCAATATGTCATTCGTAAATTTCTTTTAATAAATTTAATCATTAAATTATCTGCGATTGTTTTACAGTGCCATTTTCAGCTATACATTGTATACCTAAGGGTCTGTAATAAAAGCATAAATGCACTGAAGAAAAAGTGAGATATTGCACCCCACTCGAGCCGACTCGAAAGGGTCAATATGTCATTCATCAATTCCTTTTAATAAATTTAATTATTAAATTATCTGCGATTGTTTTACAGTGCCGTTTTCAGCTATACATTGTATACCTAAGGGTCTGTAACAAAAGCATAAATGCACTGAAGAAAAAGGGAGATATTGCACCCCACTCGGGCCGACTCGAAAGTGTCAATATGTCATTCGTCAATTTCTTTTAATAAATTTAATTATTAAATTATCTGCGATTGTTTTACAGTGCCATTTTCAGCTATACATTGTATGCCTTAAGGTCTGTAACAAAAGCATAAATGCACTGAAGAAAAAGTGAGATATTGCACCCCACTCGGGCCGACTCGAAAGTGTCAATATGTCATTCGTCAATTCCTTTTAATAAATGTAATTATTAAATTATCTGCGATTGTTTTACAGTGCCGTTTTCAGCTATACATTGTATACCTAAGGGTCTGTAATAAAAGCATAAATGCACTGAAGAAAAAGTGAGATATTGCACCCCATTCGGGCCGACTCGAAAGTGTCAATATGTCATTCGTCAATCCCTTTTAATAAATTTAATTATTAAATTATCTGCGATTGTTTTACAGTGCCGTTTTCAACTATACATTGTATACCTAAGGGTCTGTAACAAAAGCATAAATGCACTGAAGAAAAAGTGAGATATTGCACCCCACTCGGGCCGACTCGAAAGGGTCAATATGTCATTCATCAATTCCTTTTAATAAATTTAATTATTAAATTATCTGCGATTGTTTTACAGTGCCGTTTTCAGCTATACATTGTATACCTAAGGGTCTGTAACAAAAGCATAAATGCACTGAAGAAAAAGTGAGATATTGCACCCCACTCGGGCCGACTCGAAAGTGTCAATATGTCATTCATCAATTCCTTTTAATAAATTTCATTATTAAATTATCTGCGATTATTTTACAGTGCCGTTTTCAGCTATACATTGTATACCTAAGGGTCTGTAACAAAAGCATAAATGCACTGAAGAAAAAGTGAGATATTGCACCCCACTCGGGCCGACTCGAAAGTGACATTGTATAAGTATAATGCACACGCAAGAAACATTAAATCGAAACAGGTATTGACTATTTACCTACTTCGAGGAGCCTAGTTTCGTATACGAGAACGAGATAGCGCGCTTAGTCGCTGAGAACGATGCCTCGTTTACAAGCTCGAAGCTCGGTAATAACGAGGCGCACCAGCCGCGCAGCGGCAACGGGGAACAAGCCCGATAGATCTATCGATACTAGTCGTGTGTGCCTCGCGGCTCATAGCCCACATTCGCGCTAAAACGTATAGTCACCACATACTGCAGACCCGCGATACCTACAGCATTGCTGCTATATCTATAGCCACAAGAAGCGCGCAGTTACGCTCTCGATTTAATAATATCGTGACTAACCATTATTAACTCTCGCCCCATAGCCCGAAGTGAACTCGCGGAGATCGCGCATTTCAGCTTCGGGACGAAGGGTAACCACAGCTAGTCGCAGCAACCGTTGCAGTACGTGCAAATTTATTTATTCTACCGTTATAGTACTTATACTCGATAAGCTTTTGCTGGAAACGGAAAAAAACGTCACAAGAGAATGAGACACGTTTCTGTAATAGGTTTTCCTTGTTTTTCAAATATCGATTGCGCATTAGCATCAAATAAAGATAATGCCAATTGCTTTTTCAACATAATATGTTTATTTTTATTTAGAAATTCAGCTTCGTTTTCGATGATATCGATTTCGTGATGCTTGAGATAACGTCATTTTCATTACGTTTTTAAGAATATTTAAAATGTAATCAGACGGTTTTGTGGAAACAACGACAAAAAACGAAATTTTCGCAAAAATGATTTGCAAAATTGTGATGAAATTCTGTGATAAATCGTGTGTGATTATAACCATGGCATATGTTTAATGAAAAGATTTTTGAATAACCCAGGCCTCTAAAAGTTTGTTTTTAAAAATCCTTTGTAAAAATTGTTTCTGTCATCTCACAATTACTTATTATTCTAACTAGACGTAAGAAATCGACGTTCCTCAACGACGTTAACATTCGTCGGACATTCCACCGGTTGAAAATTTCGGAAATTCGTGAGAGATCAAACTTTTGTTCGTGAATATCCTTGAGTACGTGTATCCGTCATAATTGGGTGTCTCGTCACGGTGAAAAATGAGAAAATTGCAATTTGTTTCAGTTAATTACTACGTACGCATACATATTTTTGGCGGTCCGTTCAACCTGCCGAAATTAAAAGTGACTCTCACGGGCAAGCGGACGAGTCTTTTCAATACACGCCAATTAGCCGTGCAGCCATGTGACGATGAGAAAATTTTACGATCAAACGTCATATGGGCGTGATAAATCCCTCGTGTATATCCTATTCACGCGCGGCTGAGTCACAGCCCGTCGAGTTTATCGAGTGTAATGCGTGTAACGTGGGCGCGTCGAGAAATAACGCATCGTAGATTTGCGAGCCGCACACGAGGAACGTAGCGTAGCGCAGTAAACATTAAACAGTGCGATGTCTCGATCGTGTGACCGGATGCGCTTGGTGCACTGATCTGTACGCCAGTGGAAAATAATTCGTACGCCGCGTCGAGGCGGTGTAAGTAACGGCGAACAAGAGAAGTGCAGGAGCGACGGAGTGAAAGAGATGGGTAAAAGAAATTTTCGTACTTCTCGACGTGGCCTCGACAGCACACAGTGCGTCTTGTGGAAGCTGCGCCAGCAGCGAAGGCCCGCCAACGAGAGAGAGAGAGAGATAATTCGCGTTTCTTGTAGCGTGTGGATAGCAGGTTCGCGGTTTCCGAGACGAAGCAAGGACGAGAGTAGCTGAAGAGAAAAGAGCTGAATAAAGCCCAAGAGCATCTTGCAGCTCATCTCATCGAGATCCACTCACGCATCGCGTCTCCCACCCCCCGTATTAGTGCGGGCAAACCCATATTAGTGAGCTCGGGCCGCTCTCATTAATAAGTACAACATCGTAATAAGGATCGTGTATCATATACTACACGTTCTGCTTTTTACGAAGCTACGCATCTCCTTCGAGTCATATCCGTCGGTGTAATACGCGGTACACCGTCATCATAATCTTCGGCAGATTCTGGCGGATTCCGAAAGAAAAACAAGAGAAAATGAAGGGGTGGTGCAGTGGTACCAGCCACTCTCGTAGTCCTCTTGGTACTCGGAGACTCCTCCGTGTGTACGTAACTGGGAGAAGCTCGAAAGAAAAGCGGTAACGACGCTCTCGGCGCTCGTTCGCTCAGCATCCATTCTCAATCGCGAGTTGCTCGTTCCGCGAACCGATTGAAATGCTCGTTGATACAATATGTATATGTATGAAGAGAAGTCGGTGCACGCCGAATGGGCGACTCGTTTAAGTTGGATCGTTAGAACGATGCGGCTTCGAAAAGTAACATTGCCAAGTCGTTCGGTTCGTTGGAACAGCGCGCGACCTATAATAATTAAAATAATGTGGAATTTGCGAGGAACGATGGACCTTTCTCTCTCTTCTTCCGCTCCAGGTGCAAGCATGTTATTGCACTGCTATAATCAGCAGTTTATGCTTGGCATAACTGTATCCGCAGACTCCGCAGTTTGAGATGCGAGTGTGTGTGTGTGTGTGTGTAAATACATATCTATATATATATGCGTTGAGACATTCACGAGAACAAATTGGGATGCCTCGGTTGTTTCAGAAATTTGGTCCAGCGGTGCGGGAGGATGCTGGCCTCTGACAGAGCTGCAATGCTTTTGTTCTCCTCTTCTCGCAGCTAATCCTTTTTTCTCCGTTCTCTTTGCTCTGTCCCTTGTTTTTATACTAGCCGCTCCTTAACAGCTTCTCGCTCGGCATGGGCTCGTCCGGTGGACCCCTGCTGCACTCGGGCTTCACCGGATTGTTGACGGCCATTCTCATTCTGTGAATCGCCTCGGTAGTGGTAATCGTTCCACGTCGACAAACCAACACCCTCGCACATACCAATTAATTAAACGTTTTCTGGAGGCAATATCGATTTATCGATAAAATTAATGAATCCGACTGTACGTGAAGTTCTGTGGTAATTACATGAAGCACACTCTTCTTGGTGACCTTCGATTCGACTTCACTACATTGTCGACAACTATTGTCATTCTGCAAATTATCTGAGAAGTGGTTGTCGTTGCACTTCCACAATCCAATACTGTACCGATTAATTAAGCCTGTTGTAAAAATGTTTTTGTTCATCGATAAAATAAAATCATTATTGCAAGAGTGGAGTACGAAGAATTTCGAACGTTCGAGCTATAAAAATCGTAAAAGCCTTGCTAATTAGGGTCTTTTAAATTGTCTCTGCTTTTGACCCAACTGACAAAAAAGGCGGAAACTGTAGTACGTAATGCGTAAGGTACAGAATTTATTTTAAAAGATTACTAAGCAATCTCGTTTTTATATAAATTTGCGTTTTTTTTTCTTCAAATTATTGCCTCTAAAAATGTTACCGAGTTGGACCTTGCAAATTGGGTCCTCATTTTGAACCTTTCTCAAAACTTTCTCTATGAGGAAGACAAATTTGGTCAGCGTAGATCATCGTATAAGCAGGTTTCAATGGTTGAATGTGAGAAAGCGTTGTCCTGACTTTGCAATCGTTTTTTTTCCACTGTGTTTATCTATTAATTTGTTACTTATTTAATTGCCAGATCATTTATTCATTCATAATTATAAATCGATAAGGCCTAATGAATTTTCTAACGCTGTTTCAAATGCATATTACCCTAAAATAACCCTGTGATTCTCGAGTTGCACATTTAACTCATTTTCTTTGGCTAACTGGAGAAAATCAATTATAAACTAGTATAAGTTTATTTTTGTTCAAATTACGATTATAATAAGTTATAATTATAAATCGATAAGGCCTAATGAATTTTCTAACGCTGTTTCAAATGCATATTACCCTGAAATAACCCTGTGATTCTCGACTTGCACATTTAACTCATTTTCTTTGGCTTACTGGAGAAAATCAATTATAAACTAGTATAAGTTTATTTCTGTTCAAGTTACGATTACTCGAACGAAGAATGATCTGTGTACTTGCAAACACGTGCACAAAGAGGTATGGAAATAACTTAAAGCGATTTCGCACTGTAGTTCGACTCCTTAACTGCAGGTCCCTAGTTGCGAAGAATTCGAATAGCCTGTTTGTATTAGAGCACCAGGCGGACCGTGAGCTGCGCATACAGCAGCAGGCAACCGAAGATCGCAAACGGAGGTGTGCTTGCAATGCGAAGGATAAGACTCGGTCTTGCTCTTTCCCTTGCCGGTGCTCCTGCTCCTGGTGCTGTTGCTGGCTCGTGTAGACCCGAAGAGCCGCGGAGGATGAGGCCTTCCTCCCGGTGCTCTTCCTCTCGGATAGCGAGAGAACTCGCGATCCACAGAGAACCAGAGGAGAGTAGGTACCGCTATCGCCCTCTGACCTCGCTCGAAGAGCACAGCCAGCACAGCCGCTCTCGCGAACGAGATCTTCCTGCACTTCACTATACCCTGTAGTATACCTCGAGTAGCATACCTACCCGACGTGCTCTGCTACTCCGATAATTTTGCGTTCGCGGCTCTTTGCTTCGATCGGAACTTCTTCCTGGTGCTCAGGGTCTCCTCCCAATCATACCTGAATCGAGATACGAATAATAATAATAAATAGAATGGCAGATAAAAATCATTGGACTTTCTCAAAAACGCATATCACGAAATATCTCAAATCACTATATATATGGGGAATGTGGGGCAGTCACTTGGGAAAAATGAGGACAAAGTGGAACACTACGACATTTTTAAAAAATTCGATTTTACGACACTATTCAACCGAATCATTGAAACGACAAAGTTTTTAATTTTTTGAATACCATTTTTGAGTATTCAAAGCAATAAAATATTCAAATTAAAAAATTAAAAAATGGATCCAAGTGGGACATTCCGGCATTTAAAAAAAATGTGATTCCATAATCTCAATAATAATGGATAATAAACGGAGCAAACATTTCGGATGCTGTCCTATTTAGCTTCTGATGATATTTTTTATTTCCGGGAATGCCCAAATTAATCAAAAACAGGATTATCATCAATATATAATAAACACTGATCATGTTCAGTGGCACCGAGCTGAAAGAATCATACAATTCCGAATTTGAAGAAGTGTCCCCCTTTGCCCCGCAGTTCATTTTTGCCGTCGCTCAAAATTTCAATTTCAATAACAATGTAAAAGAAAAAATCATAAGTCACGGGTCGAGGAAAAAAAGTGGTTGACGGTTCGGTTGATTTAATTGAGTATCCGACGTTTAAGTACAACCGTATGGGAGAATTCTTGAATAATTTGCTTCATTTCGACATGCCATTGAAATTATAATTGAGATAATCATGAAATTGAGTCTAATTTCATATGAAACTCAAAAGCGTAACTCGCAAGCCAATGCCAAATAATTCTCAATTCCGTACTGTGGCAACGTCGTTCTCAGATCGTAACAATGCGAGAAATTGCAGTAACTTGCGATATACGGCCGGATCCTCGAGGTTGGCAAGTGCTCGGAGAAGACCAGTGGAGCAGAAGAGTCTCGCTCCAAGGACGGCAAATTTAAGACGGGAAACGGGGTCCGGTACTGGAGAATACTCAGTGCGGATTCAAGCGCGCCGCGCGCCGACAGGAGAAGAATTATTCAAATTACAAACGAGCGAAACGGCAAGAGTTTCTGCTTCACCACGTATTATACCTAGTTACGTGCAGCTATAGCATACCTGCCTGCCTGGCTGATTCGTTGCCTGTGCCTTCCTATGATACCCACACTATATACTGTACTCTACTATATTACGTATAGTCTAACATCTCCGCGCTCCAGCATCCACTACAGACTACAGATATATACTCGTTCGGTGCATCCTTCGTCTTAGACAACTGGTGTAGGAAATAATGTCGTGGGATCGTTCGGTGTGCACGATCAAGGTTTCTCCTCGGTGCTCGCGCGCGTGGGTATTATAAGCGCCTCCGTTTCCTCGTGTATTAGTTGGCGACGACGACAACGCGAACTCGACGATGGTGGAAGAAAATTTGGGTCACAGGACGCGATGATACCGTCGCGTTGTTGCCTAGTCGCGAGGAAGAGCCTCTCGGCATCAGCGCATAATGCAAAGGAAAGGACGTACGCCTACGACCAATTTGCTACGTTTGCCAGAAGCGTCAACTGATGGAGTACGAGGTCAACGCTAAGTGTTTAAAAATAACGATTTCACGTGACGACATTGACGATTAATTTTTTGCTCGACTTCTTCGTGCTATCCCGAGATCAAATTGTCGATCCTCTGATCGACTTTATATGTCAAGAATAAATTATTTATTATGCCCCGCTCAATTCTGTTGAGGTGGACATACACTTCATTCATAAAAGTGGTCCGGATAGAATAAGTCCCCCTATTGGCTCGCACGAACATTTTGCAGGATAACGTAAGCGGTCTTGGAGTACCGATAAAAGGCACTTCATTGTATTCTATCCCAATTTTAAAAAAATAATACAAAAATGCCTGAACTCCTTATGGAGCGTGGGAATTATAAAGATATGGGCGTTAAGTACCCTGTGTTTGTTTTTTATTTCCGTATGCCTTATTCAGGTTTTTACATAGCCCCTCTCCCCTTTCCTCGGTTCTGCATATAGAGACTTCACCTCTAAAGAGGTGTTCGCAGCCACTCATCCTAATGCACTTAATGTAGCTTTATTTTTACTGAGTTCCTATCGCATAAGAAAACATTAGAAACTCACAACAAACTGGTAAACGTTGCTGCGCGGTCACCCATCCAAGTTACGGTCTCAATGAACGTTGCTTAACCCTGGGAACCGCCGAAGTCACACCGACCGCGCATCCATTGCTGTCGGTGATATTCTATATCATACAATACATCAATTATTGAGCCCAAAGAAATATTTGTAGTTGAGTAATAAATAAAAGTTGGAATGACTTAGACAAATGTCGATATTCTTTCTTTAATTAAATCACCTGTCCCATTCTCCGTTCCGTTCCAAATAATTACAGCGGTAAAAGTTGAAAAATAGGAAACGAAGCTTTACCTCACCACAATCCGTAGAAACCCATAAAAATAGAGTCCTCTCTAATACCTTTTCCCACATACATAAGCATGTATATACTATACTATTCCTAGGATCTTTGTGGCCTCACCGTTAAGATTAAA
Organism: Clistopyga incitator; assembly: GCA_947507545.1. Lineage (NCBI taxonomy): Eukaryota > Metazoa > Arthropoda > Insecta > Hymenoptera > Ichneumonidae > Clistopyga > Clistopyga incitator. The sequence goes on from OX382175.1 coordinate 6,535,366, forward strand.
CAAACGCCGATGCGTCTACCGAATCAAGTAGCCGCAAAGCTAGTAGAGGAAGAGGAGTTCTGGTTTCAAGCCTCCGCCGCGCCACAGTTTCGATAATGCGTTATGCGCATTACCGTGGGCTTTGTCCCTTCTGTGACGCGAGGTGAGTAGAGAACGTCGAGGACGAGGTAACAGCGAGAGTCGAGAGAAAGGGAAAGAGACGAACCTAGAGAAAGAAACAGCGAGGGAGAGAGAGAGAGAGAGACAGATACACGTGCGAGGCAGTTCGACCGGACGAGGGATCGGTTCGTTTTAATCGCTAATCACCAATTAACCGAGCGTCCCGCGTCCGAAACCCCCAGAAGCATTTTAACGAGCCGCCGTGTCGCCTGCCTCGGAATTTTACTTGGAGCTCCTGCGTTGTGACTGTAGTTGTTGCCAGAGTTCTCGACGACCCCCTCCCCCTCCCCCGCCCCTAGCGCACGGTCATTCCGTCCACTTCGTTCTCGTCCTCGTGGTATTAGTCGTCGTCGTGGTCCCTCGTGTGTCTCGCTGGGCCTCTCGCGCGACATCTCGTTTCCTCTAGTAGCCTCGCTCGAGTCTCGCCTCCTTTCCTGCCTATAACTATACTATATTATGCGATACCGTGGTATATATAGCTACTATAGTACAATACCAACACCGGAGAGCTTCTACCTACGCGTATCTCTCGGTGTACCTGTTTCTCGAGCGCAGACCGCGCGCACCAATTAGTGCATACTTCGGCACGGTGTTGGGGGAACACGAAACCGGGCCGAGTTCTCAGTCGAAAAGTCACCGCTGGCCTCCGGATTTTCGGGGCCCACGCATCGTCCTTCTGCGTGGCTCTCTGCTTGCCGATCTTCAGAAATCGAGGACTCCGCTCTCTGATGCTGCTGCCGCAACGGCGGATCATAATGTGAGACCGGATGCTTCTAATACGCTGGGAATATTCGATATATAACGTATATTACGCGATCTGGAATACTCTGCACGTTTATAAACTGGGTTGCACCGTTCTTCGTGTAACGGAGCTCTTCGATATATGTTCCAGTGGGGTATCCGATGGCTTAAGTTCGCGGTGAGAGTTCGAATTCGTGAGCCCATCGCAATACCCTCGGAGCCTTATACCTCCGCAACTTTGGATCCTCAATAACCTGTCGACGAAGAAACGCCGCTCGAGAAGTCGCGTACGGTGTACCTGGGATGGATATAGTATACGAGATCGATAGCATCTACGTGCCACACGGCTCTTCGCCAGCACACTCTACACTCGGGGGGCTTTTTCGTGAGAGATCTCGATCGCGGATCCATGAGAACACACGATCAGTGAGGAAGCCAGTTCTCTCGATAGAGATGCCATAGATCGACTATTGATTGACGATCTTGCGGTGTATACCGTCACCCCTAAAGAACGATTAACTATCTCCCTTTTTTTCGAGACTCAGGCGAGACACATATTTGTGGTGCCACGAAGCTAAGCGGAATTCGGGAGACTGGCGCTTGTTTCTGTCGCTTTGGCTCTCTCCATTGCTCTCTTAACCTGAGACTCAATAGGGTTATCTGGAATTTTCAATCAGCCAGTACTTCTGAGAATCTTTTCGTCGTTCACCAATGATAAATGCATTACTTATATTAGAAATGTTATTTGTATTCTCTATTGCTAAAAAAAATCGGTTGGCTGAATATATGGCAGAGATAAACATTATGAAGTTACAACATTAGCGATTGTCATTTTGGTCTGTCAGAGGGACACTACTTTAAACGTTTAAGAAATTTGTAAATTTTTTGTGCATAATTAATCAAGTGACGCCTGTCACTACTGGCATAAATCGAATCAAGGTTAACCGAGAGTGTGAGAATCTGTATCATGTCGTGTTTTGGAGGTCACGAAGAACAACTGTACCTCCTTGAGTTGTTGGTCGAGAATCTTAAGCTACCCGCAGAAAAGTTCAAGGAAGTCGCGTGTGGAGACAACGGTGCAGAATGTCCACTCGTTGTGAAGATTAAGTTTCTCGATTTTCCCACGTTCGAGATATCGCAACAGGATTTTTATTTCATCAAAGCCGCCCCTCGAGATGAGACAGGCTGCTTGGATTTCTCAGCTGGGAGGGCGTGTCTCTTTGTGAAACAACCAAGGGATCTCGTTAAGGCGATGAAGAGCACACCACTGAAAATCGGTATCTTTTGTGCAGGTGATACTTATCCGATCGCTGAAACAGAAGTGGAACTCTCTGGATGTCTTTGCAACCAAGTTTCTATGGCTTCGAACGATGCCGATCACTTGCCGCCACCCTACATTCTTAAGGATAGTTACTACCTTACCGATCCCGGCGAAAATCCCTCGGGAACGATAAATCTCGACTTCCGACTCACCTGCTTCGGAAAATCTGTGATAACACACTATCAGTTGAATAAAAAATCATTTTTCTTCAAAAACGATCGAGAAGACGATCGGTACTATGTTAAAAGAATCTTGCCAGTGGCGACATGCGCGGACGAGGCTGGGAATGATAGTATGAAGTGCGGGGATTCGATGCTTCCCAGCACTGGGCCCGATGGCGAATTGGAGGAGGTCCCCAAAAACCCGAAGACGCCAGAAGACGAGAAAATTAATGGGACTGTGAAGAAGAATAAGAAGAATGGTACGAAGAAAAAGAATGGCAAGAAGAAGTGAAAGTTTGATGCGGGGCCTCCACCGTAGAATGAAGTCAAAGAATACTTTCGAAATCAATCGTACTTCGATTCCCACCGCGTGTACCGTTCATTTAGCATCGTTTGTCCGAACTCGGAGTAGCTGTCTATCGAATATCGTTACCGTGGTAACGAGATCGGATGACAGGAGATGGAAATCTATCAGGAAATATCATCGTCATCATAACCCATTGATTTCTCGTTGGGTTAAGTGCACCAGCGCCTGGTGACCTCTACTCTCATTAAAATTCATGGAGTAACGCGACTGTTTACCATTAACCATTATATAAATACCGAAAAAATAAAAAAATTGTAAAACACATAACATGTCTCTGTCAAACATTGCGACAGCTGCAACAACCCCTAAAATATATCCTCCCCTTGACGTCCCAAATCCTTCACCAAACGTCAGAATCAGTGATCCGGAGTTTGAAAAATTGACTGCAGCTGAGAAGCTAAACGATCCTAATTATCGTCAGCTTGTTTATCAAACTTATCCAAACGAGCTGACGTGCGCTTGCCCACCGGAAGTGAGTTTTTCCAGTGACAAATCGGACATTGAAAAGACATCAAACAGTTTACTCGTTTGTCGCTCGGGCTGCAAGGGGTCTTGTTGCTCGAGTGTTAGGCAACAAAGCGTTGCGTCGTCTCAACAGCACAATGCTAATAAGGATGACAAGGTACCGCCAGCACCGTTTATGCCCACCTATTGTGTCGGAAGTTCTCGAGGCAACGACGAGGATGAGAGCGAGGGAATATACAATGGTGACTACTGTGGTGTCGAGAATCGTTTGCGTGGTGGTGGCGAAGGTGGACTCGAGGAAGGAATGTGTCCGCAGTCCGAAGAAGTCAACCGAGCGATGGTTCGATCGTTCGGCGATGCGTGGAATGGCAGGAACGGTTGCGTCGTCAACAGGCGTCGCGAGGGTGGCGGCGGAGGTGGTACAGACTACGAATACATCGAAAGGTATCCGGTAAACATGAGCTTAGGCTTCGACACGAGAACGCGGTGCTACAACGAGGGAAATCCTCCAGGAGGATACCCGAGAACGAAGCACATGGAACATCCCCAAGATTCGCATCACGACACGAGCTACCTTCGTGCTTCACCGGATGCCTGCGCTTCGAAACCTTCCGGGCCTCCCGTTGCTCCGGGATGTTGTTGTCCTGGCAAGGAAATGTTCCCCAGAGCCACGAGGCCACGAAGAAGTGAAGATTGCGTGAAGAAACCTTGTCTGAGTGTCGATTGTCTGATAAAAACTTTCCGAGAGACACAGGAGTTTGTCGAGTCTTTGGGTAAGGTTCAGGGTCTCGCTGGATTAGGACTAATGGATCCTGCGGAAAGTCCTTATTTCGGTAGGGACAGAGTTAAGGAATGCAACTCCGAAGCAAAGTGTACGACTGCGACTTCGGGGCTCTCTTGTCTTCCTAATCCACAATGTACTGGACGTTGCAATCCGGAAATGATGAAATCTGCCTTGGCGAATGTTGGTCCATACCCCGGGGCTTCTCCGCTAACAATAACAATCCCAGGGCGCATTGGAGTTGTCAGAGAAGCCGTGCCCTCGATGCCAGGATCAGGAGGAAGATATTCACCTGGAAAATCACGCAAAGGGTTAGACAAAGAGAAGTTGAAGGAAGGCGATGCAGGAAGTGGACACCTGGGAGACACTGAAACAGGTCCTTGTCGCGAGCCCAGATGCAAATCGAAACGTCGTACGGAAAACGTGCATGAAGCTTTGCCTCCCATTCAAAGTAGCGAGGATCCCATGAAAAAGACACACGCGAAAATAAACGGTAGGAAGATCTCGAGAGGCATGAGCAAAGTGAAAGGTGGTAGCAAGATGCGTTCGGGTCAGAGGTCGAGAGAACCAGGACCCGGCGGCGACCGAATGCGGGAATCGAAAACGTCAGGGAAATCGGGAAAGCGGGTGATGCGCTTTGTTTACTTTGTCGGGGATTCGAACGCTGGTTTTACCTGCGGCCACAGGCATTGCGTGGAGGAACGCCGCAGAGTACCTTGGAACATGGGATGGCTGTGGAACTTACATCAAACCGTTGGTAAACAGGTGAAGCCACGAGCTGGATGGAAGCCAGGCGCCATCGCCCGTCACCTCGGCGAGATTCTTCGGGAGGCGAAGACAAAGTTCTTATTGGATCACAAGTCGACATCGAAGCCGAGATCTGCGTCGTCGACTCGTTCGCGACCACGGTCAGCGCCCTCGCGAGGAAAGCGCACGAAGATGCAGAAAAGTGGACGGTCGGTAAGGAGAGCATTGACGAAGACGGAAGATGAAGATAGAGAAGATCCGGAAGCTCCGCCAACTCTGTACATTAATCGCAAAGACGGAACGTATTACGTCACTATGTATCCCATTAAGCAAGATACCATGGATATTCCTAAGCTCGAAGAGCCCATGAAACCGTTGCAATTTAAAATAACGAAGAACCGAGACGACGCATCCGTGGCTTCGAGCTCTACGGCATCCGATATGGAAATCGAATTTTCGCCGCCGGCAGCCTGTAATCGTTATTGCAAAAAACCAAATGTCGTACATGTTGACACTCAGGTGAAGCAACAAGAAATTACCGCTGCATTTAAAGACGACGAAGGCGCAAAAAAAGAGAAGAAGAAAGAAAAAAAAGAGAAAAAAGGGAAAAAATGATCGTTATTGGATAAAGTCATGAATAGAACTATTTTTTTCTACCCATGTAGAATATTCGTATAAATATGTATTTAAGTACATTTTGATGGGAATAGCAAGTTATAAGACAGCAATGCAACTATCTTTTCTTCGAAAAAAAAAGATTACGATAACTCCAGTGGTAAGAACCTGATATTCAATCTGTTCGGATTATCTACACTTATTGAAGCTGAAGAGTATTTTTATTCTATTTCGATTATTTCCAATTATGTGACTATAATTAATGGCCTATGTACGTTAAATGCGTTAGGTGGTAAGCTATTCCGAATGTCAAAACAAATATATTGAATTTGGTGTGAACTATGAACAACTATGTCATTCCATTGCGACGTCTCGATGAAATACTCTTAAATATTGAGATATTTAAGTAACGGCAGTTGCGCGAAGTAAGAATTACAATGTGATTCCGCAGGCATCACTGATCAGCGTCGTAACAATGCTGGATTTCCAAGTATTCGTTATCGCATCCCGTTTATTCTCGTTGCGAGCGCGCGTCGCGTCGAATTACGAATGTAAATTGGCGAGATCGCACGATCCGACGTTCAGGATGATTATCTGAACAGGGTTTTGATTTTTCCGCGCCCGAGGCCTTGTGCGCGATTATTAACGTCATGCGCCGTAGCTGTGGTATCTCGGCTGGTCTCGCGCAAATGAACGTATAGAATACACTTCGGTGCGAACCGGAGCCGCGCACAAAAAAAGAGAAAGAAAAAAGAGTAGCCTCGCGTCTGCGGTTGTTATCAACAGCGGTGAAACGTCGCGTGCGTCGTGCGGACATCTCGTATTAGTGACTAAAATGAGTCTTAAGGCACAGGAGGAAAGAAATGCGGTTGTGCGAAAAAAGATGCTCGATTTACGAGACATCGTAATCGGTCCGATGCCGAGTGATTCGCCGTGGCTCAGACCGGTGAGATTTAGTTTTCTTCAAGACGGTCAACGAAGGTATTGGGATATCGCGAGAGGCCACGAGAGCGTGAGTATAGTCACCTTCAATACAACGCGGAAGACACTCATCTTCGTGAGACAATTTCGAGCTGGCGCCTACTACGCCGCTTTACCGGAAGAACAAGGACCCGTTGACGTTCACAATCACCCCGCCGAAACTGGCCTAACCCTAGAACTATGCAGTGGCATTGTTGACAAGGACATACCACTTAACGAGATAGCCAGAGATGAACTGAGGGAGGAGTGCGGGTACGAAGCTCCCGCCTCCACATTCGAAAAAATCATCACTTACGGGTGTGTTATCTTGCTGTGAAACGTTAGCCGTAGCTGGTAGAATTTTCAATAAAGAGTGACCTTGAGCACTTGACATTTCATTGGATGAGAAAGTGGTGACGTTTGATTTGTCAATTTTTTGCAGAAATTCGGCTCGAACAGCAGCTAGAAATACACTCTTCTATGTCGAGGTCACAGACGACATGCATTTACATCCAGGTAAGCATTGTGTAAAATAGATATTGTTGCATAAGGCATGATTGTAGATAGATGACACGACAGTCGAGATAAAGCGGTTATCTTTGTTAGACTATAAACGAAGAACTGATTTTTGTTGAATTCAAGGAGGGGGTGCAGAGTCTGAAGGAGAACTTATCGAAGTCGTTGAAATGAGCATCCCAGAAGTGAGGGATTACATTAAATTGGACGAAGTACGAAGCCCGTCAGGCTTGCTATTTGGAGTTTACTGGTTCCTGGCAAACAAACCACAACACTGCTCATAAATTATTAGGAAAGAGTGTTCCAGCCCAGCGTTACCTGCCGCGAGTTTCGGCATCGAGAATTTTTTAGGTGGATTGAGGGATGAAAAAGTTATTGTTAAATACCGACAACAGTGGGCGCGCGGTCGATGTATGGCTTCGGCGGTCCCCCAAGTCAAGCAGCTTCTCGCAGACGGTACTTGGATGGGTGACCGCTTAGCTATGCATCAACTTGCGCGTTAACTGTCGAGCGGGAGGCAGTTTTTTTGACTTTCTGATGTATTCTCGTACAGCAGAAAGTCAATAAAATATAGCCGTCTGTATCGGCACAGGTTTTCCGCAGTTTCCCTGTGCCCTCGTGCAAATGCGATACAGTAATGCACTAGGGAAGAGTGGCTGCGGGTAACACTCTGGGGGGAACTCAATAAAAATGGAAGGGGATAAAGGGAAGTGGGGGAAAACATAAAAACCTGAATAAGATAGACGAAGGAATAAAAAAAAAGTTATTGTTAGATATATATTATTTTTCTTTTCATTTATTTACAAAGGGGCAATGTATTTACAGGAGAGAAAGAGAGACAAAGTGTGTTTGTGTGTGTGTGTGTGAGACATAGTTACGAAATTAGGCTGGAACCAATTTGCGAAAAAATATCCAACTTTTTGGTCTTAGTGCTCTGCTTCGTCTTTAGTAAATTGCGAGCTGACCCAAGCGAGACCCCACTTCAGATTGGTCAGTAAAAACTTGAGGGCTTTGGTCCATTGTTCTTCGGAATTGAATTGGATTCTGTAAAAAAATAAAAGACAATTTTTTATTATTTCTTAATTAACGCAACAATCCATCCATATTCTAGTGTCTCGTACACGAGTGTCAATTCTTCCGACGATAAATGTTAATCGAAGAGACATTAAATAAAAATGTGCGCTATGATAATTAAAAGAAATACATTACTTGATAGAATAAGAATTTCCCGTTGCCGAGTCCTCGATTTTGCCCTTATCCATTCGATAAGGTAAACAAAAACCGCTGTCTCCCTTTTCCACTTGTTCCTTGAATTGCTGAAGGCAGTCGAGGAACGCTACCATACCAGCGTCGAACTTAGTATCCCACAAAAATTTGAAACCACCGCTTCCGTACAACGGTAACTCGCGGTGCTGATCCAGTACTTCGATATAGCTGTGATTACCGAAGGGCACTAGTCGAAAGCGTTGAAATGTCAAGTTCATTTTTCTCGCTAAGGCTGTAAGTAAAAGAGTCGTTTGTCCCCACGCGGCGTTTATTTCACTCCAGTCTACCGGCGCACTCGGCAGTCGTCCCAATCGAAAGGAATTTATCGTTCCGAAATGGCCCGAGTGCCAAATGTGGAAAGTTGCATTGAATACATTCGTTTTTTTCAGTCTTTCAAGTTGCGAGGCTGCGTAGGCCAACTGGCATTCGAGGCTGTAAAACACATAGTATAGAATCAATGATTAACTGCAGTCATCATTCTGGATTAAATTCGCCAATATTATGATTGATGAACATAAACACAAAACATAAAATTTTTTGCAATTTTTAACTACGATACCGATACCATTTCGATCATTCCAAAATACGTTACCATAAAAATATCATGACGATTTTTAACAGAACCTCGAGTTTGAGGGAAAACCATAAATTCGGAATTCTAATATTCTGAGCGAAAAATGAAATCTGATATTCTTGAGATCTAATAGTACAAGAATTTTCTTATTTTATACTTTATACACTGAAGTGGTACTTTTAAAATTATTCCTATCTGCACTTAACTAAAAAGCATTTACAATAAATCGATCCGTTTGACTAACGGCGTCAGAAAGAATTGAATTAAAATCTTTAAAGCGGGTAATTCCTAGCTTGACGGGACATTTACGTTATATACCTGCGACATTCATCCTCAGCGAGTAGTAAATCCCTCCTGTGCCTTGAATATTCCCGCCAGTATCTCTCTTCCTCACTCTGCAGTCTCTCCCTCTCCTCCTCTTGCTGGGTTATGGCGTTTCTCGTTGCTGCCTCTTCCTTTCTCAAAGCCTCAAGTTCTCTTATCATTCTCTCCTCCTCTGCTTTCACATCCTGCAACTCTTTAGCCAGAGTCTCCATCTCAACATTCTCATGACCCTGTTGCTGCTGCTCTGCTTCAAGCTTTTTTAAATATTCATTGTAGTCAGACCATTCGCCCTCCGTCATCTTTAGCTGCTGATCCATGAGCAGCAGAAGGCTGTCTGTGCACTCATCGCAAAGAGGATGATCCGCGGAGCTGCTACTGCTCAAAATATCAAAGAGAGTCGCTCGAACCTGAGAAAATGACTTTTGTTTATCGATAGACCGCTTAGAACGAATAGCCAAAAAATCTTCATTAAATTCTCACCCTCAGGTGATGACTTAGATTTTCGGTTTCTCCGGAATCTCCCACGAGCATAAAACCGTTGCTGCCATTTGCAGATTCCGTTAATCTGAATGGTGGTACTAAGTGTTCTAAATTGCCGCTTTGAGGCTCTAGATCTCCAGCGATTTGTTGCTGAATTGGAACTGTTAAAAAACCAAAAACTACATTCTTTATGAAAAATGTGTACAGTGCGATGTGTTTTGTTTATAGAACAGTGTGAGAACGAATTAATTTGCTCGAGCGTGTGTTGCTCTAAAGTTCGTGAGGTACATAAATAAATGATTTTGGAACGATACAAATCACGCTTACATGGCGTTACATATTATGACACAATTTTCATAATAAGTTGCAGATTCTACTTCTCACAAAAGCATGCCCACGATGATTTTGCAAATTTCTGTTAAAATCCATTCTAGACTCTAGGGTCGGCGTTATTTTAAGGAAATATTGAATAACAGATCGATGCAGTGAATCGTATCATTGGTAAACCCAGTGATAACGGGAAAGGGAAAAACCTTAAGGCGGTAATAGCCTGAGTCGACGAAGACGCAATTCGAAAGAGAAATTTACCTACGTGATAGTTCGGCTAGTGTGTACTCCCCAAGATGATCGAAGCTCGAATCGAGCTTCAACGGCTGCAAACACCGTTGGCAAGCGAAACTCACGTTACTCTTTATGTCTACCATTGTAAACGTTTTATGTTATCGAACAGTAATTCACGAGGCGAAGTTGCCTGACGGATATCTTATTTATAAATACGACGCTGACGCTCCGACGCGCAGTCAGCTGATAGTACTTCCAGATTTCCACCAGTGGCGTCGCTGTCTAACGGAAATCAATTTCTCGAGTGTTTACATCTTACAAAGAATTTAGTGTACACAATAAACTAATTAACTAAGGCATTTCTCGAGCATTACCATTTTTTTAAACATTGGTCCTGTCACTCTATCTGCTTATCTCCTTTTCCTATCATTATTTCTAACTTGCAAAAATTAATAACCCGTTGTAGGTTATGCAGGGATCGCTCCCAAGACATTACCTTCAGTCGGTACGGTAGATATCGTGATTTATGTTACCTGGCGAGCTGCGATCTCTATATTGGCTCTTTTCGTTTCATTATCAGGTGAGTTGCTTAGCAAATGGATTATGTAAACTCAGTTACCATCGGAAAACTCACTTTCGGAACCTCGTTGATTTAAGAGGACGTGGCTCATCCCCCTCCCCGCTAATCCTCATTTAACGAGACTTCAGTAGGTATGAAAAACTGTAATTTCGTTTTTTATCGATGCCAAGTCTGGACGAAAATAAATTCAATTTCACTTCGGTTATTGGTCCTGCAATGAACGCAACTCTGATTTTATCCAGTTATCTTCGGGATCGCTAGAAAAATTGGATTGCAGTTTATTGTTATCGGCCACAATGTCGAGAATTGTTAGCTAAAAATTGAAAATTACCTCAGGGTACGTAATTCACAATTTTTGTTATACGATTAACGTGCAATTGAATAATAATGAAAAATCCTTAATTTTTTATTATATTTTCTTTAATTTAATTTTAAGCTATTACCGATCGGGTAAGCAGTTGATAATTGAAAGTATCATTCACAGATGCCTCTGCACTTGGATTCTGAGAGCTGCTGCCTCTGTAGCCAAAACGTAGAACTCGGCGATATGAGTAATTGCATAATGTAGGCGCAAACAGCCGAAAATTACTATCCTATTGTTTATGAAGGGGGCATATGAAGATTTAATTTTATCGAAGTCCCTCGTCCATGTCAATCAATTAAATAATACATTTCAACACCAGGGACAAATTTTTGTTTAGTTTTGTTAGTGCGTATGGATTTTGATCAGGCGCAGAAGGTGAGTATTACAATAACACGAGTTGTGAAAAGTTTTTCAGTCAAGTATTAAACCAAACTTTTTGCGACGACGTTGCCAAAAATGCACGTGGGACGAAAACAGTTTATTATGCATCAAGGCGGGGAAATCCGTGATTTTCACCTCCCTTGTAGCGTAAAACACTTTTTTTTTATTCCGCTAAAAATTAACGACATTCCGTGCTTGCAACAAGTTCTCAGGAATTTTAAATTTTTAACGAATGACGAGTTCGCATATGTACCCCAGTTTTCGTTATTCTTGCCCGGCAAAAAAATTTCCTTTTTCTCCCTAGGGAGTAATGAAACTAAACTACATATGCATAAGCTTCAGAGATAAAAAATGATTGATAATTCGCTCGCGTTTGCGCAGCACTGAGATTGAAATATTGATGAATTATTTCAACGTCGTCGGGAAAAAGTTAATTAATGCTTTTCAGCAATTAAATTCCACGAACATTGAAAAAAAATCTTCGGACTACAACGAAGAGTTTAGCAAGTAACGAAGCTCCTAGGAAAAGGTTGCCCAAACCGGAAATGTATTATTGACGTGACGAAACTTGAGGAAGTGTGAAAGCCGGGAAAGTCGGCATGTTGCTGCAGCGCAACGTGCGTGCAATATGTGGATGTCAGAGTGTCGCATCCGGATGCGGTGGAGGGTAGAAAAAGAAAAAGAGAGGTAGAGAAAGTCGGAACATCGGACGGCCGCTTGAAAACTAAAAATAGTCCTCTGGAGGATCGAGCTGGAAGTCCTCACGACAAAGCAATTTGTCCTTATGTTTCAGCATTAGCGTCGCTATAAGATCGCGCGCGCTAGCTTCTCGGACAGCGCGTGTATCGCTTAGCTTTCTCTCGTCGGGAGGCTTGTGATTGATACGGCTTTAGACCGCCGACATCATACTTAACCGCGAGAAGTTTGCTCCCCCGCGTGCACAGCATTCGTCTCCCGGTTTACGGGCGTGACGCAGCATATCACTTCGGCAACCTGTCTTTCTCCACGTCATAGTGGTTGTAGAGGTTGTACTAATGTGTCTATAGTACCTATATATATATATATATATATATATAGCCCTGAAATCTCTGCGTAGGAAAATCGGTAGAGAAAAAAAAAAAAATGGCACTTTAACACCGTCGACTGCTGTCTTACTACAAACGAATCGAGTGAGATGAAACGAAGCGGGAGTTGCAAAGCCAAAAGACATTCACCGACTGTTCGAATCCTCGGAATGGCTCTGGGCTGTTATCAGTGCCGACGATCTTATCCGTATACAGCCCAGGTAACCGGTAGGGTACCCTGCGGAGCGTTGACTATCCTTAGGCCTGCATACTGCAGCAACGAACCGCACGGCAAACCACCCCAGCTTTTTCCAACACATAGTAAGTCTCCTTATTGGCTTTTGCTCTTCCCCGACTAGTTCCCCTAGCGGAGCGCCCCTTTGAGTGATCACCGGGAGCGATCGGGCCAAAGTAGTCCAAAGATCGGATTTATCTGGGTAGATCTTGTCGCGCGTCTCGATCCGCTCGAGGAATGGAGACAGAAAGACTGACGAGACAACGTGGGGCACCCGACGGGGTGTCTAACGCCCGGGAAAAGAAAGATTCGTGTATTCGAGAAGAGGAGCGAGGCACTTTTTTTTCTTGGTCGAACCGCTTCCCCGAGAGACCACGACCAGTGTGTGGGAGAAACGTCGGGAGATTATTTCGGAGACAGATATAGCTTCTATGTGTTATGCACCTGAAAACGCGCGCTAGCGCGGGCTTAGTTTATACCTGTTACACCGGCTCTGTCCACGTTTCGAAAAAACAGTGACACTGTCTCGAGGTTTATGCTAATGCCAGCGTCATTTTTACCCTCGGAAAATGCTTATTTTAATGTTATTTTTTCGTTTTTTCTCAGATCTCGGAGTGCCTCGTCGTTCATATTTTCAGTGCAATGGCTTGAGAAAGAACTTCTTGGGACCACTACGAAGGCCTCAACAGGTGGCGCCTGGAATCAGAGCCTTACATTCTTCACTTTGGATAATTCTTCTTCTTCAACATTATTTTCCTCGTACATTCGTCTCCTTGACTCTCGCGTCACTCGGTAGCGCTGAGCGTTTATCTCGACACGTACGTCACACCTTACTCGGGACTGCTAAACGAGATAGCGCTGCTCTGTGACACTGCCTCGAGGTTTAAGCTAATGCCAGCGTCATTTATACCCTCGGAAAATGCTTATTTTAATGTTATTTCTTCGTTTTTTCTCAGATCTCGGAGTGCCTCGTCGTTCATATTTTCAGTGCAATGGCTTGAGAAAGAACATCTTGGGACCACTACGAAGGCCTCAACACGTGGCGCCTGGAATCAGAGCCTTACATTCTTCACTTTGGATAATTCTTCTTCTTCAACATTATTTTCCTCGTACATTCGTCTCCTTGACTCTCGCGTCACTCGGTAGCGCTGAGCGTTTATCTCGACACGTACGTCACACCTTACTCGGGACTGCTAAACGAAATAGCGCTGCTCTGTGACAGTGCCTCGAGGTTTAAGCTAATCCCAGCGTCATTTATACCCTCGGAAAATGTTTATTTTTATTTTTGTTACGTCCTGGCTATTTCTCTTGGTATTATTAATACACATTTTATCCTATCATTACGATTAATTCTACAATTCCTAAAGCTTTTATTACACTCCATGTTCCCACAATATTCTAATTTAATTTCTTTATATAAAGAACAACTTCGGACGCTGACTATCCAGTCGCGCCGGATGTATATCCAATATCTGCCAAATTTTATCCGCTGCACTAATTTTTTGTCCCGTTTCCACTTTTCTGCAGCTTCGCTGTCCGCACGTGCAGTGCGTGGTCAGCAGTCCCACGATTCCCAAAACTCCCACTTAAAATCTTATTCACACCTTCGTCATTCTATCAAACTTTTACTTTAGCAGTCTTTAATCAATCGTTAATCGAGAAACATGGAATACAAACACATTATTGAAGGCTCAAGAGCCTAACTTTTAAATATAAACCTAATTTATAGTATTTAGTAATTATCGTGAACGGCGATAGATGTGAAGTTTTTTTCCTATTAAATCAATTAATGCAAAGCGTTGAATTTGGTTCTTCGAATAAAGAATAAACGCGTGTATTAATCCGCAATTTGAGTTTCAACTCTTAATCGAACAAGAACGCCCAAAAAATATATTCCTTTCCAACGTCTCGTTACCTCGGGACGTAACAATGTTATTTCTTTTTTTTCTGAGATCTCGGAGTGTCTCGTCGTTCATATTTTCAGTGCAATGGCTTGAGAAAGAACTTCTTGGGACCACTACGAAGGCCTCAACAGGTGGCGCCTGGAATCGGAATCTTTCATTCTTCACTTTGGATAATTTTTCTTCGTCACATTATTTTCCTCGTACACTCGTCTCTTCGAATCTCGCGTCACTCGGTAGCGCTGAGCGTTTACCTCGACACGTACGTCACACTTTACTCGGGACTGCTAAACGAAATAGCGCTGCTCGTTTGACAGTTTACAAATTGAATATTACTCCGAGTGTCGCTCAAGCATGAATTTTTATTACGTGCATTGGTCGCGAGACCGGCAACCGGAATGAGCGTCTCCCTATTTGTGCTGCTTGCTCCTCCTGATCAACGCTCGTGAATATATATGCTTGACCCGGATGCCACCCTGTCTCATAAATAGAATAGCGGAAGAGGAAAAGAATACGACGCCCGCGAAACCCAAAACCTTTCAACCAGTGCGAGAAACGCAAAGCGCTTTTCAGACGATCGGAGATCCACGACTAATCGCGCTGATCCGGGACGAACACCGAGCTCCCCACTCAGCTACACAGCAAACTGTCACTCAATTTCGCCACGCTTCGCACCCCGAAGCTACCATGGGACACACATAATAACAGTGCATAGTTATGTACACCCCAAGCGAAGACTGCACGTTCCCATGCGTGGGATGAAAAGGGATTGGGGACGGGAGTCAAGTATAAAAATGAACAAATTCCATCTCCCAAATCCTCGTATGAATTCATCCGAAACGCGCTATAACGATCAATTTCTACCGAAGTCAATCTAATTATTTATTTATTCTTTAAATAGTTAAGAATTTATTTTTCTTCCTCATAAAGGAAGTTTTGTTTTAAAACCCTCTCAATGGTCCGAAACATTGAGAAGAGTTTAAAACCACGTTTCCTCCCAATATCATGCAGATCATGATTCTTTTTTTCGATAGTACTACAAAATAATAACATTTCGTGCTTGCAACAAGGTCATGTATGCAGTACGGTTCATTTGTCTTGTTAGGCAGAAATGAACCATTTGTTTCCCTGGAGTAATTGAGTAGAAAAAATTGGATTGCGCAGGCAATTGGTACGAGTCAATTAGGTTAAAAATGAGAGAAACATGCACGAAATTCAGTAAATTTATCGAAGTCAGGAAAAAATTGATTTGCACTTTCTCATTATTAAGGTTTGATATTTAAAAAAAAAGTAAAGAAGTTGATATTTATTAACTGTATTCTTAAAACAATGTACTTGAGAAATTGAATTGGTTACCGGAAGTTTTATGCATAAACTGGTATACTAAATTTGCTACGCAAGTACAATATTAAATTAATTTTTGCTACACTATTTTTTCAAATACGCTACAATTTCATTGCAAATATACCTCATTATTATATTAAAACTCTACATTAAATTTAATTAACGACTTTATGGATAAAAACTTCCAGTTTTTCTGACAACATAAAACAAAGTGGCCTCCAAAACTTCATGCAATCGATTCTTTGTAGCAATAATTACCTTGTGTTTCAATCCCCCGCTCCGAAAATGTAAAAAACGGTAGGAGTGCCACGGGTGCCAAAAAAGACATAAAATATTCGTTAAAAATTGCATTGAACCTTACGAAACTCCCAAAAGCCCTTATATTTGAGTCTTTACTCACGTGATCAAAATATCATTACGAACAATATTTTATGTGAAATTTATTATACAACTTGTCATTCACGAAAAAAAAATTTCACTCCTGATATCGACAGCCCATTTAAATGTATTCAACGATAATGAAAAAACAAAACTCACTAAAAGTCGTTAAACAAAAATATAAAATCGCCCTCATAGCACCAAAGGCATTGCGTTCTCGTCGAGAATGCCTCATAAATCTATTATTAATACCCCTTTTATAATAAACACTAAGGATAACGAGTTATCCTTATTACGCAACACAATTGGTATTGTAGATTCATCAATTACCCAGTAGCGGTTTATGTGGATTAGACAGTGAGTCAGGTGACACTTCTCACCGATTCAGCGTCCATAATTTCACTGATAGCGAGGCAAGTGCGATATAAACGACACATAGGTTGGGGTATATCGCTATAACACACTAGCGTCGCTATCGGCAAGTGTTGTTCGGCTCTTCCTCGTGCTAGTTCCAAGGAATACGTGGTAAGCGATGTATTCTCGAACGCTCATTCGTCTGTGTTATTTTTTGCTGTGTGGTAACGAACGAAAGACGAGAGACCATGACGCGTAATGGTATGTATAATGCCATTAAGCGTACGTACGTGTGCATATGAGGCTTGTGTAGTGGACGACGCGCCGTCGAGGAATCGAGGCGCGAAGGTGTGCGAGCGAGGGTGGGCGGCAACCGAGAGAGAGAACCACCGTCGCGGCGTTCTCGGCTCGTCCACTCGAGTCTCGGCGACTCGGAATTGCGGCTCACGAGTCGAGCGCGCGCGGAAGGAGTGCCGCTTATAGGGGGAACAGCCGAACGGAGAGCCGTGAGGCGCGCGGACTCGAGCGGCGAGCCTCTCGGTGCTTTTGAATCAACGACGGGCCCCGCTGCTGCTGCTGCTGTTGCTGCCGCTGGTGCGCTTCTGCTGCTGGTGCTGGTGAGTGAAGCGCGGGCGTCACGACGACGTCGGGCGTCGCGGCTCGCCTCCGCCAATCCGTCCCTCAGCGGCCATGTTGCCCGTGTTCCCGGGGCGGAGCACCGGAGCTCACTCTTATGTACGTATATGCCAACGCCGTATATACGTACACGAACACTGTGTACACGTCGCCACAACTCTGTACCCCTGACGTTCGTCTCACAGTCCCCGTTGGCCTGCCGCCTTTTTTTTCTATCTTTCGGCAGAAAAAAAAACGATAACCAGTTGGTATGTTTCCTCCTTACTTGCGCTTGTAATCCCTTTTTCCTTGATACTAGCTACCTGCTTTCTCGGCCTAAAACGCCGTGCTACAGGTTGCACGTTGCACCTGAGATGCACACGGGACACTACAGAAATATCTACTGTATATAGAATTTATCTCAGGAATGGTGGCTTCATGGAATCTATGATTGGGTTAATTTTCCATAGGAATGAAGGTTACATTAATGATAAAACATAAGGGAACATGAATGGGCGCGGGTTGGTTCGACCGAAACGTTTAAGTTCGAGAGTGAAAAACGTCGAAAAATCGTGAGATCTTCAGACTTCACTTTAGAATTCTCCGGGATAGTTTCCAATTGTGTTTTCTTCATTTTTCGTTATCTTCACTTTTCTTAATTCACGTTACAAGTATTAAGTTCAAACATATCACGAAATTGTGATAAGCGGTGATAATTTTATGCAAAAATTAAACATTTTATCATCGTTCCACTTTTAAAATCCCTCCGTATAATCATTAATTTTTACACAAGTTAATAGAAGTTACAAAGGGATTTGCCGAATAATTGTACGTTGATTAATTGTGCAACGTTTCGCTAATTATTATAGCTTCTTCAGGCCCTGGTATCACCAACGAGCTGTGCCGATTTAAATTTCCAATATTGGGACATGGAGAATTCATGGCGAACCAAAAAGAGAGCAACATCAAAAAAATGAGACTCATTGGTAATGTCGAAAGGCTGAAGAAGCTTTACTAATTAGCGAAACGTCGCACAATTGAAAATTAATCACCGTGTAATTATTATCCAAATCTTTTTGAAAATCCTACCAATTTGAAAAAAAAAAACACCATGAAAAGAGTCAGAAGAATTGATTACTAATTTTGTTTTTGACATTCTTAATTCGCATTACAAGCGTTTAGACGGAAAACGGTAAAGATGAGGAGTTGTCTCGCATAGAACATCAATATTTTCTTACTATTTTGCTTCAATAATTTTCCGCATAATTGCGCTCAGTATTTTCCATTTTTTTTTTTTTTCGAAACCTGTGACCCTCTTATTTTTGCGCGACCAGGGCTCACCGGCCAGAAACGGCGTGCGACATCGACGCTGAGCAAAAGACAGTACTGCTTAAGATGTAAGATTATTACGCGTATGATATTCATATACTTTGTGAATCGTATGCCACATGCGTAGATGTCCTGTTCTGATTTATGGTGTGTAACTGCCACCGCTCTCGGTGCATCTCCTGCAGCGTCGAGCATTAGGTACAAGGTAGATACATCGAGATGAGAATTCTTCTACGAGCTTTCGGAAAGCTTTACGGCTCTCTCTCGAGAGAGGGAGAGGAGAGAGGAGTTACGTTTTACGATTACGGAAATAACGCCCGGTTCGCGCTTGCGCCACGATTACGACTCTCCGCGTGTCCCTGATGCGCTTGGCGCACTTGCATTCGTCGTAAGTCATATGTAATTGCACGTGTGCGGTGTTGCTCACACGTGCGCTGGTACACAAGTTTTTCTATTCTTTTTCAAAATGTCAGCGGAGCGCAGTCAATCATGTCTATTGGACCACCCATATGAATATTCGTATTTCTTGCGCTCGCGAATTGCTCATACATATTATTTTACGATCGTAGTTAAACGAGGAAGTTAATTACAGGAATATTCATTACGAAGACGGAGAGAAGTGCGAAGTATGCTTTCCATCCGTCGATCCGTTCATTCATTGGCCGCGGCCTAAAAAAAAAAAAAGGGACCTGAAGTAACTACGTCGCGATATGTCGAAGGAAAAATTCAATATGCTCGAATTAAGTGTCGTTCAACCTCAAGTTGACTGTCGCATCAAATTAATCTTCTTTTCAGAAATAACAGTATAACAGCAGTGACAAAAAATTGGCGCAGCAATAGAACGCACTCGAAAATCATGTGAATTTTCATTTTCTATAAACAATTGGTCCTAATTAAGGTTGCTTTACAATAGATTTTAATTGTTAATAATCATTAATTTTTTTTAAGACTACGAATACTTTCAACTATTTTCTCGTAAGCGCACAAGTTTTTTCTCTCATTTTGATAAATGTTAACGGGGTTTCACCAATAAACCCATCTTTGTGAATATTCGCATATTGCGATTTACACATATTATGTTGTGATAGCAGTCAATCGAGTAAGTTAATTGAAGAAACATTCATTACGTCGAGGGATGCATTATGCAATATAGTTGTTTTCCATCGATTCGTTCGTTGGAGCACTGAAAAGTGTGTATCCGACCTCATTACGTCGAGGTTATGTCGCGGCAGTATTTCAATATGCTCAAATTGAATGTCCTTGACTCAACTTTATTTTGTCCGTCGCATATATAATTTTTTTTTTTTTTTTTTTTTTTCACTTGCAGAAGTTTGGGAGTAGTGGAGAATTACCGCTCGAGTATAAGACTCAGCCGACTTGAAAATCATATGAAATATTATTTTCAATAAAGAAATATAATTCCGATGAATAAATATAATTTCTTGGGTTTCATGATAATTCTAAATAATGTAGAGTTGTTACTCCGTCACAATAACTGATAATATTTTATAGGCGTAACCATTTCCACCCATTCAATCGCAAGTAGGTTCGAAGCATTTTGTTTAATTTGCATGTTGCTCATTTGTAAACCCGCTTAATTTCCATAACATTACTGTAATAAAATCTATCTTTATCAGAACAGTGGTCATTTCTTGAGGCACAGCTATCTTTGGAGGTCAATTAGTGCGGCCAATTCGCTTTGACTTTACCGATTTATCAACAGTAAAAAAATACAGTACTTGATCGATATTAATGAAACTTTTTAAATTCACAACAGTTTGACAACGGTGCACGGAGAAAAAAGTTTATTTGTTGAAACCACGGAATTGATACGTGCCAACCAACAGGCATGGTAAATGATGGCATTAGCAAATTATTTTGTGTCTAAATCAACCGATTGGTAACGCCAATCAAACTACATCTAACGTTACGGGCATTTGATAGTTGGTTTTCTCAACAATTCACTTTTTTCCGTGTGTCGAAATTTAGACCTAAGACGGAGACTACTGGAAGATCATGTTAAATATTATTTCCAACACACAATGATCACTAATTATTGTGCAAAAATATTTTTTGATAATATCAAATGCGCTTGACTATTCATGAATATTTGATCGACAATGTGTCTCAAAACCCCTGTTTTGTTCCAATGTTGGCCATCTAGTGGCCTAGTCCCACTAGATTTCCATATCGTCAGCTGATCGTATCGACGATAGAAACATAACAAAAAAGGAAATACAGTTGTTCGGGGCTCGGTGAGCGTGTACACGAACGTATAACAACAGACAAACTTCGTTCAAACTTCTGACGACCCAAGGCTCGCTCACGCCGATAAAATCACGAATTTCGAATTAACAATTTGCTTTTAATTTATACGTTCCGTGTGTCTGTCTCTCCTGGTGCTGGCGCTTGACTCTCTCTGTCCATTCGTGGTCACTGCCCACGCAACAGACGCAGGTGACCCTCCACGATGGATACTGATATTAATACCCGACGATGAAGCCTTCTGGAATATTTCATACGTATATATATATGAATAATGCCATTCTCTCGAGTCGTATTCTCAGGTTTCCCTCGGTTTTATGACCTTTACACGAGCGGATTAATAAGCCACGAAATGTTAAAAATCCTTCAACGTCATTCTGCTCCCATAGAGTGTCCCAGCGGAGCATAGCTCTTGCCAACTCAAGTATTATGCAAATTTTCGAATATTAAATGGATATCTCTCTCACTGCGAGGAGACAACTCGACGATTTGTCATCAGAAGTATACCTTTTTTCTTTTCTACTCGGATTTGTTATGTCGTGTGAACCAGGATTTACATCATTTCGATCAATCGCTCAGCAGGACTCTCGTTATATTGAAACCGATACCGCCAGCAATTGCTCATTCTTCGTCCCAATTAGTCGAAACCTCGTCTAATTTGCTCGTCTCTCACTTCTCGTTGGGAACTACTCTGATTTATAACTCTCTGGGAGCTCAAATGGGCATCGCTCGAATCAAAAAGTATCCTAAATACTTTCTCGATAATCGCGGCTTTCTATCTCCGCGAAATATAATTGACCATAAACAAATAATCACTCTAAGATATTTATAATGATTTTAAATGGCTTTCTATCTCCGCGAAATATAATTGACCATAAACTAATAATCACTCTAAGATATTTATAATGATTTTAAACGGTAAATAGAAAAATAGGATTTTACGTTCAGTTTTTTAAGTCACGTCTCCTCATTATTCTACTGGACTGGATACTTATAGTTTTTATTTTTTTATTTACTTGTTGCTTCGTATGCTTAATTTAGGCTTTTACGTTGCCCCTTTCCTCTTTTCCCGTTTGCTTCATGAAGACCCCCTGATATATTTTCAGCAGCCACTCATCGTAATGCATCGTTGTTTTTTATTTGCACGAGGGCATAGGGACACTGCGGAAAACCTGGCCGATAGTGGTGGTTCTATTCTTTACTGACATTCTATTGTATGAGAATAAATTAGAAACTGAGAAAAACTGTCTCATGCTCGCGAGTTGAAACACAAATCAGTGCGCGGCTAGGCAGTCACCGATCCAAGTTATGGCACTAGGAAATGCGGCTTGACTCGAGGGAACGCCGAAGCCACACAATTATTCTTAACAAATGCTTATTGTGCTATTTTACAAATTATTGTACGCGGTTACAATGAACAAACTACAAAAACCAATCAATTTTAGAGAGTAATTCATTACTTTTTACTCAAATCTCACCCATTTCTACTTGAGGCAAAAGAAAAAGGAATCAAATCGATGCGAGGTTCAGTGATTGTCATGAGATGCATAAAATCGATCACTCGAGCCAGAGGATTAGCAATATCGCGATGGCTCTGCTATTCAGCGAGCGTTTCTCGCGATACAACGATCCACAAGGAACTGGTGCTTCTGCCAAAACATCGGAAACTCGTGTTTACACCCCGCGAGAATATTTACGAGGCACCCGATCCGCCCACACGAGGGCCTCGGAAGCAGTGCCTTAAGGTATTATTATCCGCAGGACAAGACGCGATGGGATGCGAAAAGAAATACAGAATTTTCGGGCGGTACTCGTTTCTCCTATTATACAGGAGATCCTCCTTTTTTCCACATCCCGTGGAATATAATAGTCAGTAAGAAGTCGAAAAACCGCAGGCGGGTCGCTCGTCGAATTCAGATCTCATCGGGTCGGTGCGGGACGCGGCGGTGTTGACGCGAAAAAAATAAAAATAAAAATAATAAAGAAGGCGAAAAAAGAAAAAATTCAACGAGCTGTGTATTCTCGATGGCTATATGCTAGTAGCTCCTCGCCGCAACGTCATAATTCATTCCCTGGCCGCTCTGGGGCAGCAGCAGGAGCAATAGCAACAGCAGCTGTGTATAGCAGCAAGAGAGAACGGGCTGACCATAGCGCAGACAGTTCGCTGCTCCAGCGGACTCGTACGCGGCGCTCCGTGTCACGAACAAAACGATCGTATTCTAATTTCGCTGATTGGAAACCGGGTGATTTGAATATGAAATAATGATCCGTGCTGGAGGAGCGTGAATCCGCTGGGCCGGGCGCGAGAGTTGCGGGCTCGACTGGTCGGGGAGAAACTCTGGTCTCTGGCCCGGGGCTTCGTTAAGAATATTTCGCAGTATTATATCCTAGGATATAATATACTACAATCGCGTCGAAGGAGAAGAGAGTAATCAGCTCGGTTTGACGCTTGCGGGCGTTTCGTCCAAGAATTAAAGCGAAAAGATATAAAAAAAAAAAGAAAGCAAAAGAGTGACTGTAAACACAGATGAGAGAATATCGACGTGCGACGACAGCAGAGGTCAGTCGAGTCGCTCTTCAGGCGGATGCAAATGTTTATTGTGGCGTTTTCCGTCCGGGCGTGTACGGTGTATCGTATAAAATCCCTGTTCGCAACACCTTCGAAGGCAAACATACCCGCAAGAAGTGCATCATATGCGTGCGGAGTGCACGCGTCGATGTTTGCCCGACATATGGGCTGTCTCTGCATATTCTCTCCGTTATCGTCTCGATTTTTTTCATTCTCTTTATTTGCAGGCGCAACAAGTAAGAGAAAAAAGTAATATAAAAAGGCTCGGGCAGCGATATTTGTCGCGTCCATTAAAACGTCATCCGTGACACATTGAGCGCGTGCGGAGTGCGAGGCAGCTGACCGACAGTCGCCGGCATGAACACTCCGTTTATGCGTACAGGGTGTGAAGAGTTACTCAAACGCTTCGTCGTTAATGCCGCAAACTCTTATCATTATCCTTAATGTTCATGGGGACACCCGTGGCTGATAACTCTTCATTTTTTTTTCTCTCTCGCTCTCTCTCTTCTTAATTCTACGGGCGTTTTGCCGGACGATGATAGCTCAACGCACCAGGTGCTTCGGTGACACTCTCTTTTCGTATTCGATCGCCAGTCGAATCGAACAGTCGGACCTTTTAGTCGTTCTGGAAATTGTTTGCGCATTGCATTGGAAATTAATCTTATGCGAGCAGCGGCGTGTCTGGCAGGTGCTGAGTCCACGATGGTTTCGATCAACAGTTTCACCGGAGGGAACTTGCACCGACGCACTTTCGTATATAGATATACAAGAGCCTCGAAGATTCGCGCTAAGAATCGCTCGGTATCTGCACTACCGGTCTACCGATGTGAAGATTGCAAAGGAAATCCGATTAAACGCTTCGCGCATACCGCAAACGTCGCGTACGTTTTTCCTCCCGCGAGAGGAACTTGAGCTAGTGATACAGCACAGGCGCCAAGGTAATACGCCATTTCATTATGACTCGAAAGACGTTTGCAACTATCGCGACGGTGTTAATACGCAGTGATACGCCGCGCCAGTCGTGGACCTTTTCTCTGTCAGGCGAATCCCGTTTATATCATCGCTCTCGAGAATATTCTTACGGGATACTCCCGACGGGAGTCCCCGTGTGAACCGCGCTCGACTCCTCCACCCGCAATCTTCATCAAAGTTATTTATTATCGGAACAAAATATTTAATCATAATAAGCTCCCGGGAATCCAAGATCTCTCGCGATCTCTGGCGAGAGTGTTCTCGAGTTCTCGAGGCTTATGCCTCTCTCGCTACTTTTCCTAATAATTTAACGCAAGGTATAGAGAAAATGTAATCGGAATTCTCCATCAATGAACGCGAAATTTATTATTAAAGGATGATTTTAAAAAATCTATGCGAGGATTGGAGAGGTTTGCTTTTAATTACAGTGATTATGTGATTCAATTGTTATTAGGTTTATGGTAATTTTGGTGCGGGCATTGCGCTTACACGACTAACTGAGCTACCAAGAATTTTACATAATTACAGTAAAAATCACAGATTAAATTGGAATCTACAAGTACAATCCAGAATGTGCTCAATTATTACTCACTTATACAACACTTCGACAGGCTAAATAATTATGAAAAAATTTGTACGATTTTATTCTATTTCTCTGTCGTTAGAATTTCGGAAAGTCGATAGTGTAATTGTGGCAAGTTGAAAGAATCTGGTACTTAACCAATCGTCTGCATCTTCCATAATCACGAACATAATATTTGAAGAAATGAAGATGGAATGTACCAAAGATTCCGCTTTATTTTTATCTGAAATTTTAGATTAATTACATGAGATATAATTTTCCAAATTCCGTAAAAAAAGACACATCATTCCGTCCAGGATTCATTCAAAGTTCCAGTTCAAAAACTGTTTATTTTATTTTTTTCAATTTGAGGCTCTTTTCAATCTAAAATAACTCATGAAACCGCGTAGCCCATTTTGATTGAATGTCCAGCGGAGAAATATCGGACAGTACTGAATATGGCATGAACAAATGAGTTGATGCGGTTGAGTATCTCGCGAGTTACAGTGGTATGAATTCCACTCACATAAAAAATTCGAAAAAAAATATAGTGAAAACAAAGTTTCCGCTATAAAGCAGAGGGAAAATTAGTATTTTGGATGATTGTTTTGTCCCAAAAGATGGTAAACACTTAACCAATTCTAAGATATATTCTTGATTAATAATTATTGAAAACATAATTCATCCTTTAGATCTTAGAGTGGTCCGATCCTGTTTGTACCTAAACGTGTCAATGGACATTTTTGAAGTCAGGCTTCGGGGGTTCCCCAATTTTCCTCGCGGCCACAATTTGGATGAACGACCGTTTAGCCACGCAGGAGTTTGCGCGCCATTCGCTGAACGGGAAACAGTTTCATTCTGCGTTTCTGATGTGTTCTCACGAAGTAGAAAGTCATTAGAAACAAAGCCAACTCTAACGAACAAATATTCTACATTTTTCCTGTGGCCTCGTGTAAATGCCATACGGTAGGGGATTCGGAGGAGTGGTTGCTTACAAACACGCTGAGGAGGGTCTCTAGAAATGGAATGGGAAATAAAGGGGAGGGGGGATAGTACAAGCCAATAGATAGTTGAGAAACACGCCATAGAGAAAACAAAAATTCTTCTGGTTAATTGAATTACTATTTATACTTCAGACGGCTATTTTTAATAGAAATTCCATTAGTTTTCATTTAAATTGTAATCAGCTGACGTGTGTGTGTGTTGACATAAAATATAACCGGCGCCGGATTATTTTGAACCCATTTCATTTGCTATTTGAAGTGTAATGTATTTGTACTGCAACTTAGTGGCCCCTTCATCACTATCAGGTGCTCTAAGTTATAGCTATAACGTTAGTCGAGGTTTCGACAACCTGATTGCGAAAGACGGGCTTTCTTAGGGAAAAAAATGGCAAGTCTCAAATGCGCGCGCCCGCGATACAGCTGCGAATGTAATTACGATAACGGGCGGTAAGCTCGCGACCGATGAATTTGCATTAACGACGGTTGCAGATATAATAAGAGAAAAGTGAATAAAGAGCGGAAGAGATAAATAAAGAAAAGGTAAAAGGGAGAGAAAGGTGCATCCGCAAATCTACAGACACACTCGTTCTTCACGATAATACAAAGTCCCAGAAATATATACAAATGCTGTATGCATTGAAAATGTGAATACGAGAACAGCTTGTTTCCGTTCTTTGTCTCGATATCTGTAAATTTTCTTAGCATCTCTCGCAGTGTTCACCTCGAGCGCACCTGTCCAACTCTAAATCGTCAGCCGATAGGCTTTAAGCTTCATTGATGCACAAATTAATAAAGATATGATGGCAGACTTTTTTTTTTGTTCATTCTCAAGCTCAGAAAAATTTGCCAAATGTCGTCTTATTTTTATTCTCTTTTTATTTCGACGACATGCTTAGAAGCACTCAGTGATAACTATGGAATTTAAACAAAGTCCCCATCCGTCAGATTTCAGGTCAGCGCAGTTTCCATTATTTTACGAAATAATAGTTTATCGATAGTATTTCATAATTGTAATCTGCAGTACTGATAAAGAAATGTCTTGAGCAACAGCAAAAACAATCGTTCGTGAGGAAATTTAACAAAAAATTGTGAGAAAGAATGGAGGATCACAGTCATCCATTTATCACGAGTGCATTTACTTCAAAGTTAATATTGCCTAATTTTTTGAGGAAATCTCGGTAAAATTGAATTGCCCGTTAAGTGTGCATAAAATAAAATGATGCGGGCTTACAATTCCTTTTAAATCTACATTACGCTTAGAAATAGCGTTGAAATTATCATAAAGTCTCGGACTTTTTGATAGATGGCGGCACAATACTGGTAGGCGATACATTACGTTTTTTTCTCAGTAGCAATATCTATTTTCACTAGACCCTTCTCTCAGGTGTAACTTTTTCCCACAGTTTAATTGCCATTAAATTATAGCTGTCGTCGTATCTCGGGGTTCGTTGACGACATTGCCATTACCCATATCTTCAAACAAACGAACAAACAATAATAAGTTGCCGTCACAAATAGCCGGTGCACCTATATCCTTGGCTACACTCGATGACAGCTTGTGCGGGTGCGTTTTACTGTCGCACTATATCAGAAGTCCCGTGCGCGCCATAAATTGCTTTTCCCTTTTTAATTTAACAGATCAATTGTTTCGGGGTTAAGTGATCGAGAGTACGTATGTTTTTTCCTTCATCGACGCCATCAGAATTACAGTGCACTTTAGCATCTGCGGTATGTTATTCCTTCCATTCTCCCTACGCGCATTGCTTCGCTACAACTTGCCAAAGCGTTGCGTGTCTCGCACTTTGCTGGACACGTCGCGCCACGCGACACGTTGTGACAGCTAACGGTTGTAGCAGCTTCTTGTGAGGTCAAATATGAGTAATTACACTCCGAGCGTGGTTGAAGGGTATACGCGTTCTCGCGATGTACAATAAAATCATTCGCCGAAGAGAATTACACGTCGTTCGTGCGTGTACATGAAATTATTTTCATAATCGCCATCCTCTATAATTATCTTTACGTTCGAAGTGTCGTAGAAAAAATGAAATCGCATTATACAGTCAATTACGTTATATAAGGACTTGAGATGGAGAGAGAAAAAAATAAAATAAACACAATAAAAAGGTTGCCTTGAGCCGGGACCAGTAGCTATTATCATCGTTTGTAATTTATAATCACCTGTCGTCGTTAAATGATGATAACAGCTTGCGATACACTTAAGCCATAATACATCCAATATAATAACTTACACTACGACGTCTCTGCACCCCCTCCCCCCCCCCCTTGCGATCCGTCTTCTTCCAGTATACGCTTTAATACAGAAATAGAGTTGTTTACGTCACGGCGAATGGCAGATGACACGGCTTTTCAAGAGAATCCTCCTCGTGGCAATCATTAATCACCTAAGTCGCCGAAGGATGTGGCTCGCGCGCACGAATAGCTCCCGCGTAGGATATACTGTTACATCCCGTGTGCACCGGTGAAGTACCTGTAATATTCCTTCTCGCACTCTACGCCACTGGATTTTTGCCTACTGTCGCCCGGAAACCGACCGATCTCTCTTTCTCTCCTCCAGCAGCACAAGTATTCGGCGACTTCTGCCGGCCACAAAGCTCTGAACAACTCTGCGGGATCTCTTGGCCTTTATTTTCGGGATTTTAACCTCGGAACCAAGAAAAGTGAAGTGTCGGACAAGTCAACGAAGGCCCACTACACCAAATTTCAGGAAATAAACGTTTCTGCTGCTTAAATATCTGTATTGCATTGTCTCTAAACGAAGCTCAGTTTTCGGGCGAAAAATTGAGGTGATAATATTGAGTTCCAAGTTCGAATTTAAAATCATACCCAGGATCAATTTTTACATTATATTTTGTATTCACATTTGGCACGGAATTTGACGAGATGGTTCGGATTTTAAGAAGGGAATGAGGATCAAATGGCTCGTATTTATTGACAGATATTCCACGTGTTTATCTTCTGTTGCAAATTATTGCAAATTAGATATAAAGCAATTGATGGCTTTTTAAGTTCCTTCACATCGAATTGATCTTTTCAAGTTTGAAATTAAATTCGTAAACAGGATCGAATTCTGGAATGTATTTGCTACTCAAATTGGAAGCGAAATTAAACGAAATGGCTCGATTTTTGAAGATTTGAAAATATTGCAAATGCATACAGAGCCGTAGATTTGGCATTTGTGGAAACGGGCCCTGAAATCTCTCGTGAATTTAGCAGCGTTTATCTCCGCACGATTTTCACTAAATGTTGTAACGCCTTAAAAAAAATTCCAGCAACAGTCGTTATGATACCTGGGAAGGGGTGGCGGTGCAGGGTCACATAGAAAGTGAAGGAGGAAGCAAGAGGCGAGATACCCAAGAATTAGTGAAATTTAAGGGATGAGGGTATAAAAGGTAAAAGGTAAGCTAGACAGCAGGTGAAATCTGCGTCTTGCCCGCCCATATTTGACGGCTGCGGGTTGGCTTTGGGCACCTTCTATAGCAAAATCCTGACCTCATCTCTCCTGTCTCCGTTCCTCTTAATTCTTCCTCACTGTGGCCTCTTTATTCTGTATCCGATGCCTGAATCCCCGAGAAGGAGAAGCATAGTTTAAAAAGCGAGTGGCAAGGGGTGGTCCACCACA
This sequence comes from Clistopyga incitator, assembly GCA_947507545.1. Classification (NCBI taxonomy): domain Eukaryota; kingdom Metazoa; phylum Arthropoda; class Insecta; order Hymenoptera; family Ichneumonidae; genus Clistopyga; species Clistopyga incitator. Next base: position 6,564,961 of record OX382175.1, read on the forward strand.
TTTTGCCAGGCATTATTCAACCCCGCGGGTGATCCTCGAGCCCCGTCGCTTTCCCTTCTGCCTTTTCTCGCCGTACTCGGTCTCGCTTTTATTTCTGTTTTTCTTTTTTTTTTTGTCTTCCTTTCTCTCTCTCTCTTTCACGTTGGCTCTCGTTCTCATAGTCCCGGCTGTCGGTCTCTTCCGTCTCTTTTGCCGGCGGAGCACGGGGATGCATTGTGTCGCAAAACGTTTGGCGTGCAATCGTAAGCTCTCAGAGGATCTTCTCTAGCGCGCATATACTTACCAGTCTTTTTCTGGGGCCCCAAGAGGACCCCAAAGGCACGCGAGTCTCCGAACCTGTACTGTGCTGCAGTCTCTATAAATATATATATATATATGTATATATATCTGCATTTTTAGAATGGTGAACGACGGCACAGTTACAGGAATCGGAGGACACGTAAATCACAAGAGAATATCAGGAATATTCATCGGGGGATTAATGAAAGTGGTACGAAAAAAATTAAGAGGTTCCAACAGCTCTGGGACGTCTTATCTCTCTTTTTTTTTCTAGGCCAGATTTTTCTCCGTCTTTAATTTGCTGCAAAAATCCTTCGCTACGTTTTTTTTCAATCATAGCGTGAGGATTGAATATAATAGTAGATAGTCCGGATATTAGGCTAAAATGAGTTTGCGCGTTTAAGAGACATTCAGTCATGTGCCTTAATGGCACGTGGGCGGTTCCACAGACAAGAAGAATCCTCCGAAAAAAAAAAGTAGATTTTTTTCTATGTGCTTGGTTAGCTCGCCTATCCAATTCGACTGAAGAGAGCTGGAACCTGTAATTACCGATTACACGGCAAAACCTCATAATTTCGGTGTTCTAACAAAGCCAGGCTCCTCGGGACACCTGTTGAAAGTTCTCGATTTCTCTATGCTCTCTGTATTGTATCCTCACGGCGCGCCTCTCAGTCTGAAGAGTCGAGACCTTTGGCCCGATACCTTCGCACAAGCTGCTCGATCGATGAACCTACCGATCGCTCATCGATTCACATTCGTATTGTACTGCTGCTTGAAGAATCCTCGTGGATCGAAATTTCGCTGACTCACCGAAAGAAATTACATTAAATGTCTTACTTCATTAATTCATAATTATCACATCACCGCTAATGGACAGGATGTGTCCGTAACGAAAAAACGGTTAATAAAAAAATTCCCACACTCAATTTCACAACAATCGACACCGTGCAGTGAAATAATAACGTTATAAAACCTTCCTAATGATTTTTCTAAACGGCTTTTGTTTCTTTCCTCGGACAATTAAATGTCTCAGTGTATAGAAAATATTCAAGCAAAAGGTTGAACATTTTTATAGAAATAAATTGAACAATCAAATGATTGCCTTGATTATTAATATTTTTGTTCCTGTTCTGCTGCTTATGAAATTTTTATCAAATTCTACAGAAAAAAAAAAAACAGAAAAAATTATAAGTTCGTGCAACGGTTTCATTTTTACTAATTTAAGCTGACAGGATTTTCTTAATTGGGAAAGCAACCACCGTTTTGACTTTCCAATGTGAGCCTCGATAATAATTAGCCCAGGAGATAAACGCTGTCAAATTGCTAACATTTTTGCTTCCCTTCCTGTTCTCATCCGTGGCCTCTACATAAGTGCATTAAGTTATTCACACTCCCTCGTAAGTTTTCACCTACCAACCGGCGAATATTTCGCGCAGGGACTTTTATGTTTCTGCCGTTTCTATGGAGACGTAAAGCCACATGCACGTGGCTTTTGCCGAGGCGGAGGGCATTTAGAGCGGTTAACGGTATAACCAAATATAATAGAGCGCTAATCCAATTTATAATCCGAATTGCCACCGCTCCTAATCCCATTATAAAGTCGCATTTTCAAGGGTTGCGAAAGCTGCACGTCGAGCATTATACCTTTCGGCGGTAGGAAACTGCGCTCGCGGAGGAAGCCAAAGTCCCCGCGAGCATCCAGAGTGGCCAGCAGTTTTCCCATGGCGAACATAAGCCCCCATAACCCGATCCGTGTTTATTGACCGCCCCCGCGTGAAGGGGCTTCGCAGCAACAAGCCCACTGGAGGAAGAACCTTCGGACCTTCGGACTCACCCTTTGCCTCAACCTCGTGAATCGCACCGTTTACTCGTTCGTTATTTGAATTTGGTTAACGCGATTTCCCGCAGGCACTATTGGACTCTCGGGGCCCTATAGTCTTAAGGCTGCACACTGTAACCCTCGTCCCTGAACCATATGGACGTAACTTGTGCTGTTACGGAGTGTTCCCTAAAACTCGTTGTGAACTATTGAAACAAACACGCGCCCTCAAGGACAAGCCAACGTGTCGAAAATACAATAATACGAAAGCAACGAGTGTACGACGATGTTGCCATAGCTGCTATGTATATATATATATATATATATATATATATGCCTAATATCATTACTCATCAGCAGAGTTGCCGTTTTATGTTTGAAAATATCGCGACCGTGAAATATGGACCGAATGCAGAAGAGAGACTCTGGAAGTCAGAGAAGCGAGATTGGAGAGATGGGGATGGTGAAAAAAAAAAAAGAAAAAGAAAAAATTAAACAAGCAGTAACCCCTCAGAGCGTGCAAGTATATCTCGAGGCAGCATGCGCTCAACCGATCGGGGTTCATCTCTACGGGGCAGGTTTGCAACCCCAGAGACATTCGGACGACTACGAGGACGACGACGAACGATCGATCATTTTAGCCAGGCAGCTCCACGTTTTGAAATACACGCGAAGAGCGTGCGTGAGAAATACGAGCCGGGAGGTTGGGCGCCTCTCTTTTTTTTTTTTTTCACACTCTCCGTCCTTTTTCCTGTCCGTCTTCCTGTGCAGCTTTTTCTTGGGGGTCACAAAACGAAACATTACTTCCAAAGACGCCTTGTGTTTCGGAGGAATCGAATTCACTGCAGCCAGACTCTCGTCCACATAATCGTCAGGCCTTGGTGGTAAATGTTACGAGTAATATCAGAATTTGACTTTGACATAATGCAGAATTAGATGCATGCATTCGATGAGTTTTCAACACTTGTTTTTGTATTTTTTTGTTATATTGGTGAAACGATGTACAGATATTCTGTAAGGCAAAGATAAAGATTACTTTAGAAGGCCACGGAAATTGTTATAATAATAAAAGAAGTAAGGAGCCATATTTTGGGTCTATTATCTATTATTCAGCTTTTCATAGCATTTTCAAACAAATCTCACTACCCCTCGACAGCCTTTACATGAATTTTTCCAGTGTTTTCGTTTTTGCCACAACCATTTATGCATACAAATAAAATTTTACGAACATTAAAAATCTTACACCCGAAAAGAGTGGTTTAATTAATAAACAATTTGTCAATGGTGTGCGTATCTCCCGACTTTAATATGCAGAATGATCGGCATCAGTAATCACATTATTACATTATTTTTCATTTACCCAATCTATTTATTAATTAAACTCCTTTTTCTGTCAGAATTTCGATTATTCTCGATTATTATTCTAATTATTTTTTAATATTTTTGTCCCGCCGGGCTTATAACTTATCATACCGAAATATAGCTAATAATCATCTCAACTACTTTCGGCCTTGATGTGCCAAATTTAGTCAAATCATTCGTTGTGGTTTCGAAGAAAAGTGACAACATAAAAAACTGCATGGATCAGCGTTTGATCATTAAACGGATAACTTCCATCTATTGCCCGGCGGACAGGCGGAAGTAAATACTTTTTGACAACCATTGTAATATTTCGCATTGTGTATTGCTTGTTCTATTTTTGTCATTGAAAATATGAAGAGAAAGAGCCAAAAATTATCCGGATGAATGAACTTAAGGATATAACAGATAATAACATCAATCTAAGTATTATGAGATCTGATTAATAATAAACCATGTCTAAGAGCCCCTAAAAACGAGGTCTAACTTATATTAATTCCAAATTCTATCTAGAAGAATAGCATTTACCGTATGTACTGTAGTCATTTCACTTTTTCATAACGTAAGTGCAAATATATCGGTTTCACAGAATCCCGTAGCCTTTATCTACATGCAACAATCATTTCTGATGTGCATTACCACCAAAATATTCTGATGTTTAAAATGTACATCACAAGAAAAACAAAAAAATTTCATTTCAGAAAAATTGTTAACAAGGTTATAATAATAAATTTCGAATTAAATTCTGTATACAATAAAAATAAAAACAAAAACAAATGACTAAAGTAACAAGCCCGTATGAAAAAATCGTCGGCGGAAAACGTCTCCGATTAAATAGCCAATCACCGTGGCCTTCTTGCCAGTCGATCGCACGGGAGAATCAAGCCCGGTCGAAAGGAGGATTACCCTAGTAGTGAGCCAGGGATTGTGCTCTCGTGGAATATCTCCTTGTCGGTGGACGAGCATCGATGCATCGGGACAGGGATAAGGGGCTAATGGTTGAAGGTTCGAATAATCGGCAGATGCGACCGGCAGATCGAAAAAGGGGCTCCGGAGTAGTCTCCTGTACCGATACGATTGTACGAACTACTCCAAATCCTCTATAGTAGCTGTTACAGCCACTTCGATTTGACTCGATCCAAGAATCCAAGCTCCATCTCCCTCATATCCATTGCCAGCGATACAGCGTCACCCGCGAGAGAGAGCGTCCCTTCTCTTTTGCTCTTCTCGGTTGACTCGGTCGCGCGGCGGTGGCGCGCGATCACTTTGATTAATGGTCCACGCTCGAGGAACGAACGTTATCGCAGGGGACGTAGCGAGGCAGCAGCACCAAACCCACCGAGTTAGCTACCAGAGCGAGAGAGAGAGAGGCGAGCGCGGGGCTCGCTAAGCGAGATGAGGACTCGAATCGCTTTCGGGTTTTCGTTTGCGGGGCAAACAAACGGGGTTGTTGCCAGAAAGAGGCGAGCGAGGGAGCTGCGGTGAGGACGTCGGGACACCGGGGACCCAGTTGCACGCTCTTCTCGTCATGAATAATCGTGATTCGCCTCCGTCGCTACTGCTATGTACATTTCGCGCCGATGCTCCGCTACGTAGGCTTTCCTTTTATTTTTTTCCTTTTTTTTTTGTTTCATTCGGCTTCCTAGACGCGCTTCTCCGATTCCGACTGGCTTCACTCGCTCTTCTCCTCCCATCCACGCTCATAGAACGCGAGGGAAGACGCGGACCCGAGTTTTGCCCTTCGATAGATAGAACGAATTTAATCCGGCATGAATATGTAGGAGAAAGCCTGTGCGTCGAACCGCAGGCCAAATGGACTGCGGAACTGACGGCAGGAATAGCTGGCGTTTCGGTAAATATCCGAAACTTGTAAATATTTACTTAAATTACAAGGTTATCCGTTGTGCAGCCATTCCGCTGTCGCGATCATTTATTATTTGTCGAGTTATAAATTTTTCATCACTTCGAAGCGAAGTGTCACGTTTTTCATACTTCCTCGAAGGACACGTGAATTATTAGCTACACTAAGTTTCTAACATTTTGTATGTTCAGCGAAGAACAATTTTTATTACGCATTTTCAATGTGAGAGTTGTATGAAATATATCGTACGTATATGTATACCTTGCCGAGGAACTGAACGTGATTCGTCACGCCTTTGACATTAGGCGGAATCCTGTTTCGATCGTTTGTTCTTTGTTTTCAAATTGATCATTGAATTTAATGTACTGGTTTATGTACGTAGTCTTGCGATAAATGCATATTCACTTTGACGGGTATTTACAACAATACAGATTAATAACTAGACAAAATTCTGTTCCACGCAAAGCTTCGGAAAAACAATTATTATATTTTTATATAATGTTTGTCGTTAAAGATGCAAAAAAAAAGAAAGTAAGTCCGAAGAAATCGAATGGAATTCGCAGATAGTAGTTGACTTCTTGGAGGGACACGTGATTTATTTATGACAAAAGGTTGTAACATTTTATGTTTGAGAAGGGAAAAATTTCATTGCATCTTTTGATGTATTTGAATGCATTGCAAGAGGTGCTTTAAACATTTTGGAATATTTCCAGCTCATTGGATTAGTTAAGGGACTACTAAAATTGGAGCGTGACGAAGCCGCTGAGATTGGGAGAAATCGTCCATTGATCCATCGTTCTTAATATTTTCATAGTAAATTTAATTAATAATGTACCCGTTCATGTATAAAATCTTCCAATAAATGCATATTTATTTTCCATATATTTTAAGAACAATTTTTTTTCAAATACCAGTAATATTTCACATCGTATTTTTTTTATCGAACATATATTAAGAAATCAAAAATGAAAATTACGCGAAGACCAATACTCCACTTTTCGGAAAGATATATAATTTAATCGCTACGATAAGTTTATAATATTTTTATGGTTAGGGAGGGTAAAATTTTTATTGCGAAATTCGCATGCATTTGAGATGTCAAAAATATTTCTGGGTAATTCAATTAGTTAAATGAATACTAAAGTGGGTGCGTGACCATGACCGTGACGAATTGGCCTTTGACATTGTGTAAAATCGTATTTCGATCGGTTGTTCGTCGGTTAAGCCCTCCGGCATTTATTGTCCACTTCGGGCGTTTGGCTGAATGACCGATTCGCATGGTTTATGATGGTACGTGAAGAACCCTACCGTAATTGCGCAGTTCTCTCCGTAACCAGGTACTTGGGATAATTACTACCAAATATTGTATGACTGCAGTCCCGTTACGTATTCCTCGAAGGTACCGAATTCCGAGTAGCCATAAGAAGCCGAAGAGTGTACGCGTTGTCCGTGTCATAAAAGGGCGCTGGAAAGACTTAATAGAAACGTTCGAAACGAAGCAGTTTCGTGTGACTTCAGCACTGAAGTTACCTCCAACAGGATGGTCATAATTAGGTTCGACACTGAGACCCGCGAAGCTGACGTTGCTTTCACGCCCTTTGCTTTTATTGTTTTGATTTTTTATTTCCTACTTTATTTTTCATTTTCATTGCCCTGTTCTTTATTGTTGTTATTATATATAAAAGCTGTCAATACTAATGAAAGTAGACTCTGCCGACGTCAAACTCATCGCGTCTATAAATAATTCAGACTTGAAGAATTCGGAGCAGTAAATATTATATTTCATTCGAGATCGAACAATTTGTTTACTTATGGATAAATAAATAGATATTCGTTATTTCTAATCTCGCTGAAGACATTTTCTTTTTTCGTTGTTAATACAATGTTTATGGATTTTCTAACAAATCTGTTGACAATTTCTTTTTAAATTGCGAACATTAAGTTGTTTCTCAAGTACATTATTTAAATTATTTAATTAATGAATAAATTTAAAGGTATTGAAGTTACCACAAAAATAACGATATCTGCCTCGATTATTGCGAACGAAAAATGATTGTATAGTTTATAATTTTCACGTAAATGAATTTAATGCTATTTAACGTTTACTGTTGTCAATTATTCTATTAAATATTATGTCAGCTCCATTCGAGATACAGAATCACTTTTCCATAGAATGGACCAACGATGACTCGGGTATTACCTGAAAAACCCCAAGTAGTCACTATAAAGAGTAAAGGATGCAGAAGGCATGTTTAACAACATGAAAAAGTGCGTGTTTACAGTTAAGGAGACAAAACCACCCCCAATGAGGACGTCGAGCTATGGGAATTTCGGGGGTTGTTGGAGGACCGTGCCAGCGGTCTCTCGACTTTACGACTCCTCGGATAAACGCGCGCTTGATGTGGTCCGAGGCTCTCGTGCTGAACACAGAGGCTCGCCACGGGCCTGTTGGCACAACACACGTACAAGAGTTCTACAGAGCGGGACACAGTGCGAACGCCTCGAGTCTCCTCGAAGCAGTTAAGTTTTATTGCGCCCGTAGCATCCAGAAGGACCGGAGCGGCCGTCGAGTGTAGGTACCGTTTTTACCATGTCGTAGCTTCTTACAATGTTACCATACACGATTTGTCAGGACTATTACGGTGCCATAAATTATATTCACGTCGCATCTTTACACCTCGTTCATCCTTGCGCCGCTCTTCGCTCTTTTCCACGAACAATGTATAGCTAATGTGTCTCTTCAAGAAAACGTCTAATCGTTATGTGCACCTTCGACCTGTTATCACTGCAACTCAGACTAACGTTTGACACCGTATTACCGATTATTCCCAGCAGAGCAAGCTTATCTGATATTGAAAATGGATTGGAGTGATTGGAATACCTGAAGAACGGCGGAATGCTCAAATACCGGAGGAACTTGAAGAGATTGCCAAAAAGAGACGAAAGATTCCTGTAAAAAAATGAGTTAAAAAATATCATTGAAAAAGAGAGTCGTAAACGAAAAATATAGAATGAAAAGTTTTTTCGTCATAGCTTTAGGCCAAAAATGTTGGAAGGTGAAATTTTGCTTTAGCCGTTGTGAGAATGGTATATGTTGGGAAGCTTCGGCGAATGACGGCTTTTCAAGTTTTTTAAGTTTTAAACTTTACTATTCGCCCTGATCAGGCGCATATACCAAAAATGTTGGATTTTCTATTTAGTATTGTGGTGATTTTGTTTAAGGAAGCCGGAGAGGGCGTAATTAATGAAATGCCGAATTTTTAAGACTGGAGGCGACAAAAAAAAAAACAAAAATGTGTAACAGTTGAATTGTAAATTGTGTGCTGTATTACGCAAATAGATACCTGGTAATTTTTTTTCAATACGATATTTCCACTTGACGTGTGAATCTGTTTCATTTTCTTCACTGTGTATTTTATAAATGAAACACATTTTAGGATTAGAATCTTGAAAAAATTGCAGATGCTTCCTTCGATGTGATAAATGATAGCACAAAGAAGTTAGGAGAAGATTGAAGCCGGTCGGGATTTTTGCCATGCTAAATCCCGACGAATGTCTCACGTACATTGCAGAGAGCGAATTGGGGTAATTACGGGGTTGATTTCTCCCTGTCTCCCGCTCAGCCTCTCCGGGTCATGGATGTCATGATATCGTCGTAGGCCTGAACAGCAGGGTCAAATTACGATATTTATTTAATTTCCTCACTTCGGTTAGGTTAGTTAAAAAACTTGACTAACCCACGAAAAAAAGACTTACAGAATGATATCGTCTCGTGGTGAGATTATAGAAGAGAATCCTTCCAAAAACCTCACGTTACTAAAGGATCTTTTTATCAAATGACAAATTATCATTTTAATTAAATCCACAATATTTTCTTGCAACCGTACAATAAATCTTCTTTATTGGTCAATTAGCTGAAGACAAATCGTCTTTGCCCGATAGTATTTGTTCAGCTTTCATTGCAGAGTCACGATACCCTAGCACTAAATGTATCCCCCCCCCTCCTATTATTGACTTAACCCATTCCACGCGCATAATTTCATTGTAGATTTTAGGTACTTTTTAGGTATGCACGTCGGTGCGGTAACCAGAAAACCCGGAATATGAGGAGGAAAAAGTAGCGCATGGTCGACCGTCACAGAGAGTACATCGGGGGGAAGTTACAGGGTTACTTTCTCCCTCTTCCCCTTAGCCACTCCGGGTCACGGCTGTCGCGACGGCGTCGCAGGCAGCGTAGCAAGCTTCATGGAATTTCGAGGACGAGACCGAGCCGCCCGAAAAATCGAGGGCCCCAGAAATTCACAGATTTCGTTCGCTCCTCCCGAGAACAAGGGGCACGAAAAGGACAAGAGCGAGGGGGGAGGGTGTACCGCATAGTAGTGTGTCGGCAGAAGCTAGCAGGGTACAACGAAACGAGTCACCGCGTCGAAGGAGGCTGTGTGTTGCACTGCTGCTCTATGTGAAGCACATGAGAAGCGGAGGAAAGGCGACGGACAGGGTGGAGAACGCGGCAGCATGTTATGGGGACGGGATGCCAGGCAATGGGATCGTACGCATGCGTCTCGTCCGGCTCAGCGGGTGGTGAATGTTCCTTTTTTTTTTTTCTTTCTTTCTTTCTCTCTGTCTCCTCACTTTTCTCTTTTCTCCCCATCTTCCTATACTCACATCCAGCTTCAACCTTATCCCTCAACGTTTCCAGACCGATCTGCTCGTATCCCTTTCCACGATTCTTCCTGGCGAGCCGGGCACCGCGCTCGATCGCTGTACCAGTCAGAGGGTTAACTCTTCGATGTTATTTTTTCTCCTCCTCCTCCTCCTCCGCTTGCATTCACGTCCGTCCGGTGTTCGCGTTTAGCTACGGATTTCGGATTCCGCTTTTAAATAATTGTGAACGTTTCCCGGCCGTCAGGCTATATCCTATGGGGAAGAAGAGGAAAGGCTTCATATACATATATGTATATGTGAGCGTGGATTTTTTAATGCACTTATTTTGTTCTTATCGAGAGACTGATTTTACTCTTGAGGAACGACTTTCATTCAACTCCGCGGCTTTATATGGAGTCGCCACGGACGACTCGATTATTTCCACGTGCTGATCTCATTCAGTATTCAAACAGAATTATAATAAAAAATGTGGAAAAAAAAAAAAAAAAAACGAGTTTCGTATGGATATATCATAAGAAACGATCGTGATTCGCGAATTCGAGTGGAGGTGCCACGAGATTTCGCACTGACACATCGCTCTTTCGTGCATTCTGATTCCCTCCTCTGTGTCGTCCCGAAGCAAAGCAGGCAGGCGAACGACACGATATTCCGCGAATCGACGCGCGAGTCTGGAATTTTAGGAACGGGAACGACATCGCGGCGTCGAGCGACCCACCGAGGGATAAATAAGAGAACGAAGAGGACGATAACAAAAAAAAAAACGAAAAAGTATAAACCAAAGGTAAAAAAGCGAAAGTAAAAAAAAAAAACGAGCCGGGATAGAAAGAGCGAGCGGAGAAGAGTGGCCGAGCGGAGATCGGATGAGAGGAACGCGACAAAGGTGTGAGAGGAGTCCGTGTGAGCAGCGAAAGCCAAAGGACGTTGTAGCCCAGTCGAGAATCTCTCGTTGACCTGGGATGGGGAGATCTGAGGACAAACATAATTCAGAATTATCCGGGGAGGAGGCGTGCCTCCTTCCTTCTTTTTTGACATATATCATCGACGAGGAGGGGGCTTCTTCAAAGGGACATATACGGATACTCGCTGCATTGCCGTGTATTATGTTACGCGTATATGAGTTTAAACGCTCTCGACCAAAACGATAAAAAGTCAAAGGAAAGGGAAAATTGAATAATGCACTCGAGAGTTTCGTGCGCATTTTTTGTAATTTACGTAGAAGAAGAGCGTTTACTCCATGCAGAGCAAATACACAAAGGACGAAGGGCACTAAGTTGCAGAAATGATTCAGGTACTCACCTGGGTTAGCAGCATATAAAGTATTTTTTGCTATGGCGTAAGTGCGGATTCGAAAGACACGGGAATTAATATTACAAATATTTGAAAACGAACAATTTTCGTTAGGGTCGTAAAATCAATCGTTACATTGAAATAGCAGATGTTGACCATTATGCGATAAACACAATCCCTTCAAGGCGAAAAAACGTGCAAGCTGAAATGTTTTCTGACTCTTTTTTGCTTCTTACAAAGCTACGTGTATAAAGAAGTGCGTTGATCGATTTTGGCTTCCTCCTAGAGGAAACTTTGTAAGAAGCAAACATAATAATTTAAAAGCAATTTTATAAAGTTGTATTAGTTCGAAAGACATTTTTCTGCAAATTCAAAATGGCATAAATTTACACCCTCGACCGGCTTGCGTCGAATTTGTACTCAAACCTCTTTCGGTGATTGCCCACATTTGAAATAAGCTTAAGCAAGATCTGTAAAAAAAGATTCGAATTGTTTTTACACAATCTTTTCTCATTTATCAAGGAAAAACGAAAATTTTCGCGCACACATACCCATACACTCAAGCAAATAACATGTTAATTCACGAAAACAAAGTTTGCTGTGTAAGGAACCAATATACAAATATGTGTACTCTATGTAAGGGTTTGTGAATTCAAACAAATGAAACACATTCCGTCTCCGATAGTGAAAAATATGTTTATTGCAAAACAGGCTGCTTGCGGGTTGAGATCCCGGGTCGAACTAGTCGTTCCTTTTTCGATGAACGTCTCGATGAGACATTACGCGTGCCGCAGCACTACGCGTAGTTAGGGATTAAATAGTCCCTTGACGGCATGATGATAAATCACGTATCGGCTTATTATACGGTCGGCATATAATACTTCACATCTACTCTATATAATTTTGCAGATATATAAATTGAAATATTACCGAAAAGCAAATAACATTTTAGAGTTCACGAGAACAAAGTTTGCTGTACAAAGAAGCAATATACAAATGTGTGCACTCTACTCTATATTACGCTGCCGATATATCAATTAGAATGCTCCCAAAAAGCAGATAATATGTTAGTTCCCGAAAACAAATTTTGCTGTGTAACGAAGCAATATACAAATATGTATACTCTGCTCTATATAATTTAGCAGATATATAAATTGAAATATTACCGAAAAGCAAATAACATTTTAGAGTTCACGAAAACAAAGTTTGCTGTACAAAGAAGCAATATACAAATGTGTGCACTCTACTCTATATTACGCTGCCGATATATCAATTAGAATGCTCCCAAAAAGCAGATAATGTGTTAGTTCCCGAAAACAAATTTTGCTGTGTAACGAAGCAATATACAAATATGTGTACTCTGCTCTATATAATTTAGCAGATATATAAATTGAAATATTACCGAAAAGCAAATAACATTTTAGAGTTCACGAGAACAAAGTTTGCTGTACAATGAAGCAATATACAAATGTGTGCACTCTACTCTATATTACGCTGCCGATATATCAATTAGAATGTTCCCAAAAAGCAGATAATGTGTTAGTTCCCGAAAACAAATTTTGCTGTGTAACAAAGCAATATACAAATATGAGTACTCTGCTCTATATAATGTTGCAGATATATGAATTTGAATGCTACCAAAAAGAACATTTTAGTTCACGAAAACACAGTTAGCGGTATAAAGAAGCAATATCCAAATATGTGCACTTTGCTCTATATAATGTTACATGTATATCAATGTAAATGCTACCGAAAAAAAAGACGAGACGGTGAATCTGAATTATGTACTCAACAGTACTATGCACGTACTTTCTAATGAAGTGCTTAATGCGTGTACTGCATATAAAACAACGTGCAAAGAACGCCGAAGACTACTGCGTTACAGAATATACATATATCTGTGTCCTCATCCGGGTCTGCAACACATCAATCATTTTGTTGTCATAACAAAACGTAATTGAAAAAGAAACAAGGATTTCAATGTCATTGGTATTTAAATGAAATTCTCCTTAGGGCAGTACAAATAGTTTTCATATTTGAATAGCAAATATTTTCCTTTTTGCAACGGATACAATTTTATGGTGAATATTCTAATGAAAACGATTACCAAGTCACATTACTTATACCCTCACTCAGATGTGTACTGAATTAATGTTTTTTCCTACAACAACAACAACAAAAAATGTAATTGAATTAAAAAGACAAGGAGATTAATGTAATCAGTATTTAAATCAGATACATAATTGTTAGAGCCGTAAATAGCCGTTGGATTAAATAGCCCATGTTATTCTTTATGCAACGTCTATAATGTTGTGGTGGTAAAGTTCACATAGGGGTAGTGTCCATTTTTTATTGCAAATCCTATCGCTTCGTGGTCACATAAGTACGCGCGTATTGTACAGGTGCTCTTCTATACCCGCACCTGCTGTCATCTCGTCTCTGGCGGTCCTCTTATCCTCGATGCGGGGATTAGATAGCGATCCTGACTACACGACCCTGGCCCTTCGTTCTCTGTAACTGAAAGAGCTCAAGACCTAACAGCAAGAGGAATAGAAATGTGAAATCGCGATTACGGGCTAACGCTGCAGGTGCAGTAGTCCTCTGTATCTTTTGACACTATGTTCCCGTTCACATAGAACCGGCAGGTCAATATTTACTTTTTCGGCCTGAAATTGGAAAATTTCATAGTTACCGAACAAATGTCGAGGAAGCTGCAGGATTTTTTAGATTTTACGATGCATTTATACGCCAATGCTTACATGAATATTACAAACAAATTCGAATAATAATAATATTAATAATAAGCCAACTCCACTGCTTAACAATAATTTATTGTATAGACGAAGCATTGAAGCTATTAGTGCAAATTTTACATTTTACCTTATATCATTTTGGTTACTGTCGTTACGAAATTGTAAAATTGCAATGGTTAATATGTATTCAGTGAGGCTTACACGTAGAATTTTTTAAACGAAGACTTTTCTTATGACTTTTTCTAGATAACTCAGTCTCTTTAATTATAAGAGAAATCTATGTATTACTCTATACTCCATAGGCGAATCAATTATACGACATGAATCTCCAAGCAAGACATTAAGTCCGTACGACATGATCAAGACGTTATATAAAACGATAGACAGAGAACCGCGCGACAGTTTTACCACGCGTTGTAAAACAAACGTAATCCCCAGTCGTGCTACCGTGATTCGGGTGCACTGCCGCTATCTATTCACGTTTATTATACTATTTACACGCAGGGCCGTATTTAGGCACGAGAATTCAGAGCAGTTCTCCCAGGCGCCCGATTTCTCGCAACAGCCAACATTTATTTATCAACTGAAATTAATTTTTCCACTATGTCTTTACGCTCATGCTATCACGCGCGTCTGTATGACTACACGAAGAAAAAAAACTCACAATCATTAACTTAAAAAACACGTTAATTATTAATTACGATACATTTGTTTAAACTCAAACGAATTTTCCGCTATTGCCGTGAAATTTACGACGAAACTTGAACGAAGTAGTTGGTATTGAATGTAGATAAAATCGGTAGAGCGGTTCGGATTTTATGGAGTTTACAAGTTTTCCAAAAAATCGCTATGAACTATGATTTGAATATTAATTTAAAATAGAAAAAAAAAAACATTTATTTTTTTCCTCAGAGTCGCTGAAAGCCTCTGCGTGTGAAAATGCTGCAACACCGTTTCTTTAAAAACACTATCGCTTTTTTGTCTAATGATTTTCACATTATTTTCTTATTTTTGTAGCCAGAAATCTATTCATCGAAGCTTAAATACACCATGAACAAGGCAATAAAAATCAATCGATAGATCGCAAGTAATCGATATAAGAGGCAGATGAAAAAAAATGGCGTACGGTGGCTCGTAGCCGCAGTGCGGATCGACGGACTTAACGACCTTTTGCGCGTCCCAGTGAAGAATGCTCGGATGCAGGACGCGAGCTCAATGCGTTTACAGGAGCCCCATCGAAGCCGGAGAGCCGACGACGAAGGGCAGGGAAGAACATTGCCCGTTCCTCCTCAGGTTTATGTAGATCCAGCGCGTGCATATAAACGGGAGGAAGCTGGAATCACGGTGCGCGGCCACGCGGCGCTCCGCAACGTCTATAGACTCGCGAGGAGCGCGCGCTTTTGCTACCGCAAGCGGAGATGTTTATGCAGATGAGCAAGAAGCCCGCTTGAGCGGCTGCATCAGGAAGATGTGCTCACGAAACGGAACGTAAGAGGGAAAGAAGGAGTGAGTGAGAGAGAAACCCTGAACCTGGGTGACACATGAGATTGTACGGCGTTCCCCACAAGGAAAAAGCTTGCTTATCTATACGCCAGCCGATTAATTTCGTTAGACCAATCAACTTGGTTGGTAAACTAAAAAATTTGTCAATGCAACCAATAAACTCATTGGCGCATATATAAACAAGCTGAGGTCGTTTCGATCAAGCCTTTTTATGCGGGCACCTCTCATATTTCGTTTTTTTTTTTTTTACTAATTGTTGCGAAACGTGACGTTAAATTGGGTCGATTTTAGATCTCTGTTTTTGTATTCAAAATTTAATTTGAATATGTACATACAACAAGAACTATGAATTTTTAATATATATTTGGGTTTTTATAATAGATATTTTCACTTTTCTATGTAGAAGTGCGTAACTTAAGTGCATTAGGGTAGGCGTTAAGCAGGATCCCATGGAATTTTTACCGTGCCACCTCCTAAGTCGATTACTCATTTTTTTCCAAGTTATATATTTAAAGAGTAACTTATCTAAATTTCACATTTTTCGCACATAAATGAGTTCTGTAATAAAGTATTGACTGCGAATACCGGAGAACCCGATATATTTTAAATGTGAGACTTTAATCCTCTTGGGAATTGGTTAAGAGTAGGATTAAAAATCTTTTTAAAAATCAGGTTTTGTTTTTATTGATGTGGAACTGTTTCAGGAGGCGCCATAGTGGCAATTCGAGACCATGTTCAACGATCACCCTAATGCGTATACAAGAATACAAAAATACATTATCTAATCGCAAAGAATTATTATTCCGAATTGTTGGGCACACCAACATTCATTTTGCTCGTATAAATCGAATGTTATTTGAATATTAACTAATATGTTAATTCTTTCCATGCACATTTATGTAAAATTAAAAAAACAAATTATTTCGGATGTATCCTAAACAAGGAATATCGATAAATAAAATGGAACTTATCATAAAGTGTATTGATAATTACCTATAGAATGAATAAATAAATCGTTTGCTTACAATTCTGGATCCTATCCATTTCAAAGCCCCATCGTTTGTCCTTCGACCGAAAAAAAAAAAAAAAACACGACCTTAATGCAATTACTTTTCCATCTTATCTATCGCTCTGTCGATTTTACGCCATTACCAGAAACTGCAAAGCGTTCAGCCTGCTTCGCGAATTCTCCGTCGAAGCCTTTCCAAGCTGCAATTGAGGTGGACGCTCAGAGAACCGGAACTATGCGGAACCGACTAAGTGACAATTTGGCTAATTGCTCCTGCTCGCAGCCAGCTTGCCATTTAATCACCCTAATCGCCAACGCCTAATTATTCGCGACCGCGGAAGCCCGATTAAAAAGAGTAACGTCGGTGGGCGTCCGTGTGAGCAAAGAAAGAGGGAATAGCGAGCAGACGACCAAGCGGAGGGAGAATTGCGAGGACTACACGAAGTTGGCGGTTTTCCGGAGCTATCGTAGAATCGTTTAAAGCGGCGAGTCCCGTGTGTTGGAGCCGCAAGCACCTGCGCGGCGAAAGAACCGTAGATTTCTCTATTCTATTCGGACTTTTTGGCCATGGGCAACGCGTTACGCCACTCTCTGTATTTTCGTTTTCCAGGCTCTCGGGTTCCCTTCTCTATACATCGTTACAACCCACTGCAATATCTCTACCTCGCTCATGCGATATCCTCGCCAAAGCCAATCCCGATCCCCGCAAGTCTTCGTCGCCTCCGGACGATACGAATGTGCCGGATTAAAAGTTTTCGGGAGCCCGTTTCCGAGCTTGCGTCGCGCCTTATTTATGCGCCCATTTCTTACCACCTCTTTTCGTCGTCCGCTGCTGTGTGATCCGCGTTTTTTATTCAAATCGTTCTTACACCGGGTTTTCCTATTATACACCAAAGACGAAATCGACATTTTTTATTTCCCGCCAAAGATTTTTGTTCACATAAACTTTTTGTTAGTTCAACAAAAGTGAACGTTAATGCATCTTGTTAAACGGTTTATATTTTCTCTTAGGTGAAATATTTGTTTTTAGCAAAGAGCAAAATATTTGAGGATGACAATTTTTTTTCAGTCGCAGAGCTTTCACATCCTGGGTGTCTTTTAAAATTCAGTAAAATGCAGAACTTAAAGTCCCATTGTCAAAATAGTGTCATTTTAACAAGGCAGTTTTGTTGCTTGTGAGAAATGGCTTCCGATTTTACAAAATTATTTTGTAAATAAAATATGTGACTGAAAGGAAATGTCAACGAAGCTATCGTGTATTATATGCCGCGTTAATCGTATATGAAAATCATTTTAAGAGGATAACTTGAGAATTAAAAAAACGTTGTACCCTGCGAAACGTTTAAGAGACTCTCGAAAAAATCGGAAAAATTCAAGCCACTATCTTTCACGCTGTGATCAACATTAGAAAATCATCGACGTGAAGTACAAACTTGTCAATAATTGACGAAGTAGGGCCTATATATTGGGCCCTATTTATTCATCGGTTTCTCTAAAAAGGTTCTACAAGCCTAAAATATACTCTCCATCATCTCACGACGTGGTGAAAATGTTGTACTATTATATACTATGTGTAAGAGCGCTACTGCATGCGAATCGAGTCGTGCGCGTGTATTTTCATGTTTATAAAAAAATTTCACTTTTTTCGTCGACGACTATTGGGACGTTTATCTTAAAGGTATTTGAATCCTCGTGAATTTTGTTTGGCGTGAATTTAATAGGCTGCCTCGGGTCACATTAGACGTCATCGAAGGTCTTTTCGGGACGGACGAGACGAGGTACGCAGCTCGCCGGTGTAATCGGAATTATTTTTCGATCGACGGGAACGCGGATATCGGAGACTCGATAGAGAGACGAATGGCTTTCGTCATAGTGTACGGAGTCGTCATAACACCCGAAGTATTGGAATCCGCGAGCTCGCACTGCGAGCCACCGGCGTAGACGCCGTCGCTGCTACACGATTAGCATTTTCCATTTGCATATTGACGGCTTTCGTAAAATGTTATGAATATTTTACGATCGTCCCTCCCCCGCGTATCCCGGTGCTGCCGGGTAAAGACTACAGCGGTGCCAGTGCGTTGGTCAGAAGGAGGAATATTTCTCGAGGGAGAAGCTGCGTGATTGGCAGACGAGGAATGAGCGAGTGCGTTAATGGAGGACGAATTCACTCGACAAAAAAATGTTGCTTTTTTATGGACTATTAAGAATGATGTCGGTAGCGTCGAAGCTGAAGAGGTGATCGAGGAATCTTATTTTATTGCCTATAGAAGGATTGATAGCCCACAAAGCTACATGTGGATGAACATTTCTGATGTATCCTGGGTAGATATCGAAACGAAGACGACATTCCACGGGACGGTGCCCATCGCTTCGACAACGCTTGGAAAAGACGGAGCCTCGGTTCATCGTGGAAGCTGATCTGCGAATCCCTGAATGATAAGGTCGAGGCCATGAAAAACGCGTATCTCCGCTCGCGTTGTAGGGATATGATAAGGCGCCGCCGAATCCTCACTGCCGACCGGGAATTCTCTTAGTGCACCGGGGACGCCGACAGGTGGCAGCAATATGCGCTTTCGCTCGACGATACTCTCGGCAAATCTATGGATCTCGTGGATGCAATCTAATTTCGTTGAGATTCTGAATGAGAAATTTCTCAATGGGCAAAGAATAGCCGTTGATCTGAGGTTAATGATTTTTTTTTTCTTTCATTTGTTTTGCTTGTAATTAACAGTTGGCAACTGGTTGCCAATAGAATTCGGACTATTCGGAATATTGACAGATGGATCCAAGCGAAACTACGATATATATACGAACCTATTCGGGATAGCGCTTGGAGGTTTCGAGCAGCAATCCTCCGTCCGCGTTGCGCATAACTCACGTCTCTCAGTCGCGCGTGAATCGAGCTGGCGCGGGCGACCGCCACCAATCAATGTCTCGATTACCGATAGTTTCGGAATTTCATTATCGCACGCGAGCCGTTAAATGGCCATTATTTCGAAAAGTTAGATTCGACCAACGCCGCTGCAATCGCCAAACCGTAGAGCCAAGTCATCCCGCTGTAAGTTGCGCGCCTTGAGTGCCAAATGGAAGTCAGGCAATTAACGAATTTCTCACGGTTTTCTTAGTTGCAAATTGAAAACGTGTGTCGAAGGTGATATGGAAAATAAATAATAATATATCAGCAATTTGTACAGGTTTTACAACACATCAGACCGGTTTGATTAATCTCAACAGTGCTGTACTAATGATATACGCATATTGAGTGTCAAATCGCAGGAATAAAATTTAATTATTATTTTATATTTTATTTGGTACAGAAAACGGGGCAATTACGATATTTTTATGGATCTATAAAGAAGTTTAGCATTTAAACATTTTGCAGTTAATACATCGAAGTGCTTAAACCTTACAAATTTTTGCTAAAGTTTATGCGCTCTCGAGTTTTATAATAGAGTGTAAATATTTCGTTTATAAAACTTTTTGTAATGACGTAAGAATTTGAAATAACGAAAAGAAAAAATATTATCAACTTCTGATTCTGCAAATGAAACAAGGATAAAGATTTTTAAAAACTGTGTTTTCCTTCGTAAATTTGACACATATATTAAAATGGCTCTTTCAATGTAAAAACACATTTTACGACAGAAAAAATGCTATTTTGTGCTTTCTAATTTTACAAAGATATTTTTGTAAATCCGCCACACGTGAAAAATGATTTTATTACTTCTTGAAATTAACGACGAAATCTACCAACATTTTTCAGCTGCGGAACCTGAGACTTGAATTAAAGAATTATACTTTACTGATTTTGGCGAAAAATTGGAAGGCTTTTTGGTAATATCCTCTCTTCATCATTTGCAGTACGGTTCTTCGCAATTGCGCACGATTTTCCATTCTCCCCGTTCTTTCGTGCAAATAAAAACGCCTGCAAAGTGGAATCTCATAAATTGCTTCCCCATTATTTTTTGCTTTTTACAAAGCTTCTTCCATGAGGAAGTTTATTTATCGATTTTGGTTGCCTCATAGAGGAAGCTTTGTCGAAAGCGAAAAATAATGAGGAAGCAATTTGCAAGCTCCTGCCAATGACGTTTTTCTTGACGCTTGATTCTTTATTAATAATCGATGATCGCGTGATTTTACCTCGAAAATTACGACCGGATATTTTTTCCGAATTTCGAAAAAATTCAAATTGCAATAAAATTTGAACCACTTTAGCCATTCTTGCCAATATTGACAACAATGATGGCCCACTGTACAATACAAAATTTCCACCCCTTAGAAAATTTTTCAAATCGCTTCGCTTCAAGAACAATTCCAAACGTTATTATAAGATAGCCAAATGTGTAACCAAATTTGAAGACGGTGCATGCAAAATAACTACAGTTATCGTGCTATTACTTTGACAAAAAATCTTCCAATCCACACTAAAAATAAATGACACCTCACCAACAACTTATGAAAGTTTAACAACGTGTCACTCCGTGAAGTAGATTGAAGTTTCTAATTATGGAGATTTTTTTGTTTCTATTGGAAAAGTATAGAAATGATATCATTGGATTATCGAATGTATAATTAAAACTCGAGTTCGGAGGGAAAACTGCGGGAGGTGAAGAGAGAGAGAGAGAGAGAGAGAGAGAGAGAGAGAGAGAGAGAGGTGAGAGCCGCTCGACAGGACGAATTTATTTCATAGACTCTCCGATGCACCGATGAACGACGCGACGTTTCGATTTCCAATTTAATTTCCTGAGATCCCGTGTCGTCGTTCGTACACGCTCTTTTCAACGTTCGAGGAACGTTCTCTCTTCCATCCGGAATACTATAGCATAGTACCTTTTCCTCTTCTACCGTGGCATAGTGGAAACGAGAGCGCTCGTGGACCCCGTTTCAAAACAAGCGATTTATCTTTTCTGGACCAGTGGCTGAATTGGCACAGTGAGCGCTATAGTTGCGGAGGCGCACACGGCACGGGAGAAAAGACTGCGCGCGCGAATGAAGGAAAGAAGGAGCGAGCAAGTGGCGCTGGAGAGTACCGAGAGAAAAGCGTCTCGCGGGTTCTGCTACCGGAAAAGATATTGCCATCTCTGACAGTTGCAACGAGAGAAACGCTGGAGCGCGAGGCGAGAAGAAAAGCGCCAGCACTGCCGGGATGAAAGACGACGGACGCGCGCGCCAGTAGAAATGAGAAGAAGCGAGAAATCCTGTAGTAGACCTGCTATGGCAAAGGTAAAAGAACCTCTGGGACATTGAAACCCAGGCTACGGGCGACCTCAACTTTTCTCCAACTAAAAGCCGACGGAAAATGGCTGAGTTAGAGCTCATAAGGTCTCTCTCTCTCTCTCTCTCTCTCTCTCTCTCTCTCTCTTATTAATATATCTAATTAAATGCACACAGTTACATTTATTTTATGACTTGTATGAAAAAGTATAACAATTTTGTTTTTAAAAAGTTCGAAAATTAATAATTAATATGAAAGGTGGGAATTTTTAGGCCTGACAAACGAAAGTGTTTTAATTACTTGAAAAAGAAATTGATTTATATGTTAATCAAGGCTACAAAGTAGAACCTTGCACATTGTTCCCTTATAGAGGAAGTATTTTACAAATCACAAAATAATAAAAAAGAAATGTGGAAGGTTCTACTTTGCTGCTTTGCTTTAAATAAATAAATCGAAACGCTGTTGAATCTGTACGGGTGGATAGTTCTGCTGAGATATTAGAGAAACTACAGAGACGTTGATACTTAACAAAATATCAGCCCGATTGATCGTGCGGTTCCACAGTTACGGGCAATAGAATATTGATACTTATTGATAGTTTTTGTGAGAAATCAAATTAACTAAACATGAGTTTATGGATCACTTGTATGCAAAATTTCTGCTCGATACATGGTATCTGTTGTTACTTATGGGCCATGAAACACCGTTCCAAACAACTTGCATTAAATTTTACTCATTAGGTAACTCAATTTTCTCAACGTTTTGGACCATTCCGACAGTCCATGAGACAAAACAAAAACGGCCGCTCAGTCTGCTAGGTTTGTTCGTGAGGGTCGCGGTAAGGTGCAATAAATAGCCAAAAATCGCGATCAGAATTTAATTAACGAAAACTAATGTCCCGCGGACAAAAATCGAGAGCGGGCATCGATAACGAATTCGCATTTTAGAATGCGCGAGAACTGACGAAGCGCATCGAGAGCGCCATAGTCACTACGGGAAAGCCTGGTGCAATACCAAATTTAATGATTAATATCTCGGGAACGACTCACCGGAGCTGCCTGTAGCCAATCCATCCCGTGGAGGGAGATCGAAGGATCACGAGAGCTGTGGCACGAAGTGCAGTTATCCCACTGCCCTGGAGAACCACCGAAAACTCGAGTTTTATTCCGTGGAATAAAACTCGCACCACACGGTCTCTCAACGTATTCACTATACGGCGTTTGGCCGGAGCACGGGAACTACGCGAAGACGCGCGCGCGAGCGACAGAAAAACTGTCAATACGGGAACGCTTACCGAACTCGAGGCACCTCGGCGGTGTCCCGAGGAAGACTGATTATTTCAAGTAATCATCGAGAACGATTCATTGTTATTATTCTGATATCTTTCGAATTAGTTCGTAGCGATAGCGGGAACGCAACTTGTGCCGGTAACATAGCAGAGATCTGTACGGTCGCCTCCCTTAGCTCATTGCGTGAAAACGGGCCTTTACTCAACAAAAACAATTGCACTAGGATACCCCATCCTAGGCCGGACCTAACATAACTCCACCCGTTCTCCAACGCAATGCACTGTCACCGTAGGGCGCCGGATTTGCACCGGTCTGCAACTAACCGCCAAAAACTCATATCGGTGACTCTCATCTGCCGGGCTGCTCGATTCGTTGAGCTCTCGTCCTCGCGACAGATTTGAGTGCACCAATCTCCCGTCTTCTCTCAACAACACCAACTAAAACAAAATCGCCAACAATTTTCCATAGCCAAACGGTAGAATTCGAGGAGAGGAACGTCGAAATCGCTAGACATAGCTAACTCGGTAACATTAGACCTTGTGATCGTAATTTTGTAAAAAATCACGTCACAGTGTATATGTCACAAATGGTACGTCCTTCTGAATCTATAACAAACTATAATTGTCCTTCTTTCAATCCAGAAAAAAAGAACAAAACTATTTGTAAAAAAATGACCCAAAAATGTTCAAGCAATTTTGAAAACAAACGGATTTTGTTACAAATACGATTTTTATTTAGTTTTTAGTATGTATATTGTCGAAATTATCAAAATCACTGCTGAAACTACAATTTCGATTTACAGAACTGACTAATTATCTTTTAAAAAAACCAAAAATTTTGGATCTACGGAATTGGCGGCAAACAAAATATTTGGTCGTTCAAAAGAAATAGTCGATTTGTCCGACCCGTTACTTCACTTGATTATTTTTTTTTTCAAATTTACTGTATCGGAATTATTGCATTTAACTAACCAAATATTTAGTTATACCAGTCGTAATTGCTAATTCGGTAGAACAAAACGATTTTTAATCTGAGTGTATTGCCTATCGGCAGAATATGGCATACCACGATTCTCGAGGACTTAACGCGAAACGAAGATAATCCGACGCGATGCAAATAACATTCTCGCAAGTAGAATCTCGCGGCGTGAGTCTCGAAGGATCGGCGGTTATGCTCTGCGGAGAAGCCGTAGCGTCATCGCGGCAGCGTGTAACCGGTCGCGTACACTCATCTCGCATGAGCGAAGAGAGAAAGCAAAGAGGCGAAAAAAAAAAAAAAAACGGAAATGAGACAGAGAATAAAGCTTTTTATTTCTCGTCTCTTTTTTTCCGCCGCTGCGTTTTCTTATTGTTTTTATTTGCGTTCGAAAATTTTCAAGGATTCTTATTCGCTACTTCGATTCGCGCGCCCGCCGGTAACGAGTTGCCGCATATATTGGCGACTTTACGGGAACTCGAGACTGCCGAGCCAAAGAAAGCGAGGGAAAAGGCGCGCGCTAAGCTGAGACAGCGTTCGCTCCGAGGCGATATCTTTTCGATATCGTATATACACGATTCTCTCCCAATTAATTCGACGTGTAGCGACCAATTTCTTTTTTTTTTCTTCTTCTTTTATCTCTCTTCATTCGTAGATATTATTATCGTTATTTTTATTATTATAATTATACAGAAGAAGTTCTTGTAATTATTTTCGGGGGAGCATAATAAGTTGGAATTCCTGGTACGGAACGGAAATGAAATTTGAAAAAATAAAACTATATGGGAGGCGTTTAGAGACGTGGCGCGAGGCAATCGTCGTCAACTTTTAGTTTCTGCTCCCGCGATCAGCGATTCCGACGATGAACGTCGAATCGCCCCCCTCGAGGGTAGCAGCGCTGGATCAAACGTCAGGTATACCCAAAGTGAGAAAGGCGTGTATATATATACATATATACATACATAGAGAGTCAAAAAGATATATCGTGTCGGTGGTGGTTACATTATACTACGTTATATAGGCGCTCGGTGCATCATCGACTGATGGGCAGCGAGCATCGGTTTTAAGGGCGGAGCACTGTCCATCTACCTGGCGTCAGAAGCGAACGGAGAGCGAGTCGGTGCGGTCAGCCGCGCGTTCTATTAATAATCTATGGGATCCAGCTCAATGGCTTGCGCGTTCCAGGCCCGAGAGAAGGAAAGAAAAAAAAAAAAAAAAGAATAAGAGACGAGGAGGCGAAAGAGAGTGTCGAGATGGCGGAGAGGCCGAGAAAGCATCGAAAGGTACGAGAGATGACGACGAAGCCGCGAGAGAAGACAAACGAAACGAGGAATTAGGAGTCTTAAGCTCCGCAAAAGAGCCAGTAGTTATGAAAACAAAGGGTTGCGTAGGTGCAACGAAAAACATACAGGATAGTGAACTGACCCGAAAAATGTTCTTTCGAGGTCGGTAAAGATGAAAAGACGAGTTATTTGCGCGCTTCTAGCTCAACTACACAGGCAACTATATATATCTACTGCTGAAAGCCGGCTGTCGATGTTCGATGCGATAACGTCTGCTCGTCGATCGTCTCGCTGCATGTCGTCCTCTGCTCCTTGTCCCTATCTCTCTCTCTCTTCATGTTGTTGCCGATCTCTGCTTGATGCGATTTGATTGACTGGCTCACTGACTGAATGACTGATGTCGAACGCCTCTGTCGTTTGTTGCCACCTACATTGTAAGCTCAAGATCCTCCGACATCATTTTTGCGCGTTAGCAGCTTTCCATATTTTAATCTGTCCACTGCGAGAAAATCTGCCTGAAACAGATGACAACAGATGTATTTCGAACGAAAAGCATAAGTAGCTGATAAAAAATTTGTAATCGTTTTTATTGTTCTATTACTTAGTCACGCAATTTTCAAAGGATCGTGATAAATTTGATAACACTTGAAGCGGAAGTACTGACACCATAAATCAACCATACAAAAAGCGGAAAGAACGAGTTATAGAAAAGGGTGATTATTGCACTTGCAATTACTGAGTTAATCGACAAGAAAAGGGTTTCCGTAATCAACGGTAGAATTACGATGAAATAAACTTTTAAATATAGTAAAAGTCGACGTATTTTTTCTTTTTTTTTTAGCTTTGTATTTCCCGACTCTGATAATCACGAAAATTCTGAATTTCTGTTTGGCTCTTAACTTTATTTGGATCGAACGTTTGTTAATTTACATTCGAAAGAACTTGCCGAAACAAACGAAGGTTTTGAAGTCACACGAAGCCCTCAATTTTTTCAACCGTCAGGTCACTTCAAAAACTGACCGAAAGAACGAAATGTCTGTGCAAAAATTGTAAATTTTCACAGCCGCAAATTAGACGATTTGTAAAATAAATCGAAATGGGACAAATTGTAATTTCTCACAGTGCATGTTTAACCTTCATTTATAACAAAGAATACGAGTGTACGCTGGTATCGCTGACCCATTAATTTTTAAAGTTTCCAAACATCTTCGAAAAACTTTGCCCAACGATAACAGATTCTATTTCTTTTTGATGCTATAAAAATGTATTTTGCGTCACTAAACATAAATTTACTATTCGTTTTTTCAAGAAATCAAAAATATCATGAAAAAACCGTGGGAAGTGTTGTTTGTATTTCTTGCATAATTAACCATGAATTTTCCACAAAATTATTTTATATCTATAATCAACGCAAAAATGGCCGATACGATATTCAGGCTATCAAAAAGCATAAATATAATTCCAAAACGCGCTTCATCGTGCGTGTAATCCCTGGTGAAAATAAATATCTGTAACTCGGTGAGAGGGCGAAAGAAAAATGTACGTCCAGAAGGAGTACATAATTGAACGTAAAAAAAAACAAAAAAACAACGTGTCCAACGATAATAACGTGTCCCGCAGTGAATATAAAGAAGGAGAAACTCATGTAGCGCATTCGAAGTGAGATTGATTCAATTGGAGGCGAGTCGATCTGAAAAAGGGAAAGACGGAATATCGAAACGATTGGAAGCGACTGGCAGGTCAGCTTTATACGTCGTTCTCGGCTTGGCAAATCGTTGATCCACCGATGACGACTACCTGTCTCAATGCTCTTCTATTCACCGTCTCTCAGAGAGCGCGAGATATCTCGAGTTCCCTTTCTCTCTTAGTCCGTCGTTGTTTAAGTTGATTCGTTCCTTTCCGTCGTGTTGCCCTTCTCAAAGGTTCGTCTGACTTCACGACAACCACAACGACGACGACGACGACGACGAACGAAAGAGGTACGAGCGACTTGCCTCTAAAGAATGGTTTCCCGCGGCGCATCATTCTTTCGCGCCAGAAGACTCGCGCGGGCTGCCGCTCGTGCTTGCGATCCCGTCCCTTCCTACACTCTACACTAACTCGCATCCATGATCCACTCGTTCTTTTATCGTGGTGCGTGTTTACACCGGGTCGAGGATCTTTTTCGGAGAAGCACCACTAGCAGCAGCAGCAGCAACACCAGCAATGAAGCTGAAGAGACCAACAGACTTCCCTCGGACGCTCGGCGAGACGTTTCGGCGGTGTTCGCCGCCGGCATGGAAGAACGATCGGCCACTCCCCGGGCAGATAACTCAACTGTCCTACCGCGTCAAAACAAAGGATCGCGTAAAGACGCGCGCGCCCGCGTCCAGCAGCTCTGCCGCCAACGATCGTGATGGTTAGGAGCCAGCCTCGGAATATGACTCAGGAAACGAAATACGAGGAGAATGAAAGGGACGAGGTAATAAAAAGTAACTTGAGGTGAGAGTCCCTCGGCACCGTTTGTCCCAACTCTTTATAAAGCTTCGGATGAACAAACGACACGTCTGTCAATCACACTAACGGATATCGTCAGGGAAGCCACGAATTACGTTTTTTTATTTTTTTTTAATTCTTTGTTCAATAAGGAACATTTTTGGGAATTGAATAAAAAAATGATTTACAAATAAATTTTATAAAAAATCATACTTCCTTGCAACATCGACTGAATCATATTTTGTTGTTATGTCTGCGCTAAATTGCTTTCAATTGTATCCGGGAGCGAGGGACAAAATTTCATATTTAAATATTTCAGCAACGAAAATTCTTCTATTCAATTTGAAAAACCGATTATCCGCTAATTTTCTTACAACTGGAGCCGACGTTTTGTTTCATTGCATTAACTCAGATAGTCAGCCACGCTATCACCGAGCGTCTCAATATTTTTTTTGGTCATAATCGAAACGATGTACTTCTCAGATCGATTTAATCAGAAAATGTTATATTGGCTTCTCAGCTTCAGTAAAAAAAAAAAAAATGTCCGAAAAAGTGTGAGGGTAAAGAAAAGTGAGGGTGAGAATAAACAAGTGAGAGTAAATACGGGTCGGGAGCAAGAACCTCTTGGAACCGTGTTATTTTACACCTACTGTAATATCGAAAGTCGCTGATGCCGATGGTGTTCGTGAAGCCTGGGCCAATATCGTCGCGGGGAAAAGTGGTCGACGTGCCCGGGGGTAAAAGTTGGGTGGGTCTACGCCAGTTTGGCGTGGCAACGATAAGCGCCTCGCCATAACTCACCCCCACGTATAATTACGGGGGGTGTGTGTGGGTGTGTGTATGTGTATATATGTTTTCGATAGGATATATGTGTGTATATGTATACAGCTATACATAACAGCCAAAGTGTATAACAGGATCGTGCTACCAACGTTGTTCCGTGTCACCACTGCCACCGCAACGCTTCACGCACGCATGTTGAGCGCTTGCGTGCGCGTGCTCTGCACCTCTGTTTCATATTATGTTTCCTCTATTTTCGAATCACGGACGAATCAACGTAGCACCGAGTCGCTGTTGTTTAAGCCCCCTAATCGCAAGCGGACAAATCGCACGATAAACCTCGAGTCAGAAAAAAAAAAACAAAAATGAAAGATCAAAAGTCACTCTCGTCATCGTACGTTATTACTACTACATAAAATGGAAAGTACATATTATTGCATTAAAATAAACTGATATTATACTGAAGAAATACTTCAAACTCTCAAACATTGAGAATATTGGTTGAGTATAAATTCAGCATCGTTTATACTTAAAACTATTCCAAGACTCTTTTCACGCACTTTTTCGTGCGCGGGATTGACGATGTCACGTAGTCGCTTATCTCTTAGGTGGAAATATCTTTGTCTACAGTCACTTAATTGGCACGCGTAATTTATTTTCGTAAAATTTTTATTTACCGTTCTCGTTGTATTAAAACGGAAATTAACAGCGACAACTTATTTTTCTAATTGGCCGCAAACTTTAATTTATCATAATTAGTTAAAGCATTTCCTGCATTATTCATTTAATACGTAAAATGCGGCGTTTTTTTTTACATCACACCTTCAAAATAGTAGAAATTCGCGATTTGCAATTTATGAGTCCCCATGTTGAAAAGTCTTTTAAGACATTCAAGTCTCAACGCATCCTAACTTGCTACATGGAATGTTAAAACTTGATTTATCGCTGAGAAAATAACTATGAGCCGTAGTATCTAAACTGTCACTTTTTCAACTTACAGCCATTTGTTTTGCATTTTTTGCCAAAATATAGAAATTGTTCGATTTTTTAGTTACTATACTGATGTATTTTGTCCCGCTGAACATGAATTTGTGAATCATTTTTTCAAATGATCAAGAGCCTTAATAAAAAATGAAAACAATTATTGTATTCTCTGTTTTTTTATATTACCATTGTGTTTAATCATATTAATCGATTTGGGTAAGGCTCCAATTACGATTGGTTACCGCAATGCATACGTAATTTACCAAATCTCATCACGAAGCTAAGTTCTAAGGTATAACCAGTATAATCGATGAGCTGTCCCCACTCATTTAGTGGATCAGTCGGCTCATTATTTTTTTCCGACTGACCGGTTTTCCGCGATCGATGAATATACTTTTGAATATCCCCATCAC
The DNA here is from genome assembly GCA_947507545.1 of Clistopyga incitator. Taxonomy (NCBI): domain Eukaryota; kingdom Metazoa; phylum Arthropoda; class Insecta; order Hymenoptera; family Ichneumonidae; genus Clistopyga; species Clistopyga incitator. Next base: position 6,594,910 of record OX382175.1, read on the forward strand.
CACCACGAAATCCAAACTAAACTTGCACTGAAACGAACTGAGAGAAACATGTGTTATTGGTGACAAACGATGGCTCAAAAAAACCTTAACTGTATGTTTTTAACATTAGCGTAGTTGGCGAAACAATTCAATGGTTATAAAATAGTCGCATGGAGAAAGAATGAATAGCTGCCTATTTATACTCGTCAGGACTACGAGGATTTTTGTCAGTGCAGGGAAAGCGGATTTTAATAATTCTCACTGAACGAAAAATGATTAATTTCGTATCAACTTCGCTCAACGTCTTAATGAATGGGACATACACGTTACCGATATGTAAATTATTATCGATACATCAGATGCGGGGTATATAGCGTAGGTATGCTCATCGTTGAATGTCCGCAGAGCGTAGAGTCGATGAGGAGAGGCTCGATTCTCGGGGCGTCCGGTAACGACGTCGGTTATACCCCGTAATGGGACGTCCAACGAGAGAAATTCTTCGTCTCTCGCTCTGCCTCCCTTGCCCACTAGTCTTGGAGCATCTCTCCGTATAGCTCGAGCGTTTTGAATGGTGGACCGCCCGGACGCATTTGCATCGCTAATGAGCGAGCGCGCTGCGTCTGCCGGCGGCCCCGCGAGAGAACGAGACTCCTCTCGAACCTCGAAAGCGCATAGCGAGCATCACGAATAGACTCCGGACGGACGCAGCGCTCGCTCATCGAAATCGAATTACCGTTACGCTGCTGCGGAACTCCCAACGCTCTTCTCTCTAGGTGAACAGCTACTCCGTGCTGTATATTTGCACATAGAATGACGGAATACCGTGGAAAAAAATCATCAACAAGGTGAAGAATATGTAAGACGAAGGTGGCGGATAAAATCGAGAAAAAGGTAACATGTAGACTTGAGAAAAACATGACCAAAAGTGTTTGGAAACATAGGCGATAGATTTTAAAAAATGAAACAGGGATATGAGGTGAAGCAACGTTGCAATGTGTCATGGATTGTTGTCCCTCCTTTATTAATAATAAAGGTGGGATTCACGCTAAAGGTGGCGGATAAAATCGAGAAAAATGTAATATGTAGACTTGAGAAAAACATGATCAAAAGTGTTTGGAAACATAGGCGATAGATTTTAAAAAATGAAACGGGGATATGAGGTGTAGCAACGTTGCAATGTGTCATGGATTGTTGTCCCTCCTTTATTAATAATAAAGGTGGGATTCACGCTAAAGGTGGCGGATAAAATCGAGAAAAATGTAATATGTAGACTTGAGAAAAACATGACCAAAAGTGTTTGGAAACATAGGCGATAGATTTTAAAAAATGAAACGGGGATATGAGGTGAAGCAACGTTGCAATGTGTCATGGATTGTTGTCCCTGTTTTATTAAAAATAAAAAACACTTGATTAAACATATTACGTTTTTTGTCATCGGGATACACTGAAATTATCTTCGGTTTTCTTAGTGAAAATGAAATGCAACTAAAAAATGATACAGAACATCCTTGTAAATATCTATTTTTACGAAAAGATCAGAGAATAATTAGTTTAAGAAATTGTAGTTTTCTTTCACAACATATTTCTCTAACCATTTTCACAACCAATTTTACGGCTTCTCTTGCTACAAAAAAGTTGTAGTTTCGTTGGAATTACAAAAACGATATTGTTGATTTTCAAATTAACAAATAGATGTTTGTAATATCGCAAGTGGAAAACGAATTTTGCAAATATTGTTTTACTGTTTGGTCAGGTTTATCACGTTTTCGGTCGCGCCATTGAGACGACTTTTTCTCCAAATATTCTCAAAAAGGAATCGTCCAGGCGGGTCAAAAATGGAAGATGAAAGTTGATGATAAGGATAAGAAAAAGAAGTTTAGACATTAGAAGGAAATAACGGAAAGTGGTTAGAAAGACAAGGGCGAGATAAAAGCGAAGAAATGGAATGGGAGGTGAAGGAACGTAGCAAGTGGACATGATAATTCGGTCTCTTTTTCAGGACAATCTACGAGTGAACCTAACACGAAATGCATCTAAAAGCGAGGCGTCGACTGTGTATCGTTTTCTTTCCCTCGACTTGGTTCGCTCAACGCTGAATCCGACCGCCACCTCCGCAAAAGATAAAATAAAGCGTTCGCAGAGTGGCATTACCGTCACCGAAAACCCAGAGTGACTGGCTCGCGCGAAGCCTTTCTTCCATTCCCTTTTTTTACCTTTCCTTTCGTTCGTTCTTTCAACGCCCACTCTCGGCAACTCACTTCTATTCACTCGTCGCGCGGTATTACAAAAATTCTTTGCACGTATCTTTCTCTCGCTCTGGAAAAATCTATACTATAATGATAATATCGAGTGAAGAGGGCAAGATTTATACTCGACGTTTTGTTCCTGCTGATGTACGCGGATAAGTATCTAATGATTCAGGCGTGAATGCATAGCGCTTCGCTCGGTCAGTTCCTCCGATGCGACTGCAGGTATCCTTTGCCTCCACGGCTGATGGTTTCTCTTTCGCGTTCTGTACATGTTGGGTTGTTTTTTTTTTTTTCTTCTTAAAGCGTCGGCAATGCATCGCATACAGCTCTTCCTCATACTTCTGACTCGCTACGAAAAGCTTTCTCAATCGTTTTTTTTTTCTCTCTCTCTCTCACTTCGTCTGCGCCTTTTCCCGCGATGCCTTTTCTCATCTTTCGACTGGTCTCTAAGTAAGTGAGCAAGAGCAGAAAGAAGGGCTCCAGAGTGAGACAGCCGGAGCGAGGAGATCCTCGATCGGCGATACCCTCTGGCGACCCCAACCCTCCAACAGGGCCATCCCATACGCGTCTGTATGGCATAGTGGCTCGTCAGCACCGGCAGCCTCCTGCCAGTCATCCATGGAATTTAGTCACAGAATGGAATTTCTTTTGACCATCAGCTACACCATCGAGCGGCTTAGACACACCATAACTTTCGATCACTCGATTATCCCACTTTCTCGTATATGTTATATACGTACATATATCATAAGCTAGAATTAAACAATCCTTGTATCGTCAAACGACACACTGATGTGTACAAAAATTTGAGAAGAGATTAAATTTTTGAAAAAATGTACTAATAATTGGGCATTATATATGTTTCACAAATCCGCAAATATCGTACCGCGCAAATATTAATATAATATATCTGAGTATCATATTTAGTGTTATAAATATTTTTCGTGATCTCTACGTAAGTATTACATCAAATAATAACGGTAATTAATGATTTTGAAAAAAAATCACTAACGCTGTTCTACTCTACCATAATACATTGCCAGATTTATGTGCCCATTTTTTTACCACCAACATCAGAAGTGTAGTTCATAAATGTGATGAAATTATTGAGTGCAAATTTAAACGTGGTGCAACAAATTGATAACAATCCCGTATCCTGTTGAAAAAAATACTGATATTCAGGGTAATTGACAAAAGCAATACTTTTGTACACGACAGGAATTATACAATACACATTTTCACTTGAACCAACTTATCAGAAACGGCAATAAAAAAGGATGAAAAAATCGTAAATATCGCTATTTATAATGAATTTCAAAAAAATTTTAATCTGGTATAATGCCAGTTATTTTTATACACATATATGAAAATGAATATGCTTCTGTTATTTGCTTTATGGGGCGCACCATTTGGTACAGTCGCGATAACAATTCCAGGAGATTTATCGAATTATGTACCAGTAATTGAATTTCTCCGTGTCATATTTATTTGATACGATCGGCTTCGTCACCATCTTTGCCCTTATTCTATTTTTCACAATCAGCGTCGTTGCCCGGGCTCCCTACTCATTCATTTTTCAATCAGTGCTTCTTCAAAGTTCCAACACAAAAAGCAGAAAAGTATAATTTATTTGCTGATAACAAGGCATCGAGGCAAACAGCCCGTGCGGTGTCGCCACCGTGCGGCGGAAAGTCGAAGCGCCCGTCCGTGCCGGCTCATATACGACTCGTTTATACGATAGTAAACATGGTATACCATAGGTGATGGTATATATGGAGTGAATACACAGGGAGAGCCCGACGCGCAGGGAGATCGTGCGCCTCGGTGGATAGCCCTGCCCACATAACTCTCCCGGGCGCGTTGTCCGACCCGATAAAAAACCCGAAGACATCTGGAATTTTCTTAGCCACTTATGCACTGTTACGCGCTCGCTTCGTCTCTCTTCTCTCTCGCTCTCGTCTCGCGTAGGCTCTTAGCGAAGAAGAGAAGAGCACTTTGCAAAAAAACAAATCTAAAAAGTAGAAAATAACAAAAACGTTGTAACAGCTATATAGCCTTTCGTCTGATGTGTTTCTTTTTTTGTTTTTTCAATTATTTTTCATATCCGTCCATCAACGAGACCATTCGCACATAATGCATCTCTTTTCCTTGGCTTTAAGAGCTGAAAAATCTTTCTCCTTTTCAAACAATCATTATATTTAGCACTATGACCCTCGGAACTGTCTCAAGGATTTATCGAGACAGTGAGCCACTTTGTGCAACGCCCAGTGACGCTTTTTCTCGGTGCACTTTTTGTCGAGCTCTCGAGTGAAACGTTGAGCGAAGCCTGATGAAAGTTTTCGAGAGTTTCCCTCCAAGGCTCAGCTGTTGGGAGACTCGGGTTTGCCATTTCGTAGCTCTCGGCTCATCTCGCGACTAAGTCCCGATAGCCTGGCGCGTTTACGGTAGGTGCGCGCATGTCGTACTCCTAAGGGCGAACACTGCTCTGCTCGGGCCTTGCCTCTTGGTAGTTTGTGCCTTAGCGGCCGGCGACGCTCCCGCCGCCGCCGCCGCCGCCGGTTTAATGGGGCGCGGATGTGTGCTCCTGGGGGTGTCGCATTCACCGTACGGTGATCGATCACAAGCTATCCACCCTTGGCTAGTCCGAGTTATAATAGTACGCGTATAAAACCCGACCTCTCGATCGCTTTCGCCCCGCGCACAACCTTCTCCTATACACACTCGACATTCTATGCCCTACGATGACAAGCGTGTACACGAAAACTACGATTAAAGAGACTTTTTCTTTCACCGAGCGAAAAATATCTACTGAAATTGATAACTATAATACACAGGGAGATAAATACACCTTTATAAAAAAACAAGTATATTATAAAACTACATTGTTGTTATATGTATTATAGCTCCTACATACGTTAATTTACTTGTGCGGAGATATATATTATTCAATGCTTTTAATCAAATCGTATCAAGTATAAATGATGATCAAGAATAGTTGTTAGTTAGCTAAGGCGATCGTAATTTCACTGAGTGTACTAATTCAAATTTTAAAAAATAGTATTTGTAATAGTATTTATATCTGTTTGGGGAGAAAATGTTCATTTTACTCGGAGTTTTCACTTCTATTTACTAACGATGGTTGAATTAACTTACATTTTCTCAGTGCATATTTTATTGTTATAGTAAGCTGTGTCAATACTATTTAATGTATTTTTTTTTTCAAACCTATGACGGTAAAAAAAATATTTCCCTTGATTTTGTCGGTATCATATTTTTTGCAAGTGCGATATAATTACAACCATTACCGAACCCGTTTTATTAATTTGTAAAAAGCGTATTTGTATTTTCGGGAGATTTTTAAAAGAACGAATAAAATTCATCTATCTCCGCGATGATAATTTTACGCAAACGATCTCCTTCTTAACAAATAGCATTTCTTACCGATCAATTATTCCCTTCCAGGCTCTCCGCGCCCAAGATAGTTACGGTGTTGTTGTACTCTTTTGCCCTTATCCACAAAGTGAACGGGCTGTTCGAAATCGATTTTGATTAGTAATAGCGGTATTAGTGGTAGTAATAGTGGGACAGTGACCGAGACACTCTGCCGAGAGGAGGACGGCCGAAGGGAGAGCACGGCCAAGAGCGATCGACAAGCACGTAAACGTAATTTCACGCCGCTGATTAAGGACGAGGTAACGAGCGAGCCGTGAAATTTCGGGTCGTCGGGAGTTCCCGACGACGGGGAGGACTACGTTCACGACTGCGAGACTACGACGACGATCACAGTGGCAATATACAACTGCGATTACACAAGACTCTGAGACAACAGGGGCCCATTGTCTAGTATTGATCGGATCACTTCAGCAACATCCCTCTCAGAAATCCCGTCAAATTATACACCGATCATGAGTGTGTATCGAGGGTGTGATAATGACGATTCCGGAGCTATAATGGAGCTGCTCATGTAGCATGACTCGTATCTGTGATAGATCGCCGATAATATCGATCTTCGCTCACCTCAAATCCCAACAGTCAACTGCTTGAACTTGAAAACTCTTTCGATACGTTGCGCGCCTGACGCCACATATATTTATCATACATTTCGTTGACTCCACTAATTTTTGTATTTATTTTCTGTATGATATGTGAAATTAATATACAAATAAGTGAAAAATCTATGATTACGAAAAAAAACGTGGCTGAAGTGACGAGGAATGGTTCACATGTAGTTACAAATATTGTGGAGACGACAGTCGCAACAAATGCCACATTCTCTCGTGGCTATATACTCGTCACGGAATTCGTCGCGCTCGGCCGAATATATAAACACGCATTCTCAAGGGTATCTCCGCCAGTTTTCTTATGTTCTTTATTTCGTCATTATAGCACGCATCGTACGCATTCCGCTATTCGATGGGCCTCGCATATATCGCAACATTGTACGACATTGTTTGCGCTTATATAGAATTGCATATGCCGGGCATGAAGTTGCCAATGCAACTCGATATAACCACGTGCAACATCGGGCAGCAGACCAGTGGAGTGAAGTGGCGTGAAGGCTGCGGTAATTCGATGCTTTTAATCGGATTCTGGTGCGACTTTATTCGGTTTACACGCATATATAGATATTCATATGCGTGTAGAAAAAAAAGAAAAAGAAAAGAAGAAATACTGTTGGGTACATGTGATAAAATGTAATAAAGTAGATCTATAAAAACTGGGTATTTATAGTGGTCATCAAAGTTATGTATATAATGATGGGAGAGTGCGCTTAAAATGGATATGTAGATCGGTGATGCGGATATAATCGGTGGAGCTCACTCGATTCTCGTGTGTATACCCTCCTTACGTGGCTGAAGCAAATTATTATTGCGAGCACTTCGCGTTCGTCCCGTTATCCAGCAGCAGCAGCGGCAGCAGTTCTCGTCGATGTCGTCGTCATCGTCAACGTTGTTTTCGTCCTCCGCGTCGCCAACTCGAGAGTCGAGCCTGCGTGTGCATAATCGCGTGCCGGGTACCTCGAATCTCGGCGTAAATACCGCGCGAGCCCCAACCGCATCGCACGCGTGCATGCATCGTTTCAGTCGACGTGCAACGTAACCTGCCCGACGAATTATAATTCTCCTGTATACCGCAACGCTCTGTGTCTTGGTACCACCCGAGCCCCATACGTCTACACGAACGTAGCTATTAACCCTTGGCAACGATATCAGCAAATTATTGCCAACATTTTTTTTTTTTTTTTCAACCGCAACAGTTGTGCCAGTCATTGACACGCAAAGCGCCCATGAGATTTTAGAACGTTTAGAGGGGGAAAAAACTGTTTTTCTTTCGCGTTGTTTAAACATTCTAATCATTGGGTTAATAAAGAGTTTGTTAACCCAATGAAGATAACTTAAAAAAATAAATAAAACATTTTTTTAAACAATAAGGGAAATGAATCAGAGTTTCATAAAATTTTAATGGCACCGTCGTTTTTTTATATTAACTTCTGCACCTTCGCACATTTCTATGTTCCAATCTAAAGCTTCAGTTGATTTTGTTAAATTTCTCAAAATTAGAGGAAGCTTGAACTCGTCGAATTGAAAATTGCTATATAAGATTTAAGTATTGTTCATCTCTACAGAAAATAAACATACACGCATGTACATTTGGACATCTTTTTAATCCACTCACTTCGATATTTTAGAGTATTTTGTATAATCGGACGCGAAAATGGTTGACAAAAAATGGTTTCACGGAACGTCTACGCGGTATTTTGATATTTACATTTTTGTTGAACTTGAGCAAAGAGAGCAGCTGCTCGCCCATCACAAACGCGGTATTTTCCAAATTTCATCAATCTCTAACTCAAAACAAATTATATGATTGACTTTAAAAATTAAACAGCGTGTGTAAAACATATTTAGTCATACCATGAACTCAGATTTCTCTGATTAAACGAAAAATGTTAATTTGGCGTTTCTCTCAGGCAACTCGATTGCACTCTTCATGCATTCGTTGCAATAAATAGTATGTGATAAGCGAGGAAAAGAGCGACGATCGTGGAGTGCAGTGATTCGCACTCGCGGCATTCGTAGAAAGTGCAGCACGAGCGGAAGGCGAGTGCTGTCGTGGTACTCGTGCGATTAACTTCCCAACCTGCGTATAATGGTCGGTCTCTCGCACTAGTATCGCCAACTACTAATACATAATAGAAAAAGCCCGTAAAACGTGAAGAAACCCTGAAAATAGCCCAACCGGAAAATCTACATTATTCTCAGTGTGCAAAAAAAAAAAAAGTGCAATAAACGAAAAATAAAATGTCATCGCGGACGTCCCTATTCCTCGCACCCCGTGTTTCTACGACAGGAGAAAGAAGAAAATAAATGTAGCTCAAAAAGAACACAGCCACACTCAGCGCAAATGGCGAAAGATAAATAAAGACGCAATCAGAAAGAAAGACGTAGGAATCGAGTGAAAGAAGTTGCGTTCGGCGCGATAAATTTTACCTTTGATTTTAACGAGACGCCACCTCGAGCGTAGGAAAACGATATAACATTCGATATATCGGGTTACTATTATACGAGAGGACGAAGAGAAGAAGCGATGCTTCGCTACCGGCGGAACGTGCGGCGCGCGGCGCGCGGCTTACGGAAAGGCGGAGTTTCGCAGCTTCTTCGTTGCGCTGTATCGCAGCGCACGACCAACTACGACAACTACGATGACGACGTACCGGAACCCTCAGCCACACCGCCGGGAGATCGACGGATATTTACACGACTCCGTGTAAACGTCGGCTCGAGTTATATCTGGCCGGGGTGATTTATTGCGAAATAACAGGGCTCTGCGAGAGAGTGTCCGGGCACACAGTGGGCCCCGCTTCACCCTACCCCCCCCCCTCCCCAAATCCCTCGTTGTTACCTTTCTTCTCTCTTTCGACGTCTACGCCCAACACTATTCGCTCAAACGTATACAGCACAAATCTAGTATTTTGGCTGAGCACCATTGGCCTCTGTACTTGCACTTCTTTCGTCTCTTGTTCTTCATTTCCTTTGAGCGTAGGTAAAGACAGGCAAACGAGAAAAGAAGAACGGAACAGCAGTAGTGGGCTAAGTGGTGGACAATACCGATCGTGTGGACACCCACGAATTAACCTGAACGTCGGGCAGCGTCGCTTCTGCCGACGTTACGTTTTTCTTCATGGTAAATTCAATGGAATATAGCAGTGAGCGAGAGTGCACGCAGCCAACACCATGACCTGCGGAAAGATATATACCTGGCGGGGTCAGGTCACTGGCCTGGATAGAAGCGCTCAGACAGGCTGCAGTCTATACTATAAGTTAAGTGCTTCAAAATCGATATCTTTGTGGATATTGTTTTCAAACGAGACCTCAATCTCAATTCTTCAGGCCACTGGCCGTTTGAATAGTCGATGAACTTCAAGACACTCTTCTTCTTCTTCTTCTTCTTCTTGGAATTACAGGGTAGGCGTGCAGGTTCCGAACGCCTCTTAATTTCCTATAATCGTTAAGATCGTTTTCCGCGATGCATATTCTGAAATGAAGAACGGTTATATAATTTCATTCCTGGCCTTATTTGTACGCTAATTAAACAAAAGTATGTGATTGGCGGGCCAAAATCGTTTACAGACAGACAGTTTTATCAATTTTTTTAACGAGTACCTGTATATTATTTGGTTAAATGGACAAATAGAGATTTTACATACTTCCTTCAGTAATTAATTATGGGATATTATGTAACACAACAATTACTCCTAATGCATATATTATTTGTAACTACTTATAATAACGTTTTTCCATTCGGTCAGTTCAATTACTTGGAAATCTTGGAAGATAGTTACAGAATTCGAGGGAATTCCCATGAATCAGTACGGTAGTAAAAACAGTTACACGATAATTTTTTGAAAAATCAACTTAAGTAATGTCTAAATTAATTAAGTTAAATATTTGTCAAGACAATCTGGTAACGAGTTACAAAAACCATACCTAGAACTGTCGAGTAAATGGATGGGACGAATCCGGGTGGAGTACGGATTTTCACCATGTATACGCATGCATAGATTTTTACATTTTCATAAACAAAATACATTTTTCAGTCTGAATAACTAAAATGAGGAGTAGTATGAATTAAAAAATATCCCTAATTATGAATTCCTACATAAACTTTGCCGAAACGATGGAAATATATTAGCGGAGATGGGGAAGAGTTGAATAAAAATATATTTCACATAATTTTTTGGCTGAATAACTCTAAATTATCGTCTCTCCAAAATATAAGCGTACATTTTTAATTACTGCACATTGTTTTTTCCAAGGAGCTTTTTATTGCTTTTCTACTCCTAGAAATAGAAGCTTCGCTTTATTTATTTTTTTTTTAATCCGATTCATTAAGTGATTTCTATTAAACGTTATTCAACGCAGTCTGGAACGAAGCTTTAAAGCGATATATAGGAATGTGGAGTCGATGGATGAGGCGAATAGGGGCACAGTACGTATCTTCAATGCTATAGATACACGCGGGGAAGCCTAGACGAGACTGGAGGGTGCACGCGGCCGCTCATAAAATCGAGGTTGTAGGCGAAGGCCAGTAGCGGTAGAACGGCAGACACTGAGCGATGCCGGTGACAAGCGGGATCTCCCGTTCCCCGTTTTCTCACCCCCTTTGCAAGAGCTATGTGTTGCCCGTCGTTCGGCTCGCTCTCTGCACACCCGCGCTTCCTATTCTCCGCGGCCGGAGCAGCAGCAGCAGCAGTAGCAGCAGCAGCATACCACTAGCCCGCTCGTTCACCACCACCCGACGCTATTACTCACCCGACTCCACCGAATACCATTCAAAGTTCGAAACCGCACGTTCGCGCGACCCAATTCCCCGTCTCGGCCACCTCGTGATAGTCAGCTGTTTCATTGGTCGTCTTGCGATCGATTGCCATCGAAATTTCAAATATTATCCTAGGTCAATACGGAGATTGATCGCTAAAAATACCTCTTATCATGTACATTGAGAAAAAGGATGTAAAAAAACGTCGCGAAGCAGAACAATCGACTAGCCGCATGAATCATAAATCCCGTCGGAACGATTTTGCAGTTCCACATCCTTAATATTCGTCGAGGGATCGAAAAACAACCGAAAGAAATTTTATTCGCTCGCGAATAACCTTGAAGAAAAATAACAAGGACTGATAACGCTGCCACGCGCAATATACAAAGCATCTTATCTTGCATAGGTAAATTCACATATTTCCGAGCATTCATAGCGCTCGAATATTCAAGCAAAGATGCTCGAGTTCACACGACACACATTTCGAATAGCTAAAGTTGAGAGTTGTGCACGACACCGATGAGAATCAGTAGATTCGGATGAATGACGGACAACACTCGAAGTACATAACCTATTTGTGTGATAAAAGCGAGGAATAGCCGTGACAGAAGGGATATTATTAATCCTATCCTCAAATTCAGCCGCCAATTCGATTCACCGGAAGTCGCGTATTCAAGTAGACGAGTGTAGTGCGAATGGAAGAATCCTCCTTGTAAGCCGTCGGTGTTTCTGGGGGCCAATGCGGCAGTGTTCTGTGCGCGATATCCGTCGACGGTATGAAAAAACCCCGAGCGACTAATACAAACTCTCAATCAAAAATGTGTACAAAAATGTATATACATATATTTAAAACGAATGAAAAAAAAAAAAAAGAAAAAAGCACGAGATTGTAGGTACAGCCAACTGAAACAGCAGCAAGCAGGAGCAGCAGCAGCAGCAGCAGCAGCAGCAGCAGCAGCAGCGGAGAAACGTAGCGCGGCCACGAGCGCCGGAGCCGAGCGGGAAACGTAGCAGCAGCGCCAGAGGGAAGGCTGGCTGAGCGTAGAAACTGCGAGAGAGCTGCGCGCGCGCGCGTGCGTTCTCGAGTCTCTCCACTCCGCTCGACGAAACTCCGCGGTGTGGATGGGAGCGAAACTGACGAAAGTGAGAGGAAGCGATAGTTCGGAGTGTTGGGGCGAAGGAGAAGCGGCGGAAAAGCACGAGCGTGAAAGTGGGAGAGAGCAGAGCCGAGCGGGAAGGAAGGCACGAGAGAGGGAATAAGATGGTCAGGTACGTTAGCGAGAGAGAGAAAGCGAGCGACGGAAACCCGGGGAGCTTTCCATGTGTCAGTGTAGCGATGGCGGAGGTCCACTGATGCGTGGAGCCGTCGTCGTGGCGCCACCGTCGCTGGGCGGGCAAACGGCGCATTGGACGTGCTCGGTGGGCGTGGCTTGCGTGCCTCCCACTCCCTGGCGGTGCACCGCGGTGATTGACAGTTGGCGAACGACTGCGGACGGCGCAGGATCTAAACGCTAGGCGCGCTTCCACGCTCGCTCGCTCCTTCGCCGGTTTACTCCGTGTACACCGCGTATACGGTACATCGCGCGCGCCACCCGGTTTTACACCCGCCACACATTACGTTTTTCGGCGATAACGCGCGCCCCCGCGAGATCGTAGTATCCTCATCATCGACCGCGTTTAACGTCGTTTCGGCTCTGCTTAACAGGGCTATTCGTTGCTCGCTATTGCAAACCCCGACGTCGACAGGTTTATAACAATAGTCCTCTTGTAACACGACCAGTCCCATTACTACTCGATACGCTAAATTACCGTGCTTCGATAATCGAGTGTTAATAACGAGTGATATAACGAAGGTACACGCGCGCGCGGATATCTGTCATCTGTGCATCGGGATATAACACGACTGACATAAATAAAGACACGGACAGCCCTACCGTGTAATACCTGTGTGCGTGTAGTTAATTGATCTTCGATTATATATTATATATATATATATATATATACATACACACAACAAATCCCTCGTGCTCGTCGGTTCAAGTACATATACGCGTGTTACAATCGGAAGTTCGCGTTACGTTACTATATTTCGTTCGGGATTAAATAGCGTCAGTAACGTGTGTATCGTCTGTTAAACCTAACAGCATTAAGATCAATTGTCATTGGGAAAGTGTCGAGATAATTGCTGATACCGGAGATAATCGTCGTTACCAATTTTTTTGTTTCTTTTTCGAGCAAGAAAACTGAAAAAAAAAAAAAAAAGAAAACATAATCTCTCAGTCGACGTCGTTAGATTGAAAACGACGTTTTATCGGAGAGTCTCGAATTTGGCAATCGAGAAATTCATTTCCTTGGTCATAACGCGCCGAACGGACCTCGTGCTCGCTGCCGGCTGCTCGTAGCCTCAGAGCCGTGTATATCCCCCCACCCCCCACCACCACCACACGACACTCACCACTACGAACTACGGGACATCGGCAAAGCTTCGGGCCTCTACCTAAATCCCCTCTTCGATACAACGCGCGCACTATCATCAAAAAGGAGGATGTATATCTCGTGTGCACAGTGACATCGTGATATTTGGTGTTGTATTTAAGTGAGATCAATCCGCGAATCTATCGTCTACATATATATCTACCAATATATATGTACAGGGTAAGAGACGCGGCCGGGTTTTAGTTATATTCGTACGACGACACTTGCCACGCGGTTTGACAGGTAGATATTGTTCAGTGACAGTGCGCGGGACAGGCAAGAGTTTCCTACATTCACATCCATATATATATATATACGTATACGTGTATATATACGAATATACAACACAAGATTACGGGAGCAAAAAATATATCGGTCGCGAGTGATTTTGATATACATCTTTTTCATCGAATAATAAATAAATAACGTCCGATACATACGAATACACGTGGATTCGTAAAGAGTAAAATAATCGGAGATACACGAAACGATATACGATATTCCACGAGGCAGCGCAGCGAGAGACCACGTGCCACGTTACATCCGACGGATTAGTCGCGCGTGACGTACCAAAAACCTCACGTTTTTGGTAGAATCATTGGAAACTTGAGAGAAAGAAGTAGCGAGAGCCGCGAGGATGAGGAAGCACGAGAGCACCAACTCCTCGCGAGCGACGTTGCAGTGCTGACGCCGGATTTTCTCTAAAGTATAAACGATCGGGCTTCGAACGAGGAAGCGAAAGTGGTGTTACCAAGTGCTTGTATAGGGGATTCGACGATCATTCACCATTTTATTAATATAACCACTGAGCGGACATAACCGGAGATATAAATAATTGCCGGAGGATCCGGTGGTGAGATCCCGGGTCGTAGGTCGACCGGGAGGAGGAGGAGGAGGAGGAGTCGGTGCCGGCCGACCACCTCGCGAACTTGCAAAATAAACGTCAAGTACATTTATTCGAGAGAGTCTCCACTGACAGATTAGCCGGCGAAGAAACAACGGAACAGTAAAAAAGTATATATCAACTGTATATATACACCTTCTCTGCTGTATATCTATACATATACAACGAAAAGTACACGTTTGGAAAAGTGAGCCGAGCTAAAATAGGGAGAGACTAAGAACGGTTTTAAAGTATTGCCAAGTACGAGAATAATAAAGAGAAGAGAGAGAGAGAGAAAAAAATACGAAAGAACGAAGAGTAGAAGCTCGAGGGTGTCAAGTGTGAGGGCTCTTCGTTACTGTGGGAAAATACAGCCGCTACGGTGGCTCAGCACGCAGAGTTCCCCGGCGCGGCCAGGGCGTTCATGGCGCAGCCAAGGGTACGTGCATAATACACACATTAACTAGTACTAAGAGACCATGGTTTTCCTTTTTTTTTCCTATGAATGTCTAATAGCAACGAGATAACGGAAAATAAGAAAAGAGTTGTATTTAATTATCGTTTCATAAGTGTGACTATTACTGTAGGGTAGAAACGAGTCGTGCGCCTGTCGCTGTTACTTTTGTGATATATAACGCGTGGCTCGAGGCTCCTCGCGTGCCCCGGGGATAGAAAAAAAAAAAAAAAGAAACGAATTCCTTCCTTTACAGTGTCATATCCATACGATCCACGCATAAAATTCTTCGTTACTGCCTCGTCTGCAACATTCAGACGAGTTACGATAAAACGTTTATTTCACGCTCGCGACGCAACTCGCGTAATAGTTCAATGAAAATTTCGTCGATCGTTCGAGCGGTGTTTACATTCGTGGATTAGGGAATAAAAGGGCAATCGTCGCGAGAAGAAGGGAGAATGCTTGGTTTTATGCGGCGAGTCGACCGCTGCGACCGACAGACGTTTGCTATTGTTTTGAGAGTAGAAGAAAGTGCTCGAGGTTATTCGGGGGTGAATGCTGTTGTATATACGCAGGACGTTCGTGCACGCGACGGGATTTAGTCGGGCGTTATAATTGAATTTCGGACCTCGATCGCGCATCAATGAACACTGAAATAATAATATGATCGACGGGTGACAACACGGACACGACGGACGAACGTACTTCTTCGCGTGCCTCTCGCTTGAGAGCTCGGGCCCTCGGGGGACACGCACGTGCGTTGTGTTAAGAATCGTTAGCCGCTTGTAAATACTATAACCCATTACGCACAGCGACAACGAGTACGACACGTTGATGACGAATCAATGAGCGAATTGTGAGTGTTGGCCCGACGCTCAGAGAGATATACGAGCCGCGAGTGTGTACACAAACCGCGACAATAATAACAGGGCACCGGACATGAACGCTCATTTTTATTTCCCAGTCAATGAAAATTTTCGACGGAAAATACATCCGAATTTCCGCAATTCCCGTTCGGGCTTCTTCGACTGACATTTTCCAGACCGGTAGAGTGATTTTCATCACGTGTGACACGCGGTCATGAATATTAAGTAGCACGTCAATCATGCGGGTTAAGCATTCCTTGTAATAACTGGAAAATAACGAGTGAGAGGATTTGCCGTTGTGCTTGTTAAAGGTCACTAAGATTTTTGTGACAAAGCGAGCGCATTTGTGTTGTGAATTTGCTGCTACTGAAACTTTATCGCTAACGCCAGTTAAAATAGAATCACAACATCTATTCCATTGTTTTTTTTTTTTTTTTTTTTTCTTTTCAATTACCGCCTGGGCTTCATTTACTCAAGTTCTCAGTCCTGCATATTGATTTTCATAACGAGACACATGCATTTATGAATATTAAGTAGGCGACAATCGTCCGGTTTAATTATTCGTTGTAATTATTGCCGAATTATCGACGACAGTTATTAAAGTCATTTATTTATAAACCAATGAGATTGTTGCCCCCGAGTGAATTTATCTTGAGAATCCGTTGAAATTTTTTCAAGTACAAACCGAGTTTATTTTATTTGCGGTTTTAAATCCTCTGTATTGATTTTCATTATGGAGAATAGGGAGAAATCCGATCATGAATAAACAGTGTAGTAGATTAGTCGTTGGTTGTAATAATTGCCGAATTTCAATGAGAGAATTCAAAGTCGGGCTTTTAAAAGTCCTTGAGATATTTGTCGCGGCGTGAATATTATCTTGAAACTTTGTTGCCGCTCGTCGAACGCTAGCCGTCGCTTCGCGAACGCCCGGCACCGGTTGCAGAGTCCTACCCACGGTACTCAACGGTCAGAAAATGTAATACTGTGACACGGGATTGTATTCGATACGGTGCACGCGGCATATCAGTCGCGAGCCTCGTCGCACACCTAAAACGATAAAAGAATTTACACGAAATTATAAGGTTTTATCTGCGATCTCTTGGGTCGATAAGCCAAACATCCGTGCGCGACGGTGACTAAGGAAACTTGGGACAGAGGAGGTGTACTACTACGATTACACAGTGTATTACAATCGCTGCGAGGGCTATTTCTCGTTGCGAGTGACGTCACGTTTAATACGCGTGGATTAATCGTCGCGATATCGGGAATCAAGTAATTTTCGCTCTAGCGTTAAATATAATCACTGATAAATCTCGTTGTTTTTATCGTTCCGTGTTAAATGCAAGCCACGTTACGTATACGTTACGAGCAAAGTGACAAGTGTGACACACCGATGACAGCTTCATTCACTGTTATTTATTGTTTTTTTTTTTTTTTTAATACAAAATTCTTTGGGAAATATGACAAGTCTGGTGTGACTGCCGTCGGAGACACGTCGACATATGTTTTCACTTGGTTCTCTCAATTCGCTCGATAGAGTGCCACGGAATAATTCAATAAAGCACCGATAGTGATTGAAATTGCGAGTTCCTCAAATATATAACAAATGAAATTATGAAATTTCGGTGTTGGTTTATAATTGATAGGTAGAGAGCAATCGTTGTTCGTCGAGGAAGTTAAATTTTCATTGCGGAATATTCGTGAGTTTCTCTGTGGATTTTCGGTGCGATTGAATTAAGAGAATCGAAGAAATACCGGAAAATTTTCAACCTCTCACCTCGAGTTTCCCCGTCGGAACTTTGACATGTCAAATAGTCTCCCAGTGACGATGAAAATGTCGATTGCAAAGTGAACTTCGTCACGAGATAACATTGTGTGGAAAATAATCGATAAAACGAACGCTATTTAATTTGTTAATTCCGCTATTTCTTTGAGGCACTTAGTAAAGAGACAGAATATTCTTCGGTACAAGGTACGCGCATTTTACTGCTCAATTCTCCGGTATTTGACGCGAGGGTTACCGTTTTGTGAGGCGGAAAAAAAATATGAGAAAGTGAAAAATAAGAAGAGAAAATGTTCTCGCGTGTTGAAGCCGATTTCGCGTGCGCCAGCATTTTTGGGTCGTTGTGTAGGGATCGGGAGGGGTGATCGCACACAACCCTGCCGAAGATGCGTGCCGCGGGCCCCATAACGTCGAAACAACGGAAGAAGAAAGACCGAACGTCTAGCTTTTCTAAACGAAGATACGAAGTCTTGTACTATTGCAAGTCGAAATATCTCAGGTGTCTAAACATTCACAACTGTGTATTTTTTGTTGTAATCAAATTGTAACGTAGCTCTATTTATGAGCGTAGAATAAAATTAATAATCCGTAGTCAAAATTTGTATATAGAAGCAATTTAACGTTGGGCAGAAAAAAAAATTGTGTCAGCGTTAAAACCACCAAGACGATCGTTTGCATTTTCCAAGACAAAAAATTGGGTGATTTCACCTTCGAAAAGGTATAATCGTGCCATGTGTTCAATCGATTTTAACTGAAATATTCTCCAACCCTGGGAATAATTGAGTTTAACACGACAGACTGATATTTAGTTGAGGAGCCATATCATTAATATCCTTGCGCCACGAAATCGTTGGTGTTCCGTCTAGTTTCGTGATATGCAAAGGTGATCGTTGACACTCCTGGTACAATTTAAAAAAAAATTGTTATCTCGTGTTCCCAGGTACATCACGCATATGAGTCTGCCGAAGGTATTTTACCTTTAGACAGAGAAAATCAATATTCAATCAATATTCTGTAACAATGATTCGAAACATAAAAGTTTGCCCAACCGTCCATTATTTCATAATTTTGTGAATTAATATTAACGAACCTAACCTTTTTGTTATTCAAGAAAAAATTGTGATTGTTTTGCGCACGAAAATTTATAACCGTGATATATGTGATAATTCTTTATCCCCGAGGATAACCGAGTTTAGAATGACAGAAACGTTCGTCTCTCGAATATTTAAAAAGCGTGGTTATTATCATTGTTAGGGCGCGAAATCGTTGGTGGTTTGCTCTTTCGAGTCTCGTGATATGCAGAGGAGATCGTTGACTTTTCTGGTACAATTTAAAAAAGGCGGCTGTCCCGTATCGTTGGGATCATCACGCAAACGCTTGTTAGCCTGTAAGAGGCTCATGTGTTTCTCAAATGTCAGCGTCAATCGAAGAAATAATGAACAGTTCTGCCTCTCTGCGTTTCTTTTAACTTTTTCAATTCCCTCAAGTTTTCGACATGTACGTCAGCAGCCATAATCGTAGCGGCTATTCCAGAGAGTGAGAGAGAGAAAACGTATCCACACGCGGGTGTCACAATCTTAGGAACGAGATCGCACAGAGCCGATAGACTTTTGCCTACATTCTAGTTCGCGTAGTTGCACTCGCGTTAACCTCGGCCGATTGATCTCGCTCTCACTCTGCTTTCGGGATAAACGTCGAGGACGTAATCACGCCGTGTGTTCCTCGGAACCGTCGCTCTCCGTCGTCACAGTTGTAGATCCACAAAACGACTCGAGTCGAATAACACGAATATAGACCTGAGGATAAAAAGTGGCGCGGAAAGCTGACGGCGACGCGCCGGGTTAATTCGTGTCGTGTGTGTTGAACGTGATCGTGCTGGCACGAGCTTGCCCTCTCGCTCGTTTGTTTCCGAGATTCCGTGAGTCGTGAATGCCGGCTCGGCTCTCGGGTTTGTCGTTTGTGCGCAGCTAGAAGTTCGGAAGAATGTGAGACGGTAATTAGTGGCCATAAGAGTGTCTAACGCTGGACCAACGCGATTGTGAATGTCCGTTTGTGTTGTGCAGTCGCTGGATGTACACACTAAGTAGGCATGTGTGCCTCATAATTTACTCTATAACTATATATACGCGGAGAGAAGAAGTGAATTGCACTTTCGAATTGGCCCAAGCGACTCGACTAGAGTTTCGCGTACACAACACACTGGCCTATCGCTGCTACTGTGTGTCTGTCCGTCCGATTGCGCGCGAAGCTGTGTGTACTGTGCGCTGCTGTCTGGCGGTTCTACGTACGTTACGCGCGTCGAGAGCGTAAAACGCTTGAGGCAACTTATGCGCTCTCGCCTTCTATCATTCGGAATCGTTGCCGCGATAGATAAAGAGGGAAAACAGCAACGACAACGAGCTATATAGCATCCAGCACCAGCAGCGGCTTTTATTCTACATCTACAGCATGGGCTAGATAGACTTCCTAGCGGGCTCGTGCGCACGCGTACGTTTAAAATATTCCGCCGCGCGCGCGAGAGAAGCCCGCGTCGAGTGATATCTTCATAGGTGTAGCGCAGGCGGCGCGCTCGTAGCATAGACCAGCGGTGAACGTGAATTATTGGCGATGCCTTTTTCCTTTAGCCTCGCGTGTATCTATATATATATATATTTCTCACTATGCCGTCGCGGCAATTCGAGTTTTCATCGAATCTCTACTGGCTACAATTCTATACTCTATCGGCACCTGTTGTATTATTGCGTAGATTTATTAGTGTTGAATATAAAAGTGACGAATGCTCGCCCTGTGCATAATAATTTATCTCACGAAAAGAGGGACGATTTTCCTTTTTTTTTCTGACGGACATATATCTACCGGAAATTTATTACAGGGAATTGTTTGCTTCACGCAACTTAGCGACATAATTGAACTCTGCACATACGTAATTAACAGAGTTATTTTATAACGAAGGTTCGATAATTAAGCATCATGCAAATTTATACTGTTTCGGTTATCGACTTATTGTTTCATCTATAGCCAAAGATTTTATAGTATGGACACCTGTTGTATTATTGCGTAGATTTGTCAGTGTTGAATAGAAAAGTGACTGATGTGCATAATTTTTTTGGTAGAGGACTTTCGTTACGGGGACTCGTACAGGCATAACGCATACCATGGGGAGTCGGTGCTTGGTGGAAGACTTGTGGAGACTGGCCTAAGTGAGCCGTGTGCTTGTCAGCTTAATAAGCACATAATTGTAAATTCATAGGGTAATTAACAGTGATTTTTCGTCCGAAGGTTGGATAATCTTGGTGGCAGATTTAGGCACACAGTGGTATTTATAATATGCGTTTGTGTGTGCGCGTCGAGGCTACGACGACCGAGTCCCGGAATGATAATTAGCGTCACGCGACAACGAAACAGTCCATCCCGCATCTCCCGTGCGCTTTCATTTCCATTCTCTCGCTCTCTATCTTGCCGTCTGTCAGAACTATTTATGCAAATACCTCACTTATTCGGTCCTCGCATACAACGTCGCGAGCCCTGACAGACGCGTCCGCATATTATCACAGCGTCAATTGTTTTTTCTAAAGCGACACTGAGATTCTCTAGCCCGTTTCCTCCATAACCGAATTCCGGTTAACTAAATAACCGAAAGACAAAAGACAGACGGGGTGGCCGGGCGACAGGATTGGGCGCAATTATAACATTAATTGTCACATCTTTCTCGTCCGTTCAACTTCCATACAAGTCATGTCCGTTTCGTCATGCATCCTCTTATTTCTCTGTACTTGAATTCTCCATCCTTCCGGCCCACAAATGTACGCCGCTCGCTTCCCATATTTTATTTTCAAACGGCTTCACTTTTTTTCTTCTTTCTCTCTTCCGCCGTTGGAAGAATACGGAATAAGTACTTGTGCATTGGCCATATTTTCTCACGACAGTTTGGCTGTTGATGTTGCTGCTGCTGCTTTGGGTCACATGCACCACCTGTAGCCCGCTCGTTGCAATGAGATGATGCGTTGCCGCAGAAACTGAACAATGAGACGGAAAAGGGTTGCTCGGGATTCGTACGTTCGGGGGCAACAGTCCGGGAACGCGCGTTTCCCGCGCGTTTACGGGCGCGAAATGTATCATTAATTTCGTGAGTACCGCGTGAGCCTCTCACCGCGTATACACAGATATATATTTACGTGCAGCGATGTTCTATGCACCGTGCATATGTATATACAGAGAGTGAGAGAGAGAGGAGAGAAACGAGGTGTATACGAGGTGTGCCCCTCCTGCCTCTCGCACGACCCACTTTGCCAACGTTTGCGCGACCAGCAGCGCTCAGTGATGCCAGATGAGCGGGAAAAGTCCCGCGGAGGGACTTTTGACCCCCCACTCTGACGCCTGCAGGACAAATAAATCCCGCAGCCCGCACGGTCGCCCGTTGGCAGCCGGCTTCCCCCCACCCCTCGCTCACCGGCGACTTCGCTAATGTATATGTATATATATATATAAATTATATATATTATATACGCTATATTATATATTATATAATTCTTTTCTGTGCGGTTGGGCTCTGGACGAGTAAAACATTCAATGTTCCTTTTTTAATCGCTCGGGCACAGCATAAAAAAAAATTCTTTGACAAAAACAAAAACAAAGAATTCACCTCGGATCCAACGGACGACCTCATGATTACGAGTCACGAGCTCTACCGCTCCAACAACGGGGGTATTGTAAAAATCTACAAATTTATGGCCTATGGACTGGGCCATTTATGAATTGAAAAAACTTTTAATTCACATACGTAATTCGAGAAAAAAATACGTTACGGCTTAAATTGAACGGTGGCGTCGCGGAAAACAAAATGATATTCGATGATTATGCCATAATATTTGGGTTTAGAATGTTAATTGGATCTCGGTTAATTTTTTTCTTATAGATCATGAAATTCCGTAAATTTTGGTTATTCAGAGATCTCGGTACAACGAATCATTCCCAAGATATAGCTACTTGAGTAACAAATTGGAAAAATGTTGATATCTCGCGAATTGATGTTTAAAAAAAAATTTATCGAGGTCCAACTGACACTCTAAACTCAAATCTTACGGCATAATTATCGAGAATATTTTTTTTTTTTTCGCTGACGCCACCGTTCCATTTTAGACGTAATTTTTTCTGGAATTCCGTATATGAATTAAAACTTTTTTCAATCTATATATCGCACAGTCGACAAGCCATAAATTTGTGAATTCTCATAGGAAACCCGTTAGTGCAGTGGCAGAGGAGCTCGTGACTCGTAATCATGAGGTCGTCATTTCGATTCGAAGTGAATTGTTCTTTTTTGTTTTACAAAAAAAAAATTGTTGTGCTGTACTCGATCGACTTAAAAAAATAAATATTAAATTTTATGCTATTTGTTAAGTTTTTTAATTGTTGAGGGAGCAACAACACCGGAGGACAGATATAACCCATATCTGTCCCCCGGTGAACGACCGGTGGGGGTGGCTTTCCGCCACCCTCTACTACGGAGAAAAGGCGCGCGGGAGGACGAAGCCGCCGAGTGGGGGCGGGCGTAGGACTTTTCTACGGAAGAGCCTGGCATCATTGACCGGCACGGGACTAGCACGGTAATAATATCTGCTGGAGTGTCCGGTTAATGGGGTGCTTGGTCCGTCCGCATATATAGTATGTATACGGTGATTATCATCACCGGCTGTCGCATGGCCCACGAACTTTGCTCTAACAATAACATACGCGAAATGCACTGTCCCTCTACTTCTCGCTTGTTCTCGAAGGATATCCACTCTATTATAGTGTTATTAGCGTATCGAGATGCTGCGAGTGCCGTTCCCTATCCTCGCGACTTTTACAATCGATAGTCCTGGTCACACCTATGGGAACGATTTTATTTTATCGCTTGTTTTCCAGTGACACATGAAGTACGCATACGAAGTATATTACGAAGTATAGATATACGAAGTATAGATATAATCGTCGCTATTAGTAGCGTTAGTCGCATTTTTTTTCTCCGGAGTAAATCGACTATGGGAACCTGGAATTTTTGTTATTATATTTAGTCGCCGGCTGTTTAATTTTTCGATTAATTACACGGGAATTAAAAAAATGTAATCACGGCAATTAGGACTAATTGCTGAACCGGGTCATTAAATTCAGCATAAAATGAATTTATAATTAACAACATTATTTCTTCCATTTTCGTCGGCAATAATATTTAACGAGTAAATCAAAAGGTAATAACTATCTCATTCGATTGAAGTAATCAGAGGCTCTATTGAAAAGGAGGATTTTTAAACAAATGGATAATTATCGAGTGGTCATTGAAAACAAAAAACGGGATTATGTTATTTTCACCGAAAAATCGGAAAATGGAAACTTAATGTAATTTCTTAACCAATAATTAATTACTTACATGACATGTATGATGTTGATTGTTATGAATATAAATAAAAATAACAATTTTCTTTGCAATGTTGATTTCAGTACGATGATGGCGGGCTGCACGGGGGTTACCTCGAGGGTGCCGGCGGCGGTGGAGGTGCAGGCCTCTACGATCCACACGGCGCTGCACGAGGTGTACCAGGCCTCCACCATAGCCCGCACCTCGGGGGCATGGGACCGGCCCATCCCCAATATCCACCACCACCTCCCCAACCTCCGCAGCACGTACTGGCTGCGGCAGCGGCCGCCGCCGCATCCGCGGTCCCCGACGTTCACAAACGCGACAAAGACGCCATTTATGGGTAAGTTATGCAATTTCACATTTCCGTCCGTCATTGTTGACTCTGCCCACCTTCAGTTGCGTATTAAGCTAACAGATACAAGTGTAGTCTACACAAATACATGGAGGGGATAATTTGCAGACTACAGAAGGAGAGAAAAAAAAATATATATATATATAACAGTGAGAAAAAGGCTTCCGTTTCCAAGCTTGAAAGTAGTTATTTCGTTTTGATGGAAGCTGGATGGGAAATAAAAAATAATAATAATTATATTCACGACGTGAAAAATCTTCGATCTCATGCCAGTAACTCAGCCAATAGATTCTGAGACAATTGTCATAAAATTATGCGATCTTGGCAGCAGGAATAGCTTTTCGTTGTGTGTGCAGTCACTCACTCGTATACTCGGCACCTCGTTTGGTCGTTAATAATAAAAAGTCCTTTGCGACTCGGCAAGGAAAGACGCGTAATCGCGGGCTCGCTTTGAGGACCGACAATGTGCCATTTACGGTGACTGATTCGTGCGTACGCGAAAATTAATTGCACCGCGAGGAACGCGGCGCTCTTCCGAACGTCGTATCGGGCACCGCGATTGGGTTTCTTCTTTTTTCCTCGTCCCTATCTTTCTTCAGTTCTCGCTTACTCTTTCTCTCCTCCGGAACTCTTGTGAACGCTCTGCACCGCGGTGCAGAGACACTGTCGTAATGGAGACATCGCGACCGAGGGAGCCTTATCGGGTTATATGCACTGCCCGCTTTAACAAAGCGCCAGGAATTTCCCGCGCACATTATAACAACTTTGCAGCGAGTTGGATTAAACACATTCACAGTATTATCAAATTGTCAACTGTATCTTTCATTTCTATTTGAGCAAATTATATCAGCTGAAGTGTCAATAAGGTTATAATTTTAATCACATTAATCGCAATTTTTAAGAATTACATTGTACTTCTTTCTAATTAAAAAAAAAAAAACAAAATTTGAAATAGTGCATCAAATGCACTTTCAAAATTTGTACGCGTAAATGATTTTTCAATTATAAAATTGATATGTGAGATGCTGATGTATCTTCGCTATTTGTTAATTTTTGCATTATATTTAAACAATAATTGTTAATCCGATACGTTGGCCGTTAAAAGATCAATCAACAGCACAATATTTGCAATAATCAACATTTAATATATTAATTATATGAAGCTGCAATTAAGGAACAAGCGATGAAATGTGCGAATGGAGAAGGAGAGATTCAGAGCAGCAATGGGTTAGTGGTGGGCGCACCTGGAACCTGATTTGGTAACGGTTGAGAAAAGGGGCTCTCCATCGAGACAAAGAAGATGAGCAGAGAGAAAGAGAGAGAGAGAGAACGCGAGCAGGAGGAGCTCCTGACAAGCAGGAGCATGGCAGACCTTGTACTTATATTATAAGCAGGAGCCACGATGGTCGATAGCCGTTTGACGGCGCGTTATGCGCTGCGAGGGAGAAACCGGAGCGAGTGAGAAAAGAGAGACGAGAGGATCGGAAGGGGGGCGGCAAAAGAGCGCAAACTACGCGCATACAGCAGCCTCCCGTGATTTATCGTCGCAAGATGCCCCGATTTCTGGTATCCCCGTGCGAAACGGACACACGCGTGCGCCACCGAACGGGAGCTTATTATTTTCGGCTAACCTGCAATTTGTCCACTCGTCGTGTGCCCGGCTCATCGGGGTGTGCCCCTGTAACATTCTCGGAACGCCCGGATACATTCGGGCTCGCTGGACTGGCGCGCGCTTAAAAACCCTCCGAGGAACTTGAGGAGGCTTCTTCGCATACTCCAGAAAACCTGAGAATCTCGAATAGCCGCACCGAGACTATACAGTGTATATATTTCACTTTTCGATTCCGATGGACCAGACACGAAAATGGTATCCATCTTTGCCTTTGAATCAGAGTCGCGAATCTCTGGAATTTTATCAAAAAATCGGTTGTTCAATTGGCAAAAAGGATTTTGCGTATTCACACAATTGCCACAAAAAAAGTAATGTCACTTTTGGAAAAGTGATAAGATACAATTAATCCTTGAAAAATACCTTGTCTCTTTTCGATTAATCATTCGTGACATTTTTCTTCTTTTCAAGCATGTAATTATCTTTTTAGATACTGCAGGTTGTTATTATGGGATAATAACTGTGTGAAGATCAATTTATGATGCATTTAAAAAAAAAATAAAAACAGAGGGTTTTTATAGCTCTGTATATTGTATGTACTTAAAAAACTGTCGTATATCTGCTTTCAATAACTTAATAATAATTCTACCGGAAAATTGCCTTGCTAATTACACGGTTCACCGAATTAAAACCAGTTTGCACATTCCAGGCAAATTCACGTGAGGAATTTTCGATAATTGGCATACTTATTAATTGGGAAGTAAAAAGGCAAATATAGATTACAAGTTAACATATTAGCTTTCGATTGATGTTGAAAAAAAAACAAGAAAAAAAAATGTAACTCCTCAGTACCTGCATATAAAATATGCAATTTCGATGTTTTCTCGAGATTCGCGGCTTTCACGGTGGAACTTTCGAGCGCAAGAATAAATGCAGTTGTTGGTACGAATCGTTGATACAAGTTCGTTGCTGTGGAACCGGTTAATGTCCTTTCTCCGCGGAGCGAATGATCCTTCCGGGAAATTTCTCTTTTTCGCGTATACTTTAATAGCTATTCATTTAAATACAAAATTAATTCAACCACTGTAACAGCGAGTCGATACATTATTTTTAACGACCTTGGCTGCTTATTTTTAATCGTCTCAAATGCGTTGCCCACTCGGGCAATCTGTCTTTTTTCAAATTTATTTCTCACTCCATTCCTCTCTCGAGATGATAACATTTAATTCGCGGGCTCCGCACACTCTTGTCTTTGTTCTTATTTCTTCACGCTTTGGTCCACCCGCGGCCGCGGTTACGCTGATATATTTATTATCGGTGCCACGCGGAGAGTTCGTCACGACTTTGCACCACGGAGGTATCGGTCCATGCCCGACGCAAGAGATAATTGATAACCGCCAATGACTCGTACACGTCACGTGTATATTACATTTTGCTGCTGGGTATATGCATGCGAGGTCTCGGTCAGTGTCGCGAGTTCCACGAATTTCGACGATTCGCCTAATCAACCTAATTCCATATTTATATATCCATCATTTTCTGCATTTATTCGCGATTAGACTTATCGCTCTATTTAATTGGATCGGTGTGTGCGTGCGGAGAAGGAATCGTTGAAAATCATGGTTTCGCTCGATGAAACCTCGACGAGACTCTCTGGTTTCGTCGGGCGATGATACCACCTCACACCAAGTCCAAATTCACCGAGTGTGCTCGATGACGAGGAGTGTAAACGATGAAAAAGCAGAGGCGGTTCGGTGCGCGCAATGAGGGACGAGTACGCGTTCTCTTGGCTACGCTAGCTCGCTCGCGGAAACCACAAAACCGCACATTCCCCAAACAACGTTCAACGGCCAATCATATCATTACCTTTGCGGTCGCATCATCCTGACACCTTGTTTATCCGTCACCGCTCTCTATCCTCTCCGCGTGTAACCTACTCTATGTATACACGCGCACGTATCCCACATCGTACCGGCTATGTATATACATCCCAAATGTTCAATCGTTTATTCATCATCAGGATTCGTCATTCGGTGATTTCGAAATCTCATCTCGAAATATCTCACTGTTCTCGTGAAAACTTTCGCAGAGCCGCTATTATGAGTCACGATAGATACGTTTGCGGTGGAGCGTAACGCAGAGTCCCTCAAAATTGTTATTCCCACTTCAGGCCTTGAAAAAGAATTTAGCAAATTTTTTTGTCCCTGATAAAGACCTAGGGGGAAGTCGGCAAATTATTAAAAATTAATAACACAATAACTGATGATTTTGGCAATAAAAAAAATTTTTTTTTCTTAAGGATTTTTTCTTCGTTAACAGATATTACACAAGCACACTAAAGTTTAATTATAAAATGGGCAAATAAGGTTTTACATTTTGCTATGAAATTTTGATAAAAATCTTGAAACTTGAAAATTACGATTTCTGCATATGTGCGATTTATAAGTTTCTTTCACGCTACGCAGTTCATGTAATAAAGATATTATTACTCGGTCGCATCATATCTTGTATGAAGTTTTTCTCTCACGTTCCCTTTGTTTTTTTTTTATAAATCTTGTCTGCACGTAGGCATTCACGGCTATTTCCTCTTTCCTCAATTTTTGTAACGTGGCAGATTCTCTTTCATTCGACGTCCACGCGATTCACTCTACTTTGGCCGTTGCTGCTGGTGAACTTATCGCGCACGATCTCGCATTAAGGGCCTCGGCTGCTCGGCTTCTGTTCTGAGCTTCAAGTTCTCTCGCTCTCTCTCTCTCTCTCTCGGTACCAAGACCATTATTCGAAGAACCGGGCAAGGCCTCTTCGTTCCGAAGGTTATGCTGGTATGAGTAAAGGAAGATCGCTGTCAGGAAGGAAGTTGAAGCGAAGCGGCTACTACGAAGGAATCTCCAAGGCCGGCTAAGAAAATAAACAAAAGTAAAAGGATAGCTGTGGGGGAGTAGAGCAAAACAGAAAGAAAACCCTTTTTTTGCGAGCCGCTACCTCGTCGCTGTTATACCATACTCTCGCTTCGCGGAGTCGTTGTCGGCTGCCGACGAGTGTAAAACGCGTGGTGGCGGCACTGCTGCTGCTGCTGGCTACGTCAATTTGTCGAAATTCGTTCCGAATCGTTTTATGCCCGGGGCAAGCAGCGAACCGCTGCTGTTACTGTTTCTCGCCCTCGCTACCATGGGCACACATCTCCCAATGACCTTTTCTCCTCCCTCTTTGGAAAAAGCGCCAAGCGGAATGAGCATATAATGAAGTGCGCGTTGAAAGAATCTACCGAAAATGATACATGGAATTCCATCTTGTTTCAAATTCATGGTTGCTTCGCACGTGGTAAACCAGCAGCTAAGTCTCGGTATTTTTTAAATACAAGATTGTCATATCTTTCGAATTTTCAAAAAAAAATTGGAATTATCTTTTGTTAAAATCTTAACGTGATTAATAAAATATGTGCGACCATAAAATATGTCAGAAATATATACATATAGATATACTCGTGATTTATAAAGCAATGGAAATTTGGAATATAAAAGTTTTCGATACAACGCGCATTATTTTGATTGTTTAATTTTTTTTTCTTTCTATAAGTCATTAGGTTAGCGAGAATATCAATATTTGTTCAAAAATCTGGAAAAGTCAGGGAATTCCCCACTGAACATTACGTAGCAAGCATGACGAAATTTTTTATAATCAGACGAAAAGAAAAAAAAGAAAAATGATCACTACGTAAAAGGTCCAGCAGCGATCTTCTTATCCACGTCGTCTGCAGAGTGCGATGCAGCTCGATGGCCCGCGCGCGACACCAGCTAATCTTATCTTATCCCAAGATCATATAATGCTGCCCCTTCGCTCTTTCCCTTCATACGTTTGTGCCTGCGTATGTATTTTTGTCGCTATCGAGCTCTCGCACCGATGCGTCACAGAGAGTCGCTATAACTCGCCGGATTTCTGGAC
The DNA here is from genome assembly GCA_947507545.1 of Clistopyga incitator. NCBI lineage: Eukaryota > Metazoa > Arthropoda > Insecta > Hymenoptera > Ichneumonidae > Clistopyga > Clistopyga incitator. The sequence goes on from OX382175.1 coordinate 6,624,719, forward strand.
GCTCGTTTTGACGTACGTAAAGAAATTAGGTTTTACACGTTATTTCGCCTCTCATCTCCCTCGCCGGTCTTCAGCGAAACCGAAAACCCGGGCTAGAGTGTATCGAGTTACAGGCAAGAGCGTGGCAAGCTGTTGCTTCGAGAGTGAGAATTTATTTGCCTCGCAGTCGCACGTATCGTTCCCGTGTTATTCCCTGAAGAAGATGGAAGGTCGTGAGGTCCGGCAACGATAAACAGCTGCGCGCTGTGTTTCGACGGTGTATGGCCAGTGCGAAAGAGCGGGAGAGCGCGTACGTTGGCTTCCGTCGGATCGAAGGTTCCTTCGTCGGCGCAAAGTCCCGCCTTTTGCTTCTTACTGTGTTGCTCTTTGGTTTTCTCTTGCGCTCACTGCCCTCCGAATTCTCCAAGACCGGCGAGCTCCGCAGGACGACTCTCTTCGCTCTCTTTTTATTTTTCTCTCCGCTGTGTTGCCTGCAAGCCAAAAGAGAGTCTTTTCGTTTGGACGCTTCACGCTGAATTTCGTCGCTCTTGGCTGGATCCTCTTGTCCGAGTTCAACACCGCGTGGCCCCTCAAATCGCGGAGGAACTTCGAGCATCGTCTGCTTCGATGCTTGTCGAGGCAACGACGCGAGAAACTTAAGTTAAATAAATAAAGGAGCGTAAAGAGAGAAATAAGAGTCGAGCATTAAATGAAAGCAACGAAGGATGGAGAAATTCTGTTGGCGAAGTATAGAGAGCGAGAGAGACGATGCTCGTTACGGGTCGTTAATATCATCGTACAGGGACTCTGGAAGCTTTCTCACTGTTATTCGGCCAATGCTCTTTCACAGGCATCAGAAAAAAAGAAATATATATATATAAATATATATATAAAATTACAATTTTATTCGCGATTTATGGTGTTACTTTGCAATTACTAATTTGCAATTACTAATTTTAGGTGTTTTAAATGGCCTATCTAACGTGTTTATTCTTTTTCCTTTACAGACATCCCCTGTTTCCGTTGCTCGCGCTGATATTCGAAAAGTGCGAACTCGCGACGTGCACGCCACGTGAGCCCGGTGTCGCGGGTGGCGACGTGTGTTCGTCCGAAAGTTTCAACGAGGATATAGCGGTCTTCTCCAAACAGGTAAGAAAACAACAACAAACGCACGGTTTTTTTTAACTCCTCGACAGTCCTGGAGAATAATAAAAGGGGCGCGTCGATAAATAAAGATTGGAACGACGTGGTAATACGAGAGGTTAATCTCGAAGAGACTCGAACAAGAGCCCTTGATAGAACCGCGCCCCCAGGCACTTTTCATCCTCCTCATGAAAGTATATTCCCCGGGAAACATAGAACTGCTTTAAAACACTCCGGGAGAGATAATGGGTGCGTCGGAAGAGCGCTCTTACGTATTACTCAGACGGGAGAAAGCCGAAGAGAATTTTCGACCCTTTCCACCTCACACCTCGCTTACGCTCTGTATATCTCGTCTGGTCTTGGGAATGCTGCGCTCTAGGAGAATTATTTTTGGATTTCGTCGCGTGTCTCTCACGCGCCCCCTCCGAATACCTCCGACATGCCGGCAGGACGGTCTCTTCATGCCCGAGAATGAAGAATACGCTCGGGCAAGCTGACCGAGTCCTGGAAAGCTGCAGTCGCTGCTGTTGCGACGACTTCACTGAGCCCCACCGTTTCCACACTTGGTTTACTCGCGCGCTCCTTCCTCCTGCTTCTCCGGGCAGAGGCCGGCGTCGTTCCTCAAGGACACGTGCATATGCCGTAGCGCGGGTAACACGAGAACTAAACCCGCGTGCGGCAGCGAAACCATTTTCGGTGGCCCTTTTAAAACTCACCCATTTCACCGTCTACATTCCTCAGCGCACACCCATTTGCAGAAGCAAAAGCAGCAGCAGCTTAGTTGCTTCTGTGCTATTTTTCTGCGAATCCTACATTATTTGTGTCGTGCAGTATGTGAATGTGGCAGTAAGTTAAAAAAAAAAACAGTTTTTTGAAGGTGCAAACAATTTTCTTCACATTATTCATCGTTTTTCAATATGTTTTTTATTTGTTATTGTTAATGCCTCTTCATAATAATCTAATGTCAAAAAGTTACGATCATTTCGTTATTTGATTTTTTTTGTTCTCTTTTCTTTTGGTTGAAATTTACACTGAACAATTCTTGGACATTACTTTGATATTTTCTAGTTTTGAACGATTCCTGTTTACTTTGTTCGTTAAAATGATCACTGACGTGACGCGACATTATGAATTTTTTATGAAAGTCTATGTTACATTAATTATTCAAATTGACTGCAGTTTCACTGGTATTTTTATCCCGCTTTGTGACAGTGGATCGTTAGAAGTAATCGTTAAAAATAAAAAATAAAATAATAATAGTCTTGTCGAGCGGCGAACAAATCACGGACAACATTTTCCTTTCCTTATAGTCGACAATTATTCCTGTTTTCATTCATATTCTCAGCTATTTCCATTCAAATTACACTACCACGTTCACAGGCTAATCGTATTTAAACAGAGATAAAAAAACAGAGAAGAAAAAAAATACTACATTTAATGACACTTAATTATACTAGCGGCCAGCACGAAAACCTATCGCTGGGTCCTATCAATCCAAATAAAAATAAAATACAAATAATTTCTTCGATAGTTTCTCATACTTGGACCAAAGAGAAAATTGCAAATTCTGGAATTGTCAGGACATACATGGCAGCAGCAGTTTCGTTGCTTCTGTGCTGCAAACTCTACAATGCCTCTGTGTTACATCGTGGATATACACATATACATATAGATATTCGAAAAACGCGATCGATCTTCGTTGGGCCCTCCCCGCGTGCCCGAGAAATGAGCAACCGGTTATTCGGGCGCGTTGCCCGGTTCGTCAGAGAAAACTTGGGAGCCCACGCTCTCCTCTCCGACCTCGAGAACCTCTTCGCGCTCTCGTCTCGTCTTCTCCTTGCGCATCGCCGCCGCCTCCTACTTAATTTAAGCTTTCAGAGCGAGTGCTATAGATCGAATTAACGCAAGCGAGTCTCCGCTTCCTGTTAATATCTCGTAGTACCGACACGTGTCTTCCAACATTGCGGAGAGAGAGACGGAATGTTCGGTTTACCGAGCTAGTAATGTGTACGCAAGGATCCTGTATATCACAGCGGCTGGTACGATCTCGCGGCGCCGTTTTATTTCGTGTACTTTTGCTCTCCTCTCTTCCTGTCTCTCTCCCTCTCTCGTGGTATTTGGAGTGTTCGCGAACGGCGGCGAGAGTGAGAGGCGAGAAAATGTAGAGCACAGGTAACACGGGTAGCGCCAAGACCGGCTTCGAGTGGCTCTCTGTCGCGATAACGATAAGAGTTAAGCCCTCCGGTGGAGCTACGCTGCTCGGGGATAGGATAAGGTAAGACCACTCGCTCGTGTGTCTCACCCAAGAGCTCAAGAATGCGTCTTCAGCTTGTACAACAACGTAAACTACTCTGATACACTTGAGGGAACCGAGTCTACCTAGAAAATATGAAAATTAAATAAAGCTGCAACTGTACACATGGAATATTTTGCTTCGATTCAAAAATAACAATGGATAAACGCAAAATCTGACGAATTTTCCGCAGAGAAATTTGTTACTGTCGTGGTCAAGTTCATCCGGAGAAATATTTTTTCACCGCTCGACCAAACTGCATTCATTTAATTTTTATGATCATCAAGCGACTCGAACTCATAAATCGGGACGTGCGACGATTATTGACAAAAAATGCACAATTTATTAATGAAATTTGCAATAATCTTGGTACTTGACTAAATAGGAAGAGGAATAAGAGAATGTAAGCCAAGGCAGAAAGCGAGTTCAACGGATCTGTAGGAACTCCAGTTGCCGAGCTCAGGTAGAAAATTCAGGGCTAGAAGGGTTCGGGAATCCTCAGCCTCAGAGCCCCTTCGGGTCCTCGTGTGGCCCGATTCTTCAACGTGGCGGTTCTAGCTTTTGCTTATTTTGTGTACCGTTTCTCCTGGTTACCGTCCAGCCACGTCACTGCATACTCGGATTGCACACATTTCGCGTGTCCCACTATCGTTATGGGACACAAATGCATATTACTGCGCACGCCAGAACCTTGCGACTAATTACAGTGGCTTAGTCGTTGACACTATAGGCTCTCTCCATAATACTATTCTGGATATCTACTTGTGTATGTACAAGTGGCATTTGACCTGGCAGTTATTTATGACTGCAGATTTTCCGACGTTGCGACGTAACCCAATGTCATCCTTCTTCTTCGTTTCAGTTTTCATAATTGAAGAATCTCCACAAAAAAAAAAAAAAAGAACAGAAGCACAATTTTATAGAAGAGCATGAAATTATTTAAAAGCCTGAGCTCAATACTGTAGCTGGGCGCGTCGTGTGCGCGCACACAAATACTTATTTCCGATAAGCAGGTGACAATCCTCTTGCGGTGTGTGTGTGTTTTTTTCTTTTTTTTTTTCATACGCCGAGGCTAAGTCGACCGCGGTGTTGACAACATCGGGTTGTGCTAGTAGTGGCCGATAGTTGCCGAGAGATAGGGCATCGCTGTTGCATCGCGAGGCAATAAAAGGGCCGCACACGTAGCGCCCGGATTATTTCGCGTTTCGCGCGCTCTCCACTCGCAAGTCGTTCTTCGCTGTACAGTACAAACCGTAGAGTATACATTGGCAAATCGTGTTCGAGAGAGAGACGAAGTATTCGATTCTGTGGGGGGAAACCCGTGCGACTGTGGCTTCAAGTCTAGTGAAAAAAAAAAAAAAAGAGAAGAGACACACGCAGCTCGAGAAGAGTGAATGAGCACGGGGAATAGGCCACTGCTCATTTCGTGCCATTGTAAATTGATCTATTCAATGGATCCGCACGCCATTATTCCCCACGGGCCCTGGCTCCCTTTATCTCCGTCTCACTCGCTTTCCGGACCTTCCGAGCGCGCAACAACGCAGGAGGCCTCACTGCCCTGCCGAGCGGCTCACGAGGACGCTTCGGGTAGACGGGAAAGAGAGTAGAACGCGATTCCGCTGCTGGGGCGGTGCTGCGCGCGCGGCACACACCAGCAGCGCACTTCGTGGTGCATCGTGCCGTGCCTAAAACGTGCTACGAGGATATCCCGCTGGGCGTCCGTCGGCTCGCGCTTATTGTTGTGGCCCTTTTTTTTCTCGTCTCTCTCTCTCTCTCTCTTCTTACGGTTTTTCAGCTCTCTCTATACCTTTTACTTTACCTGTGCGGCGTATGTAGCTCGTCCCACTTTAGCCTACGTACTACGCCCTATCCCGTCGATTCCGTACATTGTACGCCGCGTGTGATCACCGCGGCGAACGGAGATCGAAAAACGAGAGCGTGGACCCACTGTATAATCGCGAAAAGAGCAACCCTCGCGTCGAGCTCCCGGGGTGCCAAAGTATGCTCGCACTGCCTACGTATGAGCAACGTACTGTAATAACATAATAGGTGTACCACGTACGTGTTATTGAGTCGCGCGTACGCACGTATACAGAACTGGAGGAGGCCTTGTTGCAGCCAGACTGTTACCGAGCAACGCTCTTTCTCGTGACTAAGTCATTCGAATTAACATGCTGGATAACTCTGTTGGACTTTATTCAAACGTCACGCTTGCGAAAAGTCACTCGAGAATTCTTTGTCACGATATTTAATTCAACATATGAATTAAATAATATACGTTATATGACGTTATTATATAATAATTTTATGGCGTTTTGAATTATTTACAATCGAACTTTTGCAAAACTTGAGATATCGAGCTCAAATTTATTTTGTGAAAAAAAAAATATATATTACTCAAACACGTTTATCTGTTTATTTAAAACAAGGATGCAAAGTAGAACTTCGCACAGTGCTTCCTCATTATTTCTCGCTTTTGACAAAACTTCCTCTACGAGGAAGTCAACATCGATTAAAATATGTCCTCATAGAGGTAGCCTCAAAAAAAGTCCAAAATAATGACAAAGTAATCTTTTTTAACAACAAAAACTTCAACTTGTCGTTTTTTATTTACTCCAATACCATAAGTAAAATGATCATTTTTGCATAATATCAAAAGGCCCATTTCCATTATAACACGACTCACGAAAAATGATATCTAAATTGTACTGATAAATATGATTAACAGGAGCTTCCTTGAGAGGCTGTATTGATCCTGTCGAAGTTTGGCATCGAAATTTGTCGTCGGTGTTACCTGAGGGTACATAAAGTTTGGGGCGTTAGTGTTATGACTTTCTTAATCCCACCTTCAATACACCCTTGTCTATCTATGCATACCATCAACTTGGTTAGACCTCCTAGCTACCTAAAGCTGTTGCCGCCGCTGGATGCTCCGTTGGGATTTATTGGCGCAATTAGAATGCACCTCGGGGGCATTAAACCCTCGTAAAACGTTGGCCCGCACTGACGGCCTGACTAATGCCCGCGACATTGGCCATACAGCAGCAGCAGCAGCAGCAACAGTAGAAGAGCAAAAGCGGACGCGTGCTACCTGCCTCTTCCGCGCGCGCCCACGGTACACGCGTATTGTCAGCACTCACCGAGCTTTCGCTAAGTAGAATAACCATCGAGCACTACACACACACACATACATATATGCTCTATGGTTATTCTACTTAACAAGAGTTCTATGTTTGAATGTATGCATATGTACACATAGTCATCTAATACACCCACAACCATTCGCCTGTACATGTGAGAAACTCGGACCATTAAAAAAAAAACACAGAAATATCTGGAGTGCGTTTAGGCGCATATGCACGCGCGCTTAAGATACTCTTAGTATTATGTGTGGCTATAGACAGAGCTACTTTGCTTCACAGCGTGCGAGCCACTCGCGTTTTGGATTTGTCCTCGCGATAAGGAAAAGCGGCATGGAAGTGCGGAGGTGGCGCTCTACAGACACTCGCGCGCAGCTCAGTCTCTCTTTCTTTCTTTCTCTCTCTCTCTCTCTCGCGCCTCTCTCGAACAGCGTAAACAAGCGCAAAGCCGGATTATCATAATCGCGATAACGCGAGCCCGCCGACCGCTTCGACGACGCGTCGAACGTCTCTCTTTTGTCGAGGCTTACTTATACGCTTGACAATGCTATACCTATATTCATACACGTTTATAATACAAGCCTCGCCCCGAACTTCACGTTCTTTTCGAGGGAAATTAACCCTTATTCGGTGACGTGAAAATTTATTATGATTTTGATGAGATCCGATAAACGAACTCTAACCACAGCCAAAGGCATAACTTTCGAGGACATTAGTAAACGCTGTCCAGCGGTGAAATGCTGATCTCAACATATTGTAACCAAAGACAAAGTATTTATCTATTAATAAACAATCCAAACTTTCGTATATCGTTGCATCTTATTTGTACACATTTTTCGGGTAGTTATCGAACTTTCTGGCGCATAAAGAAATAAATCCATGAACGTACATATTTTTTTTGTTAAAGTGCACAAAAAGTTGTTGATACGTCAAGTGTTTGGAATGTCACTATATTAATTCCTCTCGCGAATCGGGATCGAAGTTAAAGTTGTAAAATGAAGGTAAACGCAAATTCTCATAGTCCACGTGATGGGAGGCTTGGCAATCCATGAGAAGCAAATGCCGTGACAGGAATCGAAGGAGAAGAGAAGAATCCATGCTTGACACGAGCCTCGGGGATCACGCTAGCCTCGCGCGAAGACACACCCGGAGAATCCTGACGGAACGACGCGGACGAATGACAGAAAGAGCGAGAAAGCGAAGGACAGGATTTGAACCAGTTTGGTGCAATGACGTCAGACATGCGTACGCGTATAAGCCTCTCTCTCTCTCTCTCTCTCTGTGCTGGCAACGCGAAAGGACGGAACCCAGAAGGAGTCGCCGTACTCTGATCGGCCTGAGTCGGAGCTCCCAATAGCCAGAGTAGGAAAGCACATTCGAATCGTTCGTTCACGTCCTTAACGTCATCGTGACCGTTTGTAACACCGGCAATTATTTAACGCCTGTCCGTCAGTTATATCCGAGCTTTCGTCTCTGTCGCACGATCCTCGCCGCGCGCCCCAGACCCTGAGATAAGTTTCTCTAATCGTTTTATAGTTATCTGTCAAACCCAAAGTTTAATTCCGGATTTACGTGGCGTGACGGGAGCGCTAAAGTGAGTCAGACCAGTGATATTATTGCTTCTATACTTGACCGACGATTCACTCCCTAACCTGCAATTTCGTAATTATCGTGCGCTCACGACTTTCCTGACTGTTATACTGTTATATTCCTGCAGTGCTCGTAGATTTTCGCTTCGAGCGAATAAGCACTGATTATCTCCGATCTCTGTGCACTTCATTTTCCATTAAGGCAAAATCTTCGACACGACATTACGCTTTTTTTTTTTTTGTTTCCCAGCTATTACGATTTCGCTTTGGCGAGACTTTTCGCACAACGCGCCATCGAGAAAGCCATAAGAAAAAAGTTTTGCGAGTTGCATATTCGAAGTCACGGTCCCCGGGGAAAGTCAGCGAGAGCAAAGTTTACAGCGCTTTAGTACCTCTCGATACGTAGGCCACGAGGTTTCAGGCAAAAGGTACTTCATACCTACGATTCCTACCGGCGACCCTCCACCGGTCCGCAAGGGGCCAGTTCAACAACTGACCAAACTGAATTCGTGTACATTGTTTTACTGCGCCCCAGGGCGTGTTTTGTTGCCCTTATCCGGCGTAGTGAAAGTCATGCCTTATGATATTTCCTGCCTTTTGAAGAAAAGAAAAAAAAAAAAAAACTTTATCCGCAATACAATATGCTGACAAAACTGTAATGTGGGTATTTTGGGGCGTAAAAGTATTAAAAATTATAACCTTTCAAATCCAATATTGCTGCAATATTGCAGACGTCGGAGCGTCGTTTTAACACCGGCTACACGATGAAGGAGAAGGGAGAGAGAGAGAGAAAGTTGGGGGTTGGTGCGAAGGATATAAGGCATATAGCGAGCGCAACGACCGTCCAAGTCCGAGCCAGACTTCTCCGGCAGCTGCTTCGTATATCTTTCCGCAGGATCGCCAGCGCATATCGCGCGCCAAGACAGAAAGAAAGGAAGACGAAATGTTATATATATATATATATGTAAGACGCAGCGATATCCGTTCGTCACTCATGTCTTCGTGTGCTGCCACTGCACGCGTACTTCACTTCCACCCCGTGCGTTGTGCATGTGGCAGGACATCGTTTCTACAGGATGCAACCCTACACAGACTAGTTTCTATAAAATGGTATTTTACGATACTGGCGCGATAAGACTTTTTTTGGCGAGTGTGAGTTTGCAACACGAGCTGAGATAGAAAAAGGAGTTTATCGAACGAGTATCCTGCGAGTTCTTATTTCACAGGATGTTCGAACGGGGATTCAAGCACGAAGAATGCGTAAAGCTGCGTTTCTCGCACCGAGTGAAATAAAAGTTATTTCGCTCAGCATCGAATTGACATAAAACTCTACACAGCATCAAATTCATACGTCTAGACTTGACACACCATAAGATCACCATAACAAATGTCTACACTCTTTTAACGCGACACAGATTTATGTCTACACGATGTTACACACGGTGAAATCAAAGAATATTAGGTCCAATTGCATCGATGTAATTTTCTGGAGGATCGATCATATCGATTGTTACTGAATGCTATGTGTTTGGTTAGTCGAGCTATAATTATATTTCCAACGATGAATTTTTGTCTTTGTCGCAATTATAAAATATAAAACATTCCTCTTGTGAATTACGTTTTTTTTTTCTCTAAGTGCACGTGTACATTTCTATTATTGTCAGTGGAGACCGCGTAGAGTTTTGCAGTGACGATCAAACATTGCGGAGGCGCGACTGATGTGTCGAATAGACGCTGTCGAATTATTTACGTAGAGTTGCGTCTTGTAAAAACGACGTGCTGCCGGTATGCATAGCAAAGAGTGAACGGCAAAGTGAATGCAGACGTATTTAACTGCATTCCTGGGGAATCTTTCGTTCTCCAAATATTATCTCGCAATATTTAAATCCTCCGGGAGCTCAAACTTACGGGAGGAAGCATTGCAACTGAGTAAAGCAGTTTATTTATCCAGAAGATGCTGTAGCGCTTGACTAAGCCCGAAGCACGCGCCATTCTGGACCTCTGGGCATTCTCATCTCGTCTTCACCGGTGGGCAACTGCGCTTCTGTCGCTCTTTCTTGCATTTGTGCGCGGATAGATGATGCTATATTTGACGGAGCGAAAAGATGTACGCACCTGGAGTTTCCAGAGTCTCTCTGACGCGTCTGTTTCATTCCTGACCTTATACCAGCGACAGCCTTGCATTCTCGAGGTCCGCTCTCGTGTATTTGCTCCGTTGCTTCGTCCAGCAGCAACATCAACCCCTTGGTACGCAACGTGGCCGTGCGTCGGCATCGGAAGAAGAACTCCCTTTTCGTACAGTGCTACGGAGCCGCGAAAGGCTGCTATTTACCGGTTGCGTCGATTCCCTCAAGTAATACATACGTACGTTGACTTTTTATTTTTCTCCGGCTTCTACCTTCATTTCTTTGTGTCGCGAAGATACGTTAGAGGTATTATTGTGCGCGTATAGAGGCTTCTCTGTGTACAGTCTCTGAAAATGCTCGTTGCATCAGAAGCTCCTGAAGGGCACAGGCTGTTTACAATTTGTAATCTGGATGTCTACCTGTGCGGCGCTAGCGGTCGCTGTGGGACCGTCGAAAAACAACAGTGACCAACACACAGCAGCAGCGGGAGAGCAGTGCAGCAGGCCGCAAGAACTAGTTTCTCTCTCTCTCTTCGTTCTACGTCCTCTCTTTATTCATCTTTCTCTCTCTCGTTTCGCTCCTTCTTCATCTTCCCTCTCGTATTCGCCACCTCCCGGCTCCCCTTGCCCTCTTTGACCACCTCTTCACGAAGTTGACAGTATTTTTGTCCGGCGTACGAGACACCTTCATTACTATACGCTCGGTCTCTCGCGATCCGCGAGGAACTCCCATTCAGAATTCAGTCTCATGAATACGAGCAATGGTACACACACGTTCACACACTGGTATGGATACCGCGGTGCGAATGTCGAGTGGAAAAGACAGATAGACAGATTCGTCTCGTGGAATATGCCGTACATACCAGCGGTCTAGCGAGTTTGGCGCGTTCTTGAACCTGCAAGGATTTTCGGGGGGGTTTTAGGGGGGCGCGTGTCGCTTTCGGAGTGACACGAATTACATATATTCGTGTAATAGTCTTTCACTTTATCTGATCCATATTAACGGCTCTGTTAATGCTCTTGCTTTTTTCGAATCGCTCAGAAATTCGTTATCATCAGCCATATTTGATTAATACTTAAGAGCAATGTTTGTGAATATTCGCAGATTTCTTCTCCGCGAATCGTTACGCATTAAAAAATCAGAAATATAATTTTTTTTATCAGAAGTCACATGATAATGACATTAATTTCTGTAGAATCTCAATGAGAAAAAAAAAATGCATGTCGGATGAGAGATCTAAAAAAATAGACAGAAAATATAATGAAGTAGTGTAACGCAATGTGGCGAATTATTTTAAATCCCAAAAGAGTCGGAAAACATAGTGAAAGAAATGGGCACATATAGTTTTTATAGTCCTGTTACATTGAGTCTCGATTTAATTGTTAGAGTTATTTAGTTATATTCTATGACTTCCTGGATATATAATATGCAGGGTCGCTGATTGGATGGCGGATGATGGGACTGTACGTACAGCCGTACAGCGTTACATTAATATTTTTATTGGCTATAGTCGCGCTGATTAACTTGCACATACCTACGCAGTGATACGCAGGTACGGATAGAATTGTGCGTTGATGCTGATGAGAGCGAGAGGAAGAGAGAGAGAGAGAGAGCAAGGGAAGCCAGGGGTATAGATACAATGTATAGCGTCTCCTATCTACACCTCTTGAATTCCATCATATTCCGGCGTATTTCCGGTGAGCTTGAGCTATATCCCGATGTTACCTCTCCGACTCAACGTCTCCGTGTGTACACGTACCACGTACGAATTGTATAACGCGTCGCGGAGGGGGTCCAATTAAGTGGGAGCACGCGAAGGAAATCGCTTAGAGTGCCGCAATGTAGAGATACGATCATTTCGATATATACACTAGCCCCCCCCCCCCCCCCCCCCCCCCCCCCCCATTTAATGCCGCAATTACTGGTGGATCTAATTATTAAAGTACTTACGTGGTATAACTGTGTTACAGATCAGACAAGAGAAGCCTTACTACATAGCCGACCCGGAGGTGGACTCATTGGTGAGTGTTACATTTTTTATTCTTTCCACAATTTACCCAACGCCAATACCGTTTTTTTTTTTTTTTTTTATCGTTTCCTGTTGCGTCTGTAAAAAATAACGGGACCGCTTCCTGAGCCTATTTAAAATTTTTGCTCGACGTGAAATTATTTTGAAAACCCTTTATTCACCTGCTTTTTTTTTTTTTTTCAAACTCTTACACGGGCTTAAGTGTTTTACGTATTAGTTTATCACGGGGCCTTTGAAAGTTGAGGAAGAAATATTTCAAACGTTCTCTCCAGTGCTTACGCCCGCGCTGAACGATCCTAACGATAACGCACGTGGGATATGTGAAACTGTGGATGGCTCTTAAATTCCACGAGTTTTCTACATTCCGACATATGGTGAGAGAGCGGAGACCTGTGAAACGCTGATTACTGATCTGCCAGTCACATTTTTCCCTGAGAATACTTCACACATTTACTACAACAACAAAAATTCTGAAGAATAATTGAAAAGATCAAAGTCTTTTTATACATTAACGACATTAATATATAAAAAAAAAAAAACTGTTGAAAAATTAGGGAAACCATAGTTCAACGAACTTTTGGACGATTTGCTCAGTTTATATATTTACGAATCTTCGTACGATTTTGAAATTCCTGCTATCAAGAAGAATATCATAAAAAATCTGTTTCTATTCAATGATATAAAAAAATATGTATATATATCTATTAAGGAAAATCCTTTAAAAATCCACAAATTCATTTGAAAAACAATATAAAATTTTCCAAAAGTGGATATTGCGAGATACGATTATATATAAACAAACAAGGGTTTTAGAATATTCACGGAAGCTCCTCAAAAGTTGCTTGCATCTTACGTGCACTTGCACTCGTGTGACTTAAAAATTTTATTTTGTGGTAGTGTCATTGCACTGGATCAGTAGTGCCGCGTTAGAGGAAACATCCTTGCGTATGGAATGCGCGCCAACTGTTATTTCAAAGAGTGAACTCGGGCAGGCCGAACGATCGGTTCAAGTCGCGCAGTTTCGCCCACGCGAAATGCATCAGACGTTTGTGCACATCCTGCAGTCGTAGCCGCAGCCGAGTTACACCGTTGTCACGAGCGTTGTGCTCGATGTTGTCGGCGCAAGCATATACAGGCTGAGGAGAATGCTCGCGCGCTCGTAAAGGGCGCGCGAGTGTTGTGCGGCACCGCGCGCCTTCTCCGCCGCGGAGAACGAGAAAAAGAGTTTGAAATAAAAATGACACGGGGAAATATTATGTAGTTTGCCGGCAGACACACCGCGCGCGTCTTACTCGCAGCTCTTTGCATTATGCATCCGCGCGTGCACGCGCATCGGCTATACGTACTCGTCGAAGCCATCGAATACGCACTTGGCCTCGCGAGAGAGGGAGAGAGAGAGAGAGAGAGAGGGCTGGAGCCTGCATAGGCCGTACAGACTCGTGCCCCGCCATCTCGGAAAAACGAGAAGTCATCTAAATTGTAAAGAGGAAAGAGTCGCGCCCGCACGACGATTCCTATGTCATGGCGAAACAGCAAAGATACACGCACTTGAAAATCCTGTTTGAAAAGCTATTACCACCATCCGGTGAGCACGGACGATCGAATTTTAAGTGAATTCCTTCTCGTTCCTGCAGTCAATAACTCGGAGAAACGGAGTGCGAAGAAATTCACTTTATTACAATAAATAACAGTTTTTGTAAACGCCAAAAGTTTAGAAAAATTGTTCATGTAAAATTTGCAGTATATTTGAATATGTGAGAGAATGAATATTTAAAAAAATGGAATTTAATGGACCGAAGATTTTGATGGTCTTCCGTGAGGTGAATTAAGGAGAATCCATTTCTTCCAGAATTCTATAAAAAATTATTCTATCGAGTTTTGCCAGATCAATGTTATTTTTTTAATCGTGATGAAGATATAAAATAGTGTCTCATCACTTTTCCGCTACGTTGGACAGTAAAAGAGGCTTTTTCTCCCTTCTAATTTACCTGTTTGTAAATGTTGCCATTTCATTTTGTCACTTCTAATTTCTCATGAACGATAGAAAAAAAAAAAAATTCCAAAATTATCAAAACAGATTACTGCCGTTCGGATGTTATGAGGCCATTTTTTGTTTACTTTGTACAAAAGTAAAGGAGCTCAACAAAACTTGAATAATCTGTTCGTACGCCATATAGAAAACTCGGTGATTTCCCGAGACGACGACGACGACGACGACGACACAAGGAGAAGATATGTGCGTAATCGCAAAGTCCGAGTGCAGTTTAGAGAGATCACCTGGGAGTCGGAATGAGACTCGAGGATTTTTTCTCGCCGGTAATCGTCGAAGAGTTGCGAGAGTTACAGCAGAAGCAACAGGAAGACATAACAGCAGCAGCAGCAGCAGCAGCAAGCGGCTCATGGGGGCCTTGTGCGGCTTCATTACCTCCGTAACAAATCGCAATCTACGAGCAATGAGCCTCTATCGTTAAGAGTGAGGAGAGTCCATAGTTTTTGTGCTATCGCTACCGTATGCTTCGGGCTTCGTTCTTCACCCTCTTACCCCTTTCATAAACCCCCCTCTCATTCACTCCTTGAGTTGTTCACCGTGTACTGAGTGAGTTTCTCGAGGATCGTTCGCCTCCATTTCCTGCTCCTCGGTGCCGATCGGCCTCACGCTTTTTGTCGATAATTTTGCACCAACGGAAAATAAGATGGGATACTATACATTTCGAAGTTGAAATTGCCTCTTTCATAGGCTATTCCTCTTCCCCAAGTGGGTACGCGTTTTATGGCATACCATCGTACCACACACTTGTGTTATTTCACATACACGTGAACGTCGAGTTTACCAGCGCATACGCGTACGCTCTGTTTAGTTAGTGTTTTGAGAATAACACACTTTTCAAAATGTTTGGAGTATCTATGGTCGGGTGTGTCTGCGGTACTTACGTCGTGCAGTAAAGTATGTGGCATAGAGCTCTCTCCGTGTTGGAAATCCGCATGCTCGAGAGAATATGGTACTTGAGGGGACACTCGAGGTGGGCGGATAAACGGGGAGAGAGAGAGAGAGAGAGGAAATCGTGGCTGTTGGTGGTTTCTTTCTCTAGTTTGTTTCGTCCCTTAGTTCTTCGTCTTCTTCGTCTTGCTTCTCTTCCACTTTGCGTCGACGTCGTAAATGGAACGAGAGAGGGAAGCGCAACGGCCTCAGACTCTTCTGCTCGACGAGGAGGACGATGCGCAAGAGAGAAAGATGGAAGCAGCCATACGAGAGTCGACGTAGTCGTCGTTGGTTCCACGCCGGCGGAAGAAGAGGAGGAGGAGGAGGAGGAAGAAGAAGAAGAAGAAGAAGAAGACGACGAAGAGGAAGAATGAGAAAAGGAGGCAAAGGGTTAGGCACGCACAGCGAGCTCTTAAATAAGAATCTTATTAGCATATGCCGAGAAATGAGCCAATGAGATGCTAATTGTCGGGTCTTAGGTATGAAAAATAATTGCGGGAGGGCAGAATGCTTATGGTTGTTGCACGGTGTACCGCGAGAAACGCGTATCCTCTTTTCTTCTTATACTCAACTCCGGCAGCACAGTTAAAATAATCGCTGAGGCAATGGAAGTCACATAAATATATATTAACTATACAACGAAAGCAAATTTACAGCGATCCTCGTGCCTGTTAGCCCACCAACGAAACGAGAACGTCAGCCACCCGAGAATTTTTCTACAAAGTTTTCTGTCCTCCTGTCGTCGCCTCCTCAAACCATTTGGAAAAATACAATTCAATACCGTCACTGTCGTAAAAGGAAAAAGCTCATAATTAATTCTCCTTCAGAATTTCACACCTGTTGTTGTGACCAAGGACTCTTCAAAGACTGTTACGCTTTCCAATAGTCTTCCTCTCGCCACTCAACGCAAATGGCTTGGACCATTCGGAGCGTTTTTTTTTTCTTCTTCTTTTTCATGAATACACGATGCGCGGATCGTTGCGATGGATTCAGGGCATCGTCGCGTTGATGCCCAAATAAAAGCCGTGGAAGGTGCGTGAGAAGTCGTTCTGTAAATGAGATGCACACGCATATATACATGTTATATGGATATATATATATATATATAGACTGGAGGCTCACAGCGACAAACAAACGGCCCCGTGCCACAAGGCTGTAACGGTACACCGAGGGCTGGGCCTCGGCAACAAGGATATAATACTCGTTGCATCAGCGCAGCATCAGCAGCAATGGACCGAGAAACCCGAAGGATCGATCTCCGATCCCGTTCGACGTGAAACGAGCTGCTGTGTTTCTCCCGAGGATCCCAAGAGCAAAGGCGCCTCAGCCATGATGCCGATCCTCCCGGTGTCGTCGATCTTCCACACGCGATCTTTCGTGATCGAACACTTGCCTCGGTCTCGCTTTCCTCTACGCTGTTTTTTTCTTCTTCTCTTCTTCTTTCCTCCTTCGCTTCAAAGGTTTTCGCTCTTTGACATTTTTTCACAACGTTAGAAGTACTAACTATAATACGCAATTTGTACACTCATCTCATTTTCCATCATCGGTTATCTTTGGCAATACTCTGAGTTACGTCATCCTCACCAGGGATGCCTATAATTAGGTAAAAGAAGGAATTGAAACATTTATGAGCGAATTATTGGGGATTATTACCCGACAGTTCAATCGAAATTTTTTATCTGTCAACGAAAAGTTTTATCCAAATTATACATAAATATTTTAAGAACAATTATTTACTTGGAAAAGTGTTTGAGATTTCCATTTTAGTGGTGCCCATGCCTGATTCAGATATACAGATATAAAATGCACTTTACAATCATTGTTCTTTTGAAAAATTCCTTCATTTTCATCACAAAAAAAATCGTGAAAGTTGGAAAATTCGCATTCCCAAAGAGAATCGCGCAATTGCGAATGGAAAATGTTATGTATTTCGAAAAGCGTGAGTGTAAAAAAAAGCAGACATCTTCGGTGGTCTCTCGACGTGTTTTCCATTTTGATGCACTACACCGAAGAGTATTCGCGGGCGTTGCGTTGGCGTCAGCTCTGTATCTTCGGGATCCATTTGGTTCCGAATAAAAAGGGAGAGGGAGACGGAAAAAACTTTGCATATACATCAATCCCTTTGGCACCGTAGAGTCAAGCAACTCGATCGTTGCTGCTTCTATCGACGTCGTCTCGCGCCCCATCGTCAGATTCGTCCCACTTAGTTATTCCGTCACGAAGACAGGAGACTTTCGTCGACTAGATATTTTTTGCCTCGCGTCGTGTCTTTGGATCACAAAAGGAATCGATATATGCTTTGTTGTTCTTCCTCCCCCCGTTTGCAGTCGTCTCCCGGCGATGTTTATTCCTCGCTGGCGAGACTGTCGTCGCGCTTAGTTCCCTAGACCATTTCGTGCCTCCTTACTCGAATGTCATTTTTTTATTTTCCCCTCTCTCCTTTTCGTGCTGCGTGTCGCCCCGTGCAACACACATTGGCCGAAGGGTGGTCTTCACCTTGGGCATAATTTCGAACTAAGATGCTTTTAGTGCCTTCTTCGTTGGGCTCATCTCGAGTCTTGTCTTGCAGCATAGCGAGAGATGTGAGCAGTGGTGGCAACGGCCCTTAGAGCAATACACCACCACAACAGAGCCACCCTTCGCGTAAATGCGAGTTCGGGTTTATGTCTCACGGTTGTGGCGGAGTGCAAAGACAAGAATAAAAACGAAATGAAGAAAGAGCGAAGCGGAGAGGGAAAGCAGAAGAACCAGAGAAGGAAGAAGAAGAAGAAGAAGAAGAAGAAGAAGAAGAAGAAGACGACGAAGTTCTCCGTCGTCGTAGTTGCTTCTGCCGGTGCTTCTCCTTTTGGGCTTGTTATGGCCCCTCGTTAAGACGTTAATGTCGCCGAAAATATTCACAAAAATGCAGGTGCAGTAAAGTCCCACGCACACTCACTTAAGCTCACGGTTATTAGTGTGAGTGTTACAGCCGACCACACCGCGTGCGGTGTCCCCTCTTTTTCTATCCTCCTTTACTCCGTCTATATCTTCGTGGCCCCGTATAATAAGCGCGTCAAGAGTGCATGTTTTCTCTCACTCGCTCTCCCTCTCTCCTTTTGCTTTCTTCTTACTCGTTGACGAAGTCGCCCACGAGGAGAGGGAGACACCGATTCCTATAGCCTCCTCTTCGTATATCCTATGTGCTGCCTGTAGTTTTCTCTGTGTCGCCAACGCCACGTTGCGACTCTTCGGGTCTATAAATCTCCAGCTATTAAGACGGTGGACCGCGGCCGTTTGATGGCCCGTGCCACGAGACGCACTATTATCTCAATACGCTCTCGAGACTGCATATTATGCCGTAGCGTAGCTGTACGTACATATGCGCGGCTCATATAACGCAAGAAGTACAAGTATGTGGACGAGCCCAAGCGTGGGCATATATGTATTTATATATACATATATATATATATATGTGCGTTCACCTCCGGTACGAAGCTATTACGAATCCACTAGAGTACCGTACGATACTATACTCGTCTCTCTGGTATTTTATACTCTGTAGAGACAGGATAATGCAGGCGCTCTCGTCTCCTTGTTATATTATTTTGACTCCGAGGCGTCAAGTGCACCACGAGCTACTACCGTGCGCCGCGCCGGGTAAACGAACGATCGACGACGGATTTATGCCGGTACCTGCATGATGCATGACGCAGTACGCTCGCTACCAAGAAATCAGACGCGTTATGCATCAACTTATTTCTCCTACTCACGCGGTGCACCTCCGTCACCTCGATTCTTCTTCGTCTCCTCGTGTTCATCGCTCTGCGATTGCTGTCAAAACTGTCGACAATAATTTCCAGCGAAATCTCACTTCGCCAATAGATTAATAACAAAAACAACATTTCCTGAGGTTAAAAGGATACCGGATTTTTTTGTATTCCTGATTATTGAAGTTTTTAATACTGTCTTTGTTGTTTTTACCACAGAAAATCATGTTGTTAAAAACATTGTTGGTTATAAAATTTTTTGATTATTAATAACAATTGACAATGCATTGCAGAGAAGGCATGCCACATTTGGACGTCAAACCTTCATGTTTTTATTATTCTCATTAAGGATAGTTTACATCGCTTATACAGTTTTTAATAAGCGTTGAATTGTCACTGTTATTAGGTGACATTTTTCCATTTTCAACATTTTATACTTTTACACATTGCGATGGAAGGTTGCAAACAAACAAAATTGTGCCGTGTCTATTTTCTTTTATCAAAATTTGTGACGAAGCCTTAATTCTAAATTCACTACGACTTTACCCTCCATTCGCTTAAATTACTCATTCCCATTCACGAAAATGCCTGTAGAGTAATGCTGGAGATCCAGTGTAAGTTTTTTGTTTCTTGCTTTTCAGAAGTGGCAAATAATATCCAGCATTTCTGGGTTTCTATATCTCGCTCACGTAGCAACAAAATATAAATGGAAAACTGCACTCGCATGTGCGCTGCGAAGGGAAATATGCAGCGTGAGCTTCTACCGGAGTTACATTATATAGTTACGAGTATGTACGCCTGGTATAGTTATAGCCAGGTAGCGGCAGTGAAATACGTTGAATATTCCAGGATGACGAGTCTCGACGAAGAGTGCGATTGAACGTGAGTGAGATGGAAGTATGAGCGTAGAGTAAGCGTCGAGAGAGAGAAAGAGAGAGAGAGAGAGAGCGGACGAAAGTCGTAAATCACCGGAGCATCGATAAGAGTTGGTCGTCGCGGGATTCTCGCGCGTTTCTCGCCCCGACGTCTCTTCCTCATTGATAATTGATACAATTAACGTCCATTCATTAAGCGACGCGCGAGCGCAAGCTTCTATCGGTTGTGATGCTCTCGCGGTGAGGATCGAGTGGTCAACTGGCGAGAACGACCTTTCCGCCAATCGCGCACGGCCATCTCTCGTACAAACTCACTAGCGTTCCACAACACATATGCACACAACCAAGTGCAACACAGTCCAGTGTACACGCTAAAGATATTGGTGCATCGTGCCGCGTACATAACTCGCTTTTATAAAGGTACAAAAGAAAAACTCGCGGATGAAATCGGTCCGCTCGCTTCGGCTGTAACGTCTTCGTTATTGGCTTACCGATCGACTCACCGCGATACAAATTTATCGTCGCCCGGCGATATATTTAAAAGGCGAGCGCGTCCGAGAGACAGAGTATCGAACTCGCCAAGTATAACTCACGATCGGTTGGTACGCCGCGCCGATCTCTGCAGCACCAGCCACTGTCACGGTATTCCATCGCGAGAGACACACACTCTCTCGTCATGATTATTTTACGACTGCATAACGACGCATGCTCACACGCACAGGAATTATTTGCGAGCCTCATTACATATCACGCACTCGCTGGCAAATTGCTGAATTCCGCGAGCGCGTTTTTATTCCAATTTATAAAATATCGTGGTACTCGTCATATATATCGTCGTAGCTTTTCAGCTTCGTTAATAATATCCGTCACCTGCCACTGCGGCTAATAAACGTTTCACGTGTACGATTCTATCTAACTGCCGAACGATTTTTTTATTTTTTATTTTCTCTACTCCCTCTCTGTTTCCCGCTATAACAATTCCTTTTACTCTCCGCGGAAGTATTAGCGCTGGTGGGTTGGTCTCTCCTATTAGCGTTTAGCGTTTCTATCGATCGACGCCGCTTCGCCACGCGAGATTTACGACGTCGTAGATTTTCCCAAGCGGCCTAGAAATATGTGTACTCGCTCTCGGTTACTCCGCGCTTACGTTCAATGCGTGAGTATAACTCCAGCGTGAACGTGGATGACGTTATGCTCGGGCATTATTATATGCGTCGGAGAATCGCGCGGGTACAAGAAGATCGGTCATCCAATAAATATAATTCGAATGTAAAATGAATAAATAAAAATCAATTGCATTTGTAAGCTGCGGTGTTTGGTCGTTAATCGGGAGACAGAGAACTGCACGTACAAGAGAGTCGTTCCCGCTAATTAACGACCGGATCAATAACAATACGCGTCGTCTCGATCACTCCGAGCACCTATATACACATCTTACCAATACGACTCAGCCGGTCAATTGGTCATCGACGAGCAGAAAAAAAAAACACTCCAACAGGTTACAGAATAATTAAGCAAAATTTATGTACATATTAAATACAGAATTGTGAGGAAAAAAAAATATTAGAAAATCGTGGTTATAAATCACTCGGTAAACAGTCGCGTAATTGAAATTACCACGCCCTCATTACAGCCACGAATAATATAAATCTTACGAGTTTTTTTTTCTTACCGTATGGTAAAGTGAACAGTATGGATAGAAATGGGACCAATTAATTGGTGTGAATTACCCACAAAATCAGGAAAAAAAATGAATTTCTATTTGAACCAAATATAGATATTTGACAATAAAACTAATTTGATTTATGCAATAAAGATGTATAATTATTTTTATTAAATAAATCGATTTCGAACCAATCGACATTTTATTAGCTTGCAATTTTTAAATATACGCGTTTCTCGAAGAGATAAATTTATTCAACCGTCAACCTGATAGCAATTATTGAATAAAAGTATATTTCTTTTCATCCAAATAAGTAAATTCAATGTAAACTTTATCTTAATTACACCAAATAAATTCGAATGAATGTAAACTAAATGTTATTCAACACAAACGTATAATTGAATAGGATTCAAATAGATTTCATATTGAATGCAAGTTAATCGATTAGATCGATTTCCTGTACAACTTGGACGTGGCGCATTTACGTTTGCAGTCCTGTCATTTCCTCTGAGCCGGTCCGTCGTACAGGCTCTTATAAATAACACCATCTCCCTGTTTCTTCGTTGGTTCCATGGTTTTTCTGCGATACTGCCTTCCTCCTTCATCCCCTTGCTTCCTCCATCATATACACTCGCCACGTCGCTCCGGCTCGCGGTTAATTAATATCACGTGATGAGCGATCGGAGCAAAACCTCGTCGCGAGTGCTCGTCGCGCGGGGCAGGGCTCGCTCACGCCCCGAGCGTTTTATTCCGTGCGAAGAAACGAGTAGAGGCTTCTGCCTTCGTGCATGGCACCACTCGGAGACTCTTTGAGCGCTTAACATACTCCACGTATGTGTATACTGTAAATAAAAGAGCATGTAAGAGTTCCACGCTTTCCGCCTTCCTTGGCAGATCTCCGTTCGCAGCATCTCGCCAGTGACCAGCCGAGGGTACATCCCGCACAGTGGACACATTGTCTGCGATCTGTAAGCTCGATGCTGCAGCCACTTGGTGCCGAAGAAGAAGAAGAAGAAGAAGAGGAGAAGGAGGAGGAGGAGGAAGAGCCGCAAACTACACTATATCGCTATAAGAACGCATCAGCGCGTGCGTATTCGATCGCGTTCTTTCGCTCGATCCCTCGACTCGCATTCGCCCGTTGGTCGCGCTCACGCAGGCGAGAATACCGAGATACGATCCCCGTTCGCTCGCGATTCGCCCCGACACTTTTGCTTTCGCGCTCGCGGTTCGACTGCAGCGACTATGTGCCGCACGCATGCACGCCCACATAATGAGATCCACTGTTCTCGGCTATGGGTTGCGTTGTGGAACCCATAAAAATGTATATACATGCATTAGCAATGATAACGATAATAACAACAATAATATCAAGAGTCGTACAAGTATATGGAAATGATTTCATCAAATATTCCGCTTGCAATCGGCGCCGACTTCCGTCACTCAAAATTCCGCTTCGTTAGACATTATCGTCCACATGTCGAAGACGTGCTTCGCGATATGTTTACTTGGAACGTTAATTCTTCAACGATCTTAATGCCGATGATTGCAGCTCTTGGACTCGCGGGTGGCAGCCGGAATCTGAGCTTTTTTTCCCCCTCGTGGGTGGTTCAAATTAGTCGACCGGGTTATTTTTCTTCGATGCTCTTTTCCTTCCAGCCAAAGATGCGGAGCGATATTTGTGAGTCATCCCGGTGACTCGAATGATAAGCCAGTCTATAACGAAACGTAATAAGCACACCTTAAAACTGTTCTCGCGGTTAAAATGTGTGTGGTTTTATGCTCGTGAGACTCTCGATGATTGCCATTCGTGTGTTTCGTATACCTGTATATCGAAAGCGGGTGATGTTGCTACGCGAATAACTGGAGTGAAGAGAGAGAGGGAGAGAGAGAGAGGAAAAAAAAGGTCGAGATCGCCGTGCTCGCGCTATCAGCCGGGCACTCGCTCTCGATGCTTACTCCTCCTTGCTTTTATCGCTCCGCCACAATCATAATGGACCATAATTGCATAAATATAATGTTAATTAACAATTAAGATTGCCGGTTTGCCTAATTGAATCGACGCTATACGGCGTCGGATGCTTTTGCTTCGGGGCTCTGACACACTCGGCGCAGGGAAAAGGAAATGTCGGCAGGCGGATGCAGGCCCGGCGAGAGAGAAAGAGGAGGAATTCTTCGGGTGTGCGATCTCTGAAGAGCTCGCTCAAACTCACAGCTCTTCGTCTCGCGAGGGTGACTCCCTCTGCAGTGGCAACGCACTTCTACAACATTACTTGAGAACTTTCTCTCTCTCTCTCTCTCGCTCGCTCTCTCTTTATCTCTCCACTGCTCCGCAAGAGCGTGACACGCCACATTAAACGTCACGGCGAATAGCGAAATTATGCGAGCTATTCCGCGGCGAGGATCTCACTCGCGCGCATGCACACGCATCCACGCATCCGTGATTACGCAGTACTTAGAGATTTCATATAACGCGATGCGCACCGAGCGATGTCCCTGCTGCTCTTTTGTCCGCATCCTCTTGTATATTTTATTCTATAAAAATTCTTCGCAATATCTCATCGCAAGGTTTTTCCGAATATCGTTCATTAACTCACGAATATTTTTTTGTTTTTTTTGTTCCAGATGGTTCAAGCGATTCAGGTCCTCCGGTTTCACCTCCTCGAGCTTGAAAAGGTGAGTTCTTTTTTTACGTTACGAAATAAATGACATGGAACTTTGTGACAATGGTGCAACAAAACTAGTAACGTTTGTCATTCTCAGTTACGATTGTTAACAAATTTGGGATGAGTCCACTCAGACAATTATCCGAATTCATTATTTTGTCCCTACTTACCGTAACATTGAAGTACGTTCTGAAGTGATTGAAGGGTTAAATCGTGTGGGCGGTAAGTTTTTAGTGATCCGAATGTGTTTGCATCGAAATTGCAAATTTTCACGCGATTCAAATAAAGGACAAGCAATAGCAATAACCGTAAACTATAGTTCAGTCGTCGAAATGGTTTGGCGATCATAAATCCCGTTCTGAAACTGCAGGTCGATTCCAACTCACCACTTTGCTTATAGACGACTAGAGACATACCATTTATTATATACAACGGTCATAGCACGAGTCGCAGGAGCAGAAGGAAGGAAAAGGTGGCAAGCTGGGTTCCGTCGTGCTGTCGGCTAATATCGTAAACGATTCCATTTGTGAGCGTTGCGAGAACACCGTTTTTTATTCAGGCGAGAGAAAGAGGGAAAGAGTACGGCACGGCCCACGTTTTACACCTGGAAACATCTGTTACGTATACGGAATATAATGAGAGAAGCACGCGGACGAGAGCAATTTTCCGTAATAGCAGTGAAAGCTCGCGAGAGTCCCTCTCGGCATCAAAACGTCTCATCTGGTGCAGCCTATAGTGTGTGTTCAGTGCTGCTGCTGATGGATCCACGACTCCAACGCATAGCAACTTGA
Organism: Clistopyga incitator; assembly: GCA_947507545.1. Taxonomy (NCBI): domain Eukaryota; kingdom Metazoa; phylum Arthropoda; class Insecta; order Hymenoptera; family Ichneumonidae; genus Clistopyga; species Clistopyga incitator. Next base: position 6,649,736 of record OX382175.1, read on the forward strand.
ACACAGACAACCGTGCCAACGATCTCTTCTGGCTCTCACTCTAAGTGGAGTGATTTAGCTGTCCGATGGGCGGCAAGAAGGACGGAAATTACCTCGTTTTAGCAGTTTGATGCTGATGCTCTCTTGTGGCTTTTGTGGAGTTCTCCCTCTCGCTTCAACGATGCGTGCCTCTCACACTGTAAACTTCAATGACGTTTTCAGCAAGATTTCCTCGCAAGGATAAGCACGACTCGGCCATAAGTTTCCCCGCTAATGCGCAAGCATCGAGCTCACTTCTCGCAAAATGGCAAAATTGTTTGAGGCTGGGCTCGGAAGAGCCGCCATCGAGTTTGCACCGGAGGGCGATGACGAGAGGTGGAAGATGAAGAAGGGGAAAAGGGTAGAAGTTCGTTGGAGGGAAAGACAGGGCGGCGATAGAAGGCAGCGAGCTTGGCCACCGGTCCGCCCGGTTTATCGAGCAATTTCATAGCAATTTTCCTCATTTACCACGATTATATTATAAATCGATACCCGAGGCTAAAGCCTTGCGGTATCGAGAGCGCGCGATCCCCCAGTCATTTCACCTGGTGGTGGCCAGCAGCCGCAGCAACGCACGTCTCTCTCTCTCTCTTTCTCTCTCCTTCGCAACACCGAGAATTTTAATCTCCCCGCACTGTAATACACCATGTCCGATATGTATTATACTCTATAATCCGCGAAATAGAAATTCACCGGAGCCGCGGTTGCGAATGAATAATAAAATTAAATGGTTTATATATCGAGATTGGCACCGTCACAGGGCAAGACTACTTTGCATCGAGATAGCTTTCGTCCACTCTCGGCAAACTATCGCACTCGTTCCCACGTTCACTCCTAGTAAGCGTCCGACAGATCCTATGTTTTTTTAAGCCTTTTTCTTATTATTATATGACATGGCTTGTTGTTGGGCTTTCCCTGATCGTAAATAATGCCCGCTGTTGCACTGTATCAACCCGGGGCTCTTACATTCGTCCGTTTCACTGCCGGACATATTCGATAGTCCGAACTCCAGCGCGCATTCACTGGAAAATCGAGAAATAACGCTTGGAATATAATTTCGACAATAAAATCGACGCCTTGTTCCACTACGCGTAGCGGAACGCGGAGAGAAATCATTTGCTTATACAGTGACAACACACGTAATTCGCTATAGTTTTTTTTTCGAACGTAGGACATCATTTTTCTACTCTAAATAAAATGTATCCCGGCAAATCGTTCCTCCGGGCTAATAGAAAATTTGTCAGCTTCATCAATATTCTTTCTTGTACTAAAGAATTATTTAGCAAGGCTAACAACAAATAACCATACATAGTGCCAATGTATAAGCAAAAGCTTTGTGGGCCAAGAAAAATTTTCTCTCCTTGCGTTGTGTTGTATAATGAAGATTGAAACGTTCCCTGGAGTCGATCGGACAGCGGTGGAGCTCGTCGATGATGATGATGATGACGATGCGCGTCGCAGCGAATATCGCCCGGGACGGTCATCACGCGAAGAATGTGAAAAGAGAGAGAGAGAGAGAGAGAGGATCGTCGAGCGCGAATCGTGTTTCGTGCGGGTTGCGAGGGCGCGATGAGGAAGATTCCATAAATACCGTAGTGTGAGAGGAAAGAAGAAAATGGGGGAGAGAGAGAGGGGAGCAAACTGAGCGGCGACGCTTCGACCAATCGCCGCTCTCGATAGTAGCCCGCGGTGTTCAACGGTGCGTTTAACATTTTTGAGCCAATCGCGTATTAGCATAATTACGTTTTGCCGGTGTGCGCCGTGGCGCATAGAGGACGAGACGAAGACAGAAAATTTGCTGCGCTGCCTCCATCCGGCTATGTATATATGTACATACATACAGATACACACATAGCCACAAGTTGAGCGGCGAATGCTCTGCTTGCCTTCTGCCGTTCCTGTATACTCGAAAGGCGAGTCGTCGGGGCAGTCCCTGCGCAGACCGATCAACGTGCATATATACAGTACGCGTTCCGTCACTGGCTATCGTCCAGTTCAGTGCTATCCGCTCCGCGAGAGCTCCGACCAGAGAGCGGTAAATTTCTTACGGGGTATTATGGCGAGAGAGATGCGATGTGCATACCAAAGTGAGTTGCCATGCGATGCACCGGCTCATTCTGTTGCACTTTCAATGCATACTTTTGCCGCTGGCTCCAACGATGCACTCTCGACTGATGTTGTGACGCAATTTTTATCGTTTTTATTTTCTTCCCTCTTTTTTTTTTTTTTTTAATCTCTCGGACCCTCCACGCCGCAAGAACCATCGATTATGGCAAATAATTGTTATTGGGGCATGTGTGGAGTGAGAGGAAAAACGGGGCTTTTCATTAGGACACCCGGTAGATTCTTTGTCGTGAAGAAATTGTGTGCGTGCCCGTAAGGGTGGTCCACCGAAGATTCCGGCCGAATAAGATTCTCGTGGTGGCTCAAAGTTTTGCGGCTGCTGTTCCTACCGAGATAGAGCAGACACCCCGAAACCTTCATTACCTTCGGCTTCAAAGGAGCCCATTGTGCCGTAAATGGGGCTCCCCGATTTTTTACCCCACCTCCTACTCCTCGTTCTGGTATTTTTTCTTCTTCTTCTTCTTCTTCTTCTTCTTTCTTTTTCTCCTCTTCATCTCGTACAGTCGTACACAGCAAGCTGAGAGAAACGCATGCATTAAAGCCTGAACTCATTCCATTATTTCGTTGCGTTTGCCTTTCCGACGCTCCTTCTGTGTGTATGTGTGTGTCTCCATGGCCTTTGGCTGCAAGGCCAGGCAAGAGTAAAAAGCCCGAGATCCTGAGTAGGCAGGAAGAAGGAAATAAAGAGAGCCGGCCTCCCTCGTTGACGAAGCTGAACCTGAATGAGGATAAAACGAGGGCTCATCTTGCCAGCAGATAATTTCGTGTCGAAAAACAAGAGAAAAGGAAGAGGGAGAACGACACGATTTTTGTGGAACGCGGAACTTCCCTCGTGGAGCTTGGGACAAAAGGCCAAAGGCAGAGAAGAAAAAGGGTTGAAGAGCTAAAAGGAAGTACAGGGGGTTCCGGGTTTTAGCTGCGGGATAACAGACCGTTTAAAGTGTCTTTGAATTGAAAACTGGTTATTCGACTTGTTCTTCATTCCGCACCAGGGATTCGCCCTTGGCTTCTTCATCATCCTCTTCGTGTTCGAATCCCTTCGCGTAAACGAACACCTCGTGGGCATCGTCATTCGCTCACGCGTTTATCTCAGCTTCTAACGAGCACTCTACTCCGCATCAAAACTCTTCACATATTTATTATCATTATTGTTTCTTCTTTTGTAAAGTTGACTACTAAATTTACTTGCAGATCGACCGGGGAGAACCCTCGATTTACCTCGCTAGTTGGCTAGTTAAGGTGTCAGATAGAATAACGTGAAAGGAACGCCCTTCTAACTTGTTAAATCGGCCGTAAAACGGCAATAATACCGACGTAACGAGCCGCGCGCTTAAGAGAAGTGTCGGACAAGCGCCATCGAAGCCTCAGAGACTCGCCAAGCTTGTATTCACTGAATTTAGATAACGAACGATAAATTCTCAAACGCGTTATCGCTCTTCACCAGGAAACCGTCAAGGCGTTATTCTAATTCTCCGCGCGTTGACGCTTCCTCCAAACTTCCCACGTCTCGATTCACAGTGTCGCGGAGGTCCGAAAGGAGGAGGGTTACACAAATGCGGTGTAGTTTTGCCGTTTACTCGTGGGCGGTCGATTTGTATCGAGTCGACCTTGCGCCCAACCAGCGGCTCTCCCTTACCATGACTAAATTGAATTTAGGTCGTTGCGTGTCCGAGGATCGTCGGCGTCGTCACCAAGCCGAGCGCTGGATTATTTTCACTGTATAGACACACTGTATATGCGCTATAAGCCACAGAAGGTATAGTGCGGAGCTATACAGAAACTCGGCGGCGGGTTTACCTCGCAGGATCAGTCTCGTGACACACGATATTTTCTTGGCTCTACCGTGGCATCTGCTTTCGGGACACTGTGATGTGCGCCGATGATAAGTATCGAGGAAGGATATCTTGGTACGACTACGAGGAGACTCTTCGTCGCTCTGTTAAGCGTTCTGCGGTGACTCGGTAGGATGTCGAAGGTCGTACCGTTCTCCAAAGCTATATATCCTATACGTGTCTCTACGTACATACACCACTACTATACATTGTGAGCCTATATAGTACGTAAGATAATACGAATATCGCTCTCGGGTGTTCTTTCGCTCGGGTATCCAGTTACATATAGGTACTCATTTCGTCGTCTCGTTCTTGAATTCTCATAAATCATTTTTCGTTTGTAGACCGTTTTTCATTTTATTATTATTTTTTCTTCCTCTTCTTTTATCATTCATTTGTAGATTTCTCATTCTCCAAGGGACGACGTGTATCGCGTGGTTCTTTCGTTAAATTCGGTATTCACGAAGAAGAGTGAACCGCGGTGAGACAGCAGGTGTTTACAAAGAGGCGGTTATGGTGATCACGGGAGTCCCTAAAGGGGTTTGTCAGTCGGCGTCGATATCCTCGTCGTGATATCGTGTGTCGCAAAAGGGCAAGCGAGCGAAGTGAGTGGCGATCATGACCGGGGTGTAGAGTAACCCGTGAGGAGAGGATCGCTCGTGGGTATACGGATTCGAGACACTTCACCCTCGATCGGTTGATGGGCCGGTGGGTGCCGATGCAGCGAGCGGCGCAGGGACTACTGCCTCCGGAGGCTCGTGCATCCTCCGAAGAGTCAAGACACGTGTCGAGGTCGCTAAAGGGCGAAAGAAGAAGTCGATTGAATTTCCGGAAACGAAATCGATCGCTCTCTCACGTTCCGCCACCTCGTCCACGTGTCCTCGTGCCTTTCCTGGCTCTCTCGCCCTTCACAAGGTTTTGCACGACGTGTGGGAAGAAGAACGCGAAGAAGATGAAGAGGGAAGGTCGAAGAGTAACCAAAGCCTAGGAAGAAAAGATTTCACCGAGCCTTTTTTTTTTTATTTCGATAAATCTTACCGATTCGATAATGAGAAAATGTTAATCACACTTTTTCCCCCCTAATTCACGTGGTAAATCTGACGGCCATCCATCGTTGTCGGACCAAGGTGCAACGATGTTTCGGTAACCGAGGCATTCCATTCGCAGGGAGTTCCCCAAACTCCGAGAGATTCGTGTCCTCCTCCCCTTCGTCTTCTTCTCCTCTATCGTCGATCGAGGGTCTCCATATTCGTTGTCGTTGCTGTTCCCTTTTTTCCTTTCTTTTTTCTTCTTCTTCCTTCTCTTCTTCTGGTGGCTCGTCGTTCCTGAGAGAGCATTGTCGGCTGGTTAGGCTCGACTCTCAGCGGATCAAATTCTAACCAGTCCGGCATTATAGCCGCTGTCCTTCGGGTCCTCCGCCTTCTTCTCCTCGGGCTCTCCCCTCGTGCCCTCCGAGCCTGAGAGACTCCACTCATCTCTAGCAGGCATTGTGTTACCCTCTTGTACTTCGGAGATAAATCCGAACGGAACGGATCCGAAAGAATCCCGAGAAAAAAATTTATTCGATTAACTGCTATTATTATTATCATTATTTTTTTATTTCGAAAGATTAATTGTTAAGGATCGGTGAGGTACATGAAAGTCGGTTATACCGAGGTTTCCGTAATAGATACATAAAAGGAGACCTCTATATATATCCCGCCACTGGCGAGTATGTATGTATATATGTATATACATATGCTCACGGTAAACGCACGATGATAAACGCGTGCATTGTTCTAGGCCACGGCGGAACGAGAGTACGTGCGCATACGTGCACATATGTAGGTGCCTATGTATTATATATTATGCGCCTGCCATTGGTGTATTCAGCTACGTCAAGATGGCTGCCTCGGGCTAAGCAAAAGCAGCCTAGCTCTCCTCTATTACATATAAATACCTTGGTAATAAGAATAGCCTATACCTGTAAGTGGTGACCGACGTTGAGCCACTCGGCAGTATACCGTAAAGGTGAGAGTAGGCTGTAATAATGCTGCTCTTGCTGCTGCTGCTTGTTTCGCTCATGTATATTATAATACGAAAAGTGTTTGGCGTTTGCGCATAGGTACTTTATGTATATGTATACGGTGCATGGACCTACATATACATGTATATATACCAGAAATGAGGTATAAGGTAGTTATGTGGCCATTGAAGGGTTAGCGCGTTCTCGACCAACTATAATAGTAGCTGCAGCTAGAGTAGATCTCTCTCGTCGGATTCTTCGTGGTCCATAAGAGAGAGAGAGAGAGAGAAATAAGATGGAGCACGAGACGGCATCATAATGTGACTCAGGATCGGCTACAGCGCGCGCCTTTGATTTACATATAACAAGATAACGATTTTTATTTGTTTTTGCTTATATAATACATTGTTTTATTTTTATTTTTTATTTTGTTTTTTAATTCGAAAACCATATAGAGGAGAGGATATTGTAGGGGTTTCTAGGACGCAGTATAGGCGGGATGAAGAAGCTGTAGCGTGGACCGTTTGCTGGGTTTCCGCTCTGGAAGGGCCAGTTGCTGGCGAGTAAGCGCGGCCAGGTTGAGGACGAGCATGAGCGAGCGAGACAGATATAGTTATATCCTATAGGCCTGTCAGCCCTCATTTGCATACATAACATTCTGGTCGACTGGACACCGGTCAGGCCTCCTCTCCTCTTCTCTCGCTACGATGCTGCTTCACTGCTGTGGCATCGCCAGCTCTCTTCGCTGCCAGACCGCTTCTGCGCTACAGTCGTCGACATAGCGCGAGAGGGAGACGGAGGGATGTGCGCTTCGCACACTGGAAATACATAACTATAGTCAGCATACGTTTCGACAGACATTTAAAGCTCAATACACGATATGTACACACACACACGCACACACACGCGCGACTGTATAACATAGACGTGTGTTTGTATACATTTCTCCTGCAAAGGATCGAGAGGATATTGAAATACAGCAATTTTAATCACTCGATTCGTAGATCGATATCGATGACCATAAATATCTTCGCACCGACAATAACAACGATTGCAGCAATATTGTTAATTATAGTGAATAATAATAATGATATGACTAACGCGAATGAATATTTTTGTTTGGTTGCAGGTGCACGAGCTCTGCGACAACTTCTGCCACCGGTATATCAGCTGCCTCAAGGGCAAGATGCCGATCGATCTTGTGATCGACGACCGGGAGAGCACGAAACCACCAGAGATGGGCAACGGTCTAGACGGCGGGCCAAGAAGCACAGCGGACAGTACCAGCCACACGGACGGAGCGAGCACGCCGGACGTCGTGAGTACCTCACCATCGTCAACGTCTTACTATCCGCACGACGCGATCACCCCCCACCACCACCACCACAACCACCACCATGCCATCGGCAGTACCACCCCCTTGCAACTGAGCCAAAACCAAAGCCAAAATCACCCGCAGCCGCAGTCGAACAACACTACCCCCAGTAGCGCCGCCACAACTCCCAACTCCCTAAAGCGTTCGCACCAACAGATGATGATGGCAGCCGCGGCGGCCACCGCGATGGCCACCTCGCCGCACGCCGCCTCCGCGCCCCCAGCGCACGCGCACGCGCACGCCGCCCTCGCCGCCTACCACAACATCAGCTCGGCCGTTTATCCGTGCTCGTAATAGCCTCGCGCTTTTAAAATCACTTAAAAAAAAAACAAAGATACAAAAATCAAATCGTTTTGTCGGTTTTGTTTTTTTTTTTTTTTTTCAATACTTATTACTCCGCTGTGTGTATTACCGTATTTTTTGTATGGTATTATACGCGTAAAGCGAGGATACGTGCCGCCCGTCGCGATCGCGACATCGCTATTTTTATTCTCTGAGAAAATGCACAATATTTTCTCGCAATTCACATTTTGTATATTCTCTTTGTTACATACTCTATCGTTGATCTACATATCGCGTTGCTTCATTCATCTCTCTATTCGCATCGTTATTTGTTACGAAGATTTTTTTATTTATCTCTTTTTTTTTTTTCCTTTCGTTTAATTTGCAAATGTGATCTTGAATTTGGGCTTTCAACCCCTCGAGAGTGAATTTCGAGGGCAGGGTCGCCACCCCTTGATGTTTCTTCCTCGTTTTTCCTTCTCTTCTTCTTCTTCTTCTTCTTCTTCTTCTTCTTCTTCTACGTGATCTTCTCGTTCTCGTCATTCTCTCAATTCTCTTATATCGTTTTACAAGAGGCCCGACACGCGTGGGGTCGATTTGCTTGGTATAGGCGCGCGCGGGGGTTCGTTCGGGTTCGCCAGAACAGGCGACACGAGACGAAGGCTCGGGCGCGTGCCAAAATCTATTCGAGAACGAGAAGACGTGAGAGGCGAACGAGCTCGCGAGGCGGACTATCGCTGTTGCTGTTGCTGCTGTCGAATAGTAGACGCTGAGAGCCGTGTGTGGTAGTGTAGCGCGCGTCGCGGTTCGAAAACGAGACCGAGTCTAGATACGAGTATATAGTATAACGAAATACCGATACGCGCTTCTGGTAGAACTTTTTGGCGCTCGCGAGAAAAAGAGACTTACGACAATCGGCATCTCGAACGAACGCGACGTGGTATTTCGCGTGTGCGTCGCGCCGGAAAACAAAAAAAAAAAAAAAAAAAAGAAATGAGAAAAGGCGGGGGAGGAAAAGAGCGAGAAATGGAGGGGAGGCGTCGGCGGGTCGCGTCGGTTTTTAGGCAGGAAGCACGGATCGTCGCAGTACGGACGTTCATCGAGAGAACGAGAGACATAGAACACAAAAAGAACAAGAGTAATGAGAAAAAAAATAAAAATAAAGAGAAATAACCAGAGATAGAGAGAGAGACGCAGTATACGCGCTAAAAATTGAAGCGAGGCGAGAGGCAAAATTCGTCACGTGAACGCGAGACACTCGAGCACAAATAGAACCTTTTTTATTTCTATATTTACGACGTATCATATATTTTACGTCTTGAATATATATATACATATATTTTTTGTTCACGCTTACATCACGAATTTTACTTTCGCCAATCGCTGTTCATTGCTCACTATAATGAATCGTCGTTAATTATGATGAATGCAAACAAAAAATGGTAATTAACAAAAAAAAACAAACAAACAAAAAATAATAATAATTTTTTAGGCAGGTTAGACAGAACAGGCGGAACAGAGGCGGGCATTAATCGCGCGTATCTTAGCGTTACGCGAATTATTATTATTATTATTATTATTATCATCGTGCAGTTTTCGTCGAAACTGTAGAGATGAGGAGAGTACATACTATACAAAAGAGGCGCGTTCAGACTAACGATGGAGGGACACGCGGTACGTGCCGTTTTTTTTACAACGGCGATCGTCCCGAAATCGAAAAAAATCGTCGAATCGTCGAATGACGATTGGCGATCGACACTTAATCGTGATCAGGATATACGTAATAGGTTTAAGAGTCGCGTCACAAATAAATTTGTGTCTATTTTTAAAAGAGATTCAGGTTTAAGGAACACGAAAGAGAGAGAGAGATAGAGAGAAAGAGAGACAGGAATCGAGAGAGTGCGAGCGCGCAAATTCGTAGTTAGAGAAAGAGGAAAGTTAGTGCGAGACTTCGAGCGATGACTATTGAGAATGTAGAGTAATTTTTAAATTATTAGGGTTTAGCGTTACCAGTCGTATAGTGCATCGAGAGTGCGATTAAAGCGATAAATGCGAGATCTTTAGAATAGTGTATAATACGTATGGGTCAGCGAGAGTGTATGAGTGTACGAGTGACAAACGTGTATCTATATATCGTTATGGATCAGCGAGTGATCGAGTGTGAGAGCAGCGTTGATTATCGAGATAAATCAAAAAAGCCGTTCGGAGAGACGGAGAGTCGCTTGTTTACTTTTTATTATGTAGATATTATTGTATAGAATTCCGAAATTACACGACGAGAACAGGGAACACAAGATAGTCGATGAGGAAGAAAATAATAATAAATGCGCGCGCGTGCGAGAAACAAAAACGCAAGAGACAAAATGAAAAATGTGCGTCAGGCCCCCTTAAACAAATCGCGATAAAAAGAAAAAGAAATACAAAAACGATACAAAATTGAACAAAACTAGGTCTCGGTACTCGTAACTAGGGAGTTGTGTGAGGTACAAAGTCCTGGCCGGCAGGGCGCGCGAGTCCACCCCCAATCCCCGTACTTGACCCACCCTATGACTTGTAAAATTATATCTTTCAAAATCGAAAGAAAAAACATTATTTATATCAGTCAATGAAAAAAAAAAAAAAAAAAAAAAAAGAATTCGAGACGAAAAAACTATGAATATTTTTTTTTCTGCTATGCTGTCTTCGTCTGATGCTCCGCCCATGGTGAACGGACGGAAGGGATTATAATGCTGGAAACCTGCACCCCAGTTATGTACCATCGTCCCTCAATCTGGTGACATGCAACGAGTACCCTTTGTTCGCACAATTACACGACAAAATGAAAACACAACACAGACAGTTACACACACACACACACACACACACACTGACGTTTCATGGCTGAACAAACTCATGCAGATGTAACACATAGACGCATCCACGAACACATACAGACCTCCAGAGAACCACCTACGTGCGCATAAATATCGTCACGTGGACGCACCCGAATTCCAACGAATTCCATACGAATTCGTGCGAGAGTCCACGAGTGCGATATACAGAATGACGTACGAGTGCAGGTGCTCTCAACGTGCGACAGGTTGAATAGAGTGGAAAAACAAGAAATCACATATACAAATACAATAAAAACAAAGGGAAAGAGAGAGAGAGAGGGAGAGATGGTGGAGGAGATAAAGCATGGGGTGCAGGGTGCGTTGACCAGGGCGGGGCAACGGGAGAAGGAACTCTGCATCAGCAGCAGAAACAGCAACGTGTTTGTGTTGCGAGGAAGCGATCGTACACGAGACGAGCATCGTCTTCGTTACGGTGCATTGGCTTTGACGAAAATGGCTCGTCTCGTCCGATTGAATTCTCCAGCGCTATTTTCACTACAAGTTCATATGGGAAATATTGAGAGTACGGTGATTGGTGGCTGGCCTCATCAGCACCTGTCGTTCGGAAACCTAGTTACGAGTGCCGAACCTAGGGCCGAGAATATCATTTGCTTATCTCGGCTTTATTTATAACCCAAAAATAACAAAGATTTCTCGATCGAGCACAAAAATCATATACGCAGCGACGAAAAAAACAATCACCAATACGCAAAATGTACTATATCATATTATCATTATTCTTATTATCATTATTATTATTATCAACGAACACGACTTACGCAGATCAACTTTATAAAGATTATATTCGCCGAGGTGTTACTCTTCGTATAGAAAATCGCTCAGTTAAGTTTGATCGTTTTGTTTTTTTTTTATTCTTCTTCTTTTATCTTGCAACCTTTTAAGTCCTCTTTTTTTTTTTTTTTAATAATTCGCGTTTTATTATTATCCTTTTCTTCAAATTGATTGTGAAAGGATTATGCATTGTCGGTGCGAATTCGATTGGACGGAGTGTTTTAATGTTTTTGTTTAATATATTACTCCGGCGTGATCGAGACGAACGAGACTCTGTGAGTTGCATGCAATGCGTGATGATTATTATGCTGCTGATGATAATTATGATGAGGTATACACACACATATATATACATATATATATATTTATATGCATGTATATATGAATATATATATAGATATATATATATATATTTGCGGACACGACGAAGATCCACGAGGAACTTTGTGGCGCGCCGCGAACGCGATGAGCGACGACGACGACTTAACGTGAATACTTAGTGCCATAGGTTGCAGTGGGCGTGAACGCCGAGACTGTGTACTTAATTAATTAGATACGAGGATATTACGCCGTGCGGGATTAGCGTCGAAACGGTCGGGGCGCCGTTTGGCACGTATACTCGGTAGAAGCAGAACAAACAAAAAAAAAAAACGTACACGAAGAGAGCGGAAGTCGTGAAAGGTCGAAACATTTTTTTTTTTTTTTTTTTTTCGAGTAAAGTAAAATCAAAATTTATCGTTTCGTTCGTGTACGTCACACGTCGCACTGTCGTACGCTTCGCCCGTTATCGCGATTACTATTCTCGACTGCATTTACGAAAAAGAAAAATAGTTTTAGAAAAAAAAAAAAAAAACATATTATTGTATTGTAATCGGTAACGAAACTACCTACGTGTGTACATTTTTCGCGAAAAAAGAAGAAAAGAAAAGAAAACGAAACAAAAAAAACAACGATAATTATAAGACATGAGCTTTTTACCATTCGTATACGCGCTGATACGTTTTTCTTCCTTTTGTCATTATTTAGTTAAACTATGGACGTGCGTAGTGAGTAAAAAATAAAAAAATAAAAAGAACAAATTAAAGAAGTTGATCTTTTCTTCAGGAATTTTCGCTCTCGAATGTTGACTTTCGAACGGTCTGTAAAATTTCGTGGACAGGCAGTTACGGATTGACGTCGCGGTCGACAGTGCTCGGTGATATATCAGTTTTTTAATTTTATTTCTTATTCGTGCCGGCGGTTAGCACAAGCATTTGTTGATGTCGTGTAGTTACGTTTTTGTTACGTATTGTTTCTGTATTTGTTAATGACGTGTTACGAAAAACACGAAGGCGGGGAATGAGAGGCGCGAGTCGTGATGATAGATATGTATATTATTAATATATATATATATATCTATATATATATATAAATAAAGAAAACTGGTGGTCTGGCGAATGAGACACCCACACCCATATACGTAAGAACGCGCCCATCGAAATAGTGACGCATTTCTACCGAGATTAGGGAGGTATTGAGAGAGTTAAAAAATAAAGAAGGAGCGAAACAAACTCACTGTAAATGTAAGTGTGTTACATTACAACTTATTAGACTATAAGGAAGGAAAACTCACCCGCACATTGTATACGACTAGCATTATAGTGATAATATATTACCGATAATGATACTGTTTAAACTATTGTCTCAATCAACGTATTTTCATTATAAATAAATGTTAGCCTTGTTGAGTTAAAAAAGCATCGTGATTATTTCATTTCTCAAACAACAACAACAACAATAAACACATTACACACACACACACACAAAAAAAATCGTCATCGAACTCTCGACGAAAAGTTTCCCGATCCTGCTTGCATGATAATACGATACTATTTGATAAGCGTAAGGGAAATGATAGGCTATCTTTTCATTGGAAATTTCGGGTAAAATTTGACCCTCTTTGTGAACGAAATTGCGATCTGCTTCCTTCCTTTTCGACCGCTACCACCGACGCCCCCCCCCATCAAACGAATCGACGGTAGCCCTCCAACGATTCCCCAAAGGTTTTCGAGCGATCGCGAACTGCGGCAGCGGAAGAACAAGCGAGAGAGAGAGACCAACACGGCGAGAGTCACCTCCGCCCCCATAAATCTCGGTTAACCCTCGTCTAATAAATATTTAACCCTTTAAATTTGCAACAACCCTTAGCGTGTTGCGATTTGCATAGGGCCTCTATTTCATTTACACATCGCATAATTGAATATTTAAATTCAATTGCCGGCCCGTTACGCGCTCGCAGTTTCGAGCCGCAAAACTGCAGTAAAACTTGTAACGGGGCCACTTTCCACCAGAGACGGCGAACCGGCTCTCCCGACTATGGGGGTGGCTTCGTGCTCGCTCCCGCGATTCGCTTACACCTCCACAGCAGCAGCACACCATCGCCAAAACCTCTCCCGCTATATTTACAACACGAGGAGAGAGAATCCACCCTCGAGATACAATATAGGAAAAATACTTCGAAAGATTATTTTGGTAGCGCACCAGATAAACTTTTTCCTTTATATTCGCTCCTATTTAAACCTGCTTCCAACTTTGTTTTTCAGGTTATTTATCGATAAGACAAATTTTACGAATTCCCGCAGCATAATATTTCGAGGCTCAACGTAAATGAAATTTTTCGTTGTGTTAATCGTTGTGGTGTCATTGCATGTGGCGTGGACACGATGTACTCACGTGCACAGTTGTAAGTGCTCGTTACATTTCCAAGTTCGCCTGCATTTTTGAAATTTATTCCATGGATTATTTGAAACTCACGATTTTTCAACAATTTTTGAATCCCTGATTTTTGTCTCATTTTCAACAAATTTCCCTAGATTTTTCACAATTCGGTTGACTTAAAATTCGTCGATTGTGGCTGCTCGATTATTTAATTAATTTCATTAACTACCACAGTCGACATTTGTAAGCAATTCGAATTGTGCACGAGAAAAATTGAATAGTCGATTAAACATTAACATCAGGAATATTCGGCCACCGCCTACATCTGCCCCTAGTTCTATTTGATCCTATAACAAATAATAATTAAAATCAAAGTATCCAAGGAACAAATAATCAACGGATACGACAATCGGAAATAATGTGTCGTTACAATCGCGTCTGCACCCACGTGAAATCTACAGGTGGGAATACGACACAAGTAGTACGCATGTACGTAATTTAATGGTAATAATAACAATAATAACAATAAATACAGAACGCCTCCGAGGAGTGAAGACGAGTGTCTCACCTTCGTGTAGCTTAGACTGCATACTCTCTAGCATCAACGAGACATCTGGTCTCGTGTGGAGTATACATATGATCAGCCGGAGCGACAGAAGGAGCAGCAGCACAGCCAGTGTTAGCAGCATTGCATACATATATATATATATATGTAAGCGCGCGTCCACGAGCAAGAGCAGGGAAGAGCGGTGCCGTCGTGTTCGGGGCGCGGGCGAGGAGGACTCGTGAGGATTACCATTGTCGCGTTATTCATGCTAACGATGATTGGTAGAGAGAGATCGGAGCGACGATAATCGCCGTGTCACAAAATCGAGGAGGCGGTCATTGTGAGCGACATACTGACAGCATAATAAATTATACCGGTACACCGGTACACAACCGGGGATACCCTCGGCATTTATACTAATGTTGGATACGTACACAGTATCCAGTGTATGGCACGATGCGTGGTACACGTATAGAAAATATACATCTTGAATACATATCGGGTACGTTTGTACGATACTAATAAGCCGGGCACGCCTACCCCCACTATCGGCGAGCGCGAGAGTAGCGAGAGGAGCCCGGAGGAGCTGGCACATAAATGCGAGGGCCCCGGCGGCACTTTTTGCCACACTCGGAAGAGGCCTTAATTGAAAGTCGAGGTGGTAACCAAACATTTCACCGCGACTACAAGACCCGGCCCCTCCTCTCACAATCCGCCTCACGATTCTTCTCATCCTTTCGATAATAGATTATCGTTACATACGTGGACATATATCGTGGTGTCATCCGGCATTGTGCACATGCACTGTCACTTACTTGGAATTTCATGTTCACCCTTAACGAAAGATTTTATACCGGTTATACCAAAACTATTGTACAAGTGTAACGTAACAAAATGAAAAGTACCTCGATTTTTCATGATTTCTTTCGTCGCTTCACGAAATAATTGCACATTCAATTTAAAAAGAAATCGGTACAATGTACGCGAAAATTTGTATGCTCAGACTGGTGAACTGAATTTTATATACCACTCGATGCATAAAAAACGCGACTTCACGTGTTAAGTTTAGGAGTTTGTTTGTCTTCTTGTTCCGACTACATATGTCCACGTGTATTTTAATACAAAACCGATGAGTCAACAGGGTAGGTTATCCTCGAAGGCCCTATAGTTTGAGTGACGTGTATAGGTTGCCTCGTACTGTACATCATTCTATATGGGCACCTTCTGCCTTATATATAACTCTCCGTGGCTGGCCTTAACGGTAACGCGATACAGTGCTCGTTGGCGGGGCCCAACTCGGCGCCGCCGACGTATCGTCTTCGACCTCGGCGTACGTCTCTTCCTCGTCGCTGCTGGGACTTTGAGGATATAACGGCGAGCGCGGAATCGTTCCCACACCCACATTCGTTGTAGGTGGTTGCCGACTCTGTCTCGCACTCGACTTCTCCTTCTCTCGCATTACTTTTTTTCCTTTCCTTCTGTTCTCTCCTCCTTCCGAGTAAGCAATCCGAACACACTCTGTACCCTGGTTTACTTACGTGTCCCTACCTCGCGCATCGCTCATGCCAGTGTAAAGCGTGATAAGTGTAACGACTGTTGTTGCCTCGGCCAATTGGAGCCACCGAGGTATATTTCTCCACGGCGAACCGCCCATTTGTGTATTTAATGCCGCACCAATGCTGCGTATCCTCGCTTTAACCGTGTGCACCTGTGTGCATGCGTGTATATGCACTCGCTGTGTGAGCTAACCGACCCCCCGTCACCCTCGCCCCTCGCCGAGAGCGCAAGCGCACGTGCGTTTTGCATGCGCAAGAAGCCTGACAGATCTAAGTGTGCGTGAGTACGAACAACCGGGAAGAGCGTGACGTGGCAATGTCGCGAGCATCGCTGCTCGTGGAACTTTAGCTTCGTCTGTACGAAGCTTTTATTGCTCGTGGAAACTTACTGTAACTTAGCCATTTCGATCTCGCAATAATTCAGAATAGAAACGATATTAGCAGTGAGAAAAATGTCGTTTTCACTGAATTTCCAGCTATCGATGATTGATCAAATTATCGATCGGTTGACACGGAGAAAACGATTTTCTTAGGTCTTTTGATAAATGGTGACTACATTGTTATTTGTTGGTCTAACTAAAGAAATTGTTAGCTCAACAAGAGTGTTCACTAGACTAACGAGTGTTTTTGCTGAGCTAACAATTTGTTTTGCTAATCCAACGCTTCCTTTCGGCAAAAGATTCGCTAGCCCAGTAAAATAATTTTTTCCGGGTATTACAATGAATCAATTGCGACAATCATTCGATCATAATTTGAGAGAAATTTTCTTGGCCCATCGAAGTACTTGTTTCTCGTAGGTGTATATAAATTTGATAAATTTTTGTATTACCAAAGCTTCGACGTAATAGGTCTTGGTAGTATATTTCATTATCGCGATGAAGAAATTTACTTGGAGTACGTATAGAGATTCCATCAAGCATACGAAAGCTTATTGATTTTTCTTTATCAATTTATCGTCTTGCGGTCGGGTTCGATATAGGTAAGCGGGCAGAGTGGAAGATTGGCGGAAGGAAGTGTATATAATGTGTATGAAAGTCGAGACCGGAAGATGGCAGTGTATAGAGTAAACGGGGATGGCGTGAAGAAGAGAAAAGAAAAAGGGGAGGAGGGGGAAAGGAGAAAAAAGGAAGAAAAACGCCTCGTCGCGTAGCGCGCCCCGTAATTTCATTGGCACCAGCAGCAACGTCAGCTGGGGCTCGTCCTGCGCGCGTACCAGAGTTCTCTCTGCCCCGGATATATACGTGTATATTTTCATAATGTAATATCGGTGTAGCAGGCTCGGGGAGGCAAGCGCATGCAGAGGCTTGCTTCCCGTACCAAAGGGCTTTCTTCTGGCTCGGCTCTCGGTTCCGAAGCGTCGCGGGATGAAAGACAAAGACAGGGATAAAAAGCGAGAGAGCTCGAGGGTGAGTGAAAAAGTGTGAGGGGGCCCGAGCTTACCACGCGGGGGGATGGGATAGTCGGGGAACGAGAGCGAGAGAACTCGAGGGACGAGGGAGAAAGTGTGCGGAGGGTGTTTTGCTGGTAATTGGTGCCAATTTAATCCTGCCCTTCGCCCGAGCCGAGCGTGGCCCGCTCTGTATTAACGCTAAGGGAGAATGCGAGGGTGGTTTCCTCCCTTCTATCTTCGTCTGCTTGATAGTCCCTCCCTTCCCACGCGAATAACGTACAGGACCCTTCACGTTTATATATATATATATATATACACACACACGGATCAGCGTATCGAGACACGAGGATCCGACAGTCGATTGGCTCACACATTCGCTTCGACTGACAATACGTACATACGCGAATACTTCGAATACTTGCTCACACACATTGCCCGGAAATAGTATTCGCGCTGCGGTATATATATATATGAATGTATGTGAGTGCGTGTCAGTCAGCCAGGGCAGCAACCCTCGCGAGGCACGCCACTCAACGATCTACCAGCACACACAACCCTCTCATCCCTGTACACGAGTAGCCACAGCTCCCCGGTAAATACACACGCGCGTGAACGCACTAGGAAAATATAATTAACGGTAATCGCTCGCGTATATGGCCCGGATTAACTTCGTGTGCGGCGGGGGAGGATGAAGCCGCGCTGCATTGCCCCGGGGTGAAAGGGAATGAGCACTCGTTGCTCACTGAGACCCTTATTCCCGTCAAATTCTTCGGGGGCTCGCTTCCCATGGCCAACACCATCGTTTCCCAAAGGGATCACTGCGACGTACACGAGTGGAAGAGAAAGCTAATACGCGATACGTGATGTCATTCGGAAGAGATCAGGGTATTCGGGAAATTTATTAGCAGATTTTTCCATTTACAATTGTAATAAGACAACTCATTAGTCCCGAATTTGTATCGAAATCCAAATTATGTGCTATTGTGGAATAACCGCTCGTTGTAATTCACTGGTATTTAAAAAGTGTAGTTATATGCCTTCTGTATTGTGTATATACACTTAGAAAAGTTTTTATTCAACACTCGGTGAATCAAATGAAATATAATATTGTAATATAGAATTAATGTACTTTTGTGGTAACATTACACATTGTGTGTATTTTTATCCGCGTAAGAGGGTCGATTTAATAAATACGTTTATCAGGAATTTGAATTAACCTCACGATTATTGAATATCGATTTAAAAAATTTTCAACAAAGCATATCATAGTGAAATAAAACACTAATGTTCACCTTTCAATTATTTTGAAAAGTGAAGTTTTCAGTCGTAAAATCTGTAGTGCTCGCGGTAGAGGATTTATGAGTTCCGTACGTTGAACTTAAAATGTGAAAATTTTCAAGGATGGCTGTGACGGCGTATCAAGGCCGCGTCTGCCAACAGACTAGACTTGCGCGCATGCAACCAAGTAGGAGGCCCTTAACGTAGCTTCTGATCTCCATCCACTACCACGCCATTGTTCCCGCGAAACGATCCGTTTCTTCGTCGCACATGCGGCGAGAGGATGAACCGCGCGCAATGCCATGAGCGCGACGCGCCGAGTCGAGTTGAGCGGAGCGCAGGAGATGGCACGAGAAGGAAGGAGGAGAAGAAAGCGAGAGTCGCTCTTTGCGGCGATTCTACGTCGATGGCGAACGTAGAGAGAGAGAGAGAGAGAGAGAGAGAGAGAGCGAAGGGATCGCATAAGCGGGTCGCGCCATGTCGGGACGAAGGAGCAGAAAGAGGAGATGAAGAGGAAGGAGAATAAGGAAAGAGTTTTCTGTATATGGCAGAGCGACCGAGAGGGAACCCAGGGAGAGGGGGATGAGACAGCGATGCCGGGAGATCTTGTATGCAAATTCTCCGGTGCATCTCCGTGGGATCCTGGCGGGATCTGTGGAGGATTAACGGGCCGGCTCGCATGAAAGGAAGAGAAGATAAAGCGAGACAGAGTCGGATTGAAAGGTGGAAGCGAGTGAGAGAAATAACAGGGAGAAAGATGGAGCGACGAGGAGGAGACTGAGAGGGACTCTTCGGCTCTGGGTCCTCGCCGTCTCTTCTCCTTCTGCGTCCCGTTCATCCTCGATCTCACTTCTTCCCTCGTGTTTCTTCATCTCCCGATGCACCATTGCCAGCAGCCTCTTGCTCTTCGGGCTATGCCGTTCGATTGGTCACCAAATAAGAGAACTGATCCTTGCACACAAGACTGCTAAGACCGCGAAGGTGGACGACGAGAAGGAAGACTCGCTCGGGGCCCGTGGATCGAGAAAACGAAAAATAAAATTAAATAATCGCCTGCCTTACACAGTATAAAGGAGAAAGAGGCATAAAAATAAACGCGCGGGAAAGAGCGAGACTCGAGTTAGGCTTCAAAAAGCAAGAATGGACGACGCGCATTCCTATCGTCTTTGCAGCTACCCGACGTCCGGCCTTTTCGACATTTTGTTTTCGGAAAACAGTGGAAGG
Source organism: Clistopyga incitator (assembly GCA_947507545.1). NCBI lineage: Eukaryota > Metazoa > Arthropoda > Insecta > Hymenoptera > Ichneumonidae > Clistopyga > Clistopyga incitator. The sequence goes on from OX382175.1 coordinate 6,669,729, forward strand.
TCGTATTTTTTGTCAAAAATTTTCCTAGAAAATTTTATAATTATTTAAAACGTCGGAGATTTATGATCGATTTTATAGGGAATCCAGATTTTCGAGTAAACGAATTGGAATCGTTTTTTTTTTCTCGATAAGACTAAATCCATCAGCAATATACCAACGGTGGTAGTAGCGCAGTAGTAGCCGGACGAGAGGTGCGAAGTAAACTATTTGCCGTACATTTTTGCAGGCACTCCGGTTAGATATACGATCGCGAAAGAAGTGACGCTCTACGTGAGCTGAGTACGAGGATGAATCTTACGAGTTGCGGAGCACACGCGGCTGCGAGAGAACACCGAGGAAACGGATTTTATCGTTATTGCTGTGACCGCGGTCTGTGTGGAGCACGAGATAGGACGAGTACGGGAGAATGAAAGAGACGGAAGGTGGACGACGTGCCCCTTTGCCGTTGATGGTGGCGGTCAAGACTCGAGATCGAGGGATTCCTTGCGCGCTTTCGCACCTACGCCTTTCAGTAGTCCCCCTTTTCTTTCTTTCTCCTAACTGCACACCAATTTTATTGTATCCAAAAAATGTGCACTAATCATCCTACGGAGAAATTCTACTTCTCCCAGGTACGATTTTCTTTCAACTTGCTTATCGATTTATTATATATTTCTACAATTTTTTATATCCAAGCACCGAAAGCAAAAAAAAAACTATATTTGTTTCTAATAGAAAGCTTCTATCGACAAAATTGACAAATTTGATTTGCGATCATCCGTTTCAAGAAAAAGTGCCAGAATTATTTGATATTGATTTAGTATTCTGATTTTATACATTTTTTTTTCATTTATAAAAATATTGTGATTATTTTTTGTCGTTTTTCAAATTCAACAAGATAATCCGTATAATGAATAAAATAGTTAAATTCAAAAACAATATTATTAAACACAAAAACTGTCATTCCGATCTGACAATATTATTTTTGACCGAGTGGAACGTGTTCCTTCGGTTCTCACTTCCCCCTACGATTTTGCTCTGCCATTTGTAGTCCCCCAGGAAAACACCCAGGGATTTTTGATTCCGGTCCAGCACTTCTGGCGATCACTTGTAAAACCGAACACGCGCAACCTGCTCTCGCAATAAATTTCGCTCCCTTTTTATCCTCGAATTTTGCGAACGTCGTACCTACACGGGCACGTGCGTATTTGACACTTGTTCTGAAATATCTTGCGACATTTTTGCATTGAACAATACCGAGTGTCCCGTACAACGAAACAAAACTTCCTGTACGAGGAGGTAAAAAACCGTTTTATCTTCGTTTAATATTGCCATAAGGTATGAGAGCGACGTTTCATACCTGGTAACCATGAAAGTAGCATGCTTGATCATTTCTCCATGAGTAACAAACGCGAAGCTCGGTGGTGTGGTTAAATTAGCTCGGCAAACACGCCGACGGCTCGCAGGCGTCGCTCTCCTCCTCCGTCGGTGTTTCTCGTCGTCGGTATCCTTGACTGCTCGAGGTAATCGAGCTCGCGCGCATAAATCCTATTAGAGGATTAGAGGGCGAAGGGGTTGGAGGAGGCCGAGGGCCTGGATACACGAGTAAAGGGAGAAATCGGGGTGTGCTGAGCGTGTGTGTTGTGTACACGGTGGGAATGTAAGCTCGGTCGGCGTATACATGTCCGCGCGAAAAGCTCTCCTCATGCAAATATCGGTGAGGTTTCACCCTTCGTCGTGCGCACCGTAAACGAGACGAATGCTCGGATTTTGTATTAGAGGGTTGTGGGATTGCTACGAATTGGGTCCTAAACGTATCAACAACTTTATCGTCGGAATTCGACGTTTAGATATTGGCAACCTACGTACAAACGATGTTTTAATAACATTAGTCTGCCGGTATGGCAAACAATGCTCGTTAACACGATGTACCCGAGCAAAATAACGCTTCGTCGGTTTTTCTTCGATTTCTCTTCAGCATCTTTCCTCTCGTCTCTCCCGGGGATCAGAGAGTGTGCGTGTACGAGAAGCAGAGAGAATCTATCAAGCGTGTTCTGTTTCGATGGCACACGTGGCAGCGGTCGCGATTCGCTCGGTTCGTCTTCCTCTTCCTCTTCTTCTTCTTCTTCTTAGTCGCATCTTCGCGGTTTTCTCGAGCTCCTCTCTTCTTCCTCTCCGCTTCGATCTTGCCCGCCCGTTCGACAACGACTACGACATATCTCGCGCGTCTTGAGAGTCCGAGGCCGCGGTCGGTGTTAAATACGTGGCTGGCCTCTGCGTCGTTGCGTCTTGTTCGCTCGACGACGTATAGCCACTCGGTACACACCTTTCGATCCGCTTTCGTGCGTGCTTTCCAACTATATACTCCGAGCTAACACGCGGCGGTTCGATTTTCTCTCTCCCTCTCTCTCTTTATTTGTCGTTTTTTCTCTGCGTTTTTTTTTTTTCGTTCTTTAGCAAAGAGTTGGCGTTGCATCTTCGCAAGCATCGCACGTACTGACGCACGCGTTCGCGACCCTATCGTCGCCTCTCTCAGCGCCAATTAGTCCGCTGCCAGGATTTTCCAGGATTCTCGTCACTCGGCAAATGGTGAAGAGTGACTTGTGCGCCAAGGGGGCGTGCAAAGGAAGAGAAACTCTTGGGAGCGTACATTTGTCATTCACCGATAGGCTTCGCGCAACGACGAGCACTCGCTCTCGCTTGGGTGGTCGTTGTCGTCGCGAGACTGCGAAGAGAGGCGTCGAGGTCCTCGAGACGGGCTTATCTCTCTCGACAATGGGCTTACGATCTCTGGCGAGACCGACAGAGCGACTTTGTCGTCGCGGCTCTCTTTTCCATCTCGCTCATCACTATTCGGCCACTTGCTCTCCTCTCTCTCTCTCTCTCTCTCTCTCTCTCTCTCTCTCTCTCTCTCTCTCCTCGGTTATGTGAATCGCGGAGCATATAATATTATACCAAGATCTCAGCTTTTATAGCCAGCTACACGTATAATACGGTGGCCCCAGGCTAATTCAACGCTAGATGCTATCGGCACGCTGTTAAAGTAGTCTGCGCGAAGCTCATTCAATACTTTTGGCTTTTTCGCAAGATAAACGTTCCAGTTACTTAACATTGTATGCCAGCATGAGAATTGAACGACGTTTCGTCGTAATAAGCGCAGGTTAGTTGTACGTACTGTTGTAAAGACCCCCATTACTTCCGAGCTCGTTCTGTTTGTGTGTTAATTTCATTACTAATTTGTAGACCTTTTCCCCCGAATTCATTACCATATTGGTAAGAAATTCATAATAATTTTATTGAGAAATAAAAAATTTGTTCATAATTTATTTACGTTCAATAGAATTTTTTTATATTTTCTTACCGAAAAATTTGAAAAATAATAAATATACAATTAGTTACGGTGTAGGTGATGATAATGATAACCACCCAAAAATTGTACCTATATATATATATCGTTGCAACTGATGGAAAGAAGTTGCAAGTTACACAGGAAACTAGAACATGTACTTTAGAAATAATAACGAGAGGAACGGGGTTAAGTAGATGAGGACGCGAGTGCAGCATGAGAGTTTAGTGGCATGCGAGCATTCCGTCTCTATCTATGTGCGGGGTCGTCGAGAATGCTGGCAGGTGTGCCAACGTTCGTCTACAACGGTTGTACAGTTGATGCTGATGGTTGGAAGGCTGGTGAGAAGAGCGAGCAGCTCGCGAGGCAACGACACGTCCCTGTCTCGCGACTTTTCCGCGACCCGTCATCTACGGACTTTGCTCTCGCTAACCGCCTAGAGTCTTGCTTCTCTTGTCCGCTAAAAGGTGCACATCGAGAGCAAACGAGACGGACCAAGAGTGTCGTTCGGACTTAGGCTAAACTTAGTCGCAAGTTCGCCGCGTCGAAAGAGGACGTAGTACCTCGTAGTGACTCGCGAGCGCGCGCGCGCGCGCAACCCCGGTCTACCAAAAGACACACGCGAGTTAGTTATACTTCGGTTTTCCTCGGTGTCTCGCTCGCGTCTTCTTCCTTTCGTCTCTCCGCAATTCCCGCGTGTTGAGTCTTCGCCGCGCGAGAGTTCGAGTTTAGAACGCAGCGGCAGCATCAACGTGCGGTGGTTACCACTGGCTGACGCTCGTACCAGCTTATCGAGAGCAACACACGTCGCCCGACGTCTATATGGAAGTGTGACATCTTGACGGTTATTCCTGGCAGCTCTGTGAGAGAGAGCGAGCGAGTCAGTCGCGTGATTCTGTCCTCTATCAACGTATACCAAAGCTCGAAAGCTGCTTGCTCCCTGAGAAAGAGAGACTCTCGCTTTTGGTGAACCCGTCGACGTAGTCGCTGCTTTGCAACGAGTATATACATCTTGCCTTGTATTTTCCACCCAAAGACCCAACCGAGAAAGAGAGATACGTCTGCGAGAAAACGCACAGTCGACGCTAACTGAGAGCAGTATAAAGTGACGACGAGAAAAGGAACGAGGACGAGGGAGCGAAATTTTGTTTCTCCCTCGTATTAGCTTTTGTTCTCTTTCTACCAACTCACTTTATCTCGTTCGGTGTCTTCGTTTCTCGGGCCCGTCAGAAATAGTGGCACTTCCCTGTCTCCGCGCCAGCCACCACCAATATCTATTCCGGCGCTACAAAACAACATCTATCCCTGCATCTTCCCAACTATAGCGTCTCCGGCCACGAGAGCTCACGCACTGTCACATACCGTCGATACGTGTATATGCAGAGCATTCGAAACTGCTGTACTCTTGTTCACTGTACATACTTGTGAGAAAAGCTACCGCAATTATATCGTATAATGAGTAAACAAACGAAAACTGCCTGTGGCATTTCGTTTATTAATTATACTTGGTAAAAATAAGATAAATTGTCATTATAAACTAAAAATGTGCTATTTCATGAAATCGTGTTGTACCGAGAATTATCTTTCCTCTGTACAACATTTATGTTTTGATATGAAAGCCAAGCACGACAGACGATGTTTTTTCTTTGCAAGTTCTTGAAATAAATTAGATTCAGTTTTTAATGTATAAAAAGGTAATATTTTCACTTATTTTCTACTAAATGAAATAAATAACGATTATGAATCTAACAATAGGCATTTCAGATATATATTCTTTTTAAATTTCATACCAAGTTTATGTCATGTAATCGAGAATTTATATGTATTTCCAACGGCGTTACAAAAAAAATTAAGTGAACCATAACACAACATACATGGATCGTAGTGCAACGATGAAATAAAAACAATCCGATCTGCACCCATACGATAATGACTCGAATAAAGCAGAGGTGGACCGTGGATACGAAATTACGATTCAGACATACTTCCTAATACCTACAATAAATTTGATTAAATAATCAATTGACACAGTTGAATGAATAATTCTGCATTGAATATTAGACATTCATCGAAACGTGCGAGCGTGTCCAGAAGATGAATTAGTACAATTGGAATTAACGCAGACATCAGCATCAACACTATAGACCCGAATTTTCGAAGCTGCTTGTTCTTTGCTCGTAAACAATGAAATAAAAAAAAAATTACGCAGCATCAAGATTTACTGCATTATACCTGCACGTATGCATGCGTACAGTGCACAAGTTGGTGGCCGGAGCGACCGCGGTCGCGTCACGGTGGTTCGGGTTTTAGTGGCGTGGCAAACGATTCGCACTCGGTTCGCGCGCGCGGGTTAGGCATATACGTTAGTCGTGCAGCGTGGCGTCGTCGAGCACGACGACCAAGAAGAAGAAGAAGAAGAAGAAGCAGAAGACGACGACGGGACGCGCGCAACGCACAACGTGCGATGGTAGAGAGCGGAGAAGAGGCCGGGACCTCTGGTCTCTCCGCTTGCTTAGCACTCTCGCGTCGCTCCACTTCGACGTAAAAATATCTCTCTAGCAGCGGAGCACTACTACCAGAAGCACCGGAGCACACCCGTACGACCGGAGAGTGTCATCATCCTCGGCTCACCGGGTGACTCTCGCTCTTTCTCTATACCGGGTGACTAGTAACCGAACAGTCCGAGGTCGAAGCGGGTCTCCCCGTACGGCGATGGATTAGTCTCACCGAGATTAGCTGTCACAGAGGGCGAAAGCTCTCCTCCTTTTTCACCGGGTTCCTCATCGAAACGAAGCTATTTGCCGATTTCCGGCAGCATTGAAAAAATATCAGGGATTGAGAACCACCGAAATTTTTGGTGGTAACCAACCTTTCGTTTCAATCAGTTATCATGCGATCAATTACCGTTAATTATTTTTGGAGAGATCAATTTTACTATCTCATCGCTTCAAGCCACCAATTGTCAATGCTAAGGAAGCGTTTGGTAACGTCAAATTCCTTGGATAAGTTTCGATAAGAAACCGGAAGTAACTGCGGTACTAAATTTTATGTAGACCACGAGTAACGTACTGCGGCTGTCTTGAAGATTGTTTTCTCAACTTATAATTTTCGTTCTTATTCACCAGATATCATTGCGATCCAAGGATGAGAGCGATGTTACCCATATTTCTGTATAAACGTATCGCCTCCATGGGCTACCTGTGCATTGTGGATATAGAGATGGAGATATTGAAGCGTGGCGGCTGAGAAAGTGAAATGCAAGACCATGTGTTCGCGCCCTATGGTATAGCGCGGAAACAATGTGGATGTATATGCCATAACGCAAGCGCGCGGTCTCGCGAGAGGCGAAGGTTAGCTGCGCCGTAAATCACGAGAACGAGCATCGACGCCCGTAAAGTCATCGTGCACGATCATTCGTATCGAACGAGGGATAGAGGGAGAGAGATAGTGAGAGAGAGAGAGAGAGAGGAAGCATTATGTATGTGAGTGTGAGAGTCATACTATTATAATATGGGGCTCGCTGTTTTAGCTATATATCGAAATCAGTGCAAGGGAAAGATGGATGCATTGTTGTGCCAATGGAGCAAAGAGAAAGAAGGATTAATCGGACACATTGCATTATCCTGAAGTGGGTCACTCGTTCGGAATTCATAGTATGTATAAATATATACGTGCAGCCCAAGAATCGGTGGAACATTAATTTTAGTCCGTTATGAATCAGATTATGCAATTCTCAGACGCATCTCCGAATAACTTTCCTGCAATTTAAGGAGTGAATGGACTATAGTATAGCTACAGATGCTGCGAAATTGTGGGTAAGAGACGAGACGACAGTTTATGTAAAAGCCGAAAGATGAGACGAAGCGAGTTCCTTCGAGGCGTAGACGAATCGAGTCGTAGGAAATTAATGGGCTGCGCTGGTATGTGCCTCGGTCGCTCGGTAAAAAGGGTTATATAGTTTATGCTAGCTCGTGCACCATAACACCTGAGAATCTTTCGTCGTAGACATTGCGGAGCACCGCGGAATTAGAGACCGGAGTAGAGTGGAGTAGAAGGTACGCTAATGACTCGTGGGTGACAGGTCTTAGATCTAGACGTCTTGCGGTAAGTCGAGAGTCGAAAATGAGAAAGAGAGAGAGAGGGAGAAAGGAAAGACGGAGAGGAATAAAGGAAGGAGAAGACGATACGCGAGTCAACCGCGTTCGCACCATTCTCATGTGCCGAGAGCGCCAGCCCGACTCGAGTCTTTGGTGCCCCTTGCCAACGAATAGTTTAGCATCAATCCCGACGTCTTATTATATCGTTATTAAAATAACCGAGCGAGAACGTCCACGAGAGTCTTGGCTTCTAGCGCGAGCGAGCTACACGCTCCTCGCTCTCAGCATCATCGCGAATATATACGTAATAAACGTTCTTCGCTCGGTTTATCTCGGATATAGCCGGGCACTTATCTTCCGCGGCAACTTTGTTTCGCAAACATCATTTTTATCATCACTTCGTGACAACGTTACGCACTGACTAAAACGTACCGTGAAAACTAGAGAAATTGCTTTTCGCTGCCAACTGTACTTTTCTTATTTCGCTCCCGTTACGCTTGCATTCGACGCGCGAGAATTTCGTCGTTATTAATGTATAGATATTTTTGCTTCGCGCATGAAAAGCGTTACGGAAGCGGGTTATTATGTCGAATAAGTTGCCTCGGTGTGAAAATTCCTCGGTGCGCCAGACTTCCCAACGAGACACCCTGCAAGCTTCGCTCGTCGCGCTTATGGAACACCGCAGTTCCCTTCCAACGCGAAGCAACTCTTACCGCACCCCGCCACGCCACCTTCTCCCCCTCTTTTCATTGAAAAATATTGCAAATTTCCTCTCTTTTCCGCGTCGCTCTTATTCGGCTCGGGGCTTCGAAGCGAGGAGATAGGCAATCGAGACTTCGCGGCCGATAACCCTCGTTCTTCGTTGTTCGCGACAAAGAATATTTCCTCGGGTCTCGCGTGACGCGCTCTTAGACTTTAGCATCGGGCCGATCTTTCGATCGCCGAAGCTCTGCACGCTTCGCGATAAGTTTTATCTTTTTCTCGTGTATTGTGGCGCGCTGAAAAAAAAAAAAAATGTAGAAGAAAAATTTTGAGGTTCACCGCGAAACGAGCTTGCAGTTTTACTCTTCGAGATGACGCAGCGCGGAATTCACCCTCGATTATAGCGCGCGATACAGTGTATAGTATAATCGTTGAGCCCCCACGGGTCTTGTCCCCTGCACAAGTGGCAAGGCCACCGGAGAGATATTGTATTACGGCGTTGAATATTTAACGAGTCCGCCGAGTCACTCTTTCTCTTCCGTATCTCGTCGCTTCTCTCCATCCCTCGCGCTAACCGCACCGCAGAGCACTTCGCCGTGTCGGTGCTCACGGTCCGCGAAACCAGAGGGCGAAAGTTGCGAGCTCCGAGGAACGTCGCCCCGCGCGACGCCCCAACAACCCCCAAGGTCTTCAGGAGTGTCAGGAGCCTTCGTCACGCAGCCCTCGAGGACGCCCCCTCGATACTTTCTTCTCTTCTTTCATCCCTCTTCGTTATTCTTTTCTCTATCGCCTCGCGATTTTCTAGCAGAGTTGGTAACGACCGTCGAGGACACTGAAAAGGAAAATTTTCGCGATACGATGCGATATCCACTTACCCTGGCGATGGTAATGTTTTTTCTTCGTTTTTTTTTTTCTTGTGCTGTTCGTTCCCTTCTTCGTGTGCAAAGAGGAAAGCTGACGACACCGCGGCACGAGTCCCGGAGGACCTCAACGAGGGGTCGCACTCTTTTCGCCGGCGTTAAATAAAAAGTCGAGATAGCTAGTCCTCGGGACCTCGTCTTCAATGCGACACATAATGTACTCCGGAAAACATTGTCGTGCGAGTTGCCGCAATGACTTGTCGACAGGCCGATAGAGCGATGACGAAGGTATCTGCGTATTCGTACGGAAAAAATAGAATACGAGGAAAAGCTCGTTGAATATATTACGCATTCGTCATTCCCGACGAATGTTTTCGTGTTTTGTAAATGCGGTATTTTCAAAGAGGGAAAAATGGGCGAAAAGGTCTTGGATAAATTAAGGTAAAATTTTTGCTGGGAAAATACCTGCCGATGACTTTCTTCGGCGAATATCTGAGCCTCAGGATAAAAGGTAGGAAATCCTGGCGTCGTTGAAGATGCATCGGAAATGCCTTGAAAAATGTATTCAGTACAAACAACGCCCTGGGAATGATTTGTCCCTTTTGAAATTTTAATGAGCCACGTTATTCTGACGTACATGCAGGCATTCTGTTAGCCAATAACGAAATTTAAAGGGAAACGATATTACACCGTGGGACACACCGCGTGCGGTCTTATCGGAGTGCAAATAAGATGACGTGGCGGGAAGGCGTGAATGAACAATATAGCGGAATAGTTGATAGTGGACAGTAAATTTATTCCACATCGGTTTTCCCCGAACTAATAGAGAGCGAATGTTTATGACGTTAGCATAATTAAAAAGTTCTATTATCAGGTTTCAAATAAAAGTCGTCGGGTAAAATCTCCAATCATAGAATAATTAACAAACGAAACAACCACACATCCCCTTTAACAAAATCTCATTCCATTTAACCCTTATTTCCATTCACTTAACCTATATACGTGCAGCCATCCATCGAACGAACTAAACGAGTTGAAGGGTCTCGTCGGTGCGATTACCACTCGCTAACCAGTCGACGAAAGACCACTGTGAAGTGGGTAGAGACGATTATTTTTGTTTTCCGGTGCTGTCGTTGGGCTCTCATTGAAATCATAACCGCCCCCGCTCATGGAAGATTGGCATAAGGCAAATCGGCCTCGGTTCTTCTCTCTCTCTCTGTTCTTCTCGCATTGATGTCCTTGTGGCCCATAGACCGTTCGGATTATAGTTTAATTTTTGGTGGTAGGAGAATACGCTTGAGAAAAGAACGTCATGGACGATGCGGAATCTCTCTGGCGTTTCCGTATTCGATCCCTCACAGGTATGGCTGAACCGCATACCTACCTAGCTGTGCGCAGAGGGGCAGGCTTGGCTTGGCGGTAGAACGCCAGCAGCAGACCCGGTGCAGACTACGACCACCGCTCTTCCCTTCTGCCTTATACACTACAGTACTATAAAGTGAACCGGTGGCAGCGAGTACAATGCGCCATATCAAACAAAGCTGATGCTGCTGCTGCTTCTGCTGCTGCATGGGACTTGCACAGAAGTGTGGGTGGGTTGTGCGAGGTGTAGTATTACTCATTCAAATGATCCTCCATCCACGAGAGTGCGAGCGAGCAAGAAAATCGTGCTTTTAATCCGTTCCAGGCATTCTCATCGTTTACTACACACTATACCATGCCAACTCCTCTGGACCGTTCAAATAAAGAGTAGTCGCGTATATTCCGCTCCATGTTTCGGTCTCTGTTGCTCCTGTGAATCCTGTTGCACGAGGAATAACCTCGAAGCGGTAACACATCCACAGAAAGAGAAAATAAAAAGGACAAAAAAAAAGCAGCGTACGCGCAGGGTTCCTATCCCTTCGCACAGATTTCGTTTGCGACTACGTGCAGCTCACTCGAGAGCTTCCTATCCGGCTGTGTTCTTCTCCTTCCTTTGTATATCTCGGACTGAGTATATTTTTTCATCGTTATTCGTTCTGTATCGAAGATGTGTACGTGTTCGTTCTTATCGTTTTGTTCTGATTTCGTATTTCAATGAAAATGAAAAAAATAAAAAATAATCTGTGTAGGAACCATCAAAAACGACTATGACCATTGTAAATATATATTTTTTAAATTCACAGAACAGCGACATAAATAGATAGCCATAGTGTTATCATTGCGTTCACTTCAATAACAGTGTAACACCGGGATTCCCCCAATTTCGTTCTCAATTGGCTCGTCCGGTTGCCGGTGCTCCGACGACTTTTCGTCACGTGTAACTCTCCTCTCCTCCACTCGAGCTCTCGCTTTCAGAGCGTTGATCGGACGTCACAACACACCCAACGACGTGAATAACGTTTGCATTTCTTCCTGTGGTCTCAACGTTCCAGATTCAGAATCGGCCGACAAACAAACAGAGAGACACGACCGACCAGAAGACCTCGAACTGTCCACCTGCCTCGACGTTTGCCGAAACTCTCTCGTCGCTGCTCAAAAGCCTCACTTTCCTTAAACGGATTTCCCGGGAAGAGCTAATTCCATTGTAAGGTCGTTGTGCCCGTAACTGTAAAGCTGCTGCGATAGCCCGGACGCGTTTTCCTTCGACGCCGAGGGTCGTGTCTCGTCCTACCGCACCGCATTTCCAAGTCCTTGCGGAAAGGGAAAGACAGCCACGACCGTTCTAGTCGCATCAACAAAAGCGAGGACAGCTTCGTGTACATCGGCGCGACCTGCGCGCTTTGTTGCAGCCGGAAAATTCTCGGAAGGATTTCCAATACCTAGACTGAGATATCCGGGTCGTGGCGAGGCGAAGGTACGACTGCACTGTTGTGCTACACTGCGCCGTTTCGAGCAAGGGTGCGTCTCCCGCTGGGTTCAACCATTGTGTCAAAATCGCGAGCTGTGTCTCGTCCCCTTTACCTTTCGACTCTCCGGTCGAGACCAGATTGAACGTTATTATAATAGCTGAGGTATATAAGGTACCCGAAAGAGACAGAAAAGAGGAGTAGAACGTTTTCTCGGTGATTCGCCGGTCGAGCAAAGATTTTCCGAGGAAATACTGTCAGTGCAATGCTATGCTTGATGTACTGGCTAACGATTTTTACAAATCGTTACTTCATATACCCTGGAAATTCCAAAGTCAATGATATAGTACAAAAAGTAATTTCCTAATATCGTACTGTATTTTCGTTTGTAACGAAATAGTTTTTGTATTTTAGATATCTTTTAAACTGTGAATAAGAATAAGATTTTTTGCTGTTGTGATTTTCACGAATTAAAGATAATATATATTTTCTCTTAAGTTCACATTTTTTTCGTTCTAATAATTACATACAAGAAAATTTGTGTAAAGAATATTCTTCTTTGACAACCTTTTTTTTTAATTAAAAATGAAAATTAAGAATGATAGCTTTTTGCTGTAAGAATTTTAGAGCGGTGGTCGTAAAAAATGGAATTAGTGGAGTTTGGTCGTAACTACTATCGGTGAGAAATTACGGAAACGCAAATTGGCCGGTGTGACCATGACGTGTGCGGACGTGGGCCACGTGCTCGCTTTGCCGTGGCGACCGTCAATGTTAACTGCTGCGGTTGTATAATCAGTAATACCAGTACATTGTGGGCCGGGGGATGAAAGTGAAAGGGAACTGGTTCATAGAACACGCGGGGAATATGTGTGCCGGGGATTTAGAGCCGTAAGCTCGTTCGCTATATTCAAGGATCAGTACCAACGGGAAATATACCAATATTCGAGATCACACATTATGGCTATTACCCGCCTATTTGTACACTATAAGTACAATGCTCCCTTCATGTTGATTCTTATTTTCTCAATCGAATTTAAAATTATCGATGATATATTGAAATCCAATAATTCCAGTGAATGGGAATAGTGAAGCCTCTTCATCCCTTCAACATTCCTCCAAATTATATGATTTTAGCCTTCCAATCAGTAATTTAATAACCACAAGAGAATATAAATATTATATTTTACCTTCTAAATTAATCAAACTGTCAGGACTAGACTCATTTTCCTTAGAAGCTCAATTCAAAATACATTTTCAATAAATAATACCGACTAATTATTCGCAGGGATCAATAATAACAGATTTTAGCAATAAATCACTCAGAATGGCCATCCTCTTACAATGATAATACTTTCTGGGCATCAAAATCAATAATCATTTAGTGCAAACTTATATAGAATTTATCATAGAAATGCAGTACACAAAACCATAACGTATAACAATTTTAAGCGCATTAAAAACGTCTGGATATTCCTAACAACACATTGAACTCAATGAAATTGAATGAAACTTTTTTTCGTCTTATATGAATTTTCAAGTATGCCCTTGTAAATATGCGTTGATGCTGAGTCAATTCCTGGTCTCGACATCTTTTGCAACCCTTCTTATCGAAGCGAGACGTTCTATAAACTACCGTGACGTCACGTCCTACTCCATGTATGTATCGAGATATCAGTGCAGGCGTCGCAAGGGTGCATTCCCATCATATGCACGCATCCGGGCAACAAACCCCTGAGGCCGGCCGGTCTTCCCGCGTCCCCTTCGTCAGGATCGTACAAGCGCAGTGTTTACAAAAGTCACCACCAGATGACAGGGGTGGCGCGTGGAAGAACGGTGCCCGTTGTTCGCCGACCGTTTTCGCAGGGTGGTTCCATTGTGTTATCGGGGGTGCTGTTGCTCCTTGCTGCCCTTGGTCCCCGTTTGCGTGTATGGGCTGGAAGCACGTACCGCTACACACAGCAACGACAGCAGCGGTGTTGTATTGTGTGTTCGCCGTCGGGCCTGTTCAGCCCCCTCCTTCCCTTCGCGAGCATGAGTTTCGCCCCGCGGCCCCGCAACTTTTCAACCCTGTAATCTGAACGAGCAAGCCTGAAGTTTCGCATATATATATATATACGCGCCAAGAATATCTGGAACATTGAAAGGAGAACCGTGGCGGAAAAACCACCCCTCTGCGTGTTTGCGGAAGCCAAGCCCTAAACGTTTTTCTGTGTGTGTTTATACTCCGGTTATATATCGCCGCGGAGAAACATATGAAAGCGATGAATTCGATAATCACTGCAAACAATAACACAACGGTATTTTATCTATTTTTCCGCAGCGTCACTCGTCCGGTGAGGCGATCGCAAAAAGAGATACTCGTTTTATGGAGAGGTTTTATCCGTTTTCACAACCACTTGGAACATCGTGGCTCTACAATCCGCGAAAATCTCAGGTGCTTAATCTCTCGTGTCAGTTTTTGGATCTCTGTTTATGTACGTACAACTCTGCGTACTTTGCTGTCACTCCTGACAGAAAACTCCTTCTTTCGCACAAGAGAATGTTTATTCACACAAACGAGCATTTTGTGCGATTAAAATGATCTTAGTCGGGATATTCTCGACACCCAGATTGCAACTTCGATATGCGATGTAATCGCCTGCGTTATCTCCGTCGAATTCCAAGACGCATTAAGACTGATTCATACTTTGTATCTATTCTCGTGTTGCCGCGTGAATCTGAAGAATCGATTTTTCAAAACCGTCCACTCATTGCATAATATCATGTATATTGATAAGAGAAAACGGTGCTTTTCGTCATTGGACAACAAGTAGCAGCTCTTCTTTTGTAGCCACTACAATTACGATTTGCTCACTCACATTCTTATTATAAGCGACGTTGCGATCGAAATAAGCTACCGCTGTTCGCCGCCCACTCCGCGAGTCTTCTCGTCTCGCGTTCTTCGCTATTTCTGCTTCTCTCACTCCCGAGTAGTCCACCTTCGTGTCGGCGGCGACATGAAAGCCTCCCGTGAAATGCGTACGAGCGATTGTGTTCTCCGTGCGCGGGTACACGCCGAAGGAGCGAGTAAGACAGCCTTGCGGAGCAGAAAGAGACTCTGCTCCGCAATGTGCAATGCGTTCGCGCCGAGCGGCGAAGTCAGCACACGTTACATGTACATAAGATGACGCGGGCACGTGATACACGACGAAGAGTAAAGAAGTCTGAGAGCCACTGTAAAGTCCTCTACTCTCGGCTTTTCTCCTTTCTTGCTCTCTCCTCTTCGTTCTCGCAATCCGCCGCCAACAATCGCTTTCATTGTTTCTCGTTACATTACCTGAAAAACAAACAACGCGCTTCGAGTTCACCGCAAAGAGAGGAGAACGTTCTCCTCGCGGTATCGAACATCTCTCCTCCCCGCCCCTTCATCCCTCCGTCACTTGTTTTGACGTGTAATCTTTATACCTTGATTTTTAATTAAAGAATATAATAATATTGGAACATTAAAGCTGATTTATCGGACTTACAATTACGTCGCTACAGAGGAAAGGAAAAGTCGTGCGGTTTCTTTGATGAGGAATTGCCGCTGATATTTATAGTAGTACAGCGGTTATCAACCTGCTTGTTAATATTATTTATTTAATTGATATATCAATAAAGTTGCAATTGCGGCGATGCAACGAGTCTCGAAGGGTAAAAAGGGAACTGCGTCGAGTGGATACCGGATATGCAACGTACGTGGAACGGGCCAGTGACGCGATCACTACTCGCGCCGCTGCTAGTAGCACAGAGCTCAGCCAGACGTCCGCTAAATTCGCGTGGGCGAGGAGACCAGTCGAGGAATCGTTCGTTCTCGTTTGTTCTTCGGGCCGGCAATGGGGTCCTTCTCACTCCCGAGAAGGTCTGCCTTGGTCTGCTGGTTTCGCGAGCCCGCCAAGAGGCCAGCCATAGCCACCGAGAACCTCGGAGGTGAGTTAGCGGGTTGTAACTGTATCAAGTTGGCCGTGACACGACTGAGCATAAATCACTTTCGCTGACCCGCGCGGGGGCTGCCGGATAGCCGGTACCACTATGCATACATACTACACTACTATATATACCTAAGTATACTTACGAACTCGAACATAAGAATCCCAAACGAAAATCTCCCCTGGAGAACATTCAACCGGAAATAAATGTGACAATGAATTCTTGCATCAACCAATGTTTCAAATTATATGCTAATAATACACGGAATGTACCGTGAAAGAACATGAAGAAAGTGCGATACAAGATGGCGACGCCGTAACCATTATATTTCTTCGACACATTGAAATAATAGTAACCAATATTTTATTGGACTTATTTCCAAATGAAAAATAAATTTCGTTTCATTTATTCAAGTGATGCGATTTTATTTTGAAATAAATTCAAATGCAATTTTATTAGATTCGAATAAATGAAATTTTTTTCTTCTAAGTGGGCTGGAAATAATGGGAATAATATTCGAAAAAAGAGATGCTGCGGCACTTCAGCTACTCTGCTCTGTTACAAATCTTTTTCTTGAGTGGCTATTGTGCCCTCAAGCGGCTGGGACACATATAGAGCGAGGATTTGCAGTAACCCGACAGCAGAGGTTCGGCTGCGGTGGTGGCTGATTCAATCATGATAATTCCTCGAATGAAATTTACCGCCAACCATCACGCACGTACGGCTCGGCGTAGTCATGGGTACATGCCGAGTGTTCGGATAAAAGCGTGGGGGTGTCGCGGGCTATGCTCGGCCGCGGCGCTCACCGGGGGTGCGAATCTAATAACACCAATTGACTCTACCCGAGCCAAGGCCCGCACACTCGATTTGCGGTCGTAGTCATCGCAATCCCTCTGTCTTTTCCCAGCGCGGATTTTACTCACCACCCGGAAATCTTCTTCGACCACCGTATAATTTGCAAATCCTATCTCGTAGTCTTCCCATCATTGAATTCACAATTCACGTTTCTCAAATACCTCGACATTTCGTTATTTATTACGAAATATTTCATTGCAATCCACACCTTTTTTTTTCTCCTCTTCAATTTGTAAATAACTATCGCATGATTGCGCAACGTTTGATAAGGGTATACGCCAAATTCTCAGAAGTGTCATTCCTCAAGATCTCCCATACCTATATATAACACAAACCGAATATTATTTTGGATCATGCGCCTGGCGCTTCAGACAGAGGACAAATGTGTTTCACTGATATGTCGGTGTATACTTGTAAAAAAAAATATAAAAAACGTAACGGAAAAACCGGCATCTGTTATATACGATTCGCGTTCAATAAGAGGGAGGCTCTGGCATGAGCGGCAACGAAGGTACAAGAGGGAAGAACGGAGAGGTCTATTTGAACAGGTGGTATTTCGATGCTTTTTGGGCCACGGCAACGATCAGGTTTTACCTGTATTATATCATACGCTTAGACCTTCACGACTAATTGAATCGATCGATTTATGGACTATGCCCCGGTTACATATCGAGTGCTATCACCACTTGTCAACTACTGCTGCGTTCAATGATCTGTATCCTTGGGAGAAAACCTGCTCGCCTCAGACTGTAACACCAACGATGCCCCTGTTCTGATAGGGTTACTTATCCTCAACATTTTTTCATCAGGTTCATGACATTTACTATCAAATCGTATTCTCCGTACACAGGTAAATATGGTCACTCGAAACATATTTTTTTTTTCCTTTTTACTGTATCATTTAACGTCAGGGATTCCATAATTTATGCAATAATCAATTATCCGTAATTTTCAAAATTTCTTTCTCTAATTCTCTCACCTCGGGCTGGAGAACCGATGTCGTGGCCAGGGTTAATAGTCCCATTTTGGTTACACAAAATATCCTGGCAATCTAGTGAATTACACACGGGGATAAAATCAAAACGTTTAACGGGTGAGCGAAGAGACAGAGATGAGCTCTGGGTGAGAGTGTTCGTCGAGG
The DNA here is from genome assembly GCA_947507545.1 of Clistopyga incitator. Lineage (NCBI taxonomy): Eukaryota > Metazoa > Arthropoda > Insecta > Hymenoptera > Ichneumonidae > Clistopyga > Clistopyga incitator. Next base: position 6,687,485 of record OX382175.1, read on the forward strand.
GGATTTGAAAGTCAATTTTCGAGGGACGACAAAAGTTGGACAGCCGTCAGTCAGGGAGAGATGCGAGACGACCCTTAATTTCTCTTTCTCTTTTCATCTCGCCCCTTCTCACTTCCGCACGTTTTCTGTTGCTACTGCTTTACGTTGCAACACTCCTCCCCCCCCTCCTCCCATTTCACCCCTACGGTTGGTTATGCACCCTTCGGAACATTTGAAAATGTTGCGCGTATTGTCGGGCGATAGTCAAATGGAAGAGTACAGCGTAGCAGCATCACGTGAAGTGAGTTGGTACACGAGGCCACGATTGGATGGACCGACAAAGTGCCAGATGGGTGACGGATGCGACCAGCGATCCCGAGTAACGTTGCTGATGCCCCAATCCGGTGACAGACCATTTGGGCTGCAGTGCGTAGCGACAACGTATCTAAACCATGGCTCTTTAATGCAGCTGAGACAGGGCGATGATTCCCTCGAGCCCCGAACCAACATATCTCGATAATGGCCCAGCCGAGAAGCCAACGAAATCCGATCAAATGTAACCAGTGAATTTTCTATACACCAAATTTCACAATATCTTACGCCATTACATCCATTGCCGTTAACGAATTGGGACTTTCTCTTAAAAATTCTCGTCTCCCCTTTACTTTCGTGCTTTCGTGGGAATGTGCTGAAAATATGAGATTTACAGTGTTTGGCAATTCATATGGTGAATGATGATTTCATAAAAAAAAATGATTATTGAGATAAAATTCAACTGAAGATCTGGATATTTATATGGGGATATAAAAAATAAAATTGATATCTATGAAGATTGTAAGAAAAAGGGTAAACAAATCATTCGCCAGAAATAAATAAACAATTATTTCACAGAGGCCTTGATATGCCAATAACTGTATTTGTAGGCTTTCCAAGTGTACCTATGAATTCTAGTGAAGGGGAAAAAATCAGGTTGGTTTTGTTGGTCCGTTTCACCCTGCAGAGAGCACCCTTAGACTTGGTTCTATACATTATGTGATGTCGTATAGCGCTGAACCATCGAGGACACGAATAATGACGTAACAATGGTAGACGCGAACTCGACTATAAAAACACGACGCTTTTGTATAACCGTCTCTACCCGATATAGAAGTACGAGGACGCGAAGGATGCGGTGACGAGTGTGTGTCGTCGTTCAACGACTGACGTGATTACATCGAGCAGACTTGTACAATATAATGTATTATAATAACACTAGAGCGCAGAAGGTGAAACGAATAGAACGCACGGACGGAGAACCGACGACAGGATACACTTTCGACGGTCATCCGGGCTAACGATGTTTTCTCAAATAATATTTGAATGTATCTGGGAGTGTGTATTAACTTTGCCATATATTTTTGTACGAGGAGCCACTAATAGGATTATAGATTTTGCATCAATGGTCGAGTTCAACGTGCGATTAATATATTTTTCTTTCTTAATATAAAAATTATAATTCAATCATTTTTGTAATGAATTATAATTTTCAATCTTAGTTAATTACCGCAACTGCGCGCGTCTCTGTGTATTTATACATGCGCCCTTCCAACTGCGAACCGAATATATTTGTTACGTGCAAAGAGCTGTTATTTTTCGAAATATTTTTATAAACAGTTAACCAAAATTTTTGGGAAAAAAATTGAATTTTTTTTCATAAGTATGTTTCGGAAGAGTTTCCAAGATTTGAGACGATTGTGCTTTTTTTTTTTTTTTTCAATGGTACCAGAAGTTTACTTTCAAAATGATAATGTTTGCGTGAGACATTGTCATTATTTTTTTCTGCATATAAATAGTTAGAAGCAAAGAATTTGTTGTTCACCCTATGTGTCGTATGTGCGAGTGCCAGTTCGTATTTATGTACTTGTTAATCCCGCGTCGCTGGTTCTAAATCGGGCGTAGCATAAGTGCACCGCGATTAATTACCCAACAAAGCAGGGGACGAGCTGGCAGTTGCGCGTTCGGTGCAGGATGCGTGTACTGTCTATACTTAAACGAGACGAAGGCTATCGAGAGTGAAAAGAAGTGTGAGAGACGTGTACACGCCCCTTATGTCTTCATTATGTAGGCCAGTCTTCTTACAGGTGCCTTTCCTGGGAACACTCGAGAAAGAGGCACTCGACTGCATTAGGAATAAATTTCACGTACCCCGGTCACGTGTACGCTAGCAGTGTCTACAAATATACCCAAACCACGACACGTTCTAGCTATTATTGCTTATGAAATCCTATTTTAATAGCCATCAATCTCCGCCCGATGTGATCAGTACAAAAATCCTAGATAACACTAAAAATATCATTATCGTCTGAATTTCTCCAATCCCATAAACGGTCGCGAATTAAAATTCCTTCTATCTCAGAGTCCCCGATTTGACACTGTTCTGAAAATATACAAGCACTTTTACGTTCATTGTGAATATATCCTTTCGTTTTTGTTTATTAATAACAAAGAAATTCGAGAAGAAATTTGAAAATGATATTTTCAATCCATTTTATGCTATTAATATCACAAAAAATTGAGAAACAATATTTTCAAAAGTACTTTCCAACGCTGAAAAGTTGACACCAGTCCCTTTTTTGTCAGGATGCATCAGAGTATAAAAGCATCGCGAATCCCTTTATCTGCTATTAATAATACAAAGAGTCATATCAATATGTGTATTAATATTTCAAACCCTTTGTGTACTATAAATCATGTGAAAATCTGAGAAAACAGGAACTGGAAACTAAAATTTTCGAAAGTATTTTACCACGCCATAAAATTCATTCTCTCCTGGAGTGCCGAATTTTGCGGTGTCCGCGGCGAGAACTACTGACGTCAAGCAACCGCATCAGTTGGTTTTTGCGCCGGGATGCACGACAGTGTACAAGTATCGTCGTCGTTCTGACTGTATATCCGAAGCATATATAGACACACAACCTGTGTGCGTTTTCTTCATCGTACAAGAGTACGTACAGCGGTAACGCGTGTATTAGGTTGTAGATGCGCCCCCAACGGGGCATTTAGTATACAGGGCAGCGAGCGAGCGTAGTGTCTCAGCGCTGCTGGGAAATGAAGAGGGACAGAGGCCGAGGCGCGAGCTGAATTCCAATAGGCATTTCGCCAGGAGTTCTCGAGGACGGTGAAGCAGAACTCTTCTTCTCTCGTGCTTGCAGCGAACGGATAAAAGGGGAGAGCCCAGTGTATATATACTGCGGAGAATTGTCCATCGATTTCATTCGACCCGTAGTTCTCCGATCGTTAAGGACCCGTTGGCTTCTCCGCGAGTCTCGATGAACGCGTCGCATCACTCGATCACCCCACTACCTTATTCCGGTGATGATAATGACGAGAAGAACGAAGAGCGCGAGAGTTGCGCTCGCGACGACGCGGCATTCTTCGCGTGCCAACGCTACATTCGTCGGCGAGACGACACGAGACTCTTCGATCGTTGCGTTTTTTTGTTTTGTTAATCTATAGTATTGCTCTACTCGTACTAGATTGAATAGGCTCTTAATTTCGTTGTAGAAGATCTTATTTATAAGCTCGTTTATCGATCGCCAGTTATTAACCTTTCTCGATTCTCACGCGTCTTAATTATTCCGAATTCACGTTTCAATCAATTAAAAGAGATCCATGAAAATCTAGATACAAAGAACATCTGTCCATTCGTAATTGATTATCCAATGCTTGATTCATTTAGTCCAATGATTGAAATATTATTAAATCTTATGCAAATGAAATCGAACTGATTTCAATATTTAAAAAAATCATTAGTCTGGTAATTAAATACCATACATTTTTTTATCCTGGCCTCTGACAGTATTTTATATGGATCACATAGCATTTGTTTAATTCAATTTAAATTCCACGTATAAATTGTGCTTTGTCCGGTAGGAAAAATTCTTTAGCACTAAATTTATTCCTCATTATTTTCCTTTACCATTTTGCCACACACGAAGCTTCTTTGTAGACCAAAGCGTCGGTTAATTTCGTACACAGAGCTGAATAATAAAGCCGGGCTCCAGCCTACAGATACATCGCTACTGCGGTTCCACAGTAAACGCAGAGTAGAACGATCGACGTGTAAGAAAAGCCGCGCGAGATCAGCCGAACCGCATGGTTTTCGTATCTGCGCGCAGGCATACGTGAGATAGACGAGAGCGTATGTGGTAGCGCGCTCGCCACGCGGTCGAGGATGCGAAAACAAACCGGGCTGTGCGGCCGCACGGATTTTCACTTTTATATCCGGCGCTCGCTCTTCGCGGAAGTCGCTATATTGCCTGCTTATCGAGACACCCCGCGCTTCTTCTTCTTTTTCTTCTTCTTCTTCGCTCCTTTGGATCAACAAACAGTCGGTCGGCATAGTACAGAAAAAGAAGATGAACTTGTATATGAATCGTGAGCGAGTGGGACCAACCGCTACAGCCACAGGGTGGGCCAAGTGCGTATCGAATTTCGGTCGATTTGCACTATTCCTTTTTATGTCCTTGATGCATCGACAATATTGCTGAGGTTTATTTTTCATAAGGTAGTTTTACAGCTTTCGAGTGGTACCAAATTATCACTAAGCATATACGTAGTGTTAACGTCAATTCAATTCGCTGAAAAAATTTGTCGTAATCCTAGCAATTATTGTGATATGAATAACGATTTTTCTCCATAAATTGCGAGAAGTCTTATTCAATTCAGGTGCAAATTGGTTGTCATCGCTAAGTTTTACAACTTTCGAGTCGTACCAAATTATCACTAAGCATATACGTAGTGTTATCGTCAATTCAATTCACTGAAAAAATTCGTCGTAATCCTAGCAACTATTGTGATATGAATAACGATTTTTCTCCATAAATTGCGAGAAGTCTTATTCAATTCAGGTGCAAATTGGTTGTCATCGCTAAGTTTTACAGCTTTCGAGTGGTACCAAATTATCACTAAGCATATACGTAGTGTCATCGTCAATTCAATTCGCTGAAAAAATTCGTCGTAATCCTAGCAACTATTGTGATATAAATAACGACTATTCTCCATAAATTGCGAGAAGTCTTATCCAATTCAGGTGCACATTGGTTGTCATCGCTAAGTTTTAAAGCTCTCGAGTGGTACCAAATTATCACTAAGCATATACGTAGTGTTATCGTCAATTCAATTCACTGAAAAATTTCGTCGTAATCCTAGCAACTATTGTGATATAAATAACGACTATTCTCCATAAATTGCGAGAAGTCTTATTCAATTCTGGTGAAAATTGGTTGTCATCGCTAAATATTGAAACCGGGACAATATTGATTTCGGGCTATTTTAATGAGGAGTATATTTAGAGGTCTAAAAATTGTTATGCAGTTCTATTTTGTGTGTTACCGGGCTTCAGTTTCGAGGTAATAAAATTAATATCCGCGCAAAACGGTTAATTTATCCCAAGCATTGTTCTATACCAAACTGATGAAATTTATTATCATATTTTTATCGTGATAATGTTTTTCGCAAGTTCGGTAATGTTTTTTATTTTCCTTCGAGTATAAGCATAAACACTTATTGTCGGGTTGTGCGTGTAATAGAGGCGTATGGATTTTACTCTCGAGTTAACGAGCCGTTCGAAGATTAGCGGGATCGCGACCGCCGCGAGCTACTGCGCGCGCGAGCGGGTGCGAGGTACACGCTTGGTCGCTTCGGATCACTCAACAAGATTACAAAACGTAACAAGCAAGAGATTTCACGCATGTGCGAGTCCCTCGTTCGCGAGAGCAGTGCTATACGCGCGCGGGGATTAAATGTCCTGCACGCTCCTCGGCGATACGCAGGGCATGCAAGCAAGCAACCTAATCCAACCAGAACGTTCTGTTACACATATCTACTAGCATAGGATACTCGTATTATTCGTACAATGACCGGGGTGCCGGCGCTTCTGTTCAGCCCGTAATAATAATGTAAAAGTAACCGAGCGGGAGAATGGAAGCTAGCGCGTGCGGCTGAGGACAAGAGATATACAGAGGATAGAAGAGTGGCCGGGGCGAGCGGGCGCGGTTTGATTTTTCGACAATGGAGAACCCGAGCGCCCCCAGGGGGATCCCGCAAAATGAACAATATCATCAAATTTCATTATCGATATAATAATACGTACGGTCTTGATCCAACGAGCGTTACCAACCCCGTGGTGTTGAATAGACGCAGCGTGTCTTCTTCCCCCTTTCTTTCCCTCACCCCGTGAATTCCTCGCGAAGACTCCTTTCGTCAACGCACCACAGACATAAACGTCATTTTCACGAAAAAGACTCACCGGAGACTTTGTTCAACGGCTCGTCGGGAAATTATTATTATACCTGGTATTATTATGGCAGTATTATCTGGTTTATGGAAAAAAAAAAAAAAAAAAACAACGTATTATCTAGTTTATTGTAGTAAATCGGCCCACATTTCCACAGGGCGTTCGTTAATTTTTATGGAGTCCCAACGAAGAGCCTGAAATATTTTTAATATTCTTCAGTTCCTGGTTGATAATTAATACACGTGGGCAACATATCGATGTGTTCACTTAGTATTTAGAAATCCGTTGCAACATACCACATGTACATAGAATTTTTGGGTACTGTTTTAATATCTAAAAAATACAATTTCCATAATCTTTTGCGTGCACGGAACAGTTTATTTGTTTTTTAACGGGTTTTAACAGCGTAAAACCCGTAGCATTCAACAGAGCAATCGTGTCTTGCCGTTACTTTCCCTCATCACACCGTGAATCCTCGGTGGAGTCTCCCTCTATTAAATCACTACCCCCATAAACATAGTTCCGACGCAGCGGACTCATCAGCGACTTTTTATAACGATTTTTTTTTTTTCGACAAATTATTACACCACACTAAACTAAAAACCAGCAAGAGAGAGACGAGTTGTCCATCAGTCCAGATCTCCCCGCAGGTCGTTCGTTAATTTTAACGGCGCCTTAACGAACAGCTTGAGTACATAGTGCATGGTGAATGTTTGGAGTGCGTAGATCCATCTTTCTCCTGTGTGGAAGTGTAGTGGAAGCTCAGGCACCTCTTTCCGTGTCTACGGGCAGCGCACACAGAAGCGCGCGGAGCGTCAAGCAACTGTATAGCCGCGGTGGGTGAAATAGTTTCGGCGTTGCGCCGTTGCGCGATCCATCTGTCGGTCGGCCGTTAATTCCGCCCGTTAATTTCATGGAATCGTGCTGTTTCCGCCGGTGCTAGTGCCGGTGGTGGTGTGCACCACATAGAGTATACCGCGGGCGGCGGTCTTCCCACTGCGGCTGGCGGAATAGATGCGGGGAGAACGAACGAGAGAAACCACGCGGCCGCAGCCCCCAAAAGTTGCTGCTACGGGAAGCGCTCTCTTGATCTTGGTTTCGTGAACGCTCGCTGGGCTTTTGCCTCTCGATGGTGAAGCTAAGTCTCTGCCTCTCCGCATGGTGTCCCGTAGCCGCTTGCCTTACACAGCCTCGAGAGGCTCGAACCGGGCCCGCCGTCAGGCAAGCCGGCAGGGCAAGAGCCTGCAGCCGACTGGCGAACACGCAGAGACTCATACACACACACACACAGGCACACAGGAATAGGTACATGTGGGGAAGCGACAGCGCGCACACTGCCAAGCGAAGAACGAAAGCGAAGACTCGGAGACAGGCCGCGCGCAGCCTGAAAGCTAGAGAGGAGTCGGCTGCGTGTAAATCCCGGCCGAAGCAGGAGAAGAGCAAGCAAGAGCGGCAGGAGCAGCGGCTGTCAACCAGCCATCACCCTCGAATGCGTATGAATAATCATATCGGTCAATCTCATATTCATACGTTAGTCCCGTTCACTGCATCGGATCCCGTCTCTCCCTTCTTGCTGCCTCTTCCCTCTTTCTCCCTTCCTCTCTCCCTTACACTTAAGGCGGGTTATGTGGTCGTCCGCTCTCGTCCGATGAGATTTGGAGTCTGGATCGCAGTGGAGAAATTTGTTAGCAGGCCCCGAAGGCATTTTCTCGTTTCGGTGGACCTCGATACTTCGATCAATTTGTTTCTCCCACTCGGACGTTCCTCTGGCCACCGATATCCATTTGTACGACAGCTCAAATGTAAATTAAGTAATGAAGCGAAAATTTTTTCGTAAGCCCGATAAGTTAAATGGTTCATGTGTCATAAGGGATTTGTCCTCAATAGATTTAATTTCTATTTGTTTTCATTCAAAGTATTTTTTGGTATTTGAGAATCCCTGAATGCCTGGATCTTCCGCAGTCTCTATACTAAACGCTAGATATAGTGTACGACATAGCTATGCCAAGAGAAAAAGGAATGAGGGAGAATAGAGAAGAAAATTTGTAGTCAGCTGCTTTCCTTGCAAATTTAACCCTCGGGATGAAAGGCGCGCCAGTGTTGTGCTCTTTCTCGCGGTTCCGACGTCTGGTGGGCCCTTAAAACGCACTAAGGGCACCAGCTTCGAGCTCCGGGTACATTCTGGCGTGAGCGAGAAAACGTTTTGCCGTTTACATTAATTTACCTCAGTTTTTCCGGCTCAGGTAGTTCCGTTTCGTACTTGCTTTCTTCCTTCCGCTTTCTGTATTTCTCATACCGTACCTCGTCTGTTGTAACGTATTGCCAACCCTCGGTTTTTTGACAGGGACTGGATACAGGTCACACATGCGTCACCCCATTTTTCACGAAACGGAAGCCCAGCAGCGTGCGATATACACAAAGTTCGGTGCTCACGTTACGCAAGAGAAGCCTATGGAATTCCGTACACAAATAATGTACGGTACCTACGAATGTGTATATATATATATATATATATATATGTAGTAAATGGTATGTACGTAAATATATATATATATATATATATATATATATATACGAATATGCTTCAACATCTCGGGCTCTACTATCTAGAGAGATGTTGAATGTTTCGGACTGTTTGAGCGTAAATATTTACACGCGCGGTGGTTGTTGGCCCTCTCAGGACCTTCCCAAGGCTGGAACAGGGCTTCGTTGCTTCCGGTTTTACGCACGCGCGCACGTCCACTAAGACCGCTTTTCAATATTACCTCATAGCCGCGTCGCACATGAGCGCCACGTTTTCCCTTATCTGCCAATCAATATTTAAGTACCCTTCACGTAAATATCTCTCGAGTACCTCTGATATCTCGATGGCGACCAAATGTTCTAAAAATAATACACCCTGGAATATTAACGAGAATTAAGTGCACATACGATGATAGCACCCTAATGATAAATCATTTTATTCCTATTATATAAATTGTGTATTGAAGAAAAAAATTATTATTTCTTAAATCCACCGAATATATTCATAGAATCGTAATCTCTGTCAAGATGCACCGTTCGGAAATTTATTCGAGTCCCACTTTTACACCTACATTTTTTAATTAAATCTCAAGAATCGCAGTTTTCGGTGATTTTATTTCAGTATTCGTGGATTGAATAAAAAAAATTATATGTAAAAATGAATCGACTAACAAAAATTGATTCTAATCCATACAAATGTTGTTATAACATATTTACGATTTAAACTTTCTAGTAAACACCGTAATTAAAAAATATTATCGAGAAGCCAAATTTTCCACGTGAAATTCAATGCTCTGATCATCGTAGTTAGTTTTAACGCGAACGCAGAGCGTTTTCCGGAAATCTCGACGAAAGTTCCTTTACTGAGTGGATGAGACACGATCCTGTGGTACCGATTTGTCGCTCGTGATCCGAAAGGGTTGACCGGTCGTGAACTTCGGATACCGTCTGGCGTGGCTCGTGGAAGCTTTCGCGTGACCCGACCACGTTGACGACGTCAGCAGTCGAGCGTCCAGGGTCCGAACACGCGAAGCGAGGGACGGATCCTGAAACGAGAGAGAGAGAAAGAAAGTAAGAGGGAGAAAGGGAGAGAGAGAGAGCGGGTGTTGGGGCGCTCGCAATTACTCGGCGTGACTTGCGATCCGCACCCCAAGTTGTCGACCGGCGCTGGTACTACTATTAGGTAGTCCAGCACTCTCGGCTCTTCTCTCCCGTGCGAACTTGGTACATGCATCGCAGTCCAGGGTCACTGTCTGTCGCTCTCGCACCCCGCGACCTCCTCTTCAATTCGACGAGAAGCGAACACGAGTTTCACCGTCATGTACGAAAACATCGTCCGATCGCTCGTTTCGATATCACTCAGTTTTTCCACCACCCCCTCCCCCTTCCATTTCCTTTTTCGAGGGCCTCGCGATGACTCGCGTCTATCGATCGACCAACGCTCTTCACTTCCCGGACAGTTTCAACTACATCGTGTATATCTACAAAATAGTGCGTGAATACTGCGAGTAATTTTCATGGTTAACGTACTTTTTTACTCGAAAATATTATATACAAAATAAGAATTTCACGAGAAATTTTATGCCCCTTGCTGGAATGGAGAGGATCTTATAACAGTCACTGTAGCAGAGTAAAAGTGTCTCAATGTATTTCGTGGTGTATAAAATAGAGCGAATGCGAGGAAAGAGGAGAGAGAGAGAGAGAGTGAGAAAATACAGAGGAAGCGAGTGTACAGCAGGTCTGTGGTGAGTATTAAGAACGTGAGATCCTTACTTGGAGTGGATCCGATTATCGACATATAAATATACGCGGGAATTCACGCGAGCGTTTCCGAGGTCCTTGAGAGAACATTGCCCAGTGAAAGTAGTATACTAATATTATAATACTATAGCATAGTGAGCGTTTGGAGCTGTGCTGTACGGGAAGATGACGAGAAGAGGGAGGGTCGAGTTCCACGAGTACCGAGCGACGAGGAAAGAGAGAAAAGAAACACTCGAGAGGACGACACTTTCGAGTTTACGCGCGTAGGAACGAGCCATCGTAAAGTTTATCGTCGTCGAGTTTGCCTCTCTCTTAAACTCTCGCTCGAGCTCTCTCGTACTTCTCGACAGGCACTACCCGCGAGTACCAGCAGCGGCTATATTCACGAAGCTACACGTTGGATTGTCAAAATAGCCGATCTTTACGTCGCTTTTATAGCCTTGCACTCGTTGCTCCCCGATATGTTACGAGCGTGAAATCCGAAGGCTCTTCCGGGGTTCCCGGAGGTTCTCTCGTGTCGCGCGCACGCCTGAATTTAACCCCATATGAGTGTCTCCGTTATTTGGGTCATATAAAAGCGAAATGATTTTTACGTTTTTTTCCCTCTCTCTCTCTTTCTCTCTCGCTCTCTTCGCTGTCCGAATTACTGTGGAAGAAATGTGTTAAAAGTCAATGAGTATTGTTGGACAACGACGAAAGCGAAAGACCCTTTTCCCTTCGCCTCTCGTGAGAGGATGACGAACACATGGCCGACAAACTGCGTGGAAACATACGTTGGAAGAAAGCACTTTTACCCCACACGCAGGGGTGGGCCCCACGTGCGCTTCCCGCGAGCGTGCTAGCTTTGGGCTCGTCGAGCGACGATGAGAAGAGACCCATCGGACTCTGGTTCACTCGTTCCATTCGTCGACGTCTCGGGTTACGTTTCCTTCGCGCTCCGTAGCCCTAACAGCGTCTCTCGCTCGTCTTGAGCAAGCTCACCACCACCGAATACTTAATACTTTTATTTCGACTTTTCGAGTGGCAAAGAGCGAGCGAGACGATTCTGAGAACGAATTTCTTGAGTTCTGCGGGACCAGAACGAGCCAAGTTCGAGGGTGAGACTCGTGTTCCCGAAGAGAGTCGAACGTGGCCAGAGCTTGGCCGGCAAATATCGAATTACTCGTGTTCCATGTTTTCCGCTCGATGCTCTCGTGCATACTTTCTTTTTCTTCACTGCGCCACAGCTATATATTTGCATTTGGTAACTATGCTCGTGCAAAAAAAAAAAAAAAGTCCGAAGAGTCTCTCTCCTCGTGCAACTACGCACTCTCGCAAAAACAATCCGCAAGAGTCTCTTTCCTCGTGTGTAACAGCTCATATGCAATGTGCACTGTCAGACACGTGCCAAGTTGATTTATTTAATTTCCCGAGACACGAACTCGACGCGACTAGGAAAACGTGTCATTGGGAGGTAAATACTAGCAAGGGAGGCACGCCGCGAGCGTTTCGCGTGCTGGGATCTGTATATTTTAGATACTAAAAGCGTTAGTCACGGCGCTACAAATAGTTCGGTAGGGGAGAGGTGCCTCAATTGTAACAAAAATTTTTATTTTCTCTATCTATTTTTTGTTTTCTATAATATTGGACTTTAAAACTGTTAAAGAGTTAACCTGTAGTGTTCTCTATGTAATCGACTTGGTTGAATAATAAAAAATTAATATTAACTAATTTAAAAATGAATTTATTTAACCAAAGCCAGGGATCAAGATGGCGGCGCGCGTGGGCTGCAATTGTAACAAAGTACAGGTGCAATTGTAACACACAACAGAAATGTTATTTTTTATTAAATTACTTTTATTATTTTGACTTGATATGTACTATTACACTTATTTAACACATAGTATCACATACATAACGTATAATTTAATTTTTAACGACATAAATATTTAAATATTCATTTTAAACAAATATTAAAGTTAAATAACTATGAATTTTTTTAATATTATTCATTTTTTCTTACAGATCTACGTTTTTTTGGAATATTATCTTTGGTCTCTGGAACCTTCAACTTATAATCTGTATTTTCTTTAGTAGAACTCTTATTTTTTGAAACTTTACGCTTCTTTATTTTAGCACAAATATTTTTATTTTTAGAAGTTTTATTCTTCTTCGACGTGTCATCTAAGTTCAAGCGCTTTAGTTTCTTTTTTTTTTCTTGCGCTTCTTCTAAAGCTGATTTCTCAGGGGAGTCAGTGTAGATGGCTGTCTTTCCTCTTGATCGTGACTTTTTATTAAAATTATTCAACACTGCCTTTGGTAATGGACGTAAAAGTGCAGGTGTACGAAGAGTTTTATCCTTACTTACATCCGTAGCTGGTGAATTGTTGCCTAATGGCATAATTGAAAGTAGCTGATCGTTTACTTGTTGGTCTACTTGATCAGGACCATGTATACTGTTTGCTTGATCAGGTGGTGACTTTATGGAGGTAGAATTCTGTGGCATGTCAGTAACAATAGATGGAGCAAATTCATGATCAGAAAATATATTTGGATTGTAAGGAAAAATTCCTGTACATTCAAAGCCAGCTTTGACATTTGCAGGTGTTACAGCAAGTGGTAAAGCTTTTGCCACTAAGCCCGGAATATTGTAAATTGTTATTCGTTGACCAGGGTGATTTTTACACCAATTGTCAGCTTCAACATTGTAACGATGTTTGAAAGGACCAAATATGCTCCTGTCAAGAGGTTGAAGTTTGTGTGATGTGTGCGGTGGAAAAGTCAGGAGTGTTATAAAGTTTGCTCGGCAATAGTCAATGACTGGAAGAGAGATATGTGAACTGTGATTGTCCAAAACTAAGAGCACTCTATTATTTTCACTAGGCTTCACGTGCTTAACAAAGTGTTTCATGTAAAGCAAAAAATCATTTTCTTGCATCCAGCCAGATTTATTAGCTGAACCACTGGAACCAGGAGGTCCACTTTCGACAAAATGCTGTTGGAAATTCACTCGAGGAAACACAAAAAATGGTGGAATAGAATTTCCAATTGCATTGATAGCCAAACACATAGTCACTAATGTGCCACGTTCTTGAGATGTTATAGATCCAATTTGCTTGATGCCTTTTGATGCTATTATCTTGGTTGGCTTTTGAGTAGTTGTCACTGGTGTTTCATCCAAATTCCAAATATTTTGAGCTTCGAAATGATGACGTTTATTTACACTTTCTAAATTTTTAAAAAATTTATCAACATTGGGACGATTAAAATTCATCGCTCTCGACAGACTAGTTGCTTCTGGAGTTCGAACGGACAGTTCAGGATGTTTCTTCATAAACCCTTTTTGCCAATCTATCCCTGCCATTTTATTATCCTTCCAGCGGCTTGGGTATTTTAAGCTATTTGCTTCAGCAAATTCATAGGCCAACTTACGTAACTCAAAAGTTGTCAGTCCATAGTACAGTTTGGCCGAATCTTCACAATATTTCACTAATAAAAGTTCCTGTTCCTCAGTAAAAACTTTATTATGTGGATGGTAACCAGGATTAATATTTTCTCCTTTCTTAAATTTTAAGTAAAATCGACGAAGAGTGACGTGACAGATACCCAAAGATTTAGCAACCTTTCTTACACTTATTTTGGTTTCCGCAATTTGTCGACAGGCTTCCAAAAATACTTCTTTGGAAGTTTCACCTCTGTTGGTTTTTTTTTGTCTCACTTTACCCATTTTATATTGACTCTGTAAAAGAAAGCGAGGTTATAATGTCGAAAATAATAAACACATGTATATCTGAATAGTTAATCAGAATTATTATTACTGAATAATAATGATAGATTTTATTTACTTACTAAAAAGTTTATAATAAATCATAACCATCCGAAATAACAAATTAAATTTAGTTTTTAATTGCACAAGTAAATCACATTGTTTACTATTATGACACATAAGCGCAGGTTAGATCCATTGCGCATCTAGTACGCGCCGATCCACTGACGGCTCTGAATGTTACAATTGCAACTTTTTCAGGTGTTACAATTGACGCTCACGCTGATTCAATAATAAAAGTTGAATTGTAATAAAACGATAGATAAATTCACATAATATGGTATTAAATATTATTCTCGATATGTTTCTTGAAGTATTGATACAAGTCTCATGTCATAATATTAGAAAACAAAACAGTTATTAAAAAAGTTGTGAAGTGTGAAAAAAAAGTTTTCACGCTTATTTTTAACAACTTTGAATATTTTAATATAAAAACAAAATTTTTAGCTAAAACTTTTGTCCACCTCATAAATTGCTGTTTTGAATAAGTTGGGGAAAAAAAAATAATGATTTTTAATCGTATTGTTAGTTATTTGTTCAGTGTTACAATTGCCCCTTGTTACAATTGAGGCACCTCTCCCCTAAACATACACCTAATATATTTCACACGAGACTACTGGCAGAAGTGTCGAAGGGGGAAGGTCGTTACGCTCCCACAAATCGTTAAATTATTGCATTAGCGTTATTACCGACCGATACTTAAGTGTAAATCGACTGAAGGCGTGTCGTAAAATTCGATTAGTGAGAAATAAAAAATTCGATACGCCCCCTTAAATCGCTCTTCCGATCACGTTGAATCCCTGATTCCTCGACGTGTTCGATAAATAGCAATCAAAAGGGCTCGGGCCCCACATTTTGTGGTCGCAGTGCGGATACTCACCATTGTAGTCGTTCACACACGCGTTGCGTGAGCCTCGTCTCGAGTCCGAGGCCTAGAATTACGAGAACCGCAGAGACCACCTCTTCCTCTGCATGAGCTGTTTAGGGCATTTATCCTGTGCGTCTAAAAAGGCATTACTCTTGGTGTGTGTTCCTTGACGAGGGCAAAAAGTATTAGAGAGAGAGAGGAAAGTGGCTATCAGCGCCCTTCTGTTGTTTCTGCTAGCATGTGCGAGTATACACACCCGGAAACGTTCTAATTTTCGGCAAACGACGTGGGCTACTCCCTCGCGCCTTTTCGTAGCCGCAGTCACTGCGCAACGTGTCTTTTTCGTAGTGAAAAAGGCGAGAGATTGACGGGGCGCGGTGTTCCCGGCTTTTTGTCGACGAGAAACCTCGACGCATGGCTTGACGACGACGACGACGACGACGACGAGGCAGGAGAAGAAGAAGCACCAGAAGAAGAAGGACCTGTTATTATCGCGTGACGCTCTACGAGGGACATAAAGGTGTCGGTTGGTGGCGCACGAAATGCCCGAGCGTGGCAAGGTCGGTCGGTCCACTTTGCAGTCTACACGTGAGAAGGATCGGACTGCTCGAGATTCGGATTCGAGCAGCGAAAACAGAGTTGTCCCTCTGCTGCCTTCAGTTTTGCTGGTACATGTATACCTGTGTATCATGGGTATACAGTGTAGGCGACAAATTAGTGCCAAGTCGTTTAGTTAGTGTAATCATCGACCGGCCGGAGCTCGACACGCAATAATAGGAATAGGTTGGGGGGTCAAAGGTACCGCGGTCAGGATTATGTGCATGGTCAACGAATCGCTACACGTATAATTATAGGACAAAAGCAAATGGAAAGAAAATCAATTTGGTGAATCGAAACGTCGAAGTGGAAGCTCTGTGACGATGGGTAACGTGCGACCTCGATTAGCCGGTAAGCGGGCTCGCACGGGATGGGATAAGATCTGAATCGCGAAAGAGTGGTATCTTCGGCAGGTGTTCCTTCGTATAGCTTGGTCGGTTCGAGCCGATGCTCCGAGGACGACGGCGCGCGCTCGCGTTCATTAAAAACTCGTTAAACCCTCTCTGGGCACGCTGATGAAGAAACGTGAGGCGTCGATGCGCTGGAATAGTCCGGGCTTTAAATAATCAATAGAAAAAACGTATATTTTTCAATCGATGAAAATAACATTGAGCGGAATTTCGCTTAACGTTTATCCGACAGTGAGTGATGAAAAACCTAGAGGTATCCACATGTTTCCCGACTAAATAATGTATACGTTCAGAGGCATTGCGTCTAACTCCGCAAATTGCTCACAGTCCACCGCGATAATATAAAGACTGGTTCAATTACCTTGATGAATTTTTCATTAGCGGCATACGCGAGGCGCACAAGTACAAGTTTTATGTTTATAACGCAAAGGATGTTTCATGCGCGGGCTTTCGCCTCGGGAGTACCGATAATAAAGATCGCGATCGTCGGCGAGCCCGCCGGGACGCTTTATTGTGTATTATGCGAATGAGAGCAGAGTCGCATTCCTAACGTGTCGCAGGAAGTCGAGGAGAGACTAGGGGCTGTCAGTGTTTTCCGAGTACGTATACTTCGAAATTGAGACATAACATCACCCGTAACATCGCGGTCCTTTTTTTGCCTCGTTTTACCACGGATATTCCATAAATTTATTATAGAGTCTCGGGATGTGCGGGGCGCATAAGTACGCGGGAAAATCGACGTTTTCAGACGAGTACCGGTGCAACGAGGCGCCAGAATGTCTCGAGGAACATCGGCGCAGGGTGAACGCGCGCGGCCGCGCGCTTCACCGTCGTACACACAGCGCTAGCGATTCCATGCTAATCGTGCATTAAATTAATTTTATAACGTGCCATAAACGTTTATAAGCGACGGAGTGGGAAACGAGGAGGTAAAAAGAGAATCGCGAGAGGCCGAGAGGGAGACAGGTGGTACGGTTTTGCGCTCGCTTCGCGCCGCAAGAGAATTCTCCGGTTCTACGTTCGCTCTCTCTCTCTCTGCACGTGCCACACTAAAGAGTTACCTTTATTGCCCCTCTGTCTAACTTGCTCTTACCCTCCCAGTTATATACACGGTGGTTCCTCTCTCCGCGCTAGAACGAACGTTTTCATATCCGAGCGATGAATCCAAACGAGCCTTTCTTTATCGACCCTTCGCTTTGACGTACACGATACTGAAGAACATAATGGGCGAATAAAAACGAAAAAAATTAAACATAAAAGAGCAAAGGCTCGTGGCATTCTGTGATAGCGTCGGGTAACTTTGTTCATCGTTTTATTATTCATTGACGCAATTGTGCAATTCGTCACTCTGCGGAATTTGCGGGATGACGCAGACGAGACCGAAGACAATGACGATGAGCTCAAGCCGGTGTTTGATCATCGGCGACAAGAGCAGAGGCTTGGGTGTAATCCGGACGCCCGTGGGTTGTGCTTCGGGTGATCAGACACGGGCACAGTGACGTAACCTCGCCGTCGTCGGGTTTTATTGGAGAGCGAATAACCCGAGCACCGGCAGGCACACAGTTTATACTTCACAGAGCCGCGCACAGGTAGCACGCAACCGACGTTTACACAGCCAGCAGCCTGTTTTCCTCGGGAATTAAAGCAGCTATATTCCGACTATGCTACGACGATGTTGCTGCTGATGCTGCGAATGCCGTAGCTGATAGCTGTGAATGATAAGCGATGGATAATGTCGTCTGCCACGGTAAATTCATGACCAGAAGCTACCTCCTATTGTTTCCACGATGATACTAAAGTGACAGCGATTATGATAGCGATTGAAATTAAAAACAAAAATTTTTGCCCTGCGGCACGTGACGTTAAGGAAACAAACGACGATACACGAAAACGACTTAAATTAAGTCAACTCGGGGACTTCGTTGTGGGTGGAATGTTAGATGCCGAAAAATAAAAGCATTCCCAGGTCGAAAACAACGATTGCCAAGCAAGTGGATTAGCAGATTTCTTTTGAGATAACGTATATTTCATTCCCGTTAGAGCCTATTTATTTTTGTATATTATCCGATAATTCTGAAGTCATTTAAACGTAAAACAAAAACATCGATACATTGAGAACAAAATACATGGTTGAATTAACAATACTGGACTTTTATTTGTGTCGAGTTGCCGAGGGAAACGTTTATATTTTATAGTTGCAATGATAAAAAGTAATAGCTCCAAGCATAATTACAGCTCAACTAATTAAAAATATAGTACAATCGATATAATCGTTCCTCCTGGGAATTATATTGCTATAGTTGCATCTACTATTCTAATATATTTTTCTATAAGTGTGCAAGATAGGAACAAACAGTAATAAGCAAGATTACGATATGATTTGAGTAGTGGGCAGTGTAATCCTAATACTCAGATCAAAGTGTGTCGAGTCGTTCAATGAGTCCAGTGAAATTGGAAGAAAAGGAATTTGAAGAAACGCCGGATACAGTAGCCACTTTGCCATACGCCGAGGCGGACGTTACGCGAGCCGCGTAACTGGCATTCTCGGTTAAGTGGCAATGGGTGATGGTTCGTTAGGCGGAACACGTTTTCAGACGTTTTCGACTCCAGAGTTTTTCGTTGCAGCTGTTGTTGTTATTTTACTAGGGAGTCCATGGAACAGGGATAGAAGCAGCAAAAGAATCTACGTGAGAGGTGGAGAAAGTGGAGTGAAGAAGGGGCAAATGGGTAGGCTTGCCGGGTCCTTGCGACGACTTGGCGCACCTCTTAGCGACATATGGACATCCGACTCCCATGTACTTGAAATTTATAACTACATACGTGCATATATACGAAAGTGCGTGAGGGACACCGCGCTCTTCTGTGAGCAAAGAACTTACGCAGTCTCGTCGCGAAAAAGCTTGAAATCGTCTTAAGATTCGCTTCCCTCATTAAACAAACAAGCTTTGCATATACCTACCGGACTGACGACTCCACGGGCATGCCGCTCATGTGCACTTCTTCCTCGCCTTTTTCGTCGGGGTGATTCGCCTCGTCGGCCCCTCGTTTGCATGCGCCACACACAAGTCACTTTTTCTCTCGGTCGCCGTTACCGCGCACCTTGAGTCTACCGCACGAAACCTGGCGCAGTTCATTGTGCGAGAAATAATACGTAACTGGCGTAAAAGCCATCGAGAGAACGATCTGATACGTAATCGCGCATAGAGCAATGGCACGAGCCTCTCTCGATAGCTCGGCTCTGTGCGAAAGGGTTATATGGACAAAGACCGGAGACGTTACGTGCGGAAAGCGATAGGATTCCGGAATGGTATGTCCAACGTGCGTCACACGAAATCCCGTGTGTTGTTCGAAAGGTGGCGGATAAGTACGACTCGGACACACAAGCGATCGAGGGAATGAGTGAACAAGCTCGACGCACGCGTTTATACCGCTGTTGGGCTTGGAGCGACGCGCTGAAGCCGCCCGCACACGTCACATTAGGCTCATTTTCCACACGCGGTTTTACACGCTCGGCAATTACAATAATAACAGGCCTCTCGCGGCTCGTTCTGTATGTGCGAGCGAACGAGCCTCTCTCGCGAACGAGTGCGCTCGCACACTGCTCGACCACTTAGGCCAGACGTGCGGTGTCGGGCTTCCGCGCTCGTTTTGTTAAATTGATTTAACATATTCATTAGTCTATGTAAATGTCCGAGGTAAGCGCGACGTCGGCGGGGCGAACGAGAAGATTAAATGAAAAGAACTTTAGCCTCCTGGTTACTTAGGAACGATGCGGAATTACGGTGGAGTTCATATACGATAATCGAACAGTCAACAGATTTTCGGATCGCTTTATCGAAGCGTTTTTCAATATTTCGCAAGGCTATTCTTACGAAAGCGTTTGCAACCTTTTTTTTCTCCCTTTGTCTTGCTGTTGGGTAGAGAAAATTTATGAACGTGGATCGTCGAAATTTCTTTAGAGAGTTGATCCGGTGAACTTTTGCCGAGTATCGATTCCGCACGAGGCTCGGTATTGACAAGCGAGCGCGAGAAATCGCGAGCGATCACTGGATCCTCTGCGACGTCAGCAAACAGAGATGGAGATAGAGAGATTCCGCGATCAAGATAACGAATAATCGCGCCGCGCGATCGGTTCCATAAGCAGGAGAGTCCACTCGTGCGCTCGCACGGGAGATCGACGGTAGATCGTATCTCCAGGTCCGTTCATGAACGCTTAATGCTGCTACGTCGACTGTCGGACGATAGCTACGGAAAGGTACTCGCGTACATATACTGTATTTATACTAAATACTATGAATAAAGATTGAAAAACGGGAACTTCGTGTCGCACGTCACGATCCGCCGATATACCCGTACCAACACGGACTTCCCTCTCACTGACGTTCTCAGTTAATTATCCAACGATTTCAAATCGTTTCATCCCTTCTCCTCTCCGTCGTAACGAGTTTGCGTTTCTCTACGATAATCGGGTATCTCCCATTCGCCGATCTGAACATGTTCGTTACAATTATTATTATTTATATTCAATCACGCAGGAATATTCCCTACCAGGATATTAGTCGTTGCTGAGTTTCAGTTCGAATGATGGAGAAAGAGAAATAAAAAGTCACTTGCAAAGCATTGCTCACGCTGCTTCACGCAGTCCCAACCGGATGCTCGCTGTTACGGTTTGATAGAAATACAAACAAAAAAAAAATATATATATATATACAGCGAAGGCTCCCAAGGGAAACACAGTGTAAGAGCAACGTTTCCCCTCCTAATGACCGGTGGCCAACCCCCGGCGTGTCATTTGGCGCAAAAACCAACAAGTCGGAACGCTCGCGGCTGTGCATTCGGTGCAAGTACTATTCATCGAGCAAAGACGCCCTTCTTCGTGTAGCGCCGTCGCAGCAGAGACGCGTTTCCTTTCCGCGGTCAGCCCAACAGATATCACATGCACACGAGCGGACACACACGTTTATCCGCAGGAGCAAACGTTCTCGCAGGTCATTACGCAAGTGCGAGTGTGTGTACAGGATCGTGCGGAGCATTGGGTATCCCCATACAAGCGAGCGTCACGCTCCGACACTGTTCCAAATTGAACAGCCGTACCTACCGCACGTACACACAGCGACACATGTACACAGAAAAGCGAGAACAGAATTTTCTGTTCGGTAATTTCTCAGTTTACCGGTTACCAGACACGAGACGATTTACATCGTAACGGACTCTCCGAACGAGTGGAAAATACGATGTACAGCTTGCTCCACGTGCTACACTCGACAGCTTATTCAACGCTTATTCTTTCAAAGACCAATAAAATCGATTTATCAGATTGCGTACAATATTTAATATCCAGTTGTTATGAATCGTCATTAACTCAATTTAATTAATAATTCATGGAAAATTACATTAAATATAAATTTCCACTAATAACGAAAACGTAGTTTAATGTTAAAAAATAAATAAAATGATTATCGAATAAATGTACACGTAAACGTCGTATTAATTGTCTTGGGATGAAATTTCTCCGATATTATACGAGTACTGGTCAAAATGGGTTGGAATGATTTTTCGGATCACTGTATACTTTATTATATTCCAGGGTTATATCGTTTAACCCCGAAGACTCCTTTCTCATTTTTTTTTCTTCGTTTCTCTAGCTTCGTTTTTTTTTCTTCTCATTATTATTTATATTGCATCTCTATGCCATTATGTATTTGCTTACTATTCTCACGAGCTGAGAGATGCCAGTGCGTCCGCGTTCCTCAGGCGTATGGCATAGAGAGTATCTGTTGCGAGAGTACAGAAGCAAACCTACATAATATAATACGCGGTGTTCTCCAGACGCTGCCAGTGGCGCGTTGCAACCGCGGGAAGCAATGCTTTTGTATCTCGTACTATATCTACAATGCCGCAATTATAAACCATTCAGGCTACTGACGTGCGTGCCGACCAACAGTTAACGTCGAAGCGTCGCTCGCGCACGGTGCACGAGCGGTTCGCGTTGTACAGCACAAGCTATATAGGTACCACTATGCTTGTACTTTATATAGCCATACGCGAATGAGAGAACGAGAAAGAGTGTGCTTGGAGAAGATAGAAGCGAGTGCAGCGAACGAATGAACGTTGAATCCTGTGCGGCAATATGTATATATATATATATATATCTACACATATAAACGTATTGCAGCCCAATGGCACCTCCACATTGCCAGGAGTAACACAGAAAGAGAGCCGAGAAACACGCACGAGATATTATTGAGATAAAAATCCGCAAACGGAAAGCTTAATGTCATCGCGTACTTGGCGCAACAATTTTCTGTCGCTCGCGGTATATCCTCAACAACTATGTGTGCACGAGTGTATGTATGCGAGATTCGCGTACCCATACAGACACTATTAAATACGACTGTTAAGGATGTCGAGAATAGTCGAGCATGCATGCAAATGTTACTGTGTACCGCGATCAACACACATACGAGTCGTTGAAACCACTCACCAATCTCGTTCCTTTTTAATTGGACTGTCCGCGCGCGCGCGGCTCTCTCGTGCTCAAACGTTGAATAATAAAGTTAACTGAACGCCTCTACATTCTCATCATACTTTCACGATCGTCAAACCAGAGAATCCGGAATGATATGTGTGCTGGTTGGGAGCAATAAAAAAAAAAAGTAAAAGAAAAAAAGGGTGCTCTTCTCGAAGCTTGTTTAATCAGGACGCGTTTTCCCGCGGTCACGAACGGTGGGATACTGTGAACTATGCAGGGCTCCAGGTGCTCTCGGACGAGATATCCCAGTAGGTCGCCGCAATCCACGCATCAGCGGTGCGCGCTCTCGCTCTCATTCGTCGACATTGCTCTCCGCTCGGCGCTCTCTCGCAGCCTTCAGACGGCGCTCAATAACCGGAAGTACATCACTCGACGCATCCGCCCGACCGTCTACGCGTCCCCCAATTCCGTCTCGACGCCCTCGGCTCGATATGCCGTGGACGCTTGTGCGATGCGGCAATCGTCGAGCTGACTCTCCGCGTCAACTCGTTGACTCGAGCTTTCCACGTGGCTAAAGTTTCACTCAGATTTGTAGCGCCCGTGTCTCGCATCATTGACCATGTCAACACAATACGTACTGCAACATTAAAAGACTCTTAGCCTCATGCGGAATCACTAATTTAGTAGTACCGAGGTTATCCGTAATACCGTGTTTTTTTTTGTCGTTGTTCCGCTTGAGTACTCGGTTTAATGCATCGACGACTAATGAATTATAAGTTTAAGGGTCGCCGAGGGTGGTCCACTCGTTTCTCACTTGTTCGCTTATTAAATATATTGTATACATTTAACGTCGCTGTAAAATCCCGCAGGTTTGCCACGACGTTTAATCTCGTGAGGTGGTGAAAAAGTGCGTTGGATATAAATTTAATTACAGCCTAGAATCGTTACGAGAAGAAGTCGTAAAAACATATATGATCGTAATATGATAATTGTGTATTGGGTTTGCAGAAGTCGAGTCGGACAGCGCGCTCGCTCAAGGCACCGGGAAATTCCGGTAAAAGAGGTTTTACACGCTACCGCTAGGAGCTTCACCGAGCGATTCCATTCACATTTCGCATCCGCGTGATCAAGGCGTCCTTGTGTCCCATTTCGTCCGTTAGCCGTGCGAGCGCGGGCGAGCGGGGCAATTCACGCTTGCGGACTCGCGCGTCGTTCGCTCGTTCACTCGAGCTAGCGTTTTACGACCGCTGCTTACACACCATTCACGACCTCCCCGCAGATTTATTCACATGGAATTCCGCGGCTGCCTCGTTATCCCGCGCGATTTAACAGGGAATCGTTGTATATGTACTCGCTACACAACCATACACATAGTTGCATACACTCGTACGCAGCTTCTACATTATACTACAACGTGTTTTCATGAGATCCTGCGTATCTAGCCATAAAACAGTATCCTTATGTTATGCAAAAATGACGGAATAAAATTAAACGCTCCGTGTTTAGCCTCAGCCACTTTTATAAAATTTGTTTTCTTTTTTTTTAAACCCAACTCCTGCTCGCAATTTTCGTGCCGATGTTCAATGAGAGAAACAACGATAAAGAGAAACTTGCACCGAGATCAGAAACAGCAGGAGCAGCAAAGCCTGCAGCGTAGTAATAACGACGTGGCGTGCGAATGGTGCGTGTTCGGAATGACAGACGCATGGACAGGAGGTGAGCGAGAGTCGAGCAGCCCTCACTGACTTAAAAAAAGAGTCACGGCCAAGACGAAGAAGCCACAAATAAAAATAAAATGATGAGAAGTACCAAAACTGAAAGAAAAAAAAAAGAAGAAACAAGAAACGTTACTCTCGGATGCAGGAAGAACGAATCGCGAGTATTCCTCACTCCTTCGTCTTATAACGATGATCCTTTCGGTCAGTGCGCTTGTCGTCCCTCTCGTTCACTCTCCTCGCGGTCCTCGGAGCTCGCGTCGAACGTCGAAGCGTTTCGTGGAAGCGCGAACATCCGGAGATGTACGACAGGAGAGCTGAGGAGGAAGAGTGCGGAGAGTGTTGCAAGTGAATTAATTCGACGTGCGGCACACACCGCACGCACGCACGCACGCACAATATGCAGTGCGTGCTACTGGTCAACGCCAGCAGCCAACAGTACAGCTACACATACACACACTCATATATATATATATATATGTCTACGTCGTCCCTTATTGCTTGCTCGATCGCTGCCGGTCAAATTCTCTCTCGCAGAGACACTTGCAGCCAGACGCAGAGCCGGACACAGCGGAATACCGCAGCATCGGCGTAACTATGCGCCAGCATGACAATAACGCTTTGGTTCGAACTGCGAAATGTACACGATTACACGTGTTGTGTGTTATTATAGCCACCAGTCCGTTAGACGTAAGCTATAGAGAGAGAGAGAGAAACTGTTGTCGTTGTGGAAGCGAGTCCAGAGTGCATATAGGAGCGTTACATCGGTACTGTTACACAGAGGAGATGAGCTCGGTGATGCGCTCATTATGCGTGCGTTCCACGACGACGCGATAACCGAACGCGCCCGGCTCCCGGATAATACGACTGTTCGACGCTATCTCGACATGTCGTTGACGCGCGTACCCTGCGTTTGCTAATTAGCGAGGCATATTGCCCGATCGATATAGTTTCCATACATACCCTCTTCGTATCGTATTACGGGCATAACGCTGATTGTGCTTCTCCGTTCTCCGTGCATTACACTATTGTATATATACTCCATACATCGTTCGTTGGCTCGAAGCTCGCTCTGTCTCTGTCTCTCACACGTTGCTTCCACGCAATTCGCTACAGTCTCTTGTATACATGTACACTGAGATTCGTACGCGCGTCACTCTTCATCTTCGGCATGCACGAAGGGCACACGAGAGATAGTCGATTCATCGAGTGTGACACTCGACCACCGGGGTGTTTGCCTGCCAGCTGTCAAGAGTTAGTACGTTATACTACTACTGTTGATTCCAATCTTCTTGGAGGTCGAAGCGCCGTTCCCTTTTACGCGATTTTTTCTTTTTTTCCTTATTCTTTTATTTATTATTTCTATTTGACGTGACAAAAATTCACTCACGCCTTCGTCGAAGCGTACAACTTGCACCCTCTTCTCGTTTTTTCCTTTTTTTTTTTTTTTTCTTTACTTTTCTTTCTCTTCTTAACATATTTCTATGTTGGTTCGGTACGCCACGGGAATTTGGGAAAAAGCCACTCTCATCGGCCAATATTACGAGAGAGCCTTCCAACACGTTCGCGTTTTCCTTCGCTACACACAGTACATATATTTTTTATCACATGTGGGATCGTTGCCTCGCTCCTGCTTTCGCTAGCCTAGCTAGCTGCGATGTACAAGGGCAGGGGGGGGGGGGGGGAGTTCGCTCGCCGAGAAGCCAATATTCCTGATGGAACGTCCCCGGAGCCAAAGCGGGGAAACCGCGTCGGATGGAGCGCACGACTCAGCTTTCATAACAATTTGCATCTCGCCGAGTTCGCCGTGGCTAGCATTAAATATAGATGCATTTCGTATGGATATACATGACACCGGGGAGCTGCAGAAACGCTTTCCATATTCCGGATGTCGCGAGGGACCATCACGACTCTTCCACCGTCTCTCCACTCTCGCTGTGACCAATCAAACTGCGTGACAGTTTGCTGGCTTTTGCTCTCTGCAATTCAAAGCGGGGAGTATGATTGAACTGGAGGAAACAAAAATTCAGCGTCAATGAAAACAATAAAAAGCATTGTTTCGGGTAGCACAGTCTTAGACAACGCATTACTGCCTCTCCGCCATTATATTTACAAGGCGATATAGACCCTTTTGCTTGAAGATTCCTGAACCATAGCCCGTTTATTCAGCCAGCATAAAAGTACTAGATTCCTCCCGGATGCTTCCACGCGAGAAACGAGTTCCACAATTATTTTTCGCTAATGAAAGCCTCCGGGCGTTACTGTTTTTCTCTCCGCTCGCCCACCAACCGCGCACTAATGCGATAGCTCGTTCGCGATAAGACGTTCGCAGAGGACTCTCTTGGCAATCGTTAGTCGTCGTTTTGCCGCGCTTATTGTTGCCACGGCGATTGTGTGCTGCGGGAGCCTTCCGTTAGAATCTTGCGGCCACCGTGTGACAGTATGTGCCGTCACGGGGACGGGATGTCATCGGATACCTCACTAAGGCGAGGAGCAGTGCATCTCCCATGAGAGGAGAGTTCCTGTCTCTGTCTGAGGTGAACGGATGCTTCAGGGTGCAGCATACTGTATACACACTATATATGCTAAAGTGTTACGAGCTCGCAGTCTTATCCCGAGGGAGTCGAGCCAACACGGGAAACCAATTAGCCGGAGAACGCGTCGTCGGTATCGTGCGGTAGCTCCTCTCGCTCGTCTCCGCTGGATATGAGTGGTCTCTCCGCTCTGCAACGCGTTGCATTAAATTCAACGTGCTCCGCCGAAGATATATCCTAAAGTCGATCCGCGCGAAGCACGAAGTTGTCGTTATCGGTAATCGTGTTGAGCGTGCAAGCCGTGTTATATAGGTATTAGGTCGAGGCAAGCAATAGCTGCATGAGAATATTCTATCTCACGTTTATTATAGGTACGCTTCAACATTCCATAGGGAGAAGTGCATGTTTTTTTTTTTTTTTTTCTCTCTTTTCTGATATTTTTCTAACTGATTATTCTGCACGGCGATGCGAGGAATATGCCGAGGAATGTTGAATGCAGAATCATGCTACGAAAATTCTTTATGCGAGCTCGATTGGCTTAAGTCGTACGCTGAGCATTCGTGATGGGCCGAGCGGGGGTGAGCTCGCATAATATTATATATCCTGTAAATCTTTCGTCAGTGACGAGTTTTTGGAGGTCCTCGGGATAGGCGCTGCCTCCGCGCGTTTCTGCCTCTGCGTTCATTTGGGAGTCTAATTTATCGGGTGGTTGAAATTAAAACGAATGCTGGAGATGATGCTGAGCAACGCACGGCGCGTCGCATTCGTTGATGTTGTCGTCGCCGAACTGACGAGTAGCCAGGCTTTTGAGATTGGGGGGGGGGGGGGGGGGGGGGGGGAGAACCAAAGAGAAAAATAAGGAAGGAAAAAACGACGAGCGCGAAGATGCGGGAGAGTGAAGGAGCCAGAGTGTGCTCGTGATTAGGGAGGAATGTTGATTAGATCCATCAGCTTGAGGAGAATTCAGAAGAGAAAGATGGACTTTCCCCTCCCGAGCATTCCTTTCATTCGTTCTTCACGGGAATTAAAAAAATCTGTCTATCGTTTATGTATGCACAGACGGTAACTCGTATAACGTTTCAAGCAACCTACTAAATTACAATATTTTAAAGATGCTTCGGTTACTGCGATCAAATTATATACAATTATTCAAAACTTTTATATTCTTAGGTTTTTCTGAAAAGCAATCTTCGTGCCTGTTAAAATTATTTAACATAATTAAACAGATGTAATAATTGAGGGTGTTCACGATTATTTGAAAGAAATCGCCTTAGCAATAAAACTGGAGGAAAGCCTCAACGAAGTGAACAAAGTTTATTCATTTTAATCACCAGTCTTCAATTTTTTCAAAATGAAAAGCAACACCACAGTATTATTATTATTTTTTTTTCAAAGCAAGTTATGGTAATTTTCATTTTAATTAGCGGGATTTCCTTACTTTGTATACAAATCTTACTATTTCTACTCAATCCTTCTATTCGCGGTCTCAATAACATGCCAAGCTCGTCATCTCAGACTTTCCACTGAAAACATACCATTCTCTTATTCTCAGCTTATATAAATATCCGTTTAGTGTACAAGCGAATGGAAGCGTTGGATCCGCCGGATTCGAAGTCATCGGAGAGAAGGATAGAGATTTCTGTGTCGAAGTTAAACGAGCTCCGCGTGATGCAGTGTCGGCTGTCGATACGTAATCGCTCTGGCATTTGTCACCCGGTGCGGGTACACTACACGAGTCTCCTCCTCTCACTCTCTCTCGCTCTCTTTCTGGTAGTGCGTGTCGTTTGCTGGGGCATCGGAGAGATCATCGGACGACAACGGAGCCGAGTTGAAACCCCACGTCCCGAGGCTCGTCCGAGGAGCGATGCAACGTAGTCTCCGTCATCATCCTCTCGTTCGCCTACATCGATCGCCGCTATCCCATCGGCAGCGCGTGCAAGTAAACGTTTAAACGATAGAGGTACAGAAAGAGATTCTTAACGAGAGAACTGTGCGGAAAGGTCAACGTGGCTGTAACGACGACCATTTTTTTCTCTCTCTCTCTTTACCTTCTTTCCTGAGAAAATGATACTGGAAAGGACGCGCAGCAATCTACGTGGGAAAATAATGATTTCGAAAGAAATCACGGCGATAGTCCTGCAATGTGTCCACTTTGAAAGATACTCGTGTGCTCGCATGCACTTCAATATATATCCCGTTACGCGGTACGTATGTAGATAAGCATAATAAAATGGGAACGCACGATAGATTTTCTTGTGGAAAATTATACAGTTGGAGAGCTCATTGCGATTTATCACTTGGAATTGTCGAGAGCTTGAGCGAAATGCGTGGGTGAAAAGAGCAGAGCCTAAGCCTGTCAGTACTGAGAAGCACGTGTATGTCCTTTGCGATCGAACGCTTAGCTTACTCGAGATGTAATAAGATGACCAGTTCTGGAATCGTACTTCTCGTTATGCGCTACTTTTACGCCACGCTAACAGTGCTACATCGTAGCGCTGCACAGGCACGAAACTCTCGGACTTTCTCGATTGCTTTGGGAAATAATTTGTCGAGATTAACGTCCTACAGTCACGTCCCGCGACCTACGACTCTTAACCAGTGGTAAAAATGGACCCGAACTAGAAATAAAATAAAATGTAAAAAAGATGTTTGCCAGTGGTCGAACAAGAAATTGCGGTAGCTGGTGTCGTAAAAACTACAGGTCGCTTTAAAATCTTGAGATACCGGAATTTGCTGATTTTTAATACCTCGAACCGTAGATTCCTCTCGTACATTTAACACCGAGTAGCGTTCTATGAAGTTGATACTATGAAGTTGAGATCGACGATAATCTGATCATTATCGTACCGGATTTATTTTTTACCGGTTAAAGGAGAATTTCATTTGGTTCCTGCTATTGTCAGTTGGCGTGGTGTACTTCGCCACGGATAGGAGTGAGGAGACTCTCTGAAGGCTCTTTCTATGACCGTCATAAATTTGTTTCGTTTATACGATCTTCCAAATTCTTTCGATGGTCAGGTGCAGAGCTTGTTAGTACGACCATCGGCATGACTGGCCGGCACGAACAATTCTGCTTCGTCTGTATCCGAAGAACTATCTTGACCCGTTCAAACTCAAGAATAAGAATAAGAAGATGAAGAAGAAACTGTTGAGAGTATGCCCTCGGTCTCGCACCCCCATGCATACAGGCTACCATCAAAAGTTATTTTCTGTATCGTCTTTCCAGCCGGCGAGCGTAAGAGAGATCGAGATGGTTGGTGCGATGAGCTGCGACCGCGCGGGGTCGTCGCGTGGATTGACCGGTATGAATCACAGACAAACACCCGCTGGCCCGAAATCGATACGAGCGCGTCTCGAAAGCAATGGGCGAGAAGAAGAAGAAGAAGAAGAAGAAGAAGAAGATAAATAAAAAGGAACGAAAAGGAAAAACGAAACGAAGCGTGAGCGCTTGCGAAGAGAGTGCGTAGTGTACGTCCTCGTCCCTTTCGAACTCTCGTCACTTAAAGATTCTCAACGCGCGCCTACCGCTGCGGTTCCCCTCCCGCCTCTTCGCTTCTTAAATTGAATTGTCTCTCGGAGAGTTAAAGCCTTCTTCGCACGCGTACATACGTAAGCATTTGCTCGTACGCGTACGTACGTATGCGCGGTGGAGAAGAATTAACAAACTTGTGCCTTGATGCGTTTAGTCTGGCCTTCATTAGTCGCTGGTGGTGTTGCCACTGGCGAAGGAACATCGGACAGAATGACCGTAGACTCGTAGCAGCAACAGTGAGATCACATATTTTCCGTCCTTGGTGCTCTTGCCGCTCGGTTTACCGTGAGATTTGCGACTGCATATTATTACATTTTACTAGACGATATATTATAAACGAATAATGTGAGAAGAGAGATCGAGTCTCAACTACCCCGTTTGAAACCGGCAGAGAATTTCATTACGTGGAAAATGTAAATATAATTGTGCCTCGCTGACATAACGGTAAGATAATCCGTCGAGCGGAGGCGCTGGCTCCGTAATAAATCGTAATTTATGATCCCTACGAGTGGCGCGCGCGGTATCGTCGAGAAATTCAAGACTATGCCGACTGTGGCTCACTCTCTTTCTCTCTGTTGCTTTTTCTCGCCTCTTAGATGTTCCCTCTCACTTCGAGGGGCCGTAAACGAGCTATGCTTTCACGAAGGCGATACTAGCAGCATCAAAAGTCGGGGGACCAATTCTACACTCGCCTATAGACTCGCTGAATAGCGTCGATGTTGTTTCGCGCGATGCAGCAGGCAAGCATACTCGTAGTGTGCCTCTTACGTCTATATAATCTAGACACATTTACTTTCCATCTCTCTCACGCGTGATTCGCATAGCTCTCCTCTACGGCTCTCTATCTTTCCGCGTTTATGCCGTTTCTCTTCTTCTTCTTCCTCTTCTTGCCGGCGTCGTGCTCACTCGCACACTCTCACCAATAAATTAATTGCCAAGATTTACGTATCTCGGCCATAAACCAGTCAACGGTATATTACAGTATATAGCGACGGTGACGCGAGTAAAGCGCGCACAGTCTCGTCGCTAATTATATAATTATACGTCATTACGAGACGCGGATCAATTAATACGTGAGTTACAATGTCACGAAAGGCGATATTTGCCGATTCTCGTGGGCGGCTGTGCGAAAAAAAAAAAAAAAGGGGAATTGATGTTCGATGAATTGTATGTATAGTAGATGTGCAGGCGATGATTCTTCGTTCTCTTCATCATCGGCGATGGGACCCCAAGTTGGTGTATGTGCGGAGCACGTGGTTGAGCGGCAATGCGATGTTTACGGCGATCGCTACGGACCACGAGAGCAAGCGCGAGCGAGCTTTATAATTTATTGTCTTCCTGCTACGATGACGGCCGGCGTGCGCCTCCTATACATTATCTCTTCGCGCTTCGGCACGAAGTCCGGCGTGCGGATGAACGTCTCTTGCGAGACTCCTCGACTACCGCCTTCTATGGGTTTCGAGATCATCCTCTATTCCGCACGACCCTGATACGCGACGACTAGTTACTCTTCAATTTATTTCATTTACTTATTCCTTCCACGCAGTCGCGGTCACAGTCGAAAGAATTTTTATGATACACAAAGTAACGCGTTGCCCCTATCGATCACTGGGGATTTTCCCACGGTTACCCGGTAGATATAGCGAATTACAGGACAGTAGTTTTATCGTGTACTCGTGAAAATGTGAAAATTATTCGCGCACAAGCAACGAAACGAATTACCAGTCGTTGACTCTGTCAGTTGGTAATGGAATGGAGAATACGTGTTCTCCATCATTCTTTCTCTCGTCCCAACCACTGCGTTCCCGTTCGATCAAAAAATCCGTCACGACACGCCGGTTTTCCTCTCCGTACCTCACCCTCTCTCTCTCCCTCTCTCTCTTTCCGACTTATTCGCGATTCCTCGCAATTCCTTCACCGAAATTCCATGAGAACGTTCCTTCGTCCTTGTCTTCGTCGTCTTCGGGATGAGGCAAACGGCCGGAGATCGAGTCAGTATACACTGGAAACAACGGCGGGGGTGGAATACAAGATGCGGGCACTGATTTATTTAAGGGGCCACGCCAGACATCCGGTTTGTCGAATTACGATTTAAGAGAGTGACGATGTTTCTCGTTGCGAGTTGCGGAGATAACGATACTAAGTGAAAGAGGGCGAGATAGAAAGGGAGCGAGATCGCGCATCAAGAAGAAGAAAGTACGACCGAGACGGATGATCGAAATTTATTCCGTGCGCTCCAGAAGTTGAGTTTCATAAGAGCACTTAACCAATATGTAGGAGGGCAGAATATGAGCGTGTCATAATGAGACAAGAAGAAAGAGAAGACCAAGCGAACGAAAAAGAAACGAAAAAAGAGAGAGAGAGCATATGAAGAGTTAGGAAGGGACGAGTAAGCGAGACCTTCTCTCATTCGTCAGCGCGTTAACAGTTTATCATTGCATCGACACAAGTCACGTACCAGTGGGACCCTCTAGCCACTTAAAAAACGGCGATCCACGCACATCAGGCACTTTAGTAGGAAGTGACGTCAGGGCGCGGTTGCGGACAGATCTGCGGTAAATAGCCAGCGGTGCTCGTGTTGGCAGAACACGACTTAACAGTTAGCTTGAGCTGATTCCACTGCCAACTGACTGCGAAGACCGTACAGTGGGATTCTCCTCGAACGATTCGCTAATAGTCGTTGCCTCCGTTGATCTCGGCATTGAATTCAATGGAATTTCATTTCGCAATTCTAAAAGTTTCCTGTACGATAACTAGGCAAACATTGATACATTATTGATGTCTTCTCCGTTACCCGTTATGCCTGCTCGAATATGCATTAAATGGTGGATAGATGCCGCAGCGATTCAGAAATCCTGCACGGAAGAATATGGACGATGCTTAGCTTGTAGAATAATTTCCTACTTCCTCACATTCCGTACCCCTCTTCCCCACTTCCCTTTCTTACAATTTTACAAGTGAACCGGATACTAATGTATCATCTGTTGGTGTCTCCAAGAAAATTCAATATGTGCATCAGTGAATAACACCCACTTGAGATGAGTGCGTGTGGCTCAACGTTAGGGTTGTCGTTCTTCCTCTTTCTCGCGAGGAGCGATGTAACGAGACGTGCGTATGCTGACCGTGAAGATGATGTCTGACATGACATCGTGTGGGAGTGCTGTCACTCATTGTTTAACACAACTGACGCTCGGTGCACGGGTCTCTGTTTCTTTATGTGAATGGCTGCGATCCGGAGCATGTTTCAGTTGCCTGTAGTGGTTATTTGTCGCCTCGTGCTGTCAAATCAGGCGATATTCATCACATACCTATAGCCAGACTTGAAACCGATCGCACTTCGCTCAATGGCATCATTGGTACGCCAACGTGGATGAACCTTAAGGTTGAAACACTGAACTTAGGAATTCCTTCCTCAACAACAGATCACTCGTCCCCAAGTCCTCATTCATGGTCGCACGTCGTGCATGTGATCAGAAAGACAATATTCGTAATTATATGGTAATATAAGGAGCAATGATTATTAAATATCTCTTTTTTCTCTTTGATATCACAGAGGCCACCTTCCTCGTCACTATCGTACCCTGGCCCAGGGGGCAATGACGATGCCCGTAGCCCCGGAAGCGGGGGCACACCCGGACCCCTCAGTCAACAAGTACCCACCAGTCTGGACTCATCCGATCCTGGTAAGTGATAAGAAAATATTTCATTAAATACTCCACTGAGCTATTATCAAGAGCATCCAAATTAATTTTTTATCGATGCAGGATATTTATATAATTTCGTTAATAAATGACATCACTGTGTTGGAATTTAAATCGGAAAAGGCTTCTGACACAAATGCCTGAATTCAGAGTGTCAAAGTAATCGTGCGTTTGGCGTTGGCGTTTGTTGGCGTGCCGAGGAAGAATAAAAAAAAAAAAAAAAGAAAGAAAAACCCGTGAGCAGGACATCAAGTTCGCGAGGTAGCGAGTCCAAAAATTCTCATCGATTCGCCTGGCGATCGATGCGACGAAGCGTGCTCGGTTTGTACGACTATATATAGCGTGGCTCGATAGATATATATGTTTGGTAACTCGCTTTTGGCTTGGCTGAGTGAGGCTCGCTCGTTTGGGGCCCTCCCTGCTAAGGACAATATCACGCGACGAACGAGTTGATGACAATCGAGACTCTGGCTCGTTGTGGTGTGACACCCGGGAACCTTGCATACATATAACCACCACGACCACTACCACCACCCCCGTACGAATTTTACGAACACCGTAGAAGCAACATCAGCGAGAGACGTGTACGCGTCAACACCATCAGCCTCGACGGGCCGCACCGTTGAGGCTAATGAGTGCGCGCGGTTCTCTTCGCATTGGCGTAGTAGTCTCAAAACATCGATATCGCGATTTTGCCTCCTTCAAAATAACACTTTATCGCACACATGTTCTTTAAAAAATTCATAATTATGCTCTATTTTGTTCGCAATCGTGGGTGAATTTGTTTATCTTTATAATTTCATCGGAGGCTGGAGGAGTAGGAAGTGAAGAAAATAACGTGAGAAGCGCTAGAATGACGTACAGAGTTCCATGTCGATCGAGACGCGTGAATGGCACCCGCGTATGGTGCCATGTGTCTCGTTATAAAATGAATATGCGAGCGCGAGCGTTGTTTGCGCCAATGGTGAACGGTATATGCGGTCGGGTTCAGTCAGTCACCGGAGGGAATACAAGTTCACGACACCATCCCATAAAGATTCATTAAGCTCCGTCGTCTATATTCGCTGTCGTGCCAACATTATATGCCGCACGACGGACGCTCGCGAGCAGCGCGCCATGCTCGATATGCGCAATGTTGGCGTGCGCGGTACTCACGATTTGAGTGAGAAAGGCAGAGTGACGAACAAAGCCGTCTGCGACAAAACGGCACCTCCTGATCAATAACAATCAAAAAGCCGGTATTACATCACAAAAGAGAATAGATGGCTTTGAGACGTTGCCGCGGGTCTCTCTTTGCTCACGGCTCTTTTGCTAGCTCACGATCGATTATGACTCGAGTGTAGAAAACTCTCGTAAATCCTTCTTCGTGTACCGTCTCGATGAAAGGCTTGAAATAGTAACTGGTGTGAAGTCGCGATGATCTCCCTCTTGAGGCCAGTTGAGATCCACTGTTTGGTGAGGGCGAAACAACAACAAAAAAACAGAGGCAAAAAAGCAAAGCGTTCTAAACAAGACGGGTACAATTTCTCGCGGTCGACATGCTATCCTCTCGTCAATTCTCAATTACACTATTATTTATATAAATTCTTTAAAAGCCGACGCTGATGTCGATGACGTACTGTGATTTTATCAAAACGGCCGACGATCAAAGCACGGTACACGCTCGTAGTGCGGATAGAAATGTCAACGGGTGGGCGAGGTCATGGCGGGTTCTGGCATTGATTTATATTTTCGTATCGATCCGTACGCGTTTTAGTGGAATTGAGGTGTATAAGCAATTATTACCGATGCATTGACATACTCTGCTATTTGACCTGTTCACAGTTTATCTCCTCACCGCGCGCCGCGCATTTGCCTATTTCCGCTGCAGCAAGTTGAGTTAGCCAACGGTCAAAGATAGCATCGCGGTTTGTAGTATGAAAAATACGCCGCAGTCGCCAGGCACCCAAGGAGCCATTTGACGCTCGTTACATTATACGCACACGGTCTTATTTCCAAACTATCGATAGAGGCATGGAGTGTTGGGAGTAACGCGTGTAACCGGACGAACCACCCTCTCGTCTATAGTTCTGGCAATGGTCCTTGAGCAAAGTGCTCCCCTACTCGTCCTGTCCTGTTTGTTGCCCTGTCCAGTTTCGCGGTCGAGGAACCCTCATTAACGCGCCAGCCTGTTTGCATCGAGATATCATCTACCGCCCCGCGCATCCGTCGTCCTTGTCCTCGTCGTTTGGTGACCCATCCGCACGACCATTCACGACGCCCTAGACTTTTCTATTCCCCGCAGCACAGTGATATCATACATCATGCGGCTAGGACACCAACCCGACCTAATTTACTTATTTCCTTTATTTTATCGTCGATGAAACATTCTTTTTTTCCTTTTCTTTCCGCTATTAATTAAACTCCCGCGCTTCGTTAAACACAAATGTCATGAAACTGTGCCTGAGTCATCTCATTGCGACAGCATAATGCACACATAGCGATACAAGAAAATATTTCCAAGAATGCTCGGTCACTCTCGCTGAGCGTTCTAGAGTTCATTCGACTCGATCTGAAGAATCTAAGACAGTCTCATCTCCCTCGAGCGTTCTTTCCGTCGTTGTTTATGTCTTCTTCTTTCTTTCTTTCTTTCTTTTTCTTTTTTTCTCTTTCTTTTCGTCTCTCGCTCGTGGGATGCTTGAATGGAGAGAAGATATCCCCGTCCGTCCTGACAACTCTCAGCTTGCGCGACTACGGGACCAAAGATCACGCCGTGAATTCCTGGAAATCGAGAGTGGTCGCGCTGGCGTCGAAGATGCCGCTTGCAGCGGAGCATCCCACGAGGGGAAAAGGGAGATAGAAGTAATGAGGCTGATTCCGTGTTTTCTGTGTTTCAAGAGAGACTTTCGTATCGGTCGGTTATCGGGGGCCTCTCTACTCCTCTTCCTTCGCTTCTTATTCCTCCTCTTTCGACTGTTTGCTCTGGCAAACGTTTTCTCGCGTCGCGCGGGTGCACTGTCTGCTTCGGCTTCCAACTTCTTCTTTATTTCGCTATAATGAGGCCTTCATGTCATGAACTCCTTCACCTTGCGCTCGGACTCGCCTTAATACTGCTTTTCATTCTTTTCAATTTATTTATTCTTTCTTTGTTTTCACCAAGTCCGATGCGTCAAATGCCCGTAAGAATGAGAGAACACCCAACGTTCCTTTATTGGCAATTTGGCGAAAGGTCTACTGTACGCCCATCGCACACAACACTCGCGGCAACTTTCGCGCGTTCCCTCGCAAATTCCACCGCTTGACTCTTCCCACCGGGCTTGCTTACCTGAACAGAGAGCCCATCAGGAATCGCCACCGGCTCGATCTTTATCAGCCACGATCGTTAACGATCCCAGCGGCGTGAGATTCCGCGTCCAGTACCAAACACCATTTCCTTTCACTCGTTGAAAGACTGTTTGTCACAAAAATAAGGCTTCGATTATCAAATTTAAAGAGCCTTTCGATTAATAGTGAATTTGCTGTATTTTATAAGTACCCATTAAGTTCAGGCATTGAAGTGCACTTTTTATAAGCAGTGATAAATTAATTTGATTATAATTGTAACCAAATTAAGTCCATGACTCTTATCAAAATTCATACGACTCTAATATAATTCCATGCAGAAAATTATTTAGGAAAAAATGACTTGACCCTTGTTAGTTTGCCCTAATTGT
Source organism: Clistopyga incitator (assembly GCA_947507545.1). Lineage (NCBI taxonomy): Eukaryota > Metazoa > Arthropoda > Insecta > Hymenoptera > Ichneumonidae > Clistopyga > Clistopyga incitator. Next base: position 6,725,351 of record OX382175.1, read on the forward strand.
GTTAGGGGCCCAGTACATAAATTCGAGAAATTCAAGTCACAAACCTACTAGGCTGGTCACGCTTGAAAGTACGGGGCCTTTTATGGGTTTTCCTGTCAGGAACTATAAAGGCTGCTCTATTAAGTCTCTACTAAAGTAATAAAGAGACGTAATTAAAAATATTAATTGTGTCCTTATCCAAGTGATCCTGCTCTCTTAATTAGATATTACGTCTTCCTCTACATGATGGTACACATTTACCGTTGGAAAAATATATCTATATATATTTTTTATTTTTATGGGAATCGGACCTGGCACCCTTCGGATAGTGGTGTTGGGTTGCGAATTAGCTCACTCGGCTATTCAGATCATATAATTATATCATTATTTTTTGTACTCGAATAACTGTAATTTGAAGTACAAAATTGAATAAAAGTATTATAAATACATTTATGTCTGGCATGATAACAATAGAAAAAAAAAAACATTCGGTTATTTTTCACGGTAATCGATGATATCGGATGGGACACATGGTATCGGTATTGCTATCTATAAATATATTCGATGAAGGTGCTTCTTCCGTTGTCTGCGCGAATTAATTCGCTAGTATTTGGATAGGTCATCGTGTGATTGATCCGAAGTCCAATCTTTGGATGTGGGGACTCACTGGCTATTTCAGTACATGGTAGGGTGGCCGCCTAGTTTATCCTGGCAGTGAACATTGATATGGATGATCGTTTAGCTGACCTCAATGGTAAATACTTAGATGGGTAAACGATTTAATGATAATAGCGTTTAATGGTTACATGGGCGACCGCCTATTTGACTTTGATCGTCAATAGATAGATGGGTGACAGATTTATAGGGAACTATTAACGGGTTTTAGTACGGGCCTTGTTTAACATTCCGATTGTGAAATTTTTGAAAAAAATAATAAAAATAAACGAGACCCTCGAGGTTACCGTGCAAGGATACGATCGGCCCAAAATTCTGGGCATTACTTCCAGAGGTGGTCCGATTTTGGCCCAGAATGGTTTTGAGGAAACCCTTATGGGTTGTAACGTTGCCCTAATGTGGAATTTCCATTGCAGAAACTCTGACGAACCCTAACAAGGCCCCATATTCTTTCACAGTCGTCCGATTAAATTTCTCCACGGGAAATATTACTTTTGTGCAATACAAAAATCGGCCCCTATCCACGAGTAAGCAGATCTGGAGCATGTAGATATTATTATCCCCTAGCGCCGAGTGGGATAAAACAGTTTTCTTGTCCGTTTCCTCCGTCTGGTGTAATCTTCCCGCTTGTTTGTTTATACAATAATTCTGCGTAACAATGAATCTCAGAGTCCATTGATTCGCAAGGAAGGGAGAAAAGTGGAGCTCTCGAGTGAGCGTAGCGCAGTGGGAGGATTTCTTATCGGTCGCTTTTTCGCTCGCGTTGGTATCGTTGAAACGACGCGGTCTACCGAAACTCAATATGAAATTTATCGTTCGGCCAATATTATTAATAACTCACTGGTAGGAATGTGCTGGAATGTACCGTGCAGAATATTGGTAATTGCTCTGTCGAGGATACATGAGCAGTGCCATGACAGACCCTCAATATTTCATCAGTCTATTGTGAATCTGTCGATTAGCTAGTTACGGGTACGCATCACTTTTGCTCGTGTTGTATGAGCGATAGACGTGAAACGATTAAACGTGGAAAAAAAGGGCGAATTATCGTGGCGCCTGTTTGTCTCGCGGTGCATTCAAATTCATATTATACTGACGAATGTCGAGGTGGCACTGTGTACAGGTTGTATATTGCATTCGCGTAACGCTGGTTCACGTCTCGTATCATGGGTATCCCAATAAACGTCGGGACGTGGGTGATTTAAAAATGACGGTAAATGCATGCGGCCATCTCTCTGCTCCATGGAGCATCGGCCCTGCCACTGATTTCTACACTTCATTCCAATCCCTCGAGCTCGGGGGTGTATACCTATACTATGCATGCGCACCCAGGAAAAATCAATTAAGCCGCTTACGTGAAATATCGGTGCAATTACGTGCTATTGCCAAATCCAGTGGTGGTATCGATGGCCCACGCATTATCCAGTGCATACACCATTCTACGTACCCATACGCATTCACTATTCGCTTCTTCGTGCACATACATACTCAATTAAGCGAAAAATAAAAAGTAAAAAATGCTTGAAAAAAAGAAAAAAAAAACATACAGCATCCGCCTGCTGGTGCGGAATAAGACTCATTTAACGCGTTCAAACATGCGCCAATCTGTATAAAAAGGATAAAAATACTGTGACGTGTTGAAAAAGAAAAGAAGTTTGAAAAAATTTGAAACTCGATCGTTATGCGAATGTGGAATTACGCGTTAGCAGCGTACGTTTCACAAAGTGATAATCAAAGTCTGTATACGAGGCCCCTGGCATTTCGACGAGCGCGATATCGGTAGATGAGACGTATACATGTATACACATGTACATAATATATATGAGCCAGCTCATATACATCCAGTCGCCTATGAGCCGAGTCATGACTAATATAAGAGAGTGTTATAATGAGTGATGCGCGTCGTGCCAGAGTTGCTGCTGCTGCTGCTGTTGCACACTCGAGTATGTTAGCTGGATCAACCATGCGATGTGATTCCCCTTCGAGAGGTCGAGTCTCAGCAGAGTCTCTCGGCTCTTCTGTACATCGGAGCCTGGTCGAGAGTGCACCGCTGCACCACGCTATCTCGGACCTCTCTCTATGTGTATATAACCAAACTACGAACCTACCACCAACAAAATACCGGGATGCTTGTGTGCCTTCTCGGTTCATCGCATGCAGTAAATTTCCCTCGGTCAGGTTAGCGGAGCGCGCCGTTGCGCCAACTGGAACACGCGACGTGAAAAGACGCGCGCATGCAGTCTCCAAACTCGGATGTTTTTTTTTTTTTTCCGGGCCTCAGGGCCGAAAGTGTCAGTTTGTATCTTCGCGAGAGGTTCAGACGTCGTTCACTGTAAGATCCGTGATATATTGAGATGCGTGGAAGAATAATGAATACATAATAATAATAAGAGAGGGCACAACAATGCTACGTACAATGTCTATTCAAATCATTAATTAATTAACAGGGATAAGAGGATAAAAAGTATGGAAGTCTCGACGGTGTAGAGTCGTCTAGGAAAGGAAGTCTTGCAGAACTCGTCCTCGTATCTCTCACTTCGCGTGGTGCGTGTGCTAGACGTCGATTAGCACACAATGCAAGTTCGCGAGAAGACAGGCGTGCCCAGCACAACACGCTCGCGACGAGGTCCTCTCCGCGATGAACGTGATATCTCGTTGCGTCGAAAGTGCGACAGAGTGTTGATGCAACGTAAGGCACTCACAGAAGTACGAGTCTCCGGATGGTTTTACGATGGGGTCCTGCCATAGTTACATGCGTCCGGAAATATAGGGTGAATCAACGCCACTCCCAGTTCCGCTGACGAATCTAATTTATGCGCAAGATATAATGTCTCTTTGACGATGATTTTATTGACGCAATTAATTTATAATCGTTAGATAATTCGCTCATTTGTATAACGAAGAATTATGACAGTTGCTCGTATCATTAATGCTGTAATAGTTGAGCACCTCTGACCGACAGCTGTTCCGAGCACGTAAGATAACCCAAACTCCGTAGCACTCATCGTCGTCGGTTCCCCGCGGCCCCCGCGTTAGCCTCTCCGTCGTAGCCGTTGCGGCAGCGCTACAGAGAGAAGAACAGAGAGCTAGTTCGCGTGTGTATCGACTGGCGTTTATATTTTTTCAAGCCTTCCAGAGCATGCATAAATAGCCGAGCCACAGTGTAGCAGCACAGATGAGAAGCTCGCGGTCGCTCACCAGAGCAGATGAGATCGCGCCAAAGCCAAACCGAAGAGAGAGCATCTAGCAGCATCGGCTCCTTTGATTGTCTTCTTGGAAGACGATTGAAACGATTTTTTTCTCCGTCTCTCGCTCAACTATTCGTTTCCCTCTTATTTTCGTTTTTTTTTTTTTTTTCGTTTTTTCTTTCCGAACAACTTGTTTTTTCTAGCAAATCACGCGGGGTTTCGACGTCTAGAAAATAAGTCGTTCGAGTCGCATAAACGTAACTCGTTAAAACGATGATTAACGCTATCTAAATCATACATAATAATAGTATTCCACAAAAGTCTCTTCTTGTTGAAGCCTACGAGTGACCGCATGGTCCTTGACGTGGTCGTAATCTCGTCGGTTAAAGCGCTAGGTAAGACAGGTCCGGGTGCTTGCATGCAATCAATGATAGTACCTAATGAGCACGCGCATATCCACGTAGCGGTTAAACGCGACTAGACGTTAAAACGGGCGTTCAAAAGAGGCGTCGATAAGAAGTGACCGGTCGAATGGAATGACGCGAGTTCGACTTGTATGAGCTCGTCTTCAGCATATTCCACTTGACAACCGCCGCTGAGTTTTGTGCATGGGTATTAACGCCTGCGATATTCACACATCGGAAACAAATGAGGCCGAGGTTAAAGTGAGCGAAGAAGCGCGAAAGAGGAATGGAAAAAGACGTCGTCGGCGAGAATAGCGGAGAAAATACAAAACAAAGTCATTAAGACGCTTTTGGAAAGGGGTGGCCAAAGATAGAGAGAGAGCCGAGTGCTTTCCGGCAAAGCAGTAGATCTTGATTCGAGTGAAGGAACTCGCTGTCTAGGTATATCTAGCCAGAGAAAAGCTTGTGCAGGGAGGAACCCGCCGCCACGGGCCGTAAACACCATTTCATCCGACGAAAGTCTAAGTCTCTAAGCTTTTCCGCAAGGATTCACCATTTACTTGGGTTGGCCCGGCGGGGAAACCACCCCTTTGCCTTTCTCTCGCTCTTTCTCTGCCTCTTATAGCTTCGCGGTACGAGAGAAACCGGTGAAGCGGGCCAACCCGACATGAGAGACTGGGAGAAAGAGTGAGAAAGATATAAGTGCGAGTGTAGCGAACGAAAACCCGCGCGCGCGTTCCTATCTATCCTTCCATCTTCTCTGCATTCCTTGGGGTATTACACGCCCCACGACAGACCATGTTTCTCCTCTCGCCTTCTTCGGGGCTTTCGCCCTCTCCTATATACAGCCACTACTCTGTACCACCGTGTATAGGGTATATAGGTACTTTCCACCACGACTGCGAAGACGTTTCTTCGGTCTCGACTTCCTACACCTAGGAGACTCCTTTGAATCCCGATGTGGCCTCGGAAACAACGCAAACCCATTACGGATTCATTGTGCGCCATTAGCTAATTCTTCCCCAGTTTCTCCGCGTTGTTTCTCGCTCCCTTACTCCTTTACGTGCTCCCTCTTTTCCATCGCCTCTTCGCTTCTCGTTCTCCTGGGACACTAAGATCCAATAGACTTCACCAACTATGACCTCTTTCTGGATTTTGCTGAAGAATTATCTAAATGTCTTGTCGTCAATTCCCGTAGATCCATATTAGAAAGGAGACAAATTGTTCTTATTATCCAGTTGAAAGATCATTTTCGCGTGAAGCGTTGATTATTATAAACGCTATAGGCATGCAATTCGTTAATGATTTTTCAAAGCAACGTACCTTTTTCCTATCTTGCAATACGCTATAGAAAGCACGGCAGAAAGGAGGATAGTACGGAAAGTAAGGGTACAAGAGTTTGAGGACGGAAAGAGAGATGCTGGAAGCGACACGTCGGATACGGCGACGACGACGACGACGACGACCATCGACCGAAATTGCTCCAGCGCTCGGGGGGCGAATGGAGTGGTGGAGGGACCACCCCGCGGGTGTTGCGATGGAAGGAAAGTGCAGTCATCTGGAATAAACGAGGAGGAGACCCAAAGTTCTTGGTTGAAGTTCAGTCTGCCGGTGGGTTGGGAATGAGTTTGCGTGCTGTGCGCGAGAGCACGAAGCTCACGGGGCCGGGCGCGGTGATGAAACTTTGCCGTGACGAGAAAGAGGGGTTGTCACACCGTTTTCCACCCCTGTGTACGGCCAGAGGATCCTTGCCGTAAAACCGCTGTACGCCAACCCCTCAACTTCCGACAGAACTCACTCGCGCTCTTACGGTCCTTCACAATTTCTCTCGCTCTCCGCAAGCATCAGCATTCTGCCGAGATCTATAGACACGCGAGCTATACGGTTCAGCTGTAAAAGAGTGTCTTCGTCGGTGGTGGTCGTGCGGAAATCATTCACGCGAATTCAAGAGTCACTTTCCCTTTTTCCGTTGCCTCTCCGCGTTCCACTTTTCCCCCCTGCGAATTCCCGAATCCTTTTGACGCTGCGGAATATACCTATCTCAATTTTTTGTAGCTTTTTTTAGTTACTGCGTGCGCCGCGCACGCAGCGCTCTTTCAACCAAACGAGAATGTCGTAAACGTCACGAGTGTCGCGCCGGAACAGGCTAAGAAATTTCTTAACGTCTTCAGCGTGCGTCTCTAGACTCAGCCGCGATGAGGACCTCACACATTGAGTGCGCACGTATATGCGATCGTTCCAGTAGCGTAAGGCAGCTAGTCTTTTCGTCTCGATATAAAGATGAGCTCTCAGTGACATATTTTTGCGCGTGTCTTCTCCCATGACGCTAAATATAGGTAGCTTCGACACAAACTCGTGACTCAGCTTGGTTTCGCGAGGCAGGCAAAAATACGCGAGGAGCAGAGCTCGCGTCCTCCGGCTCTTGGCGAAGACAAAAAGAGCCTCTTGTCCACAAGTCGCAATGTAGTGTCTTTAATTTAGTGATTCATTTTCGTCCTCGATAACACGGGCTCTCGGAATATCCCCGATGAATATTCGTAGTCCTAATTGAGAGGAAGACTCTTATTAATAGCGTTACAATAATAATTAAACGATGATAGTTATATCCGACCGAGTGGGAAGTGAGCGTGGCCCACGATTACAGAAGTCATCCCTGAAAATTCGGAGACCGGTCTTATTCGGGTACGCAAGTGAGTAGGATCAGCTTCACCAGCAACAGCAGCAGCAACAGCCCACCGAGCAGGGAGAGAGAAACGATGAGACGGAAACACAGCCAAAGAGGAAGAAGAAGAAGAAGAAAAAAAAAGCGCTGCGGGGAAGCAGGGAGACTCTGCGCTCGGGCGCCCGAGGTCTTTTTTTATATTCCGCGCTGCCGAACAGACTTCTCTCTTGCTCTTGGTTTACAAGCATGTGGTCTACAAAGAGGTTGCCACGTTGTTAAAATAACCGCAGCAGCGGCAGCGAGCCGAGGCTACGACTTCTCTGTCTCGTTCTTCGTATATACGTACCCTCTGCCCCGAATCCGTTGTCAGTGAGGATTCTCCACTTTGCTTTAAGAATCGTGATCATGATCCTCTCAATTATTAAACGCATGATACCCGCAAAATTATGACTCATCCACCTCGCAGCGGAATATGATGAGTCTCTCTATTTTGATCATTACTTCATAACGAATCCAAGTTAAATCACCGCAAGATCAGAATACTCTGATGTATCCTCAGAGATTTACCGGATGCACGTCAAGAACTAAAGCACGAGAAGAGCAAAACACAGAGAGGCCCGAAAAGCCGCAAGAGCCCCGAGAGACAAGGCAATGTGTCTTTACATTGTGGCATCGCGGAGAAGAGTGGTGACCAACCGAGTCGGTGTAAATTCTCGACGACGAGCCGCGAACCGTTCGGTCATCGTGAGCGGCTGTTGCTGTTGGCTCCTACTCCTGGACTGCTGTACAGAGTGTGTAAAGCGCGCACGCGGACGTTCCTGCTTTCCACGTGGTGCACAGGCCGGCGGTGCTGGTCCCACAGAATTTATCGCGTCCTTCCTCCTCACTCGGGCGACAGGTGCATCGTAGTCGTCGTAACATGCATCTTTCGTACATACTTCCTTACGTAGCTGAGACATACTATATACGTATTGTATATATATAAACACTCCAAGTTTCGGAATGGAAGCGACGCACGTTGACAGAGGTTTCGCATTCGAATTTCTTTGTGACTTTTTTTTTGCCGCAGTTGTCTCTTTAAATTTACCGGGATCCGCCGAAAACTGAGAACCGCTGTTGCGTTTTGAACGATCGGCTGCAACGCGGCTGCAACTAACGCGCCCAATAAGAGGCGATATATGGAAGATGGACTTTTTCGAAAAACCACAAAGTACGTCCGTAAAAAGTGCCGCGTGAGCTCTCGTCAAATTTGACAGGGTGCTGGTACGTAATCCTCTATCTCCATCACCGCCTATTTCAACGTCTGTTCGTTGAGAGTTTGGAGTCCCTATATATCCTCAACCCCTTGTCGCTGTCCTCGTCGTGCGCACGCATAGCCATGGTCATGTCTACCACCGCCACGAGCAGCCGTAGTCAGCCCAGCAGCATGGGGACCGAGATGTTTTTTTTTTTGTTGTCGCGCCCGGACCTCCGAGCCGGTGACTTTTATTGCGCGTACCGCGTAAATGCGCCGTTAAACTCGAGCTCGCGCGGGAGACCGAGCGCCCAGCACTATCTCGTTAGTCGTCGTAGTCGCCGGGACGACGCGCCGAGGGCACGTGATTGAAAGAGAATTTATGAATATAACGTCGTAGAGAAGATATAGCGGGTCCTTTCGGGGGACCGCGTGCCGGTCTAGACTCAGTGCGTATTCGCATCTGTGATACCACGCACAGGGCAGAGCTCCCAATCGTCGAACCCGAGGAAACCCGATCGGGTTAACGAGACGAGAAACGAAAACAAAGTCGAATGTGCGTGTAGATGCAATCTTCGTCGATTTCACTGAGTCTTCGGGGGAATTAATTATACACTTACCCTATATCTGTGTACTCCGGTGTGTTATCGAAGCACTTCGCTCCCAAGCTAACTTAAGTGAGAAATTATTCTCACGCCTACCTCACCACTTATATCGCATCCACACTCGTATACGTATCTCACTCAATCCCTTTCTCTCTCTTTCACTCGCTGTACTCTACCACGGAATTCATTAACCGAATCCGATTTACGAGCGACTTACAGATCGTTACATGAAGGTATAATACCCGATAGAACTTTCAGTTGCTTCTCTATCACTCCTATACGCTTATAGTTACGAACACGAATAAGTGAGACATTGAAGCAACTTGGTTTTAATAGAGTGCTATAAAGCTTATAAATGTTCCTCTCGCTCCCGATGACCGCTTATCACTCTCCGCTCAAGAAAGTTGTTTGAATAATAACAAGTTCCAGTCTTAATTATCAGAACTAGTAGATATATTAATGCACCTCGTTGAGTGACTGCAGGTTTCTGCCCCTTGAGCCTGGCGTACACCTCGTGAACACGTCACTGAGATTCCCTTCAAGATTAGTTGAGTAACTCGAGTAGGACCTATGGAGAGTATACATCGTTGAGGCTTACCCGCGACGACGAGGTAAAACGGGAGGCAAAACTCTTCCTCGTGACTTGTGATCGAAGCCAGAGGAAAGCGAAGGGAAGGGTTTTCCTGCGGGAGTAACGGGCGAACGACGACGCCGTCGGAAATTACCTCGTAAAGTCAAAAAGCTGTTCGATCTCGAAGGGACGAGGCAGGGAGGAGGATTCGAGGTGCACGATTTCGGCTCTGAGAGAGGGTGGCTTTAATTTATTTCCGCTCAGCTACCGATATCGGGGCCCAAGGAGAAAGTAAGAGTGCCGCCACGGTGGGTGCGACTGCCTCTTCTCCATCGATTACGCAAAACTTATTACGCTCCAAGTTACGAGGTTGGCTTTGCCATTGACTGGGCACTTGCTCTTCAATACTGAGGAGAATCACCGGGAGTTCCCGCGATCGGAGATAGATTTGGGGCTATGCCTTGGGGAGGAAAAAAAAAAAGAGGAAAACGAAGCGAACAGGACGAAATTTCTCCAAATTCGTTAATAATGAAAGTCACTGATGTGTATGATTGAAAACGTGAGAACTTGGGCGAATTGTCGGAGGTGAATAGCGCATCGGGCTTGTTGTCGATAAACTATCAAAGTCTTTTTTTATGATATGAACAATTCTCCCCCTCGTTGAGGGAAAAATTAAAAATAATTCTCTCCCTTTAGGATGAATGATTTTTTTGTTGTAAATGGACCCACCAATTGGGTGAACTGGCTTGTTAATTTTCGATTGTTCATTTTTACCGTTAATTTTAACCGCAAATAAAGTTGAGCTTATTACCTTAATAAGACCAAGGCATCTGAAAAAAAAATTATAAGAAAACATTTTTGTACCCCATACCCTTCTCTTAAAAAATCTTACATTTAAACCTCATTAAGTACATATTAAGCATTATAATTTTCTAATTTTGTAAAGATAGGATGCACCAAAATGGTGGGGTGTAAATGAATACATTTTTAACTTGTCACAGCGTGGTGCACTGTATGTCTATTTAAAATTGAAATGGAAGTTTTATTGAAAGAAGGGTATCGTCAGTAGATTTTTTAAAAATCACTGAGCCTCCTTGAAACAAAATTAACCACAATGAATTTGAAAATTAATAATCTTTATCAAAAACAACAAAAACGTCAATCTTTCTCTCATAGATTCACTGCAAATGGTAATGATAGTGGAAAACAATTGTACGACATTATTTTCGTGCCATGTTATAATAAACATTTGTAAAAAAAACTTTTTTCATTCGGATTAAAAAACTAATAAATTATTTTACCATTAGGATATTTTATGAATAAACTATTTATGTTAAATAATTTTCATAATAAAGTAATTAATAGACTGAGTTTATATGTATCAAGTCGTTCTACTTCTGGCCGGTGTCATTTGAAAAATTACGAATAAAGTGCGACAACTATTGGAATATTTCGCCTTTCGTAGAATCGACACATTGCTAGTACTTTGAAACTCTCATCAATTTTCAATCCGCTCTCAGGTGCTCGTTTGCTTGTTTATAGACTGAAATTGATCGATAATTAGCGTATGCTGCACACACCACGTTGTATTTTCGGATCACATGTATAACACAACGAACTATTTTCGATTAGTCGTCACCGAGTCTTACGGCTTGTAAATAAATAATTAGCGCCCTCTCTCTATTATACAGTCTTCTGTATTTGGACATTGGAGTCCAATGTTTTTATGGAATTTCTATTTTAGTCAGGTCAGTAACTCGTAAAATCGAGGAACTCGATAGCTAGCTTGACATTTGTTTCAGCCCTCGTAGTTTGCATGAGAAATTAATTCATGCTCTCGCAAATAGCGACATTCTATTAAGAAAATACTGTAGACCGCAAGGGTAATTTATTTTATTGTATTTTTTTTGAGCGAAGGGAAGACCAACGCGGACTCCGTGACCGATCCCAATGTTCGTTCAGCAATCCGTCACATACAGGACGATAGGTTTGGCAGGGCTCGGATACAATGAACGCGAGTGAAGTGAACGAAAGGGAGAGAAAGACAGAAGAGGCGTAACGTTGCTCGCCACTCTGCCGACGAAACGTTCCACGCATCATTGCGCTCTTTAAAGCGACCTGCTTTTTTATTTTTATTCGCTGCCCGACTCGCAATGAATGGATGAGTCGAGACTCCGGGGGAGAAATGGCGACAGTGAAGGTAGGAGAAGATGAGTCGAGCCACAGTGGTAACTAAGGGGGATGACGATCAACGACGATACTATGGGTGGCTTAGCAATGCAACAACGTAGCCGTTGCTGTTGCATTGTGTCACTTCTCCATTCATCCCTGATTTTGTGGTTGGCTTGCGTAGCGAATATATACAAAAACCTCACCCCTCACCGAATGCCATACGATACCATATTCGAACACGTAACTACAGTGTAAGGCCTGTACCTTGAAAATAGGCGGAATTTATTCGATCTCGTCGTTTTCTTCTTCCAGCATTATTCTCATCCATTTTTTTTTTTTTTTTTTTCCGAGATCCTGCATTCTCAAGTTTCACAGGCATCGATTCAAGGTGGTCCATCGTTTCATCTTCCACGTTTATTGTATCGTACGAATTTACGAATTAAAATTCAGTAGGAAATCAATGAGGGATCGTGTTTGCTGTCTTGGCCATTTACTATCGATTACAACTATCGCTTGAAGAGTAAAATAATAATAGGGTGGTTGATTCGAAAAAGTGCTTGCCCTATGTTTGTTGTCGCGTTCAACAACGCATCGTCATTCGAGTGGATATTTCAGGTCAGCCTCACTGAGAAAACAAACCTTGTGATGGGGTAGCGCCGAGGGGTCATAAGAGAGAAGAGAAAAGAGAGCGAGATGTATAGAGTACAGCCCTCGTTCCCTGACTCAGGCGGACACGCTGGATCATCGACTCGTGATTGGGTCTATTCAGGCCCTCGAGTGTGTCGACGATTCTCGACAGTTGCTCTCATCGTCACAATTATTTTGAGAGGCCGCATGGGACAGGATCGTGGGAGAGCTGGACTGGAGCGATTCGAAACGTTGAAATTCAATTTCAAGGGACCACATTCCAGACCCTGGAATGCTTAATATGCCTGAACTTTTTGTCATTTCAAATTCATGGGGATTTGGATATTAAAAATTATGTTATTTTCACGGCAAACTTAGTGAATTTGACGTTTCCCGAGTGAATATAAATTAAATTTGAATCGAAAAATATTCCAAGCCAAATGTCCCTGACTTTCCTGACCCTCCATTTTTTTTGTGGCATTTTCATGTAAAATATCATCACTGCAAATAAATATAATAACTGTTGAAAGGTGGGCGAAAATTAACATTGTCTCAGATACTGAGGAGTACCTACCGGAATTGCGTCGTAGTGAATTCGAGGTTTGCACATCTCGCGATTCGGCCACTTACACCCTTGGCCCTTTTCCATTCAGTGGTGCGGCATGAGAGTGAGTATCTCCAACCCTCTCGTTGGGTCCACAGAGTCCACACTGCGACTCTCCCTTCCTGTCTCTTTCTCTCCGTCGTTGGGAGTTTCCAGCACAGTGTCTGCCTCTTTCACTGGCTCGTCTCTCGACGAACCGAGTCGAGCAGCTCACAAACGATAAGAATGAAATGCTGGGGAACGCTCGCCGCGGTGCCGGGCACAATGAAGGTGTCGTTGCAGGAAATTATACAGCAGTTAGAAGAGCGTCTCGCTCTGAGCAATTGTCTCTTAGCCTGGCATTGTCTGTCGTCATCGTCTCTACGTAGTCGTCTCCTCCTCGACTCTGCTCTCGGCTCTGCTCTCCCTCGAGGCCGCAGAAGCGAAGCGCACCGCTTGTCTGACACCGCCCGGCACAATGAGAGATCTAATCGTGGGTAAAGTACTTAATATCTTAAGGTCGGCTCCGTAGGAAGACCTCAGCCTCTCCCGGGATGGCAAAGGAGAACGGGGGTGGATCTTCGTGTCACGATATCTGATGAAGAGAAGAGACGCTCTGGGTGACAGCTACGCGCGTACGGATCTTCGCGAACTACACTCCACCTCCTCCTTTACACTTTGTGTCCCCTCTGACACAATTTACTAATCGCAAGATATCTTAACACAATGTTATGGTTTAAACCAGACCCACACAAACGTCGAGGTTTCAAAGTTACCCGAAAGGCTTGCGAATGAATCCTTATTCAGCCTTCCGTCAATTAGTTTGAGAATTCGAGCGCGATTAAAACCTGAAATTCAATAATAATTGGTATTGCGTAAAAATGATGTAAATGTTTCGGTGGATTATGAACTCCATAGTCTCAGAGAAGGGGAAGAAAAATAATGCGAGAAACAAGGTTAAAATTACAAGCCTCAAAGTTCAGAGATGGTGGAATTTCTCGTTTCATTATGTTCCAGATATTGGGGTGGAGTCGCGTTGTAATTTTTTTTTTCTCCTCACCGTCCGCACCTTTATATAGACTTGTTTTCTATCCCCTCTACTTGCACGCTTCGTTTAATATCGCGCACCGCGATATAGCCAAGGTACAAGAGTAAGAAATGGGCTTCTGTGAGATATGAAATCGAGGCTTAAATATTCCATGGAGTGTCGTCGAGACCGAGGGACCCCCCCGGACTTGGCGAAGGCACCCGGGTGGATGCTCTCTTTGATACTGTTATAAAGCATCGTTACTCGCTAACGCGTGCGCGCGCCCACGAAATACGCCTTTATATTGCTATCTCGCCCGGTGATTCCCTTCTTATAATGCAATCTTAACTTTATTAACGGGGAGCGTGCGCGCTCGCCTCTTTCGGTACGCAGAGACAGAATCGGGTAGCAGTGATGCGGCGGGAAAACGTTATGTATTTATAGGAGTCTAGTTATTCGCGCCCTGTCGCTCCCTGCCTTGTGATCCCTCTCCGAAATCTCTTTATTCTCGTCACATTAACCTCAACCTTTCACCACTGGCACTTTATCACCGCGGCTCGAAAATTCTAAATTGTATCAACACTTGTTAGGCTAACCTCTTAGTTACATTTATGCTTTTTCACTGGATTTTCATGAATTCGAAATTAATTAAAAATAATCTAATGAAAATAAACGATTAACCAATTATTCGTCTACTTGCAGTTCAATTCATTCAATTAGAATGACCGTAAAACTTAGGATAACAATGATTTGTAACAAAGTAGTAATATGTCGCTGTTTTCTTTATCAGTTATTCTCGCTTTAGAAAGCCCGTAAAATTTGAATAGCGATGAATCACCTAAAATTCATTGAACACAACGCTCCATTTTCTATCCGCAAGTCGTGACCTCTCTCTTCCGCGAGTAATTTCTTTATTCGTCTCTCGTGGGGAAGCCGACCGCACTCTCGTTTCCTGTGTGTGACCCCCGTACCTTTTCCTCTGTTTATCTCTGCGCCATCCGTTTTTATCACGCGGCTCCCGCGGGACGAGGGCTGGCGAACCAAAGAGTATCCTCGGAAGCCGTGGAAGAGACTGAGGTACTGAAGCGTGTGTGTTGCGCATGCAGACTGCACGTTTCTGCAGGAGGCGAGAAACGAAAGCAGTGAAAAAGGAGAGAAAAAAAAAAAAAAACGAAAGATAGAGTCTCGCGGTCTACCATCGGGTTCTGGGGAAGGTGGTACCCGCGGGTTGTGCCGACGTACCTCGTGGGAGTCATGCGAGGGTGACGCCTAAACTCGGAAGGCAGCCAAAGCCCTTCAGCCTCGTCCGCATCCCATAGTATGCAGGCACGCGCTATTCGCCAAGGGAATTGGAACACCGTGGCTTCTATACTACGTCTGCTGCTCTTATTTTGTATCCCCGTGCCGTTGGAAAAACGACGTAGCAACGTTGGATGGAAAAGTACGTTGCAAGATGGCACTTTCACGTCACACGTGACGCGTAAGATGATTACTTTATTTCTCATGCATCCCACCCTCCCGACCTCGTTCACATCGTTGTATTTTCGCTCGAATGTACGCAGCCCTCCGACGTGCTGCGTAGTTCATTCGTTATTTAGAGACACCTTGACTCGGTTCGCTTTGTTTGTCGCTGGTGTAGGCACGCAGTACGTACGCAGTAACGAAACCATGCAAAGAGTGTATAGTCCCGTGACGTTTTGTCGTTTTTCATATACGCAAAAGTTACGTATTCTACACAATGTAGCAATGTCCACGTAACTTGTAATGTATTTTTCAGAATCATATATGTGGTGGTTAAGTATGTTAACCCTTGTCGTCGCTTTGCACGATTTGCACCTGGCCCCAGCGAGTCTCGGGTTTGCACAATTTTATGTACTACGAGTGTCTCTAGTTTGTTTCGCGAAGCGGGTTTCCTTTAGCGATGACTCGATGTCACGTGAGCAAAACATAGGTAGGCGACAGGATGCACAAGTTTTTGTCTCCGGCTCGCGTGCGCCAGTCTTTTCAAGCATGTGGCGAGGAGCCACTCTCTGCTCTTCGTATTTGTCGGTTGCTACGTATAGTTCTGACTCGCGTCCGAGTAAGCTCCCTCGAATTGCTTTTACGACGTGGTATAATTATACAGGCAGCCCGCAGTCTCGGTACCGCAGCCCTTTACGAATTTGACCTGCATCCCTCAAGTATCATTATAATAAGCTGAACGACTTTCGTCCAATTCCATTTATCGAATAATTCTCAGGCGCCCCAAGTTTTCTTCCTCTTCATCGGTTTTGCTCGCGGCGTGTTTTCGTTATCGAGGCGTTATACTCGAAGGCTCCGCGAATTATATATCCCAAGAAGAAGCGAGCGGGTCGCGAGAGATCGAGTCTGGAAATTAAAATCCTTGAAAGAGGTCGCTGCGTGGTGAGAATGAGAGACGAGAGAAGCTGATGGAGAAAGAAACGAGAATCGAGAGGATGAGAATGAAGACGAGGAAATTTAGGATGGGGGATTGAGGGTGGATCGAAGCCGAGTCCGGGTCCATTAGGAAACCCCGAGGGTCTCGAAGCGAAGCGAAAGAGAGAGAGAGAGTTCCTTCTATCTCGAGAAGTGTCACCGATGATGAATAGTTGGCATGAACAAAAAGAATGCTAACCACCCTACCCGTCTTACCGCTCACCCTCCATATACTATGTTAGTCTATCTTGCTTCAATACCGACGGAGTTCGCTTTTTCAACGAACAAGACCGCGTCACATCAGAACCGAGCGTCTCCTTTGCCTCGATACTCTCGGAAGGGCAAGTAACCCCGGTGGTGTTCTCCGAGGCCGATCGTCTTGCGTAGCGGTGGAGTCTTGGTCGATGTCTTGGTCGTACAGAAGGGCGCAGTGCCAGCAGCGACCCCGGAAGACGAGGACGATACCATCTTAATTAAAAGTTGCCAATTCATTTCGCTCGACCCGCGCCGTTTCCACTCCGCGAAGGGCCCACTCCACGCTCGCAGGCTTCTTTAAATTCTTTTGTTTCACTCGACGTGCAGCTCAGACGGATAAGGAAAAATGAGGAGGGTGCACAGAGAAGTGCCCTGCGATCTTTTCCACTGCGTGTGCTTTACGTACAATAATAACGCAGGGGTGAAAAAGTACACCACGCGTAAACGCTCGAGATAACAATAAGGAATTCGTCTCATTTGTAAAAATTGCGTCAAACGCAGTGACGGAGATGTACAAAAAAATGTGGGTGGATGTCTCAGCGTTGAAAATGACTTTCGCTCCACTTTCCGCTCCTCAGTTCCATTCTTCGCCCTCGTTCCTTTGTGCGATGTCAGTGGGTTTTTGTTGTCTTTTCTGCAGAGATACCGACATTTTTATGCACTCATAAATTACGTTACAAAGTTTAGCTGTGGGGCTCCGTACTCTTGCGGAGAAATGCGGGTCGCTTACTTCCCGATAGCCTCACGTCGTGTCAGCAATGATCCAGCCGGACCCGCACACCGTCCAAGAAACCCATGCTCTTCCTTCTTCAAGATCTAGTGCTGATACTTTGTCGATAGCGTGTTATTAATTGCAACACTGGGACCTATAACTTATTCATGGCTCGTGAGTTCGAAAATATGCTTACTCAATGAGATAAAAAATAAAAGTGTCTCGCTAATGGAACACGTTCGAAGCAAATGCGTTAGCGCAGTCGAGCGTACGTGCGAACGCGGCAATAGTCAGCGGTTCACGTAACCGACACGAAGTAAAAGGTGTTGTCGAGGTTCTCTTGCGTTTGAGACGAGAAGAACGCCTTGGCCTCGAGGTGCCGATTCGGCATGGCAGCAAAGCACGTGAATGAAATAACCCAACCTGACGCACGGTGGCAACGCGTAAATAATTAAGAAATTGCACCGGCTGAACGCTCTCAGTCGTTCACCGCTTACTTCTTCTCACGTCGAGCACTTGGTACCCTTTTACCTATGCCGAGGTGGTCGATCTTCGTCCACCCTTTTCGTTCCTCTTCTTCTCCAGTTGCCGCCTCTCGTCAGCTTCGCACCCACTACCCACGACCACCGTGGAGACCCATTTCGCCCCCGCCCACTCTAATTACAAATTTTCTTCGCCTATGCAACCCCACTGCTCTCTCTCTCTCTCTCTCTCTCTCTCTCTCTCTTCCTCGCCCTTTCTTTGCTTCCGTCCACTCGTTGGAGAAGCGCAACCCCCGAGTTAATTTAGTTCCCAATTTGTATAAAATATCTCTCGGCTAATGAAGCAATTTGAGGCTGTCTCGCGCCCCGTTAACGTATGGAGTCTGAGCGTGCCTCTAGCTTTTCGTTCCTGAGCTCTTTCTTCGAGCATAATGCAAACGACTTGCAACACCTAACGGGCTGACGTTCGCGACTTGAATTTAACGAGAAATTTATAATAATAAAGAATAAATAAAGCAAAAGGAAGTGCAAGGTGTAATTGTAGTCGTTAAACGGTTATTTCCGTATTTCCTTTGCTCTTCTTATTACACGTAACGTACGAAGAGTCGCGTACTTGTGCGGCTTCTCAAATAGTCGTTTTAGTAACCATGCGGGTGATTCGATAAAGTACCTACCATCCTATCGGATGATCCGATCGACAGATATCGTCTGAATTATTTATGCGAATTAAAACGTTCGAGGAGCGGGAGACCTGCGGTAATTTTCATGCGGCAAGACAGAGTCCGTACGCGCCGTATTGAGAGTCGACGTTCGATCGTCTTGAAATAGTTGGATGAACTCCGAGGAACAAAGTTTTCTCGAAAACTACGATCTCTGATTTCGCTCGACTATGAAGGGACATCGCTAAATATTCATGAGACGAAAACGTCGGCTCGTATAATATTGTTTCGAAGCGTATAGAAAACGATTCGATTCGCGAAAACGCAGTAAAACGAAAGTCCCGATTCGTTCGAGACGATCGTAAAGGAAGAGACCCTCCCTCGTTCAACGCCACAAATTGCATCGTACGTGGATCTTGGATAAAGCCATGTTTTATGCAGAGCACATTACCACCCCGGCTCCCGAGCAACAGCATCTTGTCTGAACCATTGGTACACTCATCAGCTACATAATATTGCTGATACTTCTTGAATGAAAATCTTTTTTTTTTTTTTTAATTTTTTCCATAGATTCAAAAAAATTTCTTTTGCTTCACAGTGCGCAGAATGGCAATGACAATTTTCAAAGTAATCAACACGATAAACGATGGTAATAATGATGTCTTAAATTCACGTCTTAAAAGCACTAACCGATGTCGATGAATTGAGGAAAAGCGATAGGAAGTTGGGAAACCGGTAGTAAGGAGAGACTGTCGCGATCGGGCGGTTCGCGTCAGCGCGTCTAAAGCGTCGAGGTCGTAAAGCTGATCCCTGTATAATTTTCAATCGCCCTCGGATTTGACGACCTCGTCACGGCTTCCCGGTAGGAAGATCGTCCGGGAGCAGGAGCATCAGAGGCTGTAGTAGCAAGAAGAGCCCCTGAAGCACCTTCGACGTGCCCGGCGGCTGCTCTTCTTCGTCTTTTCTTTGCTTTTCCTCTTCCTTCACCTTTCTCTTCTGGGCCACGAGAGATAAGGGTGGAATGACGAGGTCGCAACGACCGGTAAAAAGGCGATCTCTTCTGGATAATGTCGTGGGAGAAAGTGAAGCCCAAGGAGAAGGACGTGTACTTGTCTATACATATATATAAGTCTATACATATATATAAGTCGATGGAGGGCAGTGAAGAGTTGGGGAAAAGTAGTGGTGTGTGATGCTCGCTTCCTGAGGGCGTCGTGGAAACTCTGCGAAGGTACCTGCGGAGGCCGTAAAAAGACAATACCGTTTTCTCACACCGCTGGGTGGCCTCGGTCCCGAGTACCGTCAGGTTAGAGCCGTTTCATTCGGTACCCAACCCCGCTCTCTGTGGGCCACCACGACTACGTCGTACTCTTCTCCTCACAACTTTTTCGTTTATGTCCCATTTAACCGTTTATTTTACTTTCTGTTTCAGGTAAGTTTCCGCATTACTTCTGATCGATATTCAAAGCGTGAACGTCGCCGCCGGCTTCGTGAGTAATTCATAATACGAATAATTGATATAACGATCACCGCGACCGATGAGTTGGAAGAATGACGGGATCGCGACCCTGATCGACTTCTGAGCTTGATTGTCGACGCGTGGATCGGAAGATCGATCATAACCGCGCATACGCCTAATATAATACACCTACGTCGTAGAATTCAGATCCGTATGATGCATCGTACAGCCGTATATGCAAATGTCTCAAGGCACTCCCGTGGCTGTTTCTAATGTCTGTCGAAAATTAAAACGATCTGTTCTGTGTAACACCCTTGCCATGCACGTCGACGAGCATCGGGTGATCGTGAAACACCCTTCTTTCAGGCGGCACCCCGTCGCCCATCATCAATCCCCGAGTTGCCGCTGCTTCTGTTTTTTGGTCGCTACTATTGGGGTGTTGATCGTGCTTAACTTCAGCACGCATCCATTGATTTCATTAGCCGATACTGACGCACGGCTTTACATCGACGCAGGGGCGATCGAGAGGCACTCGCGCTAAATTACTTGATCGAATAGAGTTAGTGAGGATAAAGAAGAAACGCAAGTTCGAGGATGAATGGAAGCGGAGATAGAAGGCTTAGCATTAAATACGCAACGAGCGCATACGGGAAGAGGATATTGCCCTGGTAGCATTGGGGAAGGGCGTGAATTATTACACACTGTAGACCTCTTAAGGTAGATACAACTTCAGCGGTGTATAGCATATTGTGTAACGCAGAAAAGGGGTCACAGGAGCGGGTGCAAAAGATGCGATACATTAACAATCTACACCGTGTATACTATATGAATATATATATATATATTTATGCGTGAATATAGGCACGCCAAGCCGGACCGAGGGAGCAAAGTAGATAAAAAAGACATTACTCACACGGCGTGCGGTGCTGCACATGTCGCGATAATTACGTCGACCTGTCGGCAAGGCGTTTCGTTGTCTCTTCGAGCTTTCTTGCCTATACGTATGCGCGTCTGGATTGTCTATGAATTTGTATAAACCGATGAATTCGCTTTTCCGATAGAAACTCGACGACGTCGTACTAATTTGATCACATCTACGGGCGCGTTGTTTGGTACAAATGCATTCGTACTCACAGCAGTTGTGATTGAGGAATATGCGGTACGTTTTTAATTTCCGAACCTGTAGGGAAATTTCGGCAAGCTTGTGACACGGGGAACCATGTGACAGTGACATTTGTTGACGTTCTATTGGCAGAAATAATCCAAATTTTCTATGTTCCCTTACTAATTATGGTAGTGGAAAGAGAATTTTTGCACAATTTTTTTCAGACCTATACAAAAAACATTAAAAAATGATAATTCACTTTGGCCACGTGAAATTTTCATCCCCTTATCCCATTATTTCGTGATATCTCATAATACAAAACTGTTGCGGGGCTTTCAACGTACATTCATCGTTAATGATAGCAGTAAGTTATAGTGATCGGATTACAAACTCAAAAGCCTTCGCATTCCAAAATTATGAACAAGTACGGTCTTATCGCTGTGGGGTTTCATGTGACACCTTTTAATTGGACAATTTTTGTTGCCATTTCACAAAGTATTCTTACACATGAGAATCAATATATTGACGATAAAGTGAATATTCGCATTTAAAATTTTTGAGGCAGAAACGTTTTATCAGCAACAAAGTCCATAGATTGTGCCACAAGGTTCCTGGCTCGACATTTGGCCCATCAACTACCCAAAACCGTGCCAAGCATATAATAATTCGGCAAAAACCTTATTGGATGAATAAGAAATCAATCTACGGAAAGTCTGCACAAGTGTTACATATTACCTCACTACCGGATATCATATGACACTTTGCACTCACCGTAGAAATAATGTCTCGTTAATCAAATAAGTTTTTTAGTCGGTTATCATATGTTCATGCCGTCCTTGGATGCTGCACGTTGATTATTATTAGTATTACTTATAGAAAATGTATAAGAAAAGTAATGATCAACGAACCAGAAGAAATAGTGTCACAAGGTTACTGAAGTTCCTTTATACATAGATACGACATCTTCCCGTTTATATCACCACGTCATGTC
Organism: Clistopyga incitator; assembly: GCA_947507545.1. Classification (NCBI taxonomy): domain Eukaryota; kingdom Metazoa; phylum Arthropoda; class Insecta; order Hymenoptera; family Ichneumonidae; genus Clistopyga; species Clistopyga incitator. The sequence goes on from OX382175.1 coordinate 6,747,177, forward strand.
ACCACGAGACGTAAATTCGTCGTGGATATCGGATAAAGGTATAGCGAATAACTCTGTGGGACAGTACTAGCAATTCATTGTTGGCAGCACTACATCTCCCTTTATGAAGAGCTCTTGATAGAACAATCTTTACAGAGTTGGCAATCATTGGCGGGTGGCCAACAGCTCTGCAGTCAACTAAGATTTCCTTCTCGTCGAGATCCCCGATAACCGCGTACAATTATATTCGACAAATCGAGTTACATTAATTAACGTCGATAGAACGTTAAAACCCCGAATAGGCGATCGGTGTCCTATCATCCAGGAATCGTTTTCTACCTCTCCAGCAAAGCTATTGCAATTCTCCTCCACTCTTCATCCCAGCCTCTGTCTTTGGGTTAGATACTAAATGTGGAGATTGCTTATCGGATTTGTATCGATTCGAACGCCTACATATTCTCTCCTATATGTTAGCTCGGCTTTCCCAAGCGAATGAAGGCTCCGAGCAAACTCTGTACTCCTTTCTCGCGAGGAGTCTTCGGCCTGCAGTGTGGCAAAGGACTTTGCGAAGACTATTAACGTACGGGCGAACGACTTTCAAGATCACTCCATTCGCGGGAGGAAAAGAAGAAGACGAAGAAGATGAGGGGGAGCCGAGAGAGAGAGAGAGAGAGAGAGAGATAGAGCGGCTGAGGCACTTTACGAGCCAAAGTTTTTCACCATCCGAAGTCGCTGAAGCACTCGACCACGGCCACAATCTGCGAACGCGGCTTATGGTCCGACGATGGGATTGCGTGAGGTTGCGTGAAAAGAATTAAGCACGGTGCGGGCAAAAGACCGAGTGGAAGGTATTGGGGACTGACGGTGGTCGCTTCGCAGTTACTTAGCCCCGGATCGATCTTAATCCAAGAACAGTGGCATTACCACGGTCGTGGGGTATTACGTGCGCTATACAGCGGTGAGTGTCTATCCAACCCAACCCCTTGTTGTTGCTGGCGAGCCAATGATATTGTGTCGCGAACGTGCTCCAACACAAAAGATCCAATGTCGGATGAACTCCCATATCCAGTCAGTTCATCTTCAGCATATTGACCTTTGATCTAATTTACCACACCAATAGATCACAATATCAATAGCACAATTATTTTTTCACTCACTGTTTTGGTATCATTCCATAAGTAATTTCCATAATTGGTATCATTCCATGAGTAATTTCCATAATTGGTATCATTCCATGAGTAATGAGAGAAGATAGATAATAATCATTCGTTTAGATGTATGTTTAGATAACGATAGTATATTAACCGTTTCATTGATTTTTTGTCACTTGAAATTGAAACATTTGCCAGAAAGAAAGGAACGAAAATCACTATAAAGACCGTGACTGTGGCATCGACTCTGTTATTATAGCGTTGACTATATTTCTACGACTCAGCACGACAGTGAGAGCACATACATCAGGCTCTGGAGATTCGCCAAGCTAATCTGATTCCCCTAACAATGTGCACGCGTCGGAATCTTCTTACATTTACCCGAGAGCTTCGCCCCCATATACGAAAAGCTTCGAGAGACCGGGATCACAACGCCCGTCGTTTCTACCGCTATTGCGTTTGCTGGCCATCGGCTCTGCGGATCTATAGATTTTGGATTTGCCGTGAGACAAGAGACAAGAGGGGAGCTCCCAAGCGCAAAATCCGTGCCGCCTTAGAGCGTGATTCTCTGCGTAATCTCTCGCTAATAACGGCGATTTATCGTTTTTCCCGAGCGACTTCGTCTCGACTTATCGCATTCTACGTGATGCTCGTACATACACGAAGGACGAATGGAAGGCTTTGTTTGTCTATACGCTCGCGGATTTGGATATTCCGTTCTCCTCCGAACACTCCAACTTTTGTTGACTAAAACTTCATGCTCGGTTTGTTTCGACACGTAATGTCTCTACGACACTCTCACAGAAACAAGGTGTTCATTCTCCGAAAGCGTCACGGAAAGATTCGGCCCAAAGGCGACATAGACAAACAAAATCTGGCACAACATTCTCCCACAGGTTTTGGCCTGCTGGTGCAAACAGCCCAGATTAGATTATCGCAGGCTGCACAGCTTGCGATAACTGCATTCATAAACGTAGTGTGGCAAAGCTGCGCTTCACCCGGTTATTATGGTCCTCTTCCGGAGTGCATCTCCACAGAGAGCAGCATCGCGTCACAGGTAGTATGACAATAACGGGCGGCGGTCCGTCGTCACCGTGTGAGAGGAAATTGCCGGTAGAGTGATACTAGTGAGCCGGTGCGAGTTTTATTGTCTGCTCTTTTTTTTTTTTTTTTCTTCTCTCGTTGGCAACGTGAATGTGTATATACGGGCTGTCCTCGTGACGCCGGTTATGAAAGAGCGCTTTCATTAATGGGCATCGCGCGCGTTGAAGCGCTTTCAGAGCGAAAGAGAAGAAAAAACGCAGATGCGATATGGGCCCTACACTCATTTCCTTTTTCTTCTTCTTCTTCTTCTTCTTCTTTTTTTTTCTCTGTCGAGCTGGAACGAGAAAAGAAGGCCCAAAGTACGCGCGAGCGTGAATTAACCTGCTGTTAAATGTCTAGTGCGTGTCGGAGATAACGCGTGAACGAGGGCGGGGATCGAGGCCGGGCTACAAATATTTGACCGGGTAACTGGCTGTGCCCCGCGTGTTTGTCCTCTTAGCTGCTTGGCTGCTCTCGACCACTTCTCTGACTTTGGACAAGTTGTGCACTGTGTGTCCGAAGATAGGCCTTGCGTGCTGTTATGAACGGCTAAATATGTGTACTACATTGTACTGCGTGTATACTTAATATAATAGGGAGTTGTAGGTTATCTTTAATGATAGGAATTCGTAACACGACAACGTACACGGTGCATTCTTGAGATGAACATAGCGAAATATTACAGTGGAATTGAAAACCCTGAAACGATCAACAGACCATAATGATTTTTTTCAAAATGAGATGCAATTCTACAATCAATTGTAATTCCGTTTTCTTTGTGCCTTTGGAATCAAAGAACAGGACCTTCTTTTTACTTTGTCACTTTTATTCTTCTTTTTTCCTCTTCTTAATCATGCTTGAGCTAAAAGCTTAAAGTAAAAAAAAAAGTAGACAAGTGTACCGCGTAAACTGGTAGCGCGATGAGGTTCGAAGAGCCAATAACACGAGTGGGTTGTCCGAGTACAGAGAGAAAGAAAAAAAAAAAACGAAGAGTCAGCAAGAGCACCGGCAACTCGAGGGCCTTGTGCAGTAGTAAGATCGAGCAAATATGTTCAAACACTGCGGGGTTCGTCTGGAAAGGCAAGACAGGCAGTCAGCGTGTTAGTTGGCCGGAACTTTGTTAGCCTAACCCAACATCATCTCTATCTCGGAATGAGCGGAGTAGTAGCGACGAGTGTGCTCTTCATAACATAGCCAGGCAGTCAGGCATCATGGCGTCCATGACGGGGTTTTGCAAGAGGTGCTGGGCTCCTGTGGGCCGTGTGTACACAGAGTCGTGGAGAATAAAACTACGAGAGGTCAGCCAAAGTTGGCCTGTGGTATGGAAGCGTATATCTTTCGTCTACCTCAGAAACAAAAAAAATCTAGAAGAGTAAAAGTGAAACTGCCACTTCGAGTCCTCTCAATTTCGAGCCTCGTCTCGTCCTCTCGTTGAATATCTCGCACCCATACGGCTAATAATAATTCTCTCGGCTTCACCTAGGAATCGATTGAACGCATTTGGCAGCTCAGTTCTTGGACAGTTCCCTATCACACGGTACAACTATCGCGAGATATCACTGATACACGCCGTGACTCGAAGGTCCTTCTAGATCTTCGTCGATATCTTTAAGTGGTTTCCATCGTCTTGCGACGGACTCTATACGCTACAATTCCACTTGATACGCTGAAGTAGGAAGATCGTTCTGTATGGTATACGCGCCGAGTTTCTATCGTACCCCTCGAGAATAATAATTTTCGTCCTCGGAATACGTGAATTTCTCTGCCTTCCTGTATCTCTCTCACTCTTCTCACACGAATATATACCGTTATGAGAAGAGGCGACCACTGTGGCGGTAACAAGCAGGTCCGGAGTGCGACTGACTGGTACCTGCAAGCTGTGTAACGTGCCGAAGAGGAACGATGCCGGTGTATTGACTTGCGATGGAGAGAGAAGGAGATCGCAACGGCACGTCACTACCACACCGCCGCTCCGGTTCATGCCAACCAACAGTTAAGACAGCGCGAGAAAGAGCCGGTGCTCGGACATGCTATAAATTAAGGATAAAACGAGGAGAAGAGTAGAGTAGAGTAGTAGTAGTAGAGTAGTTTATTAGAGATCCTGGGATATAATCCCCTAAGGACCAGAGCAAATAGAAATAGCATAAACAAATTATAAGTATAAAGGCATTACAGAGAGTACAGAGTAACAAGATCTAAAACTAAATGGGGTGAGACAATGTAAGAAGGATGAGAAATGAGAAATGGGGTCACAGCGAACAAACAAAAATAAAAATAAAATAAAAATACCAGTTGAACAAGTCACGAGTCGCAGGAAAACCCAGATCACCCCTCCCGGCGCTCGAGAGCAAGCAAATGGCCCATGAGCCGAGTCTTAAAGGTGGCAAGAGAGGGAGCTTCTGTCACGGCCAATGGAAGGCTGTTCCATAGGTTCGTGCCGTAGACAGTAAAGGATTTCTGGTAGGCCACCGTCCGCAGGACGGGCGTCGAAAGCGAGAAGGTGGAACCCCGTGCAGCACGTGAATCAGCCCTCATACGGGGCGCTAAGCGCTCAGCTAAGTACGAAGGCTCTCCAGAGTGGACCAGTGAATAAAATAGAGCTGCAACGAAGTAATTCCTCCTATTCGCCACCGACAGCCAGCCGAGCCGACGACGACCTCCAGAAACGTGATCGCACAGCCGAATCCCTAACACGAAGCGCACAGCTGCATTACATGCACGCTGCAGTTGCAGATTATGCTCACCGCTAACATCGCACAACACGGCTGAGCAGTAGTCGAGGTGAGGTAAGGCTAGCGTGCGCGCAAGCCACGCACGAGTAGCAACATCAAATACCTCAGAGAACCGAGAGAGCTGCGCGAGTGCCCCGAAGACCCGTCGCCGAACAGACGAGACTTGCTCACCCCAACCTAGAGAAGGCGTAATTATGAGCCCCAAATAACGCTTGGAGGATACAAACGGGATAGGTTGACCCGATACACTGAGAGGGAGAAGAGAGCGCGTTACTGCGGGATAGAAGTAGATAAGTATATGGCAAAGAGAGGTATATAGTAATCGGAACGGTTAGCGGCAGGGGTTGGCCGGTGCCAACCTTTTAACACCCCGGATCCTCCCTCGACCGAAGATCCCGAAAGCGTAGAAAACCACGCACATGTATCATTAGAAACAACACCTCTACTTCCTTATTGCAACCTTTTTCCCCTTTTCCGTCATTCACGGCCTTTTCCACTGAATTCTAAACGAATCACCTCGTTTGGACAATCGATACATGCATATCATTTTACCAGTAGCACATTGCGAGCCTTGTGGAGAAAAAAAATCGTATATCTGCTGGGTTTGTGAGAAAATAAAGGTGTTAGACAACAAAGGGAGTACAAAGTAATACGAACGGTTGACGGCAGCGGTTGGCAGACAGCAACCAACCTTTCAACCCTTGATCCTCGCTCTACCGAATATCCTGAAAGCGTGGAAAACCACGCACATGTAACATTGAAAATAACAGTTCTGCCTCTTCATCGCTACCTCCTTTCCTCTTTTCTGTCATTCACACTCCCTTACACTGCATTTTAAACGGATCAACTCGTAAAATGTTCCGATCGTCGACACGTATGCAGTTTTAACGACATACAATGTTTCGTTCGTCAGCAGTAGATCGCGAGCCATATTAAGGGAAGCGAAGAAATTACAAAGTAATAGGAATAGTTAATGGCAGAGGTTGGTTGATAGCAAGCAACCTTTTAATACCCTGCAACTGCCCTCGACCGGAGAACCGAAAGCGTGGAAAAGCACGCACATGTATCATTACGAACGACACCACATCCTCCCCGTACAACCTCCTCCCTGCTGTCCTGTCATTTACACGTTTTTTTTTTTGCGCTGCATTTTAAATGAATGAACTCGTAAACCGTCCGGGTCATCGATTCGTGAATGTCTTTTTTATCAGGGAAAGATCGCAAGCCATATAAAAAGAAGGATATCTTACATCCTTATATCCTCTGTCTGGAACGAAGAAATAAGGTGTTAGACCGCAAAGCCACGCCCCAATTAGGTCCTCGCGCGAGCAGTACCCGCGGTTTACGGCTTGGCGGTGATGTTGCTGGCCAGCAGACTCTACGGTACGGTGTACGGTATAAGCGAGACGTCGAGCAGCTAGGGCATTGCGGTGCTATTTATGATGAGAATGTCCGCACCTGCGGTGACACTCGCCACCACCACCACCACCACCACCATACCATCGCACCCCTACAGCAACGCGTGGAGTTGCTGCTGCTGCTGTTGCTGTTAGGATGAGTGAGACAGAGAACTGGAGTGTTTTATGGTGCGCAGATAGCCTCACGCACACCTCTCTAGCTCTCCGCGGCATTAGCTGCAGCAGGTGATATACGACGCCTATATTGCCGCTGTTGCTGCTGGTTCCACTGGCCTCTTCCTCCGTCTGGCCCAACAGCGTACGAGATCGTCACCTTTCCCACTTATATCCTCTTGCTGATCCGAAGCATCCAGCGCACGTGCCTCTTCTCTTCTGCTATACTCTGGACCCTGAAATATGGTTCTTCCGTGTCTGAGCTCGAGCTTCCTAGAAGAGGGTAGTTTTCCTTGGGAATATATAGATCATCAATTGCAATGTTAATGTTAGCCAGCAGAATTCACGTACTGAAATGTCTTTGTTTCATCAGTTGAACGCAGTCTGAATTATATGAAAAATTACAGAGAGAATAAATATGGAAAATAAGAAAAGCGATAGGAATTCGGGGATGCCGTTTGTTCGAGCAGCTGAGGGTGAGAATGACGCTGCGCTTGATTTGCTCCAGTTCCAAAGTCATTGGCGAAGTGCCTCAGTAGTGTCCTCTCGGAAAGTGGATAGCTCCGAGGATCAGCGCGCCCTCGATAGAGCAAAGTGACGTCACCGAAGGTATCCGTCTATCAATGTCAAGACTCGAGCTCGGATGTTGCAGTTGCACCACTTTCCTTTGGGAAAAGCTTTGGCGTCTTTTATTCTCTCGTGTTTTTCCCTGAGGCATTGGCTAAACGCAATAATTATCATTGTATATATGAAGTTGATACTTCAGGATATTAAAGCGTGCAACAAGTAATCGTTGAAGTCTAATGGATATAGTCCAGTTGAAATTTACATACATTACTAACTTTCGAAAATTGGTAGCTAGCATGAATTCGCAGTTTATCGATAATAATAAGTCTGAAAAGACAGAAATTCAACGTCGTAAATATAAAACGACTATGACCGGCATAAATGTAGTTTCTCCTTTAAAGAGGGGATATTTTTTACTGTATATTACACTAGGATCTCATGTAAATGGGATGTAAATTTAAAAACTCGTTCACCTAAGCCACAGCACCGCGTCGATCGAATTTCAATTATTCGTATCCTCTATCCCGTTTCGCGAATAGAAGAATGTTGCTGGAGCGCTGGATGCTGGATCTTTCGCCGGGAGAAAGGGTGGCGGCGCAGTGCTGCCGGGGAATTAGCGAGACAATCCGGTGTGCGTTACCTCTATTCGATGAATCACGCGTGGATAGTCGCGAGTTATCCGCGCACGGTGGGTGGCTTCCAGAGCTATCCACCCCGGTCTCGATTTCAAGCGTTCTCGCAGCCCAAATCTGCCGGACACGTAAGTTATACGATTCGATTTCGACGGAGAGATCCGCTCGAGTCGCTGTCGTGCTGTGGAAGCGAGCAGGCTTCCAGTACATGGCACTGGAGAATATAATACCCACCACAGAGTGTAGCTTCTGGGAGAGCGATTCGGAAGTGGAAAAGGCCTCGAGCGTTATGCAGCAGACTATAGTGGCAAAGCCCCAGTCGCGACACCGTATCGTTCGCTCTCTTGCTTTAATCGCATTCGAATGCAATGTTGCGGAAAATTTCATTTGAGCGAAGAACGAGGGGGCCAAGGGAGGAACCTACATGCACGAGGCCTGAGGGAAAGAGCGAGGGGGTTGAAGAAGTTCGGGAGAGAGAGAGAAAGAGAGAGAGAGGAAGAGAATCGCGAGGATATCCCGCTGTGACTTTGTCTCGCGACGATTCCGTGGACCCCCAGCAGCGAGGCCTGTACCGACTACTGTGTAGGACGAATACAGTACCTTCTCGTTGCACGAATGGGTCCATAGGACGTTTGCATAATATCTAGCGATTGGACTCGTGTTCGCACTAGTTTCATGCAGCATATATACATAAAACGATATTATATACGATATAGAATGTACAAGTAGCTACTTGTGGAGTTGGCCTGGCTACCGGTGTACGCCACATTGTTTCGCTTTTATAACAAGTAAATCGTGACGGTTTGTGGGTTTAATAAAATCGTGAAAACCACCAACAAGGCATAATTCTACGTACACGTGAGACAGATCTGTTGAGAAATGTACGACCTTGTCCTGTTGCAAAACAGGCTAAACACGTTAGGCGTCGGGTAGCCCGAATGAGAATGCCAAAGGTGGTCCCTGCTCGTGCTAACTTCAGCCGATTGACACAGTTGTAGCCCAGGTGTAATTTACATTTACACCGAGACCGATTGAATCTTGATTGGAAAATCGACTTAATTAACGGCGTGCTATTATGTTTATTGCCGGACGGAAACAGTGGCAGTATTTATAGTTGCATTAATCTGAATTGTTGCGACTCCGAATGCTTCTGGTATTATTGGATCGAAACATTTCTGTTAAGATAATACTGAAACACTTATTCACGGGCCATTAGTGGAATAAACACATGCATATATGTGAAAATCGGAAATATTCAAGTAGGAATTAGAATGCACCGTAATACAGTTGATATATGGAGCATCGTACAGAAATGTAACCGCGCACGTGTATAATAGTCGTCGCCGAGTAATCCCGAGCTCTCGACAACCAGAAATAACAAATTACGTGTCGCCTCAATTAATTACTGACCTGCTAATTACTATAATTATATGTTGCCACACCCGTCAGATGAACGATCCTGTTCAGTTATCTCTCGACCGACGGAGAGTCATCTAGTTTCTCGCTAACTCCGTGCGACAGCGAACGAAGTACGCGCTCTCAAACGACTAACCGACTATCAGAATTGGCGTGCTTCATTTTCCAAGAGCGAGTGATCTTCATTTATTACCAGTGGTAAGTGACGCAGTGACGGCCTTGAAATACCTGAAGCCTTCATCGCGATACACAGAAATGTGGCGAGCCACTTCATTTTCCCATCAGAAACCCTCACACATGAACGTATACATATATTCCCGAGAAACAAGTTATTTACTATCGCGTATATGTGCACCGGTGCATCAACCAGTGTAGAAATGAGCCGCGAAGACCTAGCGAACATCTTCACCGACGTGTATCTCGCCCAGCGGGGCGAATACAAGTGCGGCGTGCGAAGAAGACGACGAGCAACGTTCGCCGCGTTTTATAGAGTTCTAAATTGCGTCGTCGAGTCTGAGAACCGGCAAGAAATATGACAGCGGATCGCCTTCGATCGGAATAAAGAATCGTTGTCGGCTTGACGATTCACCGCGGAGAGAGCCCCGCGCGACGATACTGTGTCGGTTATACGCGCGAATACGTTGAGACAGGGCAGTACGCCGGGTATATACTGACGAGTGAGTGCAGAAAAGAAGAAAGAAGCGGTGAGCGAGGGAGGTTGCTTCCGAGCGACAGGTGGTACCGGCAAAAACGTCACCGACGTCTCCAGGATTACGGGAGACACGGTGAGCTCTTGCTCACCCGTTTCATGCGCACAGCTCTCTTCTCTCATATACCTCTCATACAGTCGGTCTCGATCTGAGCCTCTTGATGAGAGCCGCTATATATAAAGGACAACATGAAACCGGTGCATAGTAGTCCCTGGTAGTCCCCCGGCGTGTAAAGATCCATTTCTCGTGGCGTGCGCGCGGCCTTCCGCAGCCTTTATCTCCAATTAACCGTCGTCCAACGACAAATTAGGTCGTGTAAGCACCACATGGACGAGCGCATGTAAGCGACGAGAGGTAGAAAGGTTATTATCGTATACGTACACTTCCATAACGATCCGATCGGGTTGAGCGAGCAACAGGAGAAACATTAGGAAGAATATAGTATCGAGCCTCTCGGTACCTATATTCCCTCGCGTAAAGGATATTAGCGGAACGATATATTCGCAGCTGGTTATCGATAGTTTTCCTTCCCTTTCACCTTCTTCCGAAGGAATCTATGGCCACATGTACGTGTAGTATGATCCGATAGGGACAAACAACTCGGCGATGACGATTTCTCGAGGCGTGCTGCTGAGATTCGCGTGGGATCTCGAAGTAAATTGCCTCTAGCAGCGTGTCTTACCTCGAGCGATGAAGAAAATACAAGGGATAGTGAAGGAAACAAGTATGACTCGACCTGGAGCTATTGAGACTCGAACGTGCACACGGTCAGATTTTCTACGGATTGATCTCGATCCAACTCACCGCTCCGCTTCGTCGCTACTCAATATGGCTCTTTAACCAAGCGAAGTAATAACCGAGGTCTTCGTGTAAGCTTGTGTCACGAAACTCGGCAGTACGCTCCGCAGAATCTCGTTCGAGAAGAATTATTTCCGGGTTGTGTATTCCACGTTGAATACGAGCGCGCGAGTGATAGAGGAGAAAGGTATTCGCGGTGCAGGATTTCTTGGCGCGAAAGAGCCAGCGAGGTTGTCGTGTGTATGATTGAACTCGCAGATGTCACTCGTTATGTAAATGTCCGAGTGTTTACGAGGAGACACCTAAGGTAACTGGCTCTTTCTCTCTAGCTCACGAGCGGACCTTACACCGAAGCGTTGTCGACTATTCCTCATGCATCCTATCTCGTTGCGAGTGGTTACTCGCCATTTCGCGGTTAACGATGTTCCAGAAATATCCACCTCAAGCATACAGGTATTATACGAGTTGTAAAGTCAGTGCTTAGAGCTACCAGCGACCAGTAGCAAGGCATTCTCGTTTTCTAGACGTCCCTCACCCTATATCGGTTACCTGATTCTTCGGACTCGTCTAATTTCTTCTTCTATCGCCGAACGACAGGTAATTGTCGATTAGATTCAGTCTTGAGTTTATTACCGCTGTAATTTGTGTAGCGTTAGCTATCAGCAAACAAATTTCGACATTGCTTAAATAATTAAGTATCGGAGTGAAAGGAGAAATCAGAATATATATGTCATATTCGTTTGGCATTTATTGATGCATTGTATTATTGTTTATGAACAGACACCCCGTCCACAGCTCCGACGAATTCGAAATCCTACTGTCAAAAATGCATCAATTGTTTTTGCACATGCTGCATTTCATATTTTCGTGCACTGGGCTCGTTTTATTCCATTGAACAGAAAATAGAGATCTCAATTTCTGCTGTATACCGAATACCATTGTTTTACAGTTCAGGAGTTAAATTGAATTGTCCGCTCGAGGTTCCGGCGTGTTCCTCTCTAAAGCGTGCGTCGATTATGAAAAATACATGAGTTGTTTTCATGCGCACCGCATTGTCTGCTTTATAACTCACCTGTAGCAGACAAAAAATCCAGACGATGTGGAAATTCTCATCATCATTCAACCAAGTATTCAGTTTTGTACTTCAGCTGCTAATAGGACGAAGAACGATAGATTATCTCTGGTTGAAATTCTATCCCTTGAAAGTAATCCTCGATAGTGATAATTTATGCATGGAAACCTCGTATTTCTATCTGAGAAAGAATTCCAAATGTATACGTAGATGGATTATCTCAACTTTTGGATAGCTTTTAATCCTACCAAGGTCCAGAACGGCACTGAACCAACGAAAGACGGAAAACGGCATGGCCGATGACAAAGAAGAGAAAGAGAGATAGAAGCGAGGAGGAAAAAGGAAACATAACGAAAATCGCGAAAGAGCCTCGAAGACCCGCGCTATCTCTCACGTAGCACGGTCGGCGCCGCACCCGGAGCGAGACTTTGCGTCTAATTGCGTTAGATAGCACCGGTCTTATTAATAACTCGAGATTTCGCCTGGTGCAGCACTCCCACTCTTCAGAAAGTGCGGGCGGCAAATGCATACGTATTCACATTTCTATATATATGTATATATATATATATAGAGTACATGAAGCTATAGATTGGAGTGAGCACTATAACAGTACGTGTAAGCATCTCAGAGCGAGCGAATCCCGCGAGGCCAGACAAGCGATGAGAAACATACAGGACACACCGCAATATACCCTGTGTGTTAACAGTGGTGCCCATACAGAGCGGTAGACGTCGCTGCTCCTTCTCACAGAGTGTGGCGCACAGGATATACAACTGTGCTCGAGGCTCGAAGCGAGGAACGAGTCCTGGCGAAGGAGGCCAAGCCAGTGCAGCAGCGAGAGGCGGAAGATAGCGGACACGGCATTTCACTTAATGATAAGAAGAAGAAGCGACTCGCTCTCGTCGTCCTCGTCGTCTCGTCGTCTTGGTACCGAGGGAACTGCAGAGACGAGAGCCGAGGGACTGAGGGACTCGAGGCCGTGAGAGGGTGCGAGAAAGAGGTAGAAAAACGACACAACCGGACTTTTCGCTTTATCGTACGGCCCAATCTCACCGACGCCAGGACTAAAGTATCAACGAACGATATTCGACGCATTCTCAGCTCTTTCTACAGCATGTATACCGGTGCGAGACCCACTGTACCGGAGGATACCGCGTTTAATAATATTTCTCTCGTACTATTCAATTTTCATTCGTGGCTGGATTAGATTTTTGTTTCGCGCGCGTGAACAGTGCGGAATAAAAATGAAGCGAAGACTCCAGGGCTTCGCGGGGGTTCCTGAAACGGGAGAAAAAATGCGACGGCATTTCTCACGCTTGATAGCGCGGCTTTTATCGCGCACGAGAAGCTCTTGTGGTTTAGGTTGCATGCTGCATGTGCACGGTGAGACTGACCATTTCACGAATCACTGATGTACGGCAACTGTAGCAATTACCGCAGCTAGTCGGTCCTCTTTACCGTGCACATTCAGCTAGGCAGAACGTAGCTCAGATATTACTCGCGAGCGAGAATCGAGGCGTGTCGTGCACGCTTTATCGTGTAAACTCTCCCGGCGAGATCTTTCCCGTCGCGAACGCGATCTCGAGTGCGATTACACAACGCGATCCGAGAATTCGTCAGGCTGCGAGGCTTTCCCGCGCACTTAAACTATAACACCAAATATATAAAAGTAATAAGGAAGATTCGTCCGGACTTACGTCTTCCGCGTCTAAGAAACCTTCTGACGCGGTAAGGCACGACTGTATCTCAAAGAGCACTTACCGAACTGCATCGCGGAGTAACTCGAGAGATAATAACACTCAAGAAGAAACTAGTAAAGATAGAGATCCGCATCGGCGTCTACATGCGGTTTAATAGTACCTACTAAACGTCGCATCAGGAATGTGTCTCTGAGTCGCGCCGTCGCGGTGAAAAGTAATGCTGAGCGGTTGATGATCCGCCGCGAAATTGAGTAGGCGCGTACAAATGCAATGCAACCAAGAAATCGCCGAGGGTAAAGCCATAGATAAAAGCCGGATCACGCACACTCCTGCACGAGTAATATTCCTTTTTATCGTCTATTTGAATTAAATATTTTCACGTACGAATTTTTTATCCGCCAATGGCAATTTTAATCGCGATTAAGCAGAACGAAGACGTGGTCGGTAGACATATCGGCCAGACCTTTCTTAGACACACATCTGGTCGTTATATTATATATTACAGGTGTGTATATGGAGAATGAGTCGTGAAAGGGGATGATGAGCGCGGATCCCTCACGGGGTTGCATATTTTAAATTCTATCGCAACGTATCTGCCGCTCCGGATGCGACTGTGTGCTCGTTGCTGTTGATGCGCTCCGCGCAGTTTCTAAGGCGCTTCGATGAGCGAGTGACGCGATGAGATGGTTCGCGCAAAAAGTGTCCGGGCTCGCGGTTCCCGAAGGCGAACGACGCGGACGGGCGCGGGGCACCGTCGTTGTCGTTCCCCGAGTTCCCTCCCGGCCGCCTCACCGATGCATCTTGGGTCATAGCAGTCTTGCACTTTTTGCGAGGTTAACAGAGAAGGGATACGCCGTCAGACTTCTCGGCTCTTCTTATTCTTCTCACTCTTGGTATGCGAAGCGTGGAAGCTCGAGCGTTGTGCCCCTCTGCAGCACGCGAAACGAAGACAACGACGACGACGAGGAAGACGGCAAAGACTGCTAAGGACGATGATGCAGTGGTTCATCCTGCAGAGACTTTTGACCTCTGAATAAAACGCGGCGTCTTGCGGAATGGCTGATTTCTCCGCCTCTGGCCTCCTAATTTCCAATTCCGTGTGTCTCGCATCCGGCAGTGAATGCGCTGCAGATTAATAATTGTTGGTACGAATGACTAAAGAGGCAGTGAATGCGCTGCAGATTAATAATTGTCGGTACGAATGACTAAAGAGAAAGCTTTTATTTCTAGAAGCGTTACGAAGGGTTTTTTTCGTCAGAGACGCGTTATCATCGTTGATGGCGATTTTAGGGAATTCACTGGTAACTTATGCTCGTGAGTAATCTGCTGCAAGGAGGAATTTGAAGACGGAGAAGAGATGCTCAGATATCTATCTCCCTGTTTTTCTTTGACGATGGGATCTCTCGCTCTCGGCATACGCGAAGGTAGACGTCCCGACAGCCGCGCCGCTGAGAGGATGTTATGACAGACGCATTCTCGTGTCGCGGCCCTCGCCCGGGAATAACGGGCTGCCTCGCTGCAGCACATTCGTCGTCACGAATATTTGGGACGGGAATGTTTCGCCGCTGCGGTTCCTCAACGCCGGCTCGACGAATATTTTATTTAATATATCGAATGAATCGCGTCTATAACAGTGCCGAGCATACGTGCCGGTAGAAGTCGAAGGGTCGAAGGGATTCCACAGGAGAATCACGATGATCGTGTCGAGAAGTCACCCTCTCATACCTAACATGTCGTGTTGGCAACATCGTGAGCCTACAAAGCCCTCGAAAAAGCGAGTAGCGAGAATCTGCCACGATATACCGGGTCATTGCAGTGCAACCGTCCGACACACTACAATATGTGTCAGGAAATCTCCAGCAGAACTGTAACACGGTTAGTTTTACTGTGAAACTTCAGTGATGTTAACTCGGATAACACGATGCATGTCGGTGCTCAACCTCAACTGTCGCATCGATAAATTTTCTTAAAATCATCCTCTGAATACTCGTTTTTCGCGATCGCATCGCACACAGAAATAAGAAAACGCGCAATCGCGTATAACGCAAATCCGGTCGTTATACACGTTCAGAAGAAATTAACTGCACGAAGATACGATCGTCGCTTTCGCACCTGCTCAGTTGAGTTACTCTGAGCTCCGGGTCTGGCAACCGAGGCGAGTGAGGGCGAGACGAGGAATAAGACGAAGAAGAAATGGAGGACGTCTTCGTTTTCGCGGAGTAGACGTACATCCGGTCGTTCAAGTGAGACCCGGTTCTATACCGTGGAATGAGGTATACATGCCTCGAGGAGACCACACTCTCGCGGGCCCCCGAGCTTCGGGGACCGGCAATAGGTACCTACCACCGGTGATCTTGTCCCCGCCGACGAGCCAGCGCACATTCGAGGTCGTGACCTTGGCACGAGAGTCGAGAGTCACGATTCAAAGAGACACGCTGAGATTTTACGCTGGAGAATACTGGTAGCTCAGCTTGTAGTATTAGCAGACGTAGAACGAGAGTCGCGACCTTGCCTAGATGGCCCACTCTCGGTTGTACCGGCGTATAAATTTCCTCGGCATCGGCTTCTGCATGCTCCGAAACACTGTAGCCACAACATCAGGACTCGTCGCTGAGTTATCGTTTATAGCAGGTTATTTAAAAAAAAAGGCCAGAGTTCAAGGTCTTTTGATATATTTTCAGATCCTTGTGAATCAATTATTTCCACCTGATTGAAACGATGCTGCTTGCCGTTTTTTGCAAAGAAATCACCGCCGGTTCATCCATACATCATTGAGATCTTAATCTTCAATATCGCTAATGACTTTGCTGAAATAGGGGATTTCTGACGCACTTTTTTGCACGATTAAATTTAGTCGAGTTGTTGTGGAACACCCTGTATACTGCAAGACAACAGCCACGAGATCATCGAACGATGCAGGCATCATGTGCGTGTCGCTCTGGAGAGGACACCGTAGCCACCCGCAAAAACCCTACTGAGTTAATCAACTAATTTATAATTAAAATTCCTCGATGCCGAGGGAGCGAGTTGGCGACTGCGGGAACGACGAGGTACCTATATACGCTTGTCCTTCGGGTTCTGCGGAAGCTTCGCCGTCGTCGCCTCACAAGAAGCAGAGCCTCCTCGCGGTCTTCGTTAGCCCGGAGAGTCGGTGAGAGTCTCGATTCTCCGTAACCCAAGCCAAATTCATAGAACATCAATTAACCGCTCTTCGACGCCTGCCGTTGGCTCGCTCTCATCCGCGAGTCTTCTCGTCCGCGTTCACCACGTCTCGCGAGATTCTCCTCCGCATTGAAAAAGTCGACCTAGTTCCGAGCTCCGTTGGCACGTGATGAACACCTGCACCGATCATCATCGGCTTCACTGATGAGTTCCGCTCTTCCCTCTCTACCTCACATTTCTATCGTCATAGTTCGTACATGTTTCTTCAACTTTCCTGAAATTTTCAGATAAATACTTTTATCTATTTTTTTTTTCGACCATCAGACGACCGAGTCATCGAATTTATTTTTCGACTTTAATTCGGAACTCAGCGAGTCAGCGAAATTCTCCGTGCCGTTGTCGTCGTGGTCGTCCGTTGTCCGCCCACTCTTTTGCAGCGACCCAATTCGACGCGCTGGATCTCGCGCGGTCCATCCAGCTTACGCACTCCACATAGGCGATCTCACCGGACGAGAAGAGACGGAGTCAGCACAGCAACATCTCACGGCTTCGACGTTGCCAACCCGGAATGTCAAGGTTCGTGTGGGATCTCGCGGTGGCTTGGCGCTCACTCGCACGTTCCTTTCCTCGGTGACGATAAGATCTTCTCTTCTCTTCTCTGCGCGAACTATGGATAGCGATCCCATAGTTTTTGCGGCCCGCGCTAACAGCCAGAGTGAGATAGTTGAACGAAGGAAAAGGAAAAATGCGTAATCCATTCTAGCTCAAGTAAATAGCAAAGCCCCGAGGGTGCGGGAGGTAATGAAGCGCTACATAATACCGGCATAACATGTGAGGAATTTATTACAGACGTACGGAACGTTAGCTCTTACGCACCGCGATAGAACTAGTATGGGAGATAGTAGATGCTGTCACGGCCGAATAGACACGTTCACGTCGCCGGGGTCGCATTAATTACGCGTATTAGAGTCCAAGGATGAAGGATCGATGAGCAGCTTCGAGCGTCTCGTTGCTTCTTCAGAGTTGTAACCACCCACGCATGGGAAATCTTGAGTTTCTCTTTTTTTTTTTTTTTTTTTTTTTTTCAATACACGTTTGGTCTTCATCGTTAGTGACGGTGACGTTCATGACTCGAACCCGACTTCACGGCTATGTCGCTTCAGTCACTCGAATCTTCTGCCGATCTTCTACTGTTTTTTTTTAAGTGTACGTCATTGAAGTGAATTACTGAAAAATCTGGAGATCGTGACAGACCGTAGCGTCGTTTCTCGGATCAGGGACAGTATATAAGTATGGCCTCGTCGGATCTGCCGATCTTTGGAGAGAAGAACCTTTGGCGACGGACACGACGAGTTTTTCCGACGTTGGAAATTTGTTAAGAGGAATGTAAAGAAAATAAGTGTCGTTGAGAGGTTGCAACGTGCGAGCTATGCTGTACCTGGTGCCGCTTGACTTCGGGTTCGATGGTGTTGATCGACTCCCTGGAATTGCACTTCTCGCTGCGTTGCTGAAGATACGAGAAACACGAGAAGGGATCGAATAGCGAGACTAGTTCGTCGAATGCTCGACTCGAAAAGTCGTCTGGCAGCCCGGACGTTTCTCCGGCCATCGTTTTTTCATTCGCCCGTGCGAGGGTATAGTGATCTGGCCGCAAATCCGTTGATTTAGTGAAACTCAGCAGGTAGTGATCAACAGTCAAGCGATTACACTAATCACCCGCTTATAAAGATAATTCATCTAGATCCTGAGAAATCGTTGCATTTAAGTATCTAAGTGCAACGAATCGTTTTGTTCTATTGGATTATAAAATATTATTGTTCACCTCTTCGAAATTGCCTAACTCACATATTTGCTTGCAATTACAATTCTGCATCGAAGAAACGCGGGATTCGAAATTGACTGTCCAACTGACAAATCTGCGAATCAAAGATTTCAGTCTACTTTTTTCGTTGTTGGCAGTCACTCACCGCGGCCTATCGAATTTCTTTCACTCGACGCCGCGGCGTTACCTCGGCGATTCGACGGATTCCTCGAGCGCGGCTCGCGACGGGGCACGATCGTCATCGCCGAAAGTGGAGACGAGCGAGAGTCTCAGCGCCACGATTAATTAGGGACGATCTTTTGCCGTGCAAAAATCGTAGCAAGAAAAAGAGGGCTGCGAATGGTCGCGTCGCCGCCGATGCCGCCGCGGTCTTCAGCCGCAGAAATCAGAAGTCTGCGCTAACTAACCGCGAGTCTCTTCTCGGCCCGGTCTGTCCTTCATCGGTCGCGCCTGGGAGCGCAAGAACGTGCTACAAATTAAACGTGATCGCGTCTCGAAACCGTTTCGACAATTCCACTTCGTCTTGCGATGACGACGACGACGACGACGACGACGACGACGACGACGACGAGTGGCGTCAGCAGGGAAGTTCATTTACGAGTCGAATCCCGACTTGAGACAACTCTGAAGAAACAATCGCGGAATGGTAGAAACTGGCAAATGGGTTCAACGAATGGAGCGCAGAAAAATCGCGCTCAACCTACGGGCAACATAAATGCCGTGTCAACGCGCACCTAGAGGCGATAAATAGAGATAGACTCACAGGAGAACTCGTTGATATCAAGCGGCCGAGAGCCCGCATCGCCTCTTACAGCAGCACCAACAGCAGCACGATGCCTACGCTATAGATTATCTTAAGGAATTATGAGAGAAGGAACGCTCTTTAGCTAGCTTCTACGTTACATAAACCACTGTACACCCAACGGAAAATACGACCTGTATAGACTTACGTACCTGTAGAACCGTCAGATCGTCTTGCATGCTCGTACATCCACCAGCCCGTAAAATATTCATTATTTCACATTGTACACATTAACCACCGTCTACAATGACATACTAAAGATATTAATACATGTTAAGGAAAATAAAAATTCTTAAATACCGCTTAACAATTCCTAATACTTTCCAACTAACTCGTTCTCTCCTTTTTCTGTTTCAGACGCCATGGGTAAGTGGATTAACACGTTTCGGTGGCTTTAATCACTCGCTTCCATTCCCTTCTCACGCAATCTGTACATTTTTTCACTAACCCGTACACTAAAGTGGACATTTAACGTGTTTGTTAGAAAATGGAACAGATGGTAAGACGAAAGGATTAAAGGGGATCCGGAAAACAAGTAAGAAATCGGTTAGACAGTCGTATGGAAATTTAAGCATGTCGTGATTGAGCGATTTTTCTATAGGAATCGGAAAAATTACGGACCAACGCTACACACCAGCTTATATACACGGGATTCTCCGGCACTTCTTCCTCTCGTCACGAATCGTGCGATAATAAGCGTGAGCGTGCTACCGCCGCGCCGCTCTTAATTAGATTAATTAGAGGGCAGACGAAGCGAATCGTCTGGCGCGCAAACTCACTAGAAGCTTGCCGGCTAACGCGCATCTTGTCGAGATCATCGGGCTATTCGCGTCAGAAAAGTGAGATCCCTTCTTTCTGATTTAACAAACTAACATTCTTCCTTCTTTCGCTTCATCTTCCCCTCGCGTTATGACCTCAATACTCTGCTTTCGTGTAATGCTTTCCTGCAATATATCATATGATCGGTCACACATCGCAGCCACAATATGTAAACACCTATCGTATCGTCTTTATGAGCAAATTAGATACCAACTGAAGTTGGCAAATGCTAGTCGCGATCAACAACTTTTCAAATGGATAAAAAATATTCGTTACTACACTGTGATGCAGAAAACTCAATTTCCACACCTTCTGAAGCAAAATCGGACACAATACTCGCTGGAAAAATGTTTTTTTCAGCCCTTGTCATTGCAGCACTTATGAGAAAACATTTTTCGACCCTCTTGTCGTTGTCTACTAATCGTCGATTCGACTAACCATAAAAATGTTTAAAGAGCGAGATGTTTGTTAATTTTATTAAGTATAATTGTCATTTACTAGCATCGAAAAATATTCCGGACCTAGTTTTATTCGAGTATTTTCCACATTGTATTGAAATACCAAACTTGTGTAAAGTCAATTTTACAACCCACTCGAACTTGGAATTATTTATTATACAACATAGAGATTTTCTGTGTATAATAATCTCCAATTAAATTTTCTGTCGTCCGATGATAAATGCACGAGCCAAGTTGGTGAAAGATGTTTACGTAAACATAATGAAGAAAGCAGTTATTATTTTAAAAAAAGAAAAAAAAAGTCAACGAGAGAAAAAATGGTATCGGTAATATATTACATTCAAGCTGCCTGGTAACCCAGGTAAATATAGCACGGGTGTCGTATATATTTGGTAGTCCGGTGAGTGCACAGCGACGCAAAGTCCTCACGATCTGCGATCTCGAAACCGGTACGCGCCGAGAGATCGTCCGGTGATTTTTCGTCGTCGTTAGCTCTCTGGCTTGGTGCCCCTGTGCGCGGTTCCAAGATCTCTTCGTGGACCTCTCCTCGAGCGGCAGTCGCGCCCCGCGTTCGTAGCATCGATCGTTAACGGCCACAGCGTAATTAATACATGAACGGTAAACCCGCAGGAGTGCTGCAGCGAGTCTGGCTGCCTTCTGATGCTTCCTATAAATATGTATGTGTTATATTACTGTCCGCGCGAGGCTCTCGAGAGCGAGGGACACCGCACCCTATTCCACGTGCTGACCACGCTCGTCGAGATGATGCGCGACCGGTCTGCATACATCACAATATTCCAGAAGTAGTTTTGCGTGCTCGTCGACCGTAATAATCCAAACGGGAAAGAAAAAAACGAATTTGAAAAATAAAATGCTCATAAAAATTCATAAAAATGTATCGTCCCTTACTTCTTAATTCCTTCGGTTAACTCACCGTGGCTTGTTAATATTTATTCGAGCTGGACAATCTCATCTAGCCCAATACACGATGTACACGTGTTCCTATATAGCATAAAGCCAAATCGTATACTCTGCGGTTGAGTGACGGACGCCCGAGCTCGCGAACGGACATGTGGTCGAACACAAACGAGGCTTTGCCATGTGGCCCACGTCTTGGTACAACCGAGCGGTCGGGAACGAGTGAGCACTCGGTTGTTCACTCGGTCATGCGTTTAACGTAATTGACGGTCACGGCTGTGAGGGGTATTCATTAACACACGAGGCATAAGCGGAGCACAGGCAGCGGTAGTGCTGAGAGAAGCCAAAGTGTCCTTAGCCTTAGATCGATGGACCGAGAAAGGGCCATCGGACCGGGCGTAGGCGTCATCATCGTCGTTCTGTGCCATTGTTATCCCGACTCAAGTGAAGGTGTACGTATATATATATATATATATATATATATATGCATGCGGCTTGTGTATAGATACTAATGCTCGGATAAACGACGAAGGATCTCGTGTGTTCAGTCAATGTACCGCGCCCTACCTCTTCAACATATAACAGTGAAATTCCACAATGTGTATTATCCACGGCATGGGTAACTCGAAATTATGATTGTTATATTCATCGTTTCGAGATGTCTTTTTACCTGGTTCTCATTCTGGGTCGTTACACTTTGCACAGAGCTACACGGGGCTCATACAATTTCTTCGGCTTTCCATCTATCTCTTCAGGCTTCGAAATTCGTCGGACGACAGAGTCGAAAAGCCAACTGGTGCTCGCACAACCAAACAGACTTTTCTTCTGTTCTCCTTCGTCGTCTCTTCTTCTCGTCTCCTCAATTTCGGAGCCCATTGTCTCCTCGTGGTCGAGCACCGGCAAACGTGTATATCGCTCGCGAGTGAGCAAACAAGTGAGAGCCCTGGTAGAATGGCCATTGTCTGGAAGTATTTACCTCTCGATTCTCCAAACAATTTTGAATAACCCCTCGCCTCGCGGCATCGCTTCTATTTCTCTTCCCCTTCTACTTTCCTTCTTCTTCTTCTTCTCCTCCTCCTTTTATTCTTTATCGGGGATACTTTGAAGAAGAAACGATCAGAGAAACGAGATAAGATAAATAATTCAGAGGCATATGTGTGCGGTTAATGCTGTGAGGGGGATGACGACTGTACCGCTTCTGTCGAAGGCGTTTCTCGTTCTAGCTGCGAGAATGGTTTTACGACCGCTCACGTAATACGCCACAGGGTTACAACGCCTCGTCCGGATGGTCACCTTACAGCCGCGGAACTTGTTCGTCGTTCAACCAATCTTGCAATAATTGGAATGCAAATTCCGAATCTCTGTCGTGCAGCCTCCAAGAGAGAGAGAGAGAGAAACAGAGTATCGCCAGCGGAAAGACGACACTCTCGGTCGATGATTCCCTTGTCAACAGTACTGCCAGTGGATCATTAAAGAAGCTAGAGAATACCTAGAGGCCGTATGGCAAACACCGAAGCAGAAGCAACAGTCGTGTTAATGCGTTTTCGGTCCTGGAAGCGCAGTAAACCAGCAGAACCCGCGAGACGCGCCTTTTATAGCTCGTTATTCCGCGAACCGATGAGAATGCGCGGGCGGGCCGCGCGGCTTCTGCGCCCGCATCTACATCTTTTTATTTTCTCTCCTTTTACTTCCTAAACTGCACACTATAAACCGCTCCCGGCCGAACAAGTACACAGACACGTATTAAAATTTGTACGGGCTATCTTGTACCTCCGGGTCTTTGACGTTTTCTCTAAACTTCGTTCTCGATCACAACTCAACCGCAGATGACAGATTGTTGGATGCAACAATTTATAGACTAAACTGCAAAGCCTTAGAAAAGTTATTTCATCGCAAGACAGTCAAAGATTGCGCCGCTTAATCTAATCGAAAAGGCTCGGTCCGAGTACTAAGAAGAAGGGTGAATCGATGCTGGGTGTGGTATTCAACGGTAGAGTAATACGTGTAAAACAGAAGGGAGAAAAAACAAAACAAAACGAAGCAGGAGTGACTGACAATAGAAACACCCTTGGCCGCAATGCGTGTTAGTCGCACCTAAACCAGTCCCTCCTAATTCTCACGCCTCGCACACAACCGTGCGATTAAGGGAACGCGCCTGGAAACCGTGTGTTGGATGAAGTTGCAGGCATTGCGGTCTCTCGACAAATAGATTACGTGCCCTGGGTGAGGGTTACAGCGCGTGCGAGGGCGCACTCTTTTTCGCATGCCGTGAAAACCACCCCCGCTTAAGAAGCGATGGTACATGGTCTCTATATACACCACCAAGGTTTCTACGTTTCGCGAGCTCAGAGGTCCATCGACCCTCTCGCACATGCCACTCACGTACTCATCCACCGAGAACCCGAGAGTCCCCGGCTAGGGCGACCCTTTCTCCTTCGCGGTATTTTCTCGTCTCTTTATTCCGCATAGAATACGTTTGGTATATATTCCAGTGGTTTACCGGTGGTTGCCAAGAGAAATCGGACCGCCTCCCACGAAATTGCATCGCGTTAGTCGAGGCCTGGGGACAGACCGAAAACCACCCCGAATTCACTAACCATTCGCGTTATCAAATCTACGTAGTACCGAGGGGCGGAATGGGCGCCGAATGCCTTGTCGGTGCTATGGTATGCCTTGGTTTAGATAGCTCGTCGCATGGCTAAAGGAAGTCGGAAGACTCGCGTCATTAAAATTCTACCCTCGTAACGTCCATCGGGAACGGGCGCGTGGCCGAGAGCACTCCTGTCCCCACAGCGTCACAGGATACGCTCACGTATTACACGTTATTATATGTGTAGGATAACCCGCAGGAAAAGGGACATCTTCGAGTTTTGTCGTTTACGATTAATCTCGTGCGTTATTATAGTTCGTGCGGCATATATAATACCGTAGTCGTATAATGGCTGTAATATTTATAATAGTTTCAGGCGATGGTTAATTGCGAGAACGTTACAAATGGTTGTTGTCAACGATCCAGGAATTCTCCTTTTTCCCGGCTTCTCGTGTTACCTACCCTACGCATCGTCTCCTGGGAATAATTCCGCACCGCCGTCATACGTGTAAGATTTTAATTCGCGATGAGAGAAACCCGGGGTCGTGCACCGGAGTCTTCAAATTACGTCGTTCGCTCTAATTATTCCCCGGGGAATAATCGGGACGTGCCGTTCATGTTCCTCGAACTGACTCCTCCGAGTCTTTCCCGAGAGTTAGTAGGTACAGCTAGTATTACAGCTACCTAACCGAGACCTTGGCTTTATTACTCTCTCAGAAAGCTGGTGTATATACAAGATTCCGCACAGCGATTTGATTCCGCGCTCGTAAGGTCCATAATACACCCTTCGTCTCTCGTGTACATTCGGTGTTTCGCACATGAAATCGTGGGACTTGTCGAGCGGGTGCGAACAAAACAGCTGAAGATCTCGACCTTAAACTCCTCCGCAAGTCGTTTACGTATTTTACTATCACCGCGCAGTTTACCCTTCAGCCTCGGGATCGGCGTAAAATTCGTCGCAAAAAATCTGTACGTCATATATATTTATACGACGAATTCGAGGTATTCGGTGCGGAACAGCTTGCGGGAAAGAATTCGGGTTTCGCGATCGTGTAAAAGGGTGACACCGACGAGGGTATGGGATATATATGAAATAAAAAGAGGCGAATGAGAAAGAGCGAAGCGCGTTCGTATCCGCTTAGCCTGTGACTCTCTGTGCCTCTTGCGGATTATTCGAGATCCCAAAGAGCGCGAATGAGAAAGAAAGCTATCGGGGTATACGCGAGATTTGCTTTGTCTATCGAAGCATTGCGATCGAGAAGATGCGCTCTATAACGTGAAGAAGCGGAACGCACGCGGCTGCAAGCGGCGCCCACGGCGAAGTCCTGGCGTGACGGACGAGTGACTAAATCGTCCCTTAAAATGCTATCACTCGCTCTGGATTCGAGATCCTTGTGTTCTTTCACCGAGGGCACGACGAGGCACGCGGTGTTGCATACACGGGCGGTCGCGCCGAATACAAAAAGCTCCCGCGCGACTTAGCGCTGCTCCTGTGATCTCACCGCGGTTCCTCGCTTTTAAAGTTATTTATCTACTTATTATGTCAGTGCGGGCTAATTGGGCATATTTGAGATCGGCGTTCGTGCCGTTGCTGTTTCTACTGTCCTGCAGTCAGATGCTCGCACGTATAGCCTTATAAGGTATGTATGTATATATACCATACTTACAGAGTGCGTCTCCGGGCGCTTGTAGAGGCGAGAGGGAATCCCTCGGCATTTGCCCCGAGAATAAGCGAGAAGAGCAGCAGATGAGCACCAGCCTTTAGCTCCACCAACAGCTACGCGCGGGATAATATCTACTGAAGGTGAGCCGCGCAAACGGAGAGTGCGGCGCAAGAAAAGTCGCATAACTTTGGACGATCATGCAGACTCATCTCGTCGTCGTTGTCGTTGCCGTTCTCGTCCTCTCGTCATCTGTCTTTAGGAAAGTATCGCGCGCGTCATCAAGTATCCTCTCGTGCATCCACCATATCTTTACTCAAACGGGAAGATGCATCGCTTCATTCCACGCGACCATCGTCTTTCGTGATGAAAGTGCGACGCATCCTATACCTTTTCCGCTTTGTTTTTTGTCCTCTTCTTTTCTTCTACTTCGTTTACAGCGACGCTAATGCTCCCTTTCCCAGTGCTCTTACTCCTGTTCTCTTCTGCTTCACACTACGCATCCTACACCCTGAAGAGCCGATCGATTTCTGCTGGGCCTACCGACGACGAGATCCCCAATCGATCGGGCAGCTATGAAACTCCGCACGTATACACGCACGCACGTACGACCGGGTCACGCGTTGCGTCCGCGACACAGGTGCACGCACGCGCTCCTCCTGTTCAGCTTCGAGAGAGTTATATAGCTATAGGTATGTTATGTAGCTGAACGAAGAACGACATGTTCCTATGGTTGTATATATATATGTATACGCGGCGACTCGCGAGACTCGACCTCCGTTTAAGGACCCCGCACTTCAGTGCTCCGCAAACTGCACTCTCGGATTCCAGAGCTCGATCACAAACGGAGCCGCCCCTACCGCCGAGACGCTTTGATAGTTCATAAAATGAAACGGATTTTGATTCGGGCTCTTTCGTAATCCAATGCCCCTTGATTCTCTTATCCTTCCGCTCGCCTCGATATTTCTTTTCATTATTTTCTATCGACGCTGCATCGTCACATGGGTCAAGACCACGTGCTTGTAAAAACCAGCATTTGGCGATCGGTGCGACTGCCCATATTCCAAGAGCAAAATAGCAATTCGAACGGTGGTTTCTGATTTTTCGTGTTATCTGTTTTTATTGCCGATGAATGATTCGGAATTTTTATCGGCATTTCAATGCTTTTCGTCACTTCTAATCTGTTGAAACTCATTTTTTGTGGAACCGAGCTTATCCGGTGCCTCGTGCAACCTGTAAAATCGACTCGTGATTATTGGACCCGGATAAGATATCGAAGCAATTCGCCGGCTTATTTTTCCATTGAAAATTAAAGTAACACGCTTTTGGCTGACTTCAGAGCCCCAAAACTTTCACGATACAATATCTTTTTTCTCCGAGTGCTGGCGCGACTTACTATTATCGATCTCGCAAAATTCGCCAAATGGACTACCAAGCGCGTCGAACGGACCGTTACCGAAAGCGAATAACGATTCTCTTATCTCAATGGTATAGGCCTGCCGCTCGTACCGTGTGCACCCGAGACGCTTCATCGGAGCAAATTATATTAAAAACAAAAAGAAAACATACAACCGAGCGAGGGGTAATAAAAATGATTAAAAAAAAAAAACAAAAACAAAAAAGAGAAAACAGAAAGAAACGTTCGCGGCGTTGGTCGATCGGTTCTCTCGTCGAGGAGAGTCGCTCGGCTCTCGCTGCGAGAACTTCGAGGATCGCCCGTCGAGCGATCCTTAGCGCACAATTTATCGTACAATTAGCACTGTTTATTCCGGCGCGAGGCGAATAACTCGGGCCATAACGCGCGCGAGTGGTCAACCGGTTTTATATACAAGCGGTATAGCGCGTTATATATAGGATATGGTATGCCAAGGAACCCGAGAGTCTCGTTGCCGCTGGAAGCGTTTCATTTCCTCAGCATCGGATCATGGATACGGTGCGCGGAGGCATGGCGACCAAACCGCAACATAGACGAAGAGAGGCCTCGTCGTTTGCAGAATCAACGACTACGTGAACGCTTTTGCAACTCAATAAGCGTCGCCCGGGTACGATAATCGTTTTCGAGCAGGCTCGTTTAGCCGCAAGATTAGACAAGAATCCGCGCGTTGCTTACGTCTCGCAACGCATAAAAGTATCGTCGTTCCATGAATTATAAGAAAGATATTTGCATCCCGAGGCTTTATCGGTGTTTATTCTTACGGTACCGGATAGATTGAGTCTTCCTCTTCATAGCTCTGTCCTTATCGTTCTCCTGTATTAGTGTTCGGACGGGTAAATTTATATTACAGATACTTTGTTTAAGAGTTCGTAAAATATGTAGGGAACCGTATAGACTGACAATATGGGCAATACAAGACATTATGCGCGATGGATAAGACGTAAAAGCCCTGGAATCCCCAAACCCCACGAAGACTCTTTATTTTGTTTTTCGGTTTTTTTGTACTCTATATGATACGAGGAGGAGGCGGAGAGGCGTAAAAGGGGAGAGTCCAACGGCGCGTGAGAGAACGAGTGGACCACGTATATACGTAGACGTTGTGGCACGTAGCAGGGTCAGATCCGCACGAAAGTGGCATGCGCTCGGTACCGAATACCAAACGCTTCGACGTTCGCATCTCTGTCTGTCTTTCTGACTTTTTTTTTTTTTTTTTTTCGCAGCGTGTTCTTGTTTCTATGTGCGACGCGAGGCGTTTCACCCTGCGGAGGATGATGGTGGCATGCCATACATAAGATATGACCGGTCAACGTCCAGTCTCCTCCGCGGCGTGGTGTACGTAATATAGTAATAACGTGAAGAAGCGGGCAAATTTCAGTACGTAAAAGAAGCCAGTGGACGGTCGATGAAGAGGCGAGGAACATCGAAAGGCAATCGAAACGAAATAACTCGGACGATAGATAGACATTGCGCGGAGAAGGGCGAGCCCCTGAATCAATATTCGCACCCTCGATCCTTTTTCCGATCCCGAGGGACGGCGTACCGGCGATTTTCTCCATTACTGATCAAAGGGACGAGCTGCACGCATCCTGGCTAATATTTCATGAGCGGCGCGTGGTCCGAGAGGCAACGAGAGTAATCCACAGTGGCTGGGAAATTTGCCGAACTCGCATAACCTCCATGAGCCATAATCGGGAGCAGCTCGCAATCGCTTTACGTAAATAAGCTGCGTGGGTCACTTAGGAGAGGTAATTATGAGAGACACGCGATACAAGAAAAGAGCTAAAACAAAATACCTAAACGGAATATCGTTAGACGTGTTGCAGCGTGAGATTAAAAATCACCGGCGTGTGAATGGGACGACAAGATCCGACTAACCGTAATTAGAATTGGGTTAATGTAAATGTCATCGGCACGGTTCAGAGATTTCCTAGTGCTCTCGGGTCCAAGTGATTAGCTCGATCAAAGCGTTTGCGTCACATTTGTAGGCCGTTCTGTTTCCTTTTTTTCTTCATCTTCTTTTCTCTTTTTCTCTTTCCGCGTTCGTTCTTAAACTCGCGTTACAACTTAACGAGTTGCGAATACCGAGCGTTGTGCATGGCGGACACGTGACGATCTGAAACTCTCGTCGAGTTCATGGATACACAGCACGTAATCGTGGACGGTAATCGATCGAGTCAGCACTAACATCTGAGGTATAGAAGTTACACGTGGATATATCTCGGCGAGCCAGTCAGTATTGCAGCGGCAGAGATAGAAGTTAAGTCGTACAGCAAGGCCCCAGTGTAGAATACACATAACGAGAGAATTGTGCGCTCACGCGTTGCACCCGTTCAACGCGATTTTATAAACTCCGGCTCTATATCTCGTGTGTACTCGTGACGCAGACGAAACGATGTGAGAGACAAGCCTGTGCGATCTCAAGACAGCACCAGGAGTCGCTGCTGCGAGGATAATGAGCGTATGGCAAAGAGCTGAGCGATCGATAGAGAAGTTCACTCGTACGTATAGAAAATTGCAAGGGAAAGAGAGAAGGGACGATATATAATATAAGCTGAGTCGCCACACTGGCGGAGAGATGCCTCCTGAGATTATTATGCCGCGATAATATTTAATTACAAGACAAGTAACGCGGCAATATCACGGATATTACCGGACCTGGGAGATGAAGCGAGAAAGGGAGAGAGTTCCATGGGTGTAGCCGCTCGCTTCGGAAACGGTGGCCGTACGTGCCTCCTTCTCATCTTCATCGTCGTCCATGCTCTCCTCTTCTGTAGCGCTAGATCGAGTACACGATAAACCGTGCACACTGATTGGCGTTTCGAGCGGATCGAGTTACAATTTAAATTGAATTCTATTTAAGACTGGTCGGATGTATCACCGGCTCTACATTTCATCATCAATGGTCCAGTTGTGCAGAAGGAGAATGCAACCGAGCATTTCCAAAATCATCCAAAGAGTTCTAAAAACAAAAAATTGTTTTTTCATAAAATCAATCAAAGTTTTCTCAAAAAGTGTCTCAGACACTTTTGTAAATTTGTATAAATCCAGCACAATGTCCGAAAAAAGCGTGAAGGCACTTCTGGTATTTGTTCTTAGCGATCCACTTCACAAGTGTTTAGGAAAAATATTTCCATATCGAATAATGAGCACCGGATATTCGAATTCGTCAAATTTGCATTATAAGCTCTACGGACTTGGCGCAAAATTTGAGCTATCCTGTACTGAAGAGTCTTTATTTTTGTTTTTTCAGTCATGCTACATTATATGTAGAGTTGGCCATGCATTGTATACGGTAATATCTTCGGAGAAAGGGGAGACACTCGGAGTGGTCGATGCGGTGACCGCGTGGGTATTTCCTCGGGAATTTTAGAATTCACGTAGCAGCATGGCCGAGCTCTCTTTACTGCTGCTTCTGCTGATGGTCACTCGGAGTCTCCTCGGATATTTTAGTGGGCCCCGTGCCTCGCATCTACGACGAGAGTGCTCTGCGTTCGATCCCCGAGAGAACTGACCACGAAACACGGTCACCTATCGGCCATACGAGAATAAGAGCGCAAGAATTCGTTTTTTTTTTTTTTTTTTTTTCCATTTCATACAGAGTGTCATACGTTCACATATGCTGCGTGCATATACTCAGAGCTCAATATCGACTCGCGTATTATATTATTCGATAAAAATGTTCTGAGACTCTCCTACCTGTGTACACACTTTGCGTTATCGGTGAAGAAATACCTCCAGAGATGCAGAGCACATATCGCTCTGCAAATGCGCGCTTATGGCCCCACAGTTATTTCCTTAATGACCGCGCGAGAAATGAGCGGATCGTGCTCGAGCGAAAATTTTGGTGGTTTCCTTCCGAGCGGTCTACAGGATCCGTGAATTCTCGATTTCGAATTACTTTGTACCATTAAGAGTGCATCACACATACGTTTCTTACAAAAATGTCGATTGAAATAGAATCAAAGAATTTTGGCGTTTCAATAATATATTTTTTTAATTACTGATGACTAAAGCTTGAGATACTTATAGACAATATTAATTTTCTCATTATCAATATATATTTTATGATTTTTTTTTTTTTTTTCACGATTATTTAATTTGAATATCATTGTATTTGGAATTTGGAAATAACATTGTATTAGTTCCAAGAAAATATCAAATTTTTCCGATTGTTTCTTACAGTTTTATTTTGAATGACGTTTTTTCGTTATTTTTATTATAAAAAATGAATGATCTTAGTAACGATATTGACCTTTTTCATAGATCTTCCCGTGGTCGAAATGCCTATAAATTCTGAGGGAATCAAACTTTTCGCTGTAACTGTCTGATAAGTATCTTTTAACGACGTAACTCAGCAATTCTGTCTCTCCGCACATAATAACGCGAACGTGAGGTAAAGGAGAAAAGTTACAGTATGCGATAGGTGCATCGACGCAAAGAGCATTACGGCCACGAGCGATTACGCCGTGCGGTGATTCCGCGCACACGAGAGTCGAATGCAAATCATGACGAAATGTACGGAGAGGGCTGGAACAGCTCGAACGACATCGTGGACGGAGTTCTGTGCGACAGGACGAGACACAAGTTTTCTCCGACTCCCACGAGAAATGAACGAGGATGAGAGGCGAAGACTGAGAAGAAGAAGAAGAAGAAGAAGAAGACGACGACGAGACTTTGGTTCTGGGGCCAAGGCATGATGTTGCCGCTTTGCAAACCTCTTCGTTAAACCATCCGATGAATCCCACAGTGCAGTGCATGCACCAGCACAGCAGCAGCGAAACGGGAAACGCAAGACAGTCGCGCACGCACCGTTGTATGCTAACGTATACCAGCCATCACGTCTGCAGTATTACTTATGTTGTTTGTGTATTATGCACGTTGTTATAAGGTGCCTTCTGCCTCCAAGCGTTTATAGCATTTATTGAGTAAAAGGCTGGAGGAAGAAGAGAAGATGGAACGTAACAAGGTTGTTTCCCCGTTGCACCTATTGCGTAATTGGAAAAAAGAAGAAAAAAAAACAACAACAATAATAACAAGTCAGTGACGTGAATGCTACGAGGAATGTCAAGAAGAGAAAATGAAGAAGCTTAAAAGCCATGGCTGGCGGATTATTTTTGTTCAGTAATAGACGTAACGTTAATCGTCGCCGTTTTTCATTACGTGACTAACGACATCACGAGTGTATTGCTACTAGACACTTTTGTGCCTTTCGCTAACTAATATACAAATTAATAATAAATATACAAATATTTAATTCCACGTGAGAAATAGAAATTTTTGTTATCACATCCGTCGGACGAATCTTTACGATGTGTTGTTGATACATGAGTATAGATACCTCAGAATGGTAGAGGGTCACGTGGGGGCCGTTGCGCGTCAACGAGCTGGAGAAACTTCGTAAATTCACGACAACGATGACGACCGGAGGAACACCCGAGCAACAAACTGTTGGCCGAGAGAATAGTTCGCATAATTTCTCAAGGCCTACCGGTTTTGACGGCGTCAGAGGCGGCGGGTCCTCTATCTGGCCACGATATCTCTCGGTCCTCTCGTTCTCTCGTTCACCAGTCGGTCACGCGTTCATCTCCGCAGTCTCCTCTCTTTCTCTCGCGGCACTTGGCCTACATCGTTTCATCTCGCTCTTCAGGCTCTCCGTCGTCGTGTGAAACTATGCTGCTCCTGACGTTGGTGCGGGGGAGTTCATGAGATTTTTCACAACTTAACTTTTTTGCATTCGCTTGGGAATTCGAATCCGAGCTCCAAAAGCCGCACAGTTGATTTCCGCGACGATAAGATATCGAGAAAAATCAGAGTCGAGATTCCTGTTGACTAAACGATATAACTCTCCGCACGGCTTAACGATCCAGTGAAAGTAAAACGTAAGCCGTGATCCCGCGGTCATGTTGGCGCTATATCCACACGATCATATCTCTCCACGCGATCGTCCCAACTATGACGGCATCTAAGCGTAGTTGGATTGAATCGGCGTAGCAATCGATAAGAAAAACACAAACGAATCAACAAAAAAGGCACATCGAGATATTATTATTCACCGGAATGATTGACCGTGGTTGCTGGAGGATTTGTAGGTACAGCGAGAGAGATCGAAGGTCGAGATCGAGGGATCTCTCGAGTGACCGGTATAGCATAGGTACGATATGCGCAACTAGCGCTGCCGGCCAAGGTGTATAACAACTGCTAACGACACGGGTAGAGTGGCTCGATGCTTTTGTAGCCTCGATAGTACCATTATATAGACACCTACTCTTGTATGTAGATAGCTCGATAGCCCGCAGTGACGCAGCGACGACGAGATGTGTGTGTGGTATAGATATAGCAGTAGCCACTCTCTCGTCGGCCGCGGTGTGTGCTGCAGCTTGCATAATTAATGTACAATTAAAGATCGACGGTGCATCGGCTCGAGTTATCGCGCCTCGAGATATGCTAAGTGAATTTGAGTGCATAAGCGATCGAATGACATGAGACTCGCGGTTATTCCTCACTCGCGATTCAACGCAACTCCGCACCCTCGAAGCACTTGACTACCGAGCTGACTCACTTTCATCTGAATGAATTACGTAACTCAAAATTTTTATAAATACCGTGTCTGAGCATTAAACGATTTTCCACTCGTGTCCTGCTGTTGTGATTCTTGTTTTCACGGTAATCTTTGCAAGCTTTTATGATTCTCGTCGATTTATCCGCGGGTCCTACTTACTCCGCACATTACTTGGAGGAGAAACGGCGATAGCCTTTCGTTTGTGTGTTGCAGGAGTGAAGTATAAGCGCCCGAACCGAGCGCAAGGATCGAGAGAAGGTAACGCGCCGTGGCGCGGCCATAATTAATTTCCGCGTAATTAGCGGGCGCAGACGCCTCGGCGGAGGCGGTTATCTCGGGTGGACGATCGTTACGCGCGCAGCGCTGACATAGGTAGCACATCGAAATACGGCTCCTGTTATTACCGCGAATTAATGACTCTTCTCTCTTCCACTCTGTCTCATTTTCCTTTCGGGATGATCTCTCATATGATGAACTCAAAGTTTAAACTAGTGTGCCTAAATAGGTGTCCATTCCTTTATCTGTGTGTCCGAAAATACCGCATGTCCTGAAAGAGCAATACAAAAAAATTGCTAATTGGTTAACAGTAGAATATTTATAAGAAAAACGAAATTTATTATTGGCGATGCATGTAAAATATATTAGTGTCAAATAATCGGTAGCCATTGGAATCTCACCTCACCTCATTTTCATCTTTTAACTCATCTGTAAAAAAATGTCCAATTACTAGAAATAATATTACAGAAAACGAAAATATAACGACAGTCAATGATTTGTTAGATTAAAGATTCAACGATCTGTGACACGTCGATAAATGTTTGATTGGCAATGATTCCAGCGAACATCGGAAGCCTATTGAATTTTCTTCCGTTCTTGACGATGTAGGAATCCTACGCGCGTGGAAGAGCCATTATAACGAAAAGAGAGGTGGCCGCCTACTACACAGAGTAGCATGACTCTTCTCGCTCGCTTGCTCGTCTTCCCTGTGTTTCTGCTCTCGTCGCTCGCCGGGATACCCCAAGATCTTGGATAACAGTTATTAGGGGCTTTTTATAATGCGCGTGTTTATCTCTCTCTCTCTCGGGTTCGTGTCAGCCAACCAGTAAACCGTCGTCCCATCAACGAGCAACAGAGAGCCAGAGAGTAGCGGTGCGCGCACGCGGTATCTACTGCATTATACGTACTAAACTATACGGTGGTATACTACGGCATACGAAGCCGCGCTGCAACGAAGCGTTCGCGTAAACATATGCGGAGGACACTCCCTATTCCCCTTTGATTATATATAATTATCGGCATTTTAATAACTAATCATTTTCCAGATCCTTCTTCTTTGCCCTCCTCCGCTTCTGCTTCTCGTCGCATCGTCGGCATGCAGAAGCACGCGGGCGGAGGAATAAGGAGCAGCTTCCGAGACGTGGCCGCTACCGTATCGCCGGCTCTATCATCCTTTTCCTTCATTCCGCATCTTTCTTTTTACCGCTTTGAAAACACTTCGCCAAAGTTCTATAGCTTTCGTTGTGCTACTCTCAGAGTTGCAGGCATCCCAATAATTCCAAACCCAGCGTAACTATGTACGAAATAAATATTTTATGACAAAATCCACAAAAAAAATAAAGTATATAAGTCGTTCCACATGAAATCGAATGCTTGTAAGTTTGAGCTTCTCCAATACTTTTTAAACTTCGTCCTCATTCGTGGTTGGATGAAAGGCGAACATGCAATTATTTTCAAATTTTGATATATAACCGTGTCTGACATACGACTGGATTTAAAAAAGCTTTTTTTTTTTTTCAAATGGTTGTGTCTTGGAAAATATGGAATTCTCAGAAACATTTATATTAGGTAAAAGTTGTAGTTTTGAATGGACTTTGGAGATACACTTTTTTTTAAAATGAACAAGAATGAGTTCGCTTGAGATATCCTTAAAAATAAACGATTTTATGTTATTTTTCACCAATTTGAAATTTTCACGTAATATTTTATGTAGAATAGCATTTATGGAAAATTTCGTAAGCTTGTAATTGAAAAAAATAAATAAAAATCGAACTTATGACGTAACAAACGTAATGAACTGTTGACTCCTAGAGGGATAAAATGTTTCTCCGTGTATGTGGTACCGATTTAATCTGTGTGAACCGCTTGTCCAAAATCTCCTTATAACAAATGAATAAGTAAGCTCAGAAGTAATACGACAATAACAATGCGGACGCCCTCACACGTTTTTTTTTTTCTTAAATACTTTTAACGGAGTCGAATGATAGTTTGCCAATATAAATTCACTCCGAGTGATGTACACAAATTTCCATTACAATTAATAAACGACTGCATTTCCATGAATTCATAAGATGTGTAATGTGATTGGTGTCGAAAGAACTGCGTTAATTGCGTTTGGATACATCAACGGTCGATCTCGTCCCGTTTGAAGTATCAGGAGTGACACGAAGATCGGAGAATCGCAATGCAAACCCCACACCCAGTGAACGTTCCTGGCCACAGTTCGCCGATCTTCCGCCTCATCGCTACCCCTACCATCGTAAATATTTCCGCGTAATTAAAAGCTATCGATTCTACGTAAGCCGGGGGTAATTGCACGAGTTACTACGCGCACCGAATAATCGTTCTCGTCGTCGTAGCCATTGCCTGTTCACCGGCAGAGTTCGCCGCCCTTCTCACTGAGGGAAACTTCCGAGGGTGTCCTGGTGGATCGCTCTCACGCGCCCTGTCGCGTTGATAACGGAATATTTACATATTATCGCACGGTGCGAGCGAACCCACGCAGTTCTGTATCCTCTCCACTGTACATACTTCCATCCTTTTCCCCAAACGACCGAGACAACGTTTAACTCTCGCCTCTATCTGTATAGCTAGCTTTCGCTTCTTTCCTTTTCTCCGCCTTTCTATTCTAAGACGGGCTCGGATGAACTGAAAGAAGACTGAGCGCCCGCTGAGGATCGTCTCACGCCCCCAAACTTTTTTCCCCCGCTGATAGTCCCAGGTGGGACTTTGCGGCTGTTCGAGGGCCAACTTCACGCAGACAAATTGTTTTTTTAAAACCTTCCGTAACCGTATCTTATTGCGATGTATCGTTATAGACCGAAAATTGTGGCGAATTCTTCGCACCACGAGAGGTGTGAGTTTTTTTCACAGATTTTTTTATTTCATGAAGTCCATTTAGTTATCGGTATTTCGGTGTATTCGCAGGCAACGTTCGTATTCTTAGTATATGCTTGTATGGTACATCGCTGACACATGTAATAATGCAGTTTTTATAAGTTGCGAGACGTAGCTTCACGCGCTGCAGGCACGGGCCGTCCCGTCTCGCGGGACACGGCCAAGATTCTCTTCCCTGATTAAAAAGCCCAGCGCCATCGCCAACGGTGAGCTCGTCAAGTTGGCTGGTTCGTTGATGCCATCGACTCTCTTGTGGCGTCGTGTTTTCTCACTCTGATCCCCACAGTCCACGCAGGCATTTCAGTGCCCCATGCGGCCACGGAGTGGTAGCTTGTCTCGGAAAGAAAAAGAAAAGCAAGACACAACGTTTCGCCGTAGACTTTGAGTGGATCGAGAACAAATAACGCGAATAAAGCTGTGGTTCGAGTCAATAACTCGTGGGGAATGTGGGAGGACACGGAGACAGCGCGTGCAACGGTGTTTTATGCGATAAAAAAATCCGCTCGACATCGAAGAGCTTGGGCATCTCCGGGACTCATCGCGTGACGCCGGCCAATCATCGCCAACACCGCACATACAAACTTTTCGTCCGGTTCTTTTGCCGCTAAAGTTGCTCTGCATTTGCGTCTCTCTTGCACATACGAGCATCCTAACGGTCTTCTCGTATACACGAAAATACATTCGAGATGTAGTATACGTAGGAACGCGAGGGCTCCTACCTTTTTCTCCCTCATACGAAACGCATAAACGCCGTTTCGGAATTGAAATGCGTTCTAATTAGTTCATATTCGTGTCCTTCGTTTTATTATTTGGCGTGCGCTCGGTCGCTTGTACGTCGCGTGACATGAGAACGCTGAAGAACTTGCTTGCTAATTGCTCAAATATTAATGGACCACGTCGTCACCGAGTTTGGCACGGATCTGGACATTCTGATCTGGGTATTCTGCTCCTCTGGAAGCGGTGTCGCTTTTTGGTCTTCTACTTCTCTCAAATAATTGCGTGACGATTGAAGCGGATGCAGATTTCTCTTTTCGTCATTGGACAGCCCATTTCGCACGTCATGAATCATAGATTTATGATTGATCCCTGTGTTACTTTTAACAATATTAAATCGTCGACGAACCGAAAGTCGACGAAAATTATAGGAAAAACAATCGAGTCGATATTTTTCCAGAACGTCGTTCAACCAGAAGTACAAGGTCAAAGTGGGTCCGATTTATGGGTCAACCGGAAACGTTTTTTCTGATCACCGTTGTACCTTCACTTTCCGTCGCATTTTTCTAAACTTGCAGTGCGAAAGATTGTCGAGCACTGCGCTCATCCAAGCAACGAAGTAGCCGCGAACTTTATGAAGCACGATGTCACGCTTACGCAACGACGAGTATACGACCGAGAAGACTGAAAAGTTGACGTCTAGAGGAAAACGAGATCTCTGGAACGAACTCTCACCACGATAGCGGTTCGCGGTATAGGCTAAGGGTTGGGAGTGAGTTTCGAGGGGATGATTCTGACGGTGTAGAACTCCAGCGGATTCGCGAGAGCGTGCCGACGTCGTCAACGAGGAGTACGAAGCCAACTCGAGTGGAGTTAAGGAGGGTCTCGGGCGCAGTTTCCAAGGGGAATAGGAAGACCAATACCGCGTACTTCCGTCCCTCTTCCTTCCAAGGACGCATAAATCTTCGCCTCGCTCTCGGCTCAGCTCGCGACGTTCCGCTGCCTTGGATATTACGTAAAAGCCTCGACTTTTTAGCTGCTACTGGACGGATACGTTGCAGCCAAAAACTTGCAGTAAACGTACCCTGTCTTCGTTATCCTGGTTATTACACGCCTATGTGGACAATGTCAGAAGCGTAGTAAAAGGGAAAAGAAGAGAGACGTGTAAGAACGACAAAACTGCTGTGGGAGATATCCTCGATGGATCGTCGCTCGTGCGAATAAATAGTTTGCCCATGCGATCACAAAGCCAGGGACGACTTTCCAATAGCGCTATCTAACCCGTGATTTATAATCAGATTTGGTACCAACTGAATCTTTTTCACATACAAATCAAAGCTGGTATGCTTTCTTTTTCCGGCGCTGTAGAGAAGTTCGTTTACTTATGGTCCTTTTTGTTTTAACCCGTTTCTATATCTCCGTCTTTTCTGGTCTCTAACCATGCGACACGAGAGATAAGACGGCCGGCGGAGGGGGGCTCGCCTAAGCCCGAGCAAAGAATCACTTTGCTATCGGCACGTAATCGAAACCCATCGCTGAGCGGTGTAGAGTATCCGAGATTCTCTCGGGTTTCAGCTGGTTCTACTGTTGGCTCCGCTGTACGACGGAGGAACGAGAATCAAGTGCCTGTTTATACCCCTTTCCTTCTATCTCCGATGTACGGAGATCCGGGAGAGGACGTGGGCGACGAGAGAAAGCGAGAAAGGGAACGGTAGTGAACAGGAAAGAGGTTGAGGCTGTACACGAAGGGGTCGTCGTGGTCGTTCTACTCGTCCTATATCTATTCGACGACGATGCTGAAGCGCGTGAGCCGCGAGGGGTAGGTAAATGTAAGCAGTAAGCCATTTTCCAGACGATGAGGCGCGAAGCCCTGCTCTGCCTCTTAGCGCTGGTAATCCCTGCCTCGGCAACCGTCGAGAGCGAGACGCGATGGAAGTAACGGCGTTCGCAGCGACCAGCAAGGGAAGCCACCCCCAGGTGCGAGGCTCCAGGGCTTCGTATATCCCATATTTAATACCTTGGCGTCTCCTTTCTTCTCTGTATCTCCTCGGCCTTCGCTTATCTTCCATAAACATATGCATGGCTGTCACAAGTGATGTGAGTTTCTGTTGAAAAACACAGATGAGTTGCTGGAAACTAATGATAAGCTAACCTAAGTTACATCAAACGACTAGTTTGTCCCAAAATGGTATTAGTTTTTTGTGATACAAATGAAATCGAGTCAATGATCTCTAATAATATCAAACTGGAAAACAAAACATGAAATGCACGTTTCAAACTGAACGAGTCGGAAGAAACAGATAAATTTACTTATGTCAGAGACGCGAATCTCAAGTTGAATCTCTGGCAAAATGACTTTGAACGGAGAGAGATGGCAATCTGAAGTCAAATCACCTCGAATGGAGAGGACATGAAGAAAAGGAGGTTTCCTGCGATTTTCCTTGTGAAGGAAGTATTTAGCTCATTCGTACGCGGATGGCTTCGTACAGATCATCCTGAGCACAGGCACACACGCCCGGCGAGGTAGCCGGACGTCTTTTTACGGCCGAGATAATTGCCAAGCCCGAGAGAACTCCCGGTGCTCCGCGCTTCTGGACTCGCGCATGCGGAGGTAAGGAGAATACGGAGGACTTGCAGGTGTAACGGTATTAGTATCTGCAGCTATATAGATACGTACTTCACTACGCTGGAGAGCACAGTAGTGGTATGTATGAGCGAAGCTGGAGATACGGTGCGTTAATAATATTGTTCTAAGAAACCACCGAGGAAGTGAGCAAAAACTGCGTTATAGGGCCGAGTGAAAGAGGGCGAAGGAGCCGAGGTGCTGCGAAGATGAAAAAGACAAGGAGGAAGTTGGCCACTCGATTGCACGACACTCGATAAGAACTCAATTACTGTTTTACCCGATTGTTCTTCGTGCTCCCCCTTTTCCCCTTCAGACTTCGTTGTCGCTCACCCTATACAATAGTTCTTTGCCATCATTGTTTTTCTCCCTAAGAGTCCTTTGCACCTGCGGTATTGACGCTGCCTGAGTGCAAAGAAGTATCTTAAGAAACCCGAAGGTTCATTCGCTCGAACTACCCATCGTGCTCTTTACGATTGCGTTTGTTGTCCGCGTTTCTTCCCCGATTATTCTCAAATTCTATGACTAAGAGTCTCCGTCTGCATTCCTACGATTTTTCATCGTGGCCTCAACATCATCCGGACATTCGTACGATTTCGGTAGATATATATAGCTTGGATATGCGCGATACTTCCATCAACACCTCGAGAACGAAAGCACAACAATGTGCAGCTACCGCTTCGTGCACCTCTCTCATGTCATTAGTCTAATTTAAACAGACGTTGTTCGGTCATTGAGAACGTTGCCACGTAATTAGCGCTCGGCGTAATATGGTGCGTGGCGACACAACGACACTATTATGCGTCCCGAGGGCCGTCGACGATCGGCTCCCCATCTCTCTCGCACTGTGCAGTTCTCGGCTAGAGCTTTACCATGACCCCCCCCCCCCGTCTGTTGATGTTGCTGTTGCTGTTGGTGCTTTCGCTGTTCGTTGCTGCTTCTCGGCCTCTCCTCGATCGTACGACTGCGTCACGAAGTATACGACTATAGTTTGCCACGCCACGCCTTCGCGAAGTTTCCAGTTACCGAGAGGCGACCGGCATGAACGAACAAACGAGAGAACCGCCTGCACTTGCCAGCCACCGACTGAAGCACCAAAGTGGCTCGCTGAATAGTCAATGAACGCGCGCAATTCGCCTCGCTAATCTTGTTTCGTGTGCTCAGGTTGCTGCCGGTGGCCACTTCGTTGGCTCTGCACTCTCGGTCTTCCCTCGTCGTTACAGCTCGGTCATTGTAGCGCTCATGATAGCGCGGAACATGCATATCAAAGTTTCCTCTCAGTGAGGGATTCTATACAAGTAACTAGAATTATTGACATAAGACTGACTCTTCGATGACGGACATTGCGGAGTTCCGCGTGGATGTCAAATATTTCGCCACTCAGGACATTCTATTATAGACCAGAATTATTCATAGCCGATATATATATATATATATATATTTATATATAGCCGATATATATATATATATATTTATTTAACAAATACTGCTGTCAGTATGAAGTAAACTGGAAACGTTGGTAAGCTGAAAATGCTGTCAATCGGACGATATATTTTGAGTTCCATTGGAACAAACTGAAGCTGAGGTGAAAGCCCAAAACGAAGAGACCGATAAGTCATTCATTCACTGATAATGAATTTATGAACCTGACAAATTATTCTCCACGTGAACTATTCACTTTCCATTTCTTGCTTTTATAAATAACCATATTACGCATTACCGCTGTGAAATAGCTGTCTTAATTTTTCTTTTTCTTTTTCGAGTTCTTAACCGCACTTGGCATACATATGAGGTACATAAATATAAATATTCATGTACTTTGATGGATAACAATAAGTACCTACTTCCTGTGCGATTGTTCAGTTGTAGAACTGTCGAATGTAAATTTTCCGCGAGTTGCATTAGCATTCATCATAGAGCACCGCACGTCGGTTTCGAACAGTCAATGGCACAGAATAAAAGCGCGAAAATCGATTTTTACGCACATCAAAAATCCTCTTTTATTTTTCGAATATAGGTTCAATAAATTTAACTATACTTGTGTCAGATGCACAACGCGCACAGGCGTAGGTATGCGTCTGTATGCGCGTAATGGCCGACCGTAAAATATTTATCGTGGAAATTAGTCGGTCGATGATGTATGCCCCGGGGCATCGCGCTTTTGCGAATGTTATCCGGATTCACGGTACTCACGACCCCTCCGCAATACGCGCGTCCCGTATAGTCATAGTACATGTTTATATTGTATACGCGTAAAATAGTAGTCGGCACTATAATGCGTGTATGAAAACGCGCGGCGCGGTCTACTCGCGATTTGAGCTTTTGTGCGTTTACAATTAGCGCGACGCGTCGACTCTCATCCCGTTATATCCCCCGTTCATCCCGCTCGCTGACCGCAGACACGTTCAAATGTCGATGGCTCGCGGACTGTCTGCTGCGCGTTATTATTGATTCCGCGTGAATATACCATCATGCACTGTAGCCATTTTACTGACCATTTTTTTCCCCTCTCTTTTTGTTTCAGGTAAGTACACTTGGAAAAGCATTACAATGGGATTTCCTGAAGCGGTATCTCCGACTGCGAGTGAGTAACTTAAGTATGAGAAAATAATTCGCCGCAAGAGACAAATGAATGTCTGACAAACTTTGCGGCGAAGTAAGTCACCAGCTGTAGAAATAAAAAGTAAATAAGTTGGGACAACCTGCGCACGATACGTCTCAAGGAGATCGACCAGATGGTTGGCATTGTGGGTGTCGCTGGCACGTACGTTCTTAACCGTTGAGGAGTGCGGCACTCTTTCACAGTCTTCGTCCTTCTCGGAGTCCTCCGTCCTCCCCCGTTCCAAACGACGGAGGAACGCGTGAAACATGAGAAGCTCTAGCGAACTCTCGACGGGGTGAAAGAGCTCTAGAGTGATGCAAAGGTAAACGGCTGTAGTTCCTGCGCGTTGATGTTGGCCTACAAAAACGAATGAAATTAAATCGTAGGTCACGCGAGCCAGGCATTTGTGAATTTGTTTCGCCTCATTCAACTACCTGTAATAATATTCGCAAACGTTTTGGTGCTCAGCTCAAATGTCAGTTGTATAAACACTTGTAATGGCTTTGAAGAAAATAAAATAAAATAAATTGTCTCGTAGATATTAGTCGTGTATTAGGCGAGAGAAGTGTACGTGGCATTCCATATAGCCGTTGGGAAATCAAGGTCGCGTGGTTGGTACAGAGAGCTACTGAAGAGAGTATTAATTAGCAATTAGCATTGTTTCATGGACGAACTGAAGAGCCGCCACGCCATGCTAGTGGCAAAGTGGGAACCCTGGATCTCCTCCTAGTAGCTAGGACCATGGAACTAGCGGCGTATACTGAAGTACAGATTTCCTGAGGTAGACTGAAGCCGCGCCTTTCGCTATTACATGCTATTTAGCTAGCAGCCTGCATGCACCGGGCGTTTCATTATTTTTACGACTGTGCCAAAGCCAAACGCTTAAGAGCCCTCCTCTCTAGACCAATTCCTGGTTTCTTCCGACATTCCCTATGCACTCAGTGGTTCTCATTGTTTGACTACGGATCTCCAGGGAAGTAGTCTTTCTTTGGTCCTCAAGCATTTGTCTTTATCATATCATTTTTCGTCATCGTTTGCCTTCTAAATACATTTATTTTATTTCATAAATTTACAGTATTATTCAAGAGCTTGTTTCGTGAAAACGCTGTCCTCATAATTTAATTTATTTTCACTAGACATCATCAATTATCTTAGTGTCGTCTCGAAACGATAACCTCGTAAACAGTTCTTTCCCGGAGACGCACGAAGTTCCACTCACACACTTAGACAGATCCGTCATCTCCATTTGTCGAAATTACAGAGGATACACACAAATGCGCCCTGCAACAGAGACACAGAGGCAGGACTGATAGATGTGCATGATACGTGAAGCGATGCCGGCTAATTTCCTATGCAAGTTAATTCGACTGGTACCGCGATGGTTCGTGACCACGGTTACCAGTCAGTAGTTGCCTCTCTCCTTCTCTCCTATATCCTTGTCGACGTTACGAGGTATATGTTAGTGAACCTCGAGCTTTCAAAGCCACGAATGGTACCAGCCCCCGAACGTCGATGCAGATTCGCTCCTACAAAACTGTCGAGTTTCTGAATGCACTCCATGCGATATCTTTGTACCTTAAAATAGATTTATGAAATTCTACATTTCATCGCCATTCTAAAATACATCTCACTGCCCAGATGAAAAGAATTCTCTTATTTTCTGTGCAAATGCATAAAATAGCTTTATGAGAGGCGAATGAAAAAAAGATTTGACCAACTATTTTTGCTCTTCAGAATAGTCGCATTCAGCTTAGTGAAGCGTGTCTCAAATTTAAACTTCATTGTCGGCAGCAGGCTGTGGTAGCGAAGTGCACATCCGGGTCTCAACACACAACGGGTGCACATTGTAACGTCGGTGTGAGTACCCTGTAGGTGTGGCTGGGTATATTGGTAGATAGAAGTAACGCGAGCGTGTG
This sequence comes from Clistopyga incitator, assembly GCA_947507545.1. Taxonomy (NCBI): domain Eukaryota; kingdom Metazoa; phylum Arthropoda; class Insecta; order Hymenoptera; family Ichneumonidae; genus Clistopyga; species Clistopyga incitator. Next base: position 6,791,843 of record OX382175.1, read on the forward strand.
TGTGTGTGTGTGTGTGTGTGCACTGTTGGCAAGAGAGGGTGGCAAGGGAGGATGTTGGAAGGAGGGTGAGTGTGGCTCGGTCGTTGGGTGCAATGACGTAGCGGCTCCGCCGGCAGCCGAGGCGGAGGCGTTGGTGGCGCTGGGCTTCCACCCGCCGGCGTATCGATTCCTCCTCCGTGTGGCGACGGTGGTGGTAGCGAGGAAGCAAGGAAACCAGCCCCCCACACGGCAGCCACCCCTTCAAACCGCCACCCCCGCGTGCCTGCAGAACATGGGAGAAAGCGGAGCGAGGCAGAAGCAAAGCAGAACCCCGAGAGCAGCGACGAAGACGACGAAGAGTGTTGGGAGTAGTGGTCCCGACGTATATACGTTCCACCACACGCTCAACCCTCAACTACAACCCCACACAAACGTTTCTGCGTCCCTCCCTTTCCCTCTCCTGCTTCTTCTCTCCGGATCCCCTCCTTCCTTCATCCCTCGTCCCGTTTCAACCCTCCTGACTGCCGACGACCCACCTACCCCCCCCCCCCCCCCCCCGACCCTTTTGCCTGTCCCGGATCTCCATTGCTACCGCCGCTTGGTTCCTCCTCACACCACGACAGAAGCAGCCAGCGGAGAAGCGCGGGTTAACACGACGTCGGTACAGCCAACTTCCCAGATATGAATTAACAGAGTTACGGAGCTTCCACAGTCACGGCGGCGAGTCGCTCGCGAGTTATGCGGCTTACCAACTCGAAAATGTCGCTCCGGGCGGCAGTTTCCCGCACTAGCTAACATCCACTGGGTACGCGTATATCTCGCCGCTCGCCGCGCTTGCGGCCGGTTTCCTTTGCCTCACACCCTCTTGTCTTTCGCCTCTCTTCGAGCTCGATCCGTGGCGACAGTGACTAGTCGCGGTGAGAGCACAGAAACGCGGCTCAACTTTTCCGGCTTGATGATTCCTATATACACAGACTCCATTTTACCACCCCTTGTTAACCCACTAACTTCACGATGAAGCGCACAGTACGCAGAGAAATTTTCACAGGCGAGGTACTCAGGAGTCAGGAGAAAAAACGAGAGATGCCGGAAAGTTCGTGGAATTAAATCCACGAGGCATCAAAAAGGTTGAATAATCCTGATGGTACGTGGATGGTTGAATGGTGGCAGGAAGGAAGGAAGGAAGTTACAGACACTTGGTTAACGCGAAAACACGCCGTTGCGTTTGTCCCGCGCGAAGATATATATTCGCGAGCATGCAGAGGCGTGTGTACGTACGTAGTACCACTCTCGACTACTGTAAGGGGGTCAGAGAGACGAGCGAGGCGTACGAACTGTGGGCACACTGGCACGAGGGTACAGGGAAGGGCAGGGGGGCAGTATTAAATCATAGAGCCGAGCGCCTGCCGCCGGTTTACTGCCGGATAAAACGCAGTGACTGTTATGTTATGGACCACCTGTATGCCACCGCTGCCGACGACCCTGAACTCTCTCGAGCGTTTCTATCTCCCTCTCTCTCTCTCTCGCACTTTCGTTCCACCCGCGCTCACACCAAACGCCGCGGAAATGTACATAGAAACGAGCGAAAGCTCCGCGTGGAGATCGTACAAACACACACCCTTCAAACGGACTTTCTAATACGCGCACTTGCCAGCCAACTGCGAGTCAACGATCCTTTAAACGACCCGAAATATCTCGTTTATCAATCACTTCCATCGTCTTCTCGGAGATTTCACTTTCTTCTCTTCTCGACCGCAACTCTTTCGCTCGCATTCCTCCGCGCATCATATTACACTCGGAATTGCATAATACAAGAATCCACGCGTATCTGAACCGGAAAGGAACAAAAGTAGCGGAAGAAGAGGCGGAGAGGGCAAAATCTCGGGCACCGAATAGACGAGGAAACGAGAGGACCAAAGCGCATCCGTTCGCCGACTCGCTGATTTAATCTTGTCCATGGACTCAAGTTTCAAGTTTCCCCCAAATCGGTATTCGCGATATTTTGAATTTACACGTAACGGGGTCCCTCGGTCAATCCCTTCTCCCTTCTTTCTTTTGCATTTCTTCGGTTTTCTCTCGTTCATCGTGTTGAGCGTTTCTTCAGCATTGAGCCTACCTATAAAGGCAGAGCTATCTATATAACATATAACTCACCTTGTATATGACGTTGGAACAGAGACGCTTCGCCTCTATACACAGCCAAAGCACCCACCAGAGTTCTTGCCAGCAAAGCCCACGTTTACTTTCAGGTAGTAGCAACGACTATAAAGTATAAACGCGCCGGTTCCATATCTGCTTACCGCGAGAAACCGTCGAGGGCCGCACGGGGGCCCAGCGCGCCTGGAGTCCTCTTATCGCGCTTCACCAAAGCCCCGCGAGCGTTCGCCGGCCAAGGAATTAATACAATAAAGACATTCAACTTGAATTAATCAGATACATCTCCGGGGTCTCACATGCACCGCGTTCGAGTCGAAGGGGAGGTCGACTCGTCGTGCATTGTTCCCTCTATATATAGCACAGCGCGAAGAATATAACTACGTGACGGAGCCGAGGGTTTTTATTCGCTACGCGACGCACATGCACCTGTACGAACCTCCTGTAGCCACGCAACATAGTAAGAAGATGATATAATGGGCCATGCGTTATTGTATTTATACGTATGCACTGACTATGTCGTTGATGCGGGAGAAGCGGATTATTTCTTGATGGGAAGATTGAAACTGTTAACGCGAACCAAGAGGGTACCATACGCGCAGCGAACCGGCCACGCTTCGCGGATTTCTAGCAGTGTGTGACTCGATTCACCGAGACTGTGGAATGACGGGGGCATAGAGCCATAGGGTGCCTAACGAACCTTTTCAAGAAACCCCCAGACATGTGGAACAGCGCTATATATGTATGTCCACAGCTGGAAAAAAAGTGTTTCCTGTATTGTTTGGCAATATATATAATATTTAAAAAATTAAAATTGTCAAATAAGAGAAAGGAATTCTGCGATAAAGTGGGTTAGAACTATATTTGTTAAATCTAATGTAGCATCTTTGCATAGTTACATGTATTACGAAAAAAAAAAAAATTCTGAATAAAATGTGTCAATTTTTATTCAATGCACGAAAAATGCATTGCTACCGAAAATTGCAATGTGTTATTTCGGTATAGATTTTTGTCACTTGGAAAGTATTGTGAATATTGCGGCAGTCGCAAATTGTCACTTGTCACACCGTCAGGTTAAGTTGCTAGATGCACTAATTACGTAGATACATTCGTAATGTTGAGCCCATTTTTCTGCAACATTTGAATATTGATAAAAGAGTAAGGAGAGTGAAATAGTGGTTAGAGAGAAAAATCGTGATCAAGTGGGCTTGAATTAAGAGGTTCCCGGTAGCGACATAAATTGTCAGTTGTTACTCTGTTAGGTTGCCTCGCCCGGGTTTTAATTGCTCGGTACAGTAATTTTTTAAGTGTGTCTTACTGCCGCCCCGTAATCTCGGTGGTCTGCGTGCTCTGTAAATTGGATAGTAGCGAGTGAGCGAGCGAGTTTCAACGGCAAATAGTCACCTGGTTCGGAGGTGTATATACATACATACATACATACATACATACATATATCTTACACGTGTATGTGCAAGCGTGTATTAGTGAGAAAGCAGCAAGGCGACGTGAATTTTCGACGCTGAGTAAATTCGTTCGCTGGTAATTGCGGCGAGCGTCGTGCACCTTTGCTGGACTGCGCTGCGGTGGCCCAGGCCTTATCAACAATGAAGCTCCCTTCCCCTCTCCTTCTTAGCCGTGCCACCGCGATCACCACCGTACTCGCAAACGACAACGCACGACCCAAGCGTGCGATCACAATAATCGCTTGATTTGCATTATATTTAAATTTAAATATACACGTACAGAGCTGAGAGTAAGTATAGCTGTGGTCGTCTGCCTCTCCGCCTTCGAAGTACCTACATAGTCCCACTCCCACCGTTCCGACTGGAGTAGAGTGCACCGTTTCATGCATTTTACTTCATCCGCAAAGGTAGCAGAAATGGTATCGTCTCGTATTCACTTCTCAGCGAAACAACTTGACAAAACCGTTCGTCCAACCCGATTGTCATACGTCTTTCATAATCTTCGAGGTCACAGAAAAAAAAAAAAAACCCGATGTTGTGTCTGTCGTCAGGCATAGATATACACCGGGCAATTAGCGATAGCCTTACTATGTTGCTTTCGTTTGCACAGCGTGTTCCATTGACTCACTCGATCATTACAGACTGACTTGTGTTTCTGGTTAACCGTTTATTATTAACAATCTGTATGCTTTTCGAAAAAAAAATTGATGAACAAAGAAAGGTGCACAATTTCATATAGTAGAATGTGTACCAGTCACATGGTCACGTCCATCAAGATTATCTTGCGGCATGTTATACATATCATCGTGTTAAGTGTGCAATCTATGAGAAATATCGATTGTCAAGGTCCGATCGAGCTTCCGAAGGTCTTGTGACGTTTGGTGACGCACCCTCGACGAATATGTCGAGTCTTCGTCATCGCGCCGTCGTTATCAACCCCTCCATGGTTCCTCGATAGCTCGGGTAGGCAAAGGCTCTGCTTGCTGGCTCGTGGTCGTGTCATAAACATATCGAGTGGAGTGAGGCCACCCCGACCTGCCCCAACTGAAACGTTACGCGAAACGGCGCCGTAAATAACGTCTTAAATGGACCAGGAGCGTCGCAGTAGTGCGTCTACTCCCCGCAAGCACTTTCTAACAGAACCAAGCTGTATTTGCTTTCCGTGTATTCACGTGTATACGTATATGTATACTCGCGCTTACACACTCATTTTCCGATCCTCTTCACCCTACACCGTGAACCCTTGTGATGTCCCATCGCCGCGCTCGAACGCCTAGTATCTACTCAACGACCGTTGAATTTTATCCGCCCGTTAATTCGGCACGAGACCTAGAAGACTTGAGTTTCAAGGTCACCAATGATGCCCGTTCTTCATCCGAATCAGGTCACTATTCGAGTGCCGATGTATTCGACATGCTTTTCATCGGAGAAAATATTAATAATGGTTTATTCCGTTAAACTTGAATAGACAATTACACGTGATCAACATTGAAAATTCTTCATAGTCGTTTGAACTGAACATTGTTTTAAAGTAATTTTTATTCGAATTTTCGCCTGATTCGAATACAAAACAATTTTTATTTCTTGATTAAGAGATGATGGATAATCACGACAACTCTACATTTCCATTTAATTTGAACAATCGTGCAAAAATCACTTTTTCATTTTCGCACAATAATGAGTCGTGATTATTAATTTGAAAAAGTATGTTAAACGCGTTTTCATTCAAACGCCGCGTCGCTAATGATTCGGTGAAGTGGTCCCAAGTTAAACCTTGGTATACATTGAGAACATTATTAATAGTAACTGCAAGAAGGTATTCATTTAATTGCAGAAAAAGGTTGATAATAAAGAAAATGTTTAAGAGGAGAATACAATGAGATAATGGTTGCGAGGATCTTAGAGTCCATCTCCGTTTCGAGGGCGTCGCAACAGCTTTTGGAGGTTGACGTCGTAGGGCGTCGCGACGTCCGTCATCCTCGAGCACGGGGTTGGTTGGTCGATGGTGTTCTCCTCTGAGCGGTGAACGCGTATACCACGCGAGAGTGGAGGATCTTGGCTGTTTCTAGCCCGTGGGATGAAGCGGGACAGTCGCAGGGTCAAGGAAACGCGCAGACGCGACATGGGCCACCAGCCTAGTGCCTGCAGCACAGAAGCACCGTCAGTCTATATAGCGTCGAAGCACCAGCCACAGCTTTCTCTCCCTCGCAGACTCCAAACAGCACGAGCCCCTGTGAATGGCGACCCTCGCAAACCAATCGTATTCCCGTTCCCATCCCTCTTGCCGCGAAAACTCCGTCCCACTCTATCGCCTTTCCACAGTGTATCCTCCGTCTGTTTCTCGATCTCACTCGCTTTCACCCCCGTTAACGTTTACCCTTCCTTTTCTTACTTGCGAGTCTGCTTGGATATCGACGATTCTGGCAAACTGCTTCTGCCACTACTACTCATGTTGCACCGAATTCATGTCGCAACGCTATTGGCCATTATCGTGTGACAAAAATCTGGTCGATCGAATATGATCCACGTATCGTAACTGGACGTGTAACCATAAATATCAAATTCACTTCACTTTATTGCCAAATGAATTATTTTATGTTTGTTACATTTTGTTCCCATTATCCTTACAATTCAGGCGGAATATGTATGGAAATGTTATAAAAAATATTAATCGGTCTTTCGTTAACGTTTACGTGTCTACATCTTACTTGCAAGGTGGTTTTGATATCGATGATTTTGGTAAACTGCTTTTATCACGAATATAACTAGTAGTAGGAGGAGTAGTAAATAAATATTCATTCGATCGTAGTCATTCGGCCCACGTATATAATTTTATGGTAATAATATTTACTACACTTGTTCTACGATACTGTCAAACAATTTCTAAAAAATTCATTTAAATAAATAATGCGTTTTCCATAAAATCATTAGAACTGATAATGCGATCGAATGGAATGGAACAAAAAATTGCTGTGTCCAAATGTCTTTGGTTTCGATAAAATATTTTTGCGGTATGGCTCTCCATATACATTCTAAAAAAATGTAATATCAAATGATTGATCAAACAAACGAATAAGAAACTACATCCTGTAGGTACCTGACAGTACAGTTGTATGGTGTTTCTTGTACGTCGTTATGATCGTTTAGATTTATGAACAGGCGCTGATGGTGTTAGTTGCAGCGGTTAATTTTCTTGTTAAATCCTACAATAAGTGATACAAGATTTTCTCGACCTTGTGAAATGATTGAATAACTCATAAACATGGAGGTTCGTACGTTTGACCCTTCGAACCGAAATATTCGAGGGTAACGTATGATCGACGAGTAGTAACAGCCAGCAGGTAAAATACAGGGCACTTACACAAGCGCAGTCCTCTACTCGGCTCACATATAGGTTATACACTCGAAGCGGTATGACACGGTCGTTCACGTGACGTTGCCGTTTCCTCGATCGAGAATAGCAACACTTGGCGCGTGAGACCAGCACACCGCCGGCCATTATCGGCTTATTATCTTAATTGTATGGAATTCCATCGGGGCGTGCAGTCGAGCCAAGGAATGACGTCTAACTACGGGACCATATAATGCACGTTACATCAATAACTACATACCCAACGAAACAACCGAGCGAGTCATGCTTTTCCGACCCTAACGTTATCGTGAAATTTATTTGACCATCGGTATAGTGGGATAAACGAATCGCAAGGATCTCATGCAACACTGAGTACAGTCTAGAGCTCATAGAGCCTTTTCTCTTCTGGTTCTTTCTCTTCCTCCCTCTCTCACCCCCTCCCCCTCGGTTTGACTAGGGTGGTCCATCGCGAAGCGTTCTCGTCGTGCCGAGAACGTCCATTACTGCTAGCCAGGGGCTAGCATCGTGCGCGCACTTCTTGCACTTAGCGTTATATCCAGACGGAGGGATGAAGAGGTGGAGAAGCACCAGCGAAGCGAGCAAAAGCGAGTTCGCTGGCTTTCCCTCTTTCGTTTTCTTCTTTGAGAAACTATATATATATATATATTATGAGCGCGATATCGGGAGCCAGTGTGCTTCCGGGGAAGCAAGAAAGAAAGCAAAAGAAATAAAGAAAGTAGAGAGAGGCGAGCGCGCGCGAGCGTCCCCGGGACAAAACAGCTGACGCCATGGCTGCCGGCAGCCACGTTCGTCGTCTCCACTGCCGGTCTCTCCGCCTCTCGCCGTTTTCTCCTTCCGCCGTTTTCGCTCTCCACTTCCCCTCCGCCCCTCTTCCTCTCTCTCTCTTACTCCTTCGTCCCTTCCGTTCCACGCTCCGCTACCACCATCGCCGCCGGAGGGATTTAAAAACAATTCGGTAAATTGCATCGCAGCACCGAGTAGGCGAGGGAGGAATGCACAGTCGAGCGCAATATCTCTGTACCACCGCGCGCTCTTTTACTTCTCTTTCTGTTGAACCATCCGACGTTCTGTAATACGGACGAATAAAGCAACCCGCACAGTCCGCTTTTTCAATAGTAATGCTGGTCATGATGTTAGTAATGGAAGAAATTGCCCACAAAATATCACCAATCTTCACAGTGTAATTATAACATCTCAGATGTTTTTACAATTACGCAATTAAAAAAAGAGGTTTTTTTTTCGAAATTTGTGTTGCAAATTTCATGAATGAAATTTAATAATTGAAATAAACATTTATACCGTCAAAATGTATGGAGAAATGTATCGAAACTATAAAATATGTTCATACAGAAAATATGCCGCAGGCATTTTCCGTTGATACCATTAATAAATTCTGAATATAAATAAATGAATATACATGAATTTCTGCGGAATAAAATATGTGTAAAGCATCTTTGGAAATGGCAGCAAATGTTGGACTAAATTAATTTGCACGTCATTAAAGTATGCAGATGCGAATAAACTTGCCCTTTAATTACCATTCAGATGGATTGAAATGTCTTGTTTATCGAGACTCGAGGCTTATTTCCGAAGGAGTGCGCAGCGAAGATGCGACGAAGAGCGTTGCATGCGGAGTGCACCAACCTGTAGTGTATACCTATGTTGAGAGGAGAAAAGGAGAGCACTTGAGCATGAGGCTACGCACGCAGTACGCATACAGTAAGCCAGCAAGTATAATAGCGGGCGACGGCACGACCCGCGAGACGAATTCGTCCGGGTGGGCCTACAGTAGCCGTATGATTGCGAACGACGGCGGCGGCGGTCGCTTTGAGTCTCGCGTTTTAACAACCTTCGGTGCATAAATTAATCCAGAAGCCCGATATCGTTTGATTCGCCGCCACGCCGTACAACCGTGCACCAGTTCGCGTCTCTTGCACCCACTCTCTTCTTTCTGTCTTTATTCCCTTGTTCTCCTCCGCTTCTCTCCGCATTCGTTTCTCTTTTTCCCTCGTTCGTCCTCCTGCGTACTCGATGCACGATCAAATCTGCGTTGTGGCTTCTTGCGGATTATATACCATACACAAAATGCAATGGAGCAGTGTGTAAAGTGAAAAAAGAAAAAAAAAAAAAACACTAATACGCGAGGGTCCGTGCACCTTATATTACGCTATAGTAGTTTATATAGACTGTACACCCCACTTTGATATACACTTTTCACGGTTCGATGGTGCTATTAATTTCCTTTGACGATCTGACAACCGGCAGAGAAACGCAAATGCAACGCGGGCACCGAGAATCTTTTTTTTGTTCCGTCAACTATTCATAATTCTATCTATGACACGTGCGCATTCAATTACACAGAGATTTGAACAGCGTTATGATTTTTTTCCGAGCGGAAGTTCCATAGTAATATGTCGCACCACTTGCACCGGAGAAAGACATGGATAAATGAAATCATTCATTTGAAATGTATATAATTGGTTCCATTATCTTGGTAATTGAAGCAACTATACGTGTGGTCAAAACACCAATACATTATTCAATGAATTATGTAGCAAGATATTTTTACTAAATATTTTGTTGAGTCAATATAATTTTTATTCTTAAAAAACAAAGTTATCAAACATATAATTGTTTAAATAAACCTTGCATTTAAACAGTTTCAGGTAAATGGTTTAGTTGAAAATGCAGTATACCCAATTATATTTTTTTCTCAGTTTGGATCGAAGAGTAGGCTCATGTTAGATTTGGTAATATAAAATGTATGGTAGCATTTTTTTTCAATTATTATTTCATAATAATCAATATGCAGAGCTCGTAAAAGGGTGTTTAATGTTTTTGATAACTACAGGGTTTTCATTTGAATAATGTATCCCCGAAAATGCGTGAAAAAGACTCTACTCATTTTAGAATACATCGAATATATGTCCCTATGTTGTAAAGAAAATTTCTCAAAAATTATTTTTCTGATTATTATTAATTTATTACTATTATTTTAATCATATTCATTAAAGCCGAGATCATAAAGGCTTAGCCCCTTTGGAACGTCGCGTATGAAAATTAAACATTTATTCTCAATCTAAAAAAGTAATTATGACTGTCGATACAATGTAGCGAGGGAAACTTGAGTGCGCAATTTTCTTATGAGCTAAAAATAAAGAAGTATTTAATTACTGGAAAGGTGTTCTTTTTGTTGCGGTTTCAAGTGCGAATTCCGCCTTCTGAAAGCCCTTTTACTCTCGCTTCGACTTTTTCTACGTGCTTTGTTCGACGTGTACCCTCTCCGATCAATATACCGTAACGAAGCGGTTGCAGTGCTCTGCCGTAAATGTAATTGTTGTTCGATTTCTTGCGTCTTAATTGCCTCGCGCTTAACGACGTAATTACCAAATAAAAACCCGGCCGGGTCAACGTGGCATTTTTTCGCAACGCCGAGCGCACCGAGTCTCCGCGCTGCTTCTGTGGCTCCCAGCGCAGCGTGGCACTCCCGCTCCGGGTCTCCCACCTCTTCAGGTTGTGCGCGATCCGCCGCCCCGAGGCGGAAGAAAGCCTCTGCGCCGGACGAACACGACGACGCGGGACTCGCTTCGCGTCTCCACCGATGCGCGGCGCCTCTACCAGTCCGAGGCGCCAGGTTAGCCCCAAGACCACAAGTTGGCAGCACGAGCAAGGCGAGCTCTCGGATGATCAATCCTCCCGAGGTCTTCGAGGAGGCCGCAGCTCAGCGCGATCCTCGCGCTCTCAAATTCGCCAAATAATGTCTTTCCTTCAAATAAGCTATTATTGAACCGTTCAGAAATTTCATTAATAAATGAGAATAACTCTCAGTCACGAAAAAGCAAGAACAAAAAGTAAAGCGATTCTCGCGCTTGAATTGATTAGCATCGATTAAAAAATTGAATCACTGCCAGAACTTTAACTCCCGAATTAATAGCGCAGATTATTACCGTCGGGGGTCGGAGAGTCGATGATTTTTCAAACGATTCAGCGTTGCAAAATCGCGAGTATTATACCGTCGGTTTTAAAAACGATTTTTTATTCGCTGCGATACTAATTGCGAAGGCAATAATTTAAGCGTTATATCTCCTGCACACAAATTCATACCGCTATCGTTATTATTGTCCTGCGAATATTTAGCGGTGCTGGACAGTCGAACGAACGGGCGATGTTAAAAATTGTAATTAATAGTAGATAATCGTGTTTTATGCATTTTTATAGGCAATTTGTAACCGAATCTCCCTCGGGTGAATCGAGGAAATTCGCTGGCGCGCACTGGTATGTGGTGCGCGTATTCGTTGGCATTCTCTCAACCCCTCGAGCCCACAGTGTTTCACATTCACGGACCATCGCCGCATACCCTTTCCCCTCTCGCTCCTCCGGCCATTGCTTTGTGAAATATAAACACAGCATTTGCATGTTTTCCGGATTTAATTAGCACCGTCGAAAATGCGATTATTAATCGGTGTGGAATCGAGCGTTGTTGCGCGATTGCAGTGGCAGTCGCACATTCCCTCTCCGCATCCCACACTCGGCTCATCCAATATTTACAATTTCTCGTTGCATAAATAACGCCGGTGGATTTTGCATTTTGCTGAATTCGATCGAGCTGAATTTCAACGAGGAAATTAAACTGCGATAGGATTCACTGCTCGTACCTCCGCTTCCACCGCGCGTGAAACTTTCCGCGTGCATAATATCGCCGCGAAAATTCTCGCGGTACAGATGAAAATATCTCTCGTCCTCGTTATTCGTTTATTATATGTTTCGTCTGGCGCAGTCGTCGCATCACCGACTCCTCACGCATTCCCAACTCTTTTCAAACTCAAAATTCCTCGCGTCCGTGTTCACCGACGTCGTTTCTCACTCTGTACGTCTCTTTCACTCTCGTTGCCGCGTTCGCAGCCGGAGCATCATGGAATCGTAGTGTGTGTGTGTGTGTGGGGGGGCGTGTGTGTGTTTTTTTTTATTTCGTTCGTTTTAGGCCGTAATTCAAACGTTCGTGGGTCAGTTTAACGGGTGGCAGAGCGAGAGAGAGAGAGAGAGGGAGAGAGGACAGGGAGTAGAAAGGCGGAGCGGACCGGGCGCGAGGACCGACGAGATAGTTTATCATCATTTAGTCCCCCGACCTGCCGCAACATTTTAAATCTCTCCTATCTCACCAGCCGTTCGCTCTCGTCGCGCTCGGACGAACCATCCGGCTCTTCGCCGTGGCCAACTCGCTCGCCCACATTCACGCTCGTCACAGAGTAACGCGCGTGCAATACGATCGTGCGTGCACACTGCAATGCCGCGTGAATATACATCAAAGCACGCAGCTGAATTTGCACACCTATGAAAAAAAGAAAAAAAAAAACGCAATAATGAAAAAGAAAAAAGAAAAAAATGTTGAATCGAGCTGCACTGCAGGCACGCAATGCGTCGGAGTGCTGCAAACACGCATCTCGCAGGTTGCGAATCGCGAGGCGTGATTGTACGCATCGTTACCACTCGACGTATAACAGCGAATAACAAAAAGGAAAATATTAAAAACCTTCAATGGCGATGCAATGAATCTCGATGAATAACCTCGTCCATATTTTTTCGTTAGATGGCTCGAATAAAATATATTTTTTTTTACGCTCGGTATCGAGGAAAGTCGAACTCCCAGTGAAATGAAAGTTTCGTTGCGAGAATGAACGGATTTGTTATTTCAACTAAACACTTTTTTCGCATAATTACTTGATTATCTGAGTAAAATAATCAATTGTCCTCAACTGAACCATCGTAGCAATTAAATATTTAGACCACGAAACAAATAAAATTTTCTGGAACGTCTTCCCCACAGGCAATTCATTTTTCCAACTTTTTCTTCGCACTCTCGTATAAATATTAGCCAATTAAAACATTACGACATCAGCTCGATGAAAAAAACCAGATCGTTAATCACGAAAAATGTCGTTTTCCTTCAACCGGGCCGTATGTTGGTATTGCCATGTACGCTCACTGTCCCGCGCACAATTTTCTCTCTGTCTCTTCCCTACCACTCTGGCTTGTCGAGCGAGTCGTCGAAGTGACTTTGGGAACGTGGAATTTACGCTAAGTGCACAGTGCAGTCGCTATACGGATCGGTAATTCGGAGAACGTGGTCCCGGGGTCTCGGTGGGTCGAAAGGTCGCCCGGCAGAGTGCCAGCAAGACAGAGAGCTTTCTCTGTACTCTTACTTATTTGCCAAGTGACGTCGCGGTGCGTTTTTGCGAAAGGAGAACGAAGCGAACGAACCGCAACTCGGAAAGCAGAAAAGCGTGGTGGTAAAGGGGTTAAGGGGGGTCGAAGCATGTACGTACCGCACACTGGCAATTCGAATGACGAGAGGGCGAACACTGCAGCGGTCGCGAGAAAAAAACTTTTCGACACTGTGGTGCTAATTAAACCTCGGCGCGATGCGCGTGTCACGAGTCACGAGAGTCGCGCTGCGATTACGTCACTCACGTGATCCCTGCGTCTATAACGTTCGCCCTCAGACTCTGCCCTATTCTAAACCCTTAGTCTCTGTGCACTTTGCCCTTCGGGCTTGACGTCTCCTGACTTTCCTGTACGCAGAGGATCATATAAACACAGCACACATATGTGTACCATATGGATATGTATACGTGTACGAAAGGTTACTATGTGTACAGCCTGATAGACACGTACGTACACTCGTTCCTGGTACCGCCATCAATCTCGATAGGGTAGTTCGATCGTGTGCGCTATATATAGCATAGTTGAATGGGTACAGTTTACGTAGCCGGACAGTGTATCGGCTATAATAACGCCATAGCTCCAAAGGTATACTTGGACTTCACGTTTGCGTTCGCCACGTACATCCACGAGTAGGATGAGCTACGTTAACGCGGAGAACATCGTGGGTTTGACAATTTCCGTGTCCCGTTGTGCACTCGCGACTTGCGAGTGGATACACTCATTTATTTCGCATTTTAGTTGATACGCGAGAACTTCACGTCCACGTTGGTACGATAGTATCTGCGAATTTTTAGTACTCCATTGCTCCGGTAGCGGAAGGGACGAAAAGGAGAAAGCGCTAATTGAGTATTTGCGTTTTACTATCGTGTTCGTGGCAAATGCGTGCATGAATGTTGGGCCTCCTGGTTCTGTGCTCCTCCATTCTTCTTCTGCCTCGAAAAGTACGGCTGTTGTTACTGTTTGCCGGTTGTTCTCAGCTGTCGGTCTCGCGGAACGCGTTTAACACCTTAGCGAGATCTAATCGCATTCGCAGGAACTCTCGCTCCGCTGTTATAGCATTTATTATGGTAGACATGTATTTCTGCAGTGCATACGCTCGACATGAGGAAGGCTGTTGCAGTACAGCGAAGCGTCGATTACTGCAGAGTGTTAAAGTTAATGAAAGCTTTGAATGCACTTTGTCTCTAAAAAAAAACTCATATACCCTGCGCTGTCTGAACTTGCCGACATTAAGAAGCCATCGTGGTAAAGAACTGCAAAAAGTTGAAATAGTTTCTCATGGAATTCTTCAGGTACATTAGAGAATGCCGTAAAATCATGAATTTTCTTGATAGTTCTGCAACTGGTGCAATTTTCTGGAATTCTAAGATTAAAAAGTGAATATCGATTTAGGAAACAAAAAAACAAATAGAAGAAAAGCGAATTCTAGAAGCTATACCCACTCGAGTTGAAATTTAAAATGAAAAGAGACGTTGATTTCATGCCGGTTTATCGAATGTCTTATTTATGACGATTGTAAGAACAGCCTTAAGCTAATGGGACGTCTAGTCTAGCGTAGCTTTATAGTGCAGTGCAGTATGGAAGGTACAAAGAAGGTATCGCGGGAATAGAGTAGAGTCATAGTGGTGACCGCGCGCGCGCGGTGCGGCGCAAAACCTCGCTATCCGTTTGAAGTTGCTGTACCGTGAAGCCCACGTGCGAGTATCGCGTTCGAAGGTATATATACGAAGCTAGGATAGCGGGCCTATATACGGGGCCCGAGGAAGCTGAAGCATGAATATCACGATCGTGCGGCTTTATAATTAATTACTAGTGCCAGAGCGCGCTCAGTGAAGTCGTTCACTCGGTAGACAGGTAGGAACTTAACCCCGTAGCGACATATACGTATGTAGAGGTACTTGCATCGCGCTGGTACAAGGGGAACCCTCTCGCTCGTGCGAACGCGTCTTGTTTATCAATCTGACGAGAACTCTGCGGAGGTAGACAGAGGAGAAGTGTGCTCTACGGAGGCTCGATCTCAGCTATCTATGCCGTCTAGTTTTCATGCGAGTTTCTTGTGGGAATGACGATGGGATCGAGGTGTCTTCTCTCCATACGGATTGAAATGTAATGCAAATGGCTATTTTTTTCTCTCTCTCTCTCTTTCTCTGGAATCTGCTCAGAAGTAGGTATACGTTATCGACACCGACAGATCAATCTTTGGCGAACGTGTGAAAAAAAGTATCTACATAAAAATAATTCTAATCGCTCGTTCGAATAACAATGTTGGGCTCTCGTAGTGCATCTGCCGATGGGAAACCGCTGTCGGCAGGTTGGGGCCGTCTAGGGCCTCAGGCACAGCGTGAAAAGAAGGGATACACTTGTATAGCCTATTCGGGAATAATATAATTTCCTTAAGCGAGCTTATACAAACGTCGGTCTCGACTGGCGACGAGGGGTTATCCATCGGCTCGATCTAAAGATTATGTTCATTGGGAAGAGATATACATACCGAATGAAGAAAGATAGAAGGAGACCCTGAATAAATTACGCGCTCCGTGGTATAACGTGGGCGGGGTAAGGTGACGGCATTAAGATTAGGTCGGACTCGAAGTGCGGTGGGACAAGGGGCGGCGGGGAGATGGGCCGTTCCTCGGAGAGAGACTGCTACCAGCGCTGGCAAGGAACGAGACGGAGGAGGCGGCATGCCAGAAGGAGAGCAGGTGCAAACTTGGCCTGTCAGGAAGTCGCTTACAGCTCGAGGACAAAAGCTTCCCGAGGGACTCGTGTGCGCTCAGAAGCGAGACCTGTACACGGATCTCTCGCTCTTGGAGGATAGTAGGAGTCGCGACGAGATGGAACCAAGAGAATGGCCCTCTCCGTTAGAGCTGCAGAGAGAACGGGCGCGGAGAACGAGGAGAATCAAGCGAGGAGACGAAGAGACTCTGTAGAATAGGAGGAGAGGTGTTGCCGAGAGAGGAACAAAGACACGAGAGTGAATGCGGAGTGAGAGAAGAGGGCGAACGGGAGGAGAGAGCCTAACTGTGAAATAACAGGGTGGCCTTCCGCCACCCTCGCCTTCCTCCGGCCTTCCTGACTGTCTTGCAACCCCCGGGAGCGAAGAGATGCGAGCCTCATACGTCACTTCCTTACCGGCGAAAAGAGGGTGGCCTATGTCTAAGGATGGAGAAGCAGGTTATATTGATTTATTTATACCGAGAAAAGGTGGAGAAGGAGGGTCGGCGGAAGCGTGCACCTCCATCCTTCGAAAGGCGCGATGGGGTTATTGAGAAAGTATACTATACTACTTTGTATCCTGCACTACCACCACCGCTCTGCCCGCGCTACAAGAAACTTGCCTTCCATATTCACCTCCGGTACATTCGATAGATCTATCTGTGCACTTTGCCCCTCCGAAGAGTGACGCTTCGTATTACTTGCCGTCTCGCTTTCTGAGAATCTTCAACTCCTGGTAAAGAGCAACTAGAAAGGAACTGTGCGACAGTTTCCAAGCAAAAATACATTAAATAAAGAATACAAAAGTGAAGAACATCCGCGGCAGGAGAATTCCTAGATGGACGATCAAAGGAATGGCTGCTGTATGAGAATGTCAAATAGGAGACGCGGAAGGTTCACCGAGAGCATCAACAGTGGCGTGCATCGAGTTTCTCTTACTTTACTGCACGCTCGAAGCCATACTCACTATGGACGATGCGAGTAACGTTCTAATTTATAACTGTCACCGGGTGACTCGACGCGCAATCGTCGCAAAAATAAACGGTTCGCTTCTGCGACAAGATGATGATAGCGTCACCCGGTACGTACACTGAGAAGCTGGGGTTTATGTGTCGTGAGCGGGAGAAGACGGGAGCACCCAGTTTTCCTGACATGTACATGACGTGGTCATCGTATATCGGACCAATACTCTCGATGTATGTACATTGGTGTAGTGCAAGTTTGTGCAGTGACACTCCCACGTATTAGAAGTGGAGGACGAGTCGTTGTCACCCAGTCGCTTATTTTCCCTCACTTGTTCATTCTATCTTGTTTCATTTCTTGGTCAGGATTGGTCGGATCACGTGGGAGGGTTGGAAGAGAATAAGACGCGAGGACAAGTGAAACGACTGTCGCAAGCACGCAAACCCGAACACGAGTTAAACCTTCAATTTAGATGAGTGAAGATTGTCGGTGAAAAAAAAAAGAGCAGAAACGGCTCACTTCATTTTTTGAAACTGCGACAGAATCACTTGGGCCCGAGCAGTCGTCGACTCCGCGCCATGAAACGAAATGATGAAACATTGTGCGGTCACTTATATTACACGGTCATTATGTTTGAGGACCCGAAAGATGAGAAATAAATATTTATGGGGTCGTTTTGAAAACACCGTGTATACCACCTACCTCTTTCTTCGTCTCTAATTATACGGTTTCGTTGTGGCTCACGAAATAGTTTTGAGGAAGTGACCGCAGAAAGCAAATGAAAATCGTAGGAGTGTTATTTTATCTGGCGATGTATAGTGTATGCCACACTCCCAAGGGAATGCCAGGAATCCAAAACGACTTTTAAAATTCCCACGGTAAATCAGAGTTACGGGGTTGCGACGGGGTGATGTGTATGATTACACCCTGTCTCCTAACGACTATAAATCTCTTCCGTCCCACCGCGTGCTGTCCTTCGCTGTTTTCCCCTCTCTCTCTCCCGCTCTTCTCTTCAGCTTGTGCGGATCATTCTACAGGTATATCTCCGGAATACTATGCCTACCTTCATTGGACCGCTGTGTCTTCAAGGACTCACAGCGAAGCTGGGAGCCCTTCGCGACGTCACTAACGGCACGATAACCGGTGAGGACTGTGTTGCGCAAAAAAGGAAGATGGAAAAGGAGAAGAAGAAGCAAGCGATAGATCATAGGATTATTCAAACACACTTTGCCAGGGCATTATCCCAATACCGATTCCCCAGAAAGGTCACGACTTACTCACTATCTTTTTTTCACTTCTGCATCCGCACTTGACACAAATCATCCAAGATGAATTCGTAACTCTGGAGATCCTGTAATAGACCCATTCGATATTTCGAAAGAGAAGAAGGTAGAACAAAGACGTGTTTGGTAATGATCTCGTGGAATCTTAATTTCGTTTCGAGGGTCATTGGCCCGGGGGAGTATATTAAACGCATTCCCGAGAGTCCGGTTTACTCATTCTGCCCGAAGAGGCATAGAAGCGCTTCGCTAGGAGACGGTTAGTCTCACGTGCGTTCATCCAGTAAACGTGATCACCACTCGACAAACGTTGAGCCGTTAGCGTAATAAGGGTTATTCCCTACGATCCCTGGCCCAGCTTAAGCCTATCAGGAAGCTTATGCGTAGACAAGGAACCCACATTATTTCCGGAATTGGTATACCTGCCCACACGTGCTCGGTTTATCTAAAAGTCAATGTAGAATTGGCTTGCACATCGATCTGTCATGTTAGAGACATTAAAATGTATCGGTGCACTAGTGCTCATCCAAACTGTGCAGAAATGAAGACGATCAGGTTGGAAGAAACTAAAAATCCAGATATCCGGGGCAATGGGACCCGGCCGGGACTCGGGCACTACTACCAATAGCCATAGCGAGAGCTATATGATCGCACAGCACCAGCCAGCACGGACCAACACCGGCTCGAAGCGCGCGCGGTCGTAATTCATTTTTTACGAGAGCCGAGTTTCGTGCGAGACCCCGGAAAGAGGTTTCACGCCTGATTTATGGAGTAACGATTAAATGCAGCGGAATAGAGAGAGTCCCGGGAATCCTCTCTCGTCCTTTCAGCTTCGACAATGTATAAAGACAAGGGTTTCTCTCTCTCTCTCTCTCTCTAGAACGCGTCCACCTTCTTTGTATATTTTCTATATTATCCCATCAATGATACCCGAAATTCTTAGTTCATCTAGGGACCGGAGTGATATACGACCGGTCGAATATGTACATAAAAGTTTTGATACGTATTACATTGTATTAGAATATTATTTGGGCTCCTTCTGAGAATTCGCCGATGTCTTCGCATTGGTTATTTTTTTACTTTGCTTTTTTTTTTCTTTTTCTCTTGGTATTTGAAAACCCAGACAAATATCGACGGTGTACTAAAACCAAAGAAGTCTAGCTATTGATACACAACCCTGAGGGCAAACAATTTTCCACCTTTCTCGAGAATATAATTTTCACAGCTCGCCGATTTGATGCCGAGCTCCCTATATTTCCTGGAGATAAGACTATACCGCTGGCTCCCTCTATACGGCCATCGCCAGCGTATCGTCTACCTTGCTACACGAAGCTCCTTGCCAGACCACCACCTTCTCGTGTGAAATTACTTCGCTCCGCGGCTTACTCTTATATCCCCCTAGCCACCCTTTTCCTTATACCAGCCGGCAGCGACGGGCGTGTATCCTCATTCGGGTGAGGATCTTCTCCGGAAAATAAAGTAGATACCTTTCCTATTTTCGCATCTGGGAAATTGCAATACTGGTGGTGGTTGCGCTGGGACCATAGGCAGCCAGTGCTTTCGTGCCAGGCGTCCTGAGTCAGCCCTCGGGGATCAGCGCATGATACCCTCAACAATTACGAAAGAGCTAGGTTATATCTGAAGTATAATAAGTAAAAAAAAAAAAAAATGAGTCTTGGAAGATGAAAAATATGATAAAATTTTCGATCAAAGATATAACGCGGTGCGTTCGGACGTGCGGCATTACTCGTCAACCCGTTCTAGATCGGGGAGATCGCGATCAACTCGAACAGGGTAATTCACCTGTCGCGATATTTCATTGGCGTTGCGCTCGCTCGCGTCATCGTGATGTGCATGCGTGGCCATTATAAAAAGCTCGTAGAGTATTTGTGCCCCGCACATACGTATCACTATAGGCGAACAATCGCTGAGACGAGAACAGCGGATTCCTCGACGTAATTCTACATGCTTTTCATGCGTTTATTCAATTACCATAATTGCGTGATTATTCCTGTCGGATGCCCTCCCGTCAGGTACTCCGGGTACTGTGCGTGCTGAAATGTATAGTACCTTCACCACCATCATAATAAAATTGTTGTGCCAATCGTGGAGATTGTACCTGTGATGGACATCTGTGGTATAACGCTAAAAAATGGCGAAATACATTCATGCATAGCACAACGATCAATCAAGGCGCGCTAATAAATACACACGCGATATGCATGACATACACTAAACAATATTAAATTCCAAATATTTGTGGCTGCGAATAATGAAAACAATTAAACAATTGCAGCTCATGAGAATTACGCCAAATAAATTGTTACCTGATTTTCCTTACAAATTCATTTTTGTCGCTCTCGTCCTAGTTAATGCCATATTAGAAATATATTTTAATCGCAATATGCCAGACCCCAAATTTTTCGTCGACCGCCAGGAATCAAAAGATCAGCTTTTAAGCCACGATGTGTTAAAAGACGATAACATTTCGATATTCTGTTAATATGATATGATAATTAACGCTGAAACTAATTGTTTTCCTTCTGGTTATTGTTGCAGGTAAATGGTGTCCACGTAGAGAATGGGCTTCACCTCCTGATGCGCAAAGAGCGGCCAGTGACGCTCGACGCGGCGTTCTTTATTCCTCCGTCTTTCTCGGCAGTCCCGGTAAGTCGAAATATTTTTTTTATTATTTTTTTTTATCGAGCTAATGGTCGAGCGAATAACGGAAATTATCGGTTGCCAGGAAAAAAGCGCGAGAAGGAAATCCATAAAAGCTCTATTGTTTCCTCTGTGCTCAAACTGCGTGTTGTTTGCGAGTGCTTATTGCGTGCAACCATCGAGAACGTACCTGCAGAATCAGAGTATGAACTATACTTGTTGTGTACGCGAGCGTGTGTGTGTGTATTTGTGAGTACGATTCTGATGGTGGAAAGGGTGGACGGCAATACGTGCTAGTGGGAGGAGCAAATCGTTTATAGCATAAACAACTTTTAATCGCGCTCCGGGTATTCGCCGCGTTGAATAAATATTGATATCGGGTGACGCGAAGCCCAATCGAAAACGGGGTTTATACAGCGCACGTGCATACAGTCACGTTCGCACAGACCGAATTTTCGCCGATACAAGTGGAAAGATACTGCGCGTTCAGCGCGTGACTAAATCCACAAAGCTTCGTTTCTGTTCTTAAACCTAAGAATTATTGCACTTCTACACAAAAGACTCAAATGTTCCTTTGGCACTTTCATTCGTTTTTTGGTCCGAGAATATCTGAATTTTCGTCTCAAAGCTCCGGGCCATCTGCCAATATAAGATTGAGGTTGCGAAAAGTGATACTTACGAAAACAAGGTAGAATATCTATTGGGGTTGCAGTTAGTGACGTCTAGTGGTCATAATTATATAAAATATGATCAAAACTTGCAGAAAAATATTTCAAATTGTGCGAGTTGATGGGAAATTTACTGGTTTTTAGAACTAGACTTATGGAGGATGAAAACAGAGTTGCAACCATCTCATTAGCTTTCGTGTTATATTATTTGTTAATTAATTCCACTATTTTTTAATACTATTTTTAAATGAATTTCTTAGCTTGACTTGATTTTACATTTTTATCGATTTCCACTTTCTTCATTATCATTATAGAATAACCTTTCATTTGTGATTCAATATTTCTTCGAACAAATTATGTGTATGTTGTAAAATTATTGTTAAACGCATTGACCAAAGAAACGAGGTAAACTCGAAAATAACCGGATCATATATGAGAAGTCGGAATGAAAAGCAGTGCAAAAGTGGATTTCACGATTGAAGAAATATAATAAATGACAGTAGAAGTGAGTACGGACGGCGAAAATACTAGAGCGGACATAGTGAAGAGAGGATCAGCACAGAGCGCGTGAGCCGGGAAGGGCCAGCCTCCTTCCGCCCTCCTGTTCTTCCTTTTTTACTGGTTTTTAGATCTAGATTTATGGAGGATGAAAACAGAGTTGCAACCATCTCATAAGCTTTCGTCTTATATTATTT
Organism: Clistopyga incitator; assembly: GCA_947507545.1. Classification (NCBI taxonomy): domain Eukaryota; kingdom Metazoa; phylum Arthropoda; class Insecta; order Hymenoptera; family Ichneumonidae; genus Clistopyga; species Clistopyga incitator. Next base: position 6,814,016 of record OX382175.1, read on the forward strand.
GTTAATTAATTCCACTATTTTTTAATACTATTTTTAAATGAATTTCTTAGCTTGACTTGATTTGACATTTTTATCGATTTTCACTTTCCTCATTACCATCATAGAATAACCTTTCATTTGTGATTCAATATTTCTTCGAACAAATTATGTGTATGTTGTAAAATTATTGTTAAACGCATTGACCAAAGAAACGAGGTAAACTCGAAAATAACCGGATCATATATGAGAAGTCGGAATGAAAAGCAGTGCAAAAGTGGATTTGACGATTGAAGAAATATAATAAATGACAGTAGAAGTGAGTACGGACGGCGAAAATACTAGAGCGGACATAGTAAAGAGAGGATCAGCACAGAGCGCGTGAGCCGGGAAGGGCCAGCCTCCTTCCGCGCTCCTCTTCTTCCTTTTTCTTATTCCTCTTCTTCGTTTTTTGCTATTCCTCGCGTCTCTCCGCTTTACGTTGCACTCCCGGTGCTCATCTCTCCATCTCTTTTGGTCCGCGCGCGCTGTTCGCGCGGCTACGCGATCCAAGGTGAAGAGAGAGGGTAATGGCAAGGTGTATGTGAGTGCCGAGAGTGAGGTTAGCGCGCAAGCCGAGAGCATGGTCACCATGGCAACGTGGCGAGGCGGGAATGCGACGGTAACCATGGCAGCGATCACGGGTTTCTCTCGAGCTGCACAGCCAACCTGTCCGTCCGTTCTCGCTCGGCCCCCGAGCGAGCTCGTCCTATGTGTCTGCGCTTCGTGGATCTTTCTTCCGCCCACGGATCCGTTCATGGACGCGAGGCACACTCGTTGCAGCTCCAAAGTCGCATTTTTCTATTCCCATCAATATTCAGAACTTGGCTTCATTTTTCCAAATCGATATCAATCGGATCGATTATCAATTCATCCTGAAAACCAAGCGGATAATTTTCTATTTTTCACATTGTAGTCAGTTTTTACACACTCGACAACATGTTGAATTTACAGGCTTTCGATGCCTAAAAATAATTTGTGAGTGTGTAAAAAGTGACTAAAATGTATAGAATAGCGAACGACACACTTTGCATGTTTTTACAGTATCAATAAAAATGACGAAAAATGTGGAGATACTCATATAGAAATATACATAATGGTATTCATGCGGCCTCGCGTTTGTACGAGTACTCAATGAATAGTCACTGTGTTCCTTCATTTTTGTAAATCGATTTAAATCAAATCAATGATCAATTTGTGACAACAACTGACAGCCCAAATTACGAAAAATACGGGGCATCTCGTACCCATCAATCTGGCATCACTCGACGTCCATTACATCAGTTAGTGGCTCTCCATTTGTCGTTTATGCTTCTTTTACAGGATTTTAAGTACGATCCAATACACAGCGATGAATCGACTGTATCCTCACTGCAATCAATCATCGTTTCTTATTCGACTCACACTGATTCATCCTAACGAGCTCGTATCGCGTATCACAAGCCCCGGCTTTTTCGATTAATCCGTATAATCCGTGATTTGCTCTGACATTTCTGTCGTCTTAGCGCCGCTCATCAACTTCCTATTCATTTTAATAGCTGCATACGGTTTAGTGAAAATCTGAGGTATATTTTCCGTGGTATTCCGGGAATTTTCAGCTAACAAGATTTATCGGTGCAATCGAATTGTATTATGTAAATATTAGTGAATGAAACGAGATTTATCGGTTGCTGTAATTGAAATAACTCGGTTTTTACTGTAAAAGCTTCAGGCTAATGAGCGTCATGGCCGCCATTAAATCATAGGTACCGTGAATGGACTTGTTATAGTGATAGATATCAATGAATCAACACGAACACGTTTATCGAGTAACTACTTATCGATATTGAAAATCGCACAGTCCTTGCAGACGAACGATCGAGCATTCGACGGAACTTCTCTAAATCGAGTGCGAGGTCGGATGTAATTCCGGGTGTGGTTTACACACGAGTGGGAAGCCAACAGAAACGAATTAGAACGAGGCCACAAACAAATTCGTTGAAATTTCGGTGGAAAAGCAGGAGGAAAGCGATCTCGTTACGTTACGCAACTCCTGACAACTCTCGACTGTGTGGATGCTGCTGCTGCTGCTGCCCTCGAACGAGTTAGAAACCTCGACGTATAGCTGCTCTTTTCCTTCTCAATTCGGGTTAGTAAAGTGGAGAGGAAAATTCGCAGGGAGTGACGAAGACAGTATCAGTGTAAAAGAAGGAAGGCCGAGAGAGTGGGAGTGCGAGTGAAATTCTCCGGGTTCGGTTTTTCGTGGGTTGCACGTCATGCCGTCCCGTACACCCAAACCCTCTCGCCTACTTCGCTGCCGCTGGTGCTCCTATCTCTTTTCGACTGTACGTCCAGCAAGCGAAATTGTGTCTGCGGTATACATTCGCTTTCTCATTCTCTCGCCGTTGCCCAGAGTGCCGAGTACGTGTAGCGTAATGTAAGGGTTGCGAGAGCCCGGGCGTCGGGCAAACGCCACAGAGTAGTAGGTATATATAGAGTTACCATAGGGGTGAGAGAGCCGGAGTTTAAAACCCCTCGGGGCTTGAGGTCCGGGCCCCGGTTAGATTTATCGGATGTTTTGGTTGGCGGCCATTGTGAGCTGTTCGCTTGCTTGCGTTCGGTTTTCTCTTCTTTCTCTATTGGCTTCTCTCGCTCATCTCTCACACGTCCTTTCGTACAGCCATCGGCGTTACGATAACATAGCCAAATACGCTTTCTCAAAAATTCCATTTTTTTTTATTAAACTCTCGATAAATAATACGAGAAGATAAATTAACATATTTTGATAGAATAGTCGATGGCGGACTCGCAGTAACGCAAGAAAGATTGCGACAATAAAAATACCTTCTTTGGATTGATTATCATTTTTATCTAGGACTTAGTATAAGATTTAACCCGATACAATTCCACGTCACGGGCTTCTTCCTGAATTCCATCCTGGTCTCAATCCAGGACTAGTTTTTCTTTTTTTTTACAGTCTTTCATAGTCAACAATATCGCCTTTTTGCATAAAAATCGTATTTCTTGCAAGTCTCTCGATGAATAATATAAAAACCTACTATTGTCGTCATATTTTGATAGAATTCGAGTTCCGCGATAACATAGCCAAATCCCCTTTCTCAAAAATTCCATTTTTTTATTTTTATTAAACTCTCGATAAATAATATGAGAAGATAAATTAACATATTTTGATAGAATAGTCGATGGCGGACTCGCGGTAACGAAAGAAACATTGCGACAACAAAAATACCTTCTTTGGATTGATTTTCATTTTTATCCAGACTTGAGTATAAGATTTAACCCGATACAATTCCACATCACGGGCTTCTCCCTGAATTCCATCCTGGTCTCAATCCAGGACTAGTTTTTCTTTTTTTTTTACAGTCTTTCATAGTCAACAATATCGCCCTTTTGCATAAAAATAGTATTTCTTGCAAGTCTCTCGATGAATAATATAAAAAAACTACTATTGTCGTCATATTTTGATAGAATGGTCAAGGCTGACTCGCGGTGGGTCCGATAATTCGATGAGAACGAACGTAGCCAAGTGCGCGCCGCGAGAAAGGGAATTTCTTCTTTTGGTACAGCACACAGCGTGGCTGCTTACGGCACGACGTGTTCTTCGATTAGCAGGCAACCGACCCGACCGTGACCTCCACTTTCCTCTCACCTCTCAGCGCTCCGCGGGGTTCGCGACTTCTCGCGCGCGGTCCTCTACCAATGAGTCTCTCTCGCTTGGCCGTAGCTATAGGAATTCTCTCGTCTTAGCTCGTACTCCCTCGCTCGGTGTATCTCGCTCTTTCCCTCTACCTCCCCGGTCGTCCTCCATCTCGCGGCACTGATTGGACGATCCATCACCGGGAGGTTCTCTCCTCGCTCCTTCCATCTTCCTCTCCACCTGCTTTATCTCACTCGGTGCCTCGGCATTTCGAAGCTCCGCTCTTCCACGTCGTCGTCCGCCGCTGTGCCTATGGTGTTATACAAGGGAGTATTCTATACGTATACCTTCACCCGAAGAGTTTGACACACGCACAAGCCATCAACGCGGTTTTACCGACGCACGAAAAAGCTTTGCTTCGTGCCGTCGTCGCAATATTCCCGATACAGTCACCATATTTCATTCCGTATCATTGACGAAAAAAAAGAAAAAAAAGCAGTATTTAGTTCGGAGTAACTAAATTCAGGTGGTGTATATAAAGTAAATTAAATTGCGGTACCACATTTCATTGCATTTGTTCATACTCATTTCATAATAATTGTATTTAAGTACAATATGTTTGAGGTATTGGCGAAAGATGAATATACAAATGGAACGTTGGCTTTTGGCAAATAATTTTTGTAATTGCTCGAACTAAAAGAAGGCTGTGAGATAACGTTCCTTTGCATGAAAAATGGTCTCCTAAGAATTAACCCACTTTTCGTTCGCGGAGAAAATTAAATTTACATTGGCTATAATACCGTATTAATTAACGCTCCTTATTTTATCTTAATGAGTACTGTATGAAAAGAAACTCGGTCACCGCTGCTGACGACCGATAAACCGCTCGAGATACGAGCACATTGTACGAGAGAAATGTATGTACGGTATATAGCTAGCGGTATATCTTTAATACGCTGGTTTCAGGAAGAAATAACGTGCACGATGGCAATACAGCTAGGCAAGAGTCCGCAGGTATTCATTAGTTCCTTATTCAAAGGGAACGCGGAATAGTTCCGGAGTTGCGCTTGTGCGCGGCAGTGTCGCTGTGCTCCAGGGTGGTACAAAGCACAAAGCTCTGTCGCGGAACAATGAAAGCCGCAGATTTCATGAAGCCACCATGAGCTCGAGTGAGATAGAGTTGAAGTAAAGAGAGTAGAGGGCCCCGAGATATGGGCACAATGGTTTAGCCAATGTACGCGGCGCACGATGGCTTTCTCTCCCCCTTTGCACCCCTTTCACTCTCGCAGCTTCTCTCTCCTCCGCGTCCTTCACGTTCTCCGCCTCCTTCGCTCTCTCTCTCCCCGTCCTTCTCTCAGTGTAATATTCATATGTGTTGAATATATTAATGCCCGGAGAGATATGTAAAGCGTGGGTGACTGTGCGGAGGCACACAACGCGCTGGTTGCGAGCGCTGCCCCGGTCTGCAATATTAGTGAAATGTGTCTCCGAGGCGAAGCATGTGCGGCTCTGATATTAAACAGCACCCGTCGTTGCATCTGCGCACCCCGCTTTTCTCTACACAGTTCCTCCGTGTCTCTATTCTCGTCTCTCATTCAACCCGTTCGCTTCCACTCTCTTTCCCTCTCTCATCGCTGTATAGAAATAGAGATTGAGAGAATTCTCACTGCCTCGAATTTCCGCGTTGCTTCCTTCCTTCCCTTGGCCACGCTCTCGTCCCTCCCACTGTCACCTCTTTCGCTATCCGGCAACTCGCAAAATAATGTTCTCGACTATCCCTACCTGGGAGAGCACGATGGAGTGTATTGCTTGTACATAGTCGCCGAGAATGTTGCATCGTTATAGCGACCTACGAACCGGGCATCATATCGCCCTTTTGCTGAAAAAAAAAAAAAAAAGGTTCCGAGGGGGTGGGGGGTAGGTTATCAAACGGTCGGGTCTAACGATATTTTTCGAAATATGAAATTCACGCTGGAGTAGTTCGTCATGGGGTCTCGAGGCCGTCGGGGCTGCAGAACAGCTGCGTGTAATGGCCACCGTGCCCTCGTCCCAACCCCTTTTCCTCTCTATTTCGCGGTGCTCGCGTTTATATACACGCGCCTCTCCTCTTCTAGCTCCCCGTCTGCCAGCACCCCCGATAACTCTCGTTGTCGGATGCGATAACCTATCCCGAGATTGGGGTTGAATTTCCACTGCTTTCCTTTTTTTTTTTTTTTTTTTTTTTTCGTTTTTTTTACTCTCTACAACCAAAAGCTTTTTTCAAGAGTTAATCGAATACAGCTTTTATCAGTACTATATTTCTATCTCGTAAATTTAATAAAAATCTACGTTTAAATTTTTTTTTCGATAATACCTTTTATATTCAGTGACATTTTATTTAATGGCAATAACAATAATTTTGTATTTTCTGGAATGTAAAGAAAACTGCATCAATGGGTTGACTAATCAAAGGTAATTTTCGATGAAACGTATCGCATTACCAGCATTCATTTGAAAAATGCTATTCTATTCTATGCACTGAATTTTTTTTTCGAAATTACATATTACATTGACAATCACCAAAATTAAAATAAAAAAAAAATAAAAATATTAACAATAATGATACAATTTTCTGGAATGTAATGGGAGACCCAATCGATCGCACATTCTCATTAAGATCCAGTAGAATTTTCGTATCTAAACAGCGATCATACACCGATCACGATGATCTTGTACCTCTACCGTGTGCATTCAAGTTTCACGCATACAAGTGATTTACAGGGGCTCGTGAGTCGTCGGTGTGTTTATGTAAGTGCTGTTAGTGAGACTCGGCGTCGCGACCCCCGGCACACATTTAATCGCGGCGTCCACAGACCAGCAGCAACAGCATCGAGAGGATCGCCTCGTCTCGGTGTACGGCTCCTGAGTCGTGCTGTGCCACCAGCCCAATATGTTAAAAACAGAAAGAGAGGGAGAGGGCTTAGATACATCCCGAACAAAACGAAACGATGGAATAATTAAAATGCGGTATTTACGGAGGGGCCATCGGACTCGCCATCTCCCGCTGCGCTGAGCGTTACCAACGATACGCCATGTAACATATGCACATTCACTATACGTATATATTTTCCCACAACCCAATATATACATATACCATCGTCACCCATAAGCAAAGGTAAATGAAGGAACATGGAGCATCAAAAAAAAAAAAATCGTAAATCAAAAACGCTGGTAACAATGAGGGACAGATCAGGATAAGGAGGAATGGGAAAAAAAAAGGTTCTGAGGTTACCAAGAGGAATTTCATACTGGACACATTTTTTTTTATACGCAGGCTTCATCTCATACGTTCTCTTATTGACTGAAGCTATTGACGATACATTACCACAGTCGACATCCCATATATAATTATACCATTCTAACCCATAAGCAAACGTAAATGAAGGAACGTGGATCATCAGACAACAGAGAAAAAAAAAACCCGAAAATCAAGAACCCTGGTAAAAAAATGAGGAACAAAAGAGGACAAAAGCCTATGAGGTTAGCGAGAGCGTTGGGACAGAGTAAAATGAAGTCAGATTAAAGAAATAGGAGGAAGGTAGTTTCTCGATTTACTGTGCGGGGTAGAAGCCTAACACGGTTCAGTAGGTGGCGTCGACCACCCCTACCCTGTTCAAGGGGGACCCATGGTTGAGCAAACCGTCCTACACGGCCGTACGCGGAGAATTTCCAACGTACGGTGGCGGCGGCGGCGCGTCGTGCGGAGCAGCGCACGCGGGCCAACAGCAGTAGCGGCCCCAGACCCTGCAGCTGTCAAACGCAGACCGAATCTTCTTCTGCTCGTGACAGCCTGGAAATGAAGAGAGTGCCCCACGTAGCGTATCCTACCGGCTCGCGCTCTCCTCCACTTCCCTCGCTTTCTCCCTTTCTCCGTTAGAGACCGACAGAGAAAGCGGATCCGTACGTAGGATCGTGCGCGACCTACGCGAGAGACTGTATGCGAGCCCTACGATATGGGAACAACATGTCGGTGAGTAGTTGCTATTGCTACTGTATCTGTTACGGTGTACTTTTGCTTGGGTGAATCGTACACGCGAACTTTCTCCACTGAGCCATCGTTATTTTTGTTTAAAACATTTTTTTTTTTTTCATTAGATTAAAAGTTTGACTGGTACCGTGCATGAAAAAGTATATCTATGGATCGTTCACAGGATGAAGTACGAAATGAATATGTACCGCTGTCATGCGTCCGGAACTAAAGGATTTAAAGGGAAATCTCTACACACAAAATAATCTTAATTTCGCTGAGGCGTTAGTCTTTTTATTATTCGGAGATTTAATTGTTATTAATTTTACTCGTGAGGGAAATAAGGGCTTTTCATTTTATCGAATTTGCAAAAATTATTATGCTTCGTTAATATTAATTTTTCTGCTTAATTAATGTACCGAATTAATCCAGCAGCTACAATAGACAAATTTTGATGTCAAACTTGAAAAGTAAGGAATTAAATTTAAGCTGGGCTCCAATTTAGTGTAGTCGCATACGTTAAAAAATTTACAATACACAGTCGCTGCCTATAATATACCATACCATATATAATACACCATATTATCGTCTGTCTCTATAGTCATCAGCACTACAACGACAATGATATAAAAATGAAAATAATTTGCGTGAGAAAAGCTGCAGCCTACGATCACCCTTGCCATTTAATCTGATCGTCACGTTGTTCCAAGTAATTATGATTCAGATCCCATAATGTCGTTCACATTTAGACGACACGTAAGATCCACTTCTCGTAAGAATATCAGAGTGCGAGTGGATGAAAGAGGCCAGAGGTACTGGTTTACGTGGCCCTACTCGCCACGTGCACACGGAGCTGCCCTTTAAGCTCCCCACGCTCAGCGATTACGTGGCGTTTTCTCGCGAACGCGATCATTAGCACAATTATTATTGTGTCGGTGCGCGAACGTTCTTCGGGGTTCTACGACTACAATGAGCACGAGCGAGCTCGTTGGCCCCCAGGACTTAGGGACAATGGCTATGTATATATATATATATATATATGTATGTATGTGTGCGCATAGGCCAAAGAGTGTTCGGGCTAAAGGTGCCGGACGCCTGAGCATGGGATCCTGAAAGAGTTATAGGTACTTCGTAGTTCAGTGGAGTCATTGCTGATGCGGTGCGGGAAGGAGGTGAAGGAGAACGGGAGGTGACTGTACAATAGTAACGTACGAAAGAATTCTAATAATAAAAAAAGAAAGATCTTACTATAGTGGCTGAAAGTGTAATTATTTCAGCAATACATCAGACCTTATTTCATTTTCCAATCACGTCAACGATATTTACAATTATTTCAATGACGCTGCAAAAAAACGCCACGTGACAAAAACTGCACGAAATAAATAAATGTTGGAAGTCATATTTCAATTGTTTATTGTCCCATACCAGGTGCCTAATAGCTCCTTTCCCTTTTCTACTGTTACAGTGAACCAACGTAGTATCTATCCAATTTCGCACGTGAAACGCATACCGGAGAACCCTGCACGCGTTATTTAGCGTTACATAAGTCGAGTGAGGCGTGCATAAGTGTGTATATGGGCGAGTAAAAGATATCTCGAAGTGAGAATAATAGTGGTATATTCAGAAAGTCGTTGCTCGCGGCTTATCGGTGTACTACGTCTCTCTTTCGGCACGCCAATCCCTTTCACTCTCACCCCGTTCTCCTATCCGCTGTAACTCGGCATCGCGCGGTGTGTTGTATTATCATTCGCCGCATATGATTTAACCGCGCTTTACTTTGGTGTCCTGTTCTCTTTCCTGCTCTCGTATTCTGACCGGAGGGCTAAAACCGTGGTAACCTTTCGGAGTGGAAGTACGCGAGTGGTACATCACGACCGCGTCGAATCGTAACCGCGACTTGTTCGACGTTTCGAGCCGAACCCGCCGCAATATGTCACGCACTAGCGTTGCCTCGCTTCACCGTAACGTTTTTATTCAACTTACGCCTTTTCTTGCCCTCCACTGGCTATGCGTCCGCACACCGTCCACAATGAGATATGTCTATTAGCCGGTACCGGAGCCTCGCGAGTTCCAATCCGTGCACATGCACACAAAAGCGCTATATTATTTTATGTGTTTACATCGGAGGTACAAGAAGGCCGTTCTCTCTATCCCGGAGAGGCTCACAGGCATCGTATCCCCATGCACGATATTACGAAGCATTCGTCGTGTTATTACGGTGTTACATTCCGTCGAACACGGCGACGTCTCTCACAGCCCACGTGTGCTGTGTGTTTCTGTTTCGCGCGCGTTCACCGCTACAATGCAATAATATACCTCTCTCGTTTAACGTTCTCGTCTCGGGCTCGTCGTTTCTACTCGTTGTCGTCTGTCTATCCGGCTCTTATTCCGTTTTCTCATTTTCTCCTCTTGTTCGTTCCGCAACGACTACGACGACGACGCCCCGACGCTTGTACTGGATTTGCGAGATGCGTGTCTCCGTATTCTCTCAGTCAACAGCGTATTACAAGGTACACATTTGAAACACTCTGAGGGCGAGTGACTTTAGCGCGGGCAAAGACGAAGTGCATAGCGAGAAAAAGAAAGCGAAAATAAAGGAGTATATCAAATGCAGTCGATTTTCAGAGTGGAATAAAAAGGAAAAGAAGTAAGTTATCGCTTTTTGCTCTCACATTAGCTCCGCTCGTCCTTTCGTGCTACTCTTCCCCGCTCCGGGTGCACTCCTGTAATTGAGACGTCCAGGATGGCGCAGCACAGCCAGAGAGAAGTCGAAGTCGGTCGAGAGAGATGGAGAGAGAAAGAGAGAGACGGCACAAATTATTATGCCAGGGCCCCGGGGTCCCCTTATCTCTCGGGCGGCTTGTTTCTCACCCCGCCTATTAGTTCCTCTGTGTCTCCCGGAGAATCTATACCTCCTTCTCCTCCCACTTTCATCTCTCGCTCTCTCTCTCTGCTCTCGTATGTCTCACTTCGACCCGGTTGCACCCTTCGTTCGGCACGACCTGAGAGAGCGAGAGAAAGAGCCGTTGCAACGGCACCAACGAAACTGCATCGGCATCTCTTCAGCAGCAACTTCACCGCATCACCGGGCGAGGAGAGAGCACGATATCCACCCACCGGTGTGCGGAGAGAACGACGCGATGCCGCGCGCGGCACTCCACAGTACCACACCGTCCTGCAGCAGCACCTCTCGTGAAATACTGCGACTCGATTTCAACACCTCGGGGCTCGTTAATTAGCGCTCGGCCAGAGCTCGCTCCGCGCAACGGCCACTCCACTTTTATTCGTCTCACTCTGCTCGTCTACTCGCACGCCCCGCGATCCAGGTTTAATTACACGGGAGGTGAGATTGTCCACGCGTACCTATAAGCCTCGCTATGCACATGCGAGACCGGCATCAGCGGCACTGTCCGGCAGCACGTAGCACGTATAGCTGCCGCTTCGTTTTTTTTCTCTCTCTCTCTCCCCTTTCATCCGATACTTGATTGCTGATTCATTCGTTACATAACAGTCGATGCCTTAATCTTTTTATTGCATTATTCAAATTTTTCAGTTATTAAGTATTGATTAGTTCTGTACAGAGTTGCAAAAAAGCCATTACTTGCGAACTCACTATACGTGTTTATTCATGACACACGCAATTTAATGTTAATTGATTTCTAAAAATATCCTTCGTTGAAGTGAAGGAAAAATAATGAAATATTATCGCAAAAGTGCGATTGCTATTGTCAGGAGCCAAAATAATGGAAAACGATTTTATTTCGGTACTCATTATACTTGTGACATTATTTTATATACCCACAACGAAATTTTGTTTTCCTCTTTGATGGAGGGTTTATATGTTTTTTCAATTCTCGCAGAATTTCGTGATCGAACATCAAATTATCTGTGGTACGAATAAAATCACGTCAGAAATTAATGAGACCGTTTTATACCGTAATAACGCTCGCGCGCTAATTGCGGCCGATTGAACGCTGCATGCTTTAAACTTTTTTCTACATTATTCAAATTCTTCAATAATTAAATATTGATTTATTCTGTACAGCGTTGCAATAAAGTCATGACTTGCGAATTCTCTCTATGTGGTCATGCATACCATAAATTACTAATTATTGATTAGATTCTTAATAGACTTTATGCTGCTATGGAGGAAATTCGTGAAACTTCTACCGGAAACGAAAAAAAAAAAAAAAAAAAAAAAAAAACCACAAAAGCTAAATAAAAGTTATACGGAAGCCAATAGAAGAGCAGTAGTAAATATTTTTCTCGTCCATTACATTTATAGCATTTTTGAATGGATCTATAAAAATGATTTTTCCCCTTTTTTATGTCCTATACTTTTTGTTTTAAACATCGAGCGAAAATTCCCAAATAAATACACATACGCAAATTAATGGAACCGTTCCATATGGTAATACCGCTCACGAACTAATTGCCGACGATTGAAAAGGACGCTGTGTATAGTAAAGAAGAAAAAAAAAAAAAAAAGAGTCGTGCGCGTGGCGATCAGATGAGAGAGCGCGTACCGAGGGGTGGATGCACAGCGATTTCGAGAGGGTGCGTGGTGAATTCTCCAGGGTGGTTGAGAAGTCGAAGGCATACATGCACGCAATAGTGAGCGCATACACACGAAGCGCACTCGAGAAGCGAGAAGGGCGTCGACGAGAGCGCACTCGACTCGAGCACCCACAACAGATTGCCGGGACGAGAGAAACAATGCAGTATGTTCGGTGCTGTGCGGATTCCGCGTAGGGAGTCTGTGTGCCCGCCCGCACGCACGCACGCACGCATCCAGGCATTTATACGCACAGCAGAAATACGAGAGCGTTCAGAGTTGCCGCAGGCGCCACTCGTCGACGGATAAGCCCCCGAAGCCTCTCGAGGGAAAGAAGGGCAAAAGAAAAGAGTGATAGGGGGCGTAGAGTTCGACTCTGTTTCCAAACACACGCACTCTTAATGCGTGTGTCTCGCCACAATTGAGAGCCCGACTTCAGCTCCGCGACCGCAAAAGTTAACGCATTCGCTTGCGATCGATAAAAATGGGAAAATATAAATTAAGTAACGAAAAAAAAAGAGAGAGACTCATCGACACTGTGGAGAATTATTCAGCGAACGTCGCGATGCGCGTTAAAATCGATCTACGCACGACGGACGGCGGCGAAATTTTCGAAATTGCCGCAACGATCGAGACCCGCGGGGCACCACTTACGTGCGTCGATCACACACGCATGCGTGAATAGCACACTCACCGCGGGGATCCAAGTCGATCGAGTCGATCCCCGCACGTATAATATGTTAAATATCTTGGATATTATTTATTTATTAAAAAGCCTGTGGTGGTACATCCATGACACGTACGTGCAAGACGAAAAGGGTTTCGGATGTGGAGAGAGCGTTGCATCGAGGCAAAATAATAAGGTCGGGAAAGAAACTCGGTGTGCGTTATAAAAGTGGATGGAGGGAGAGTGAAAAATCTTTGGGTAATCAATTTATCACCACAGGTGCTCGAAACGCACCGACTTATAACCGTAGACACGTTATCGTGACTATATTAATAATACGTGATTCCAAACCACCAAGGAAATATAAACGTAAAACGAAAATTATAGCGAATAAAGATTTTAACATCTTTCGTCGATTGCTGCCAAAGCAAGCGTATATCTGAGACGTTTGTAATTAATGCGTCGATAATTGGAAGGAACGTGCTAATTGCGCCGAGTCTCGCGAGTCATTAATTTTTCCAACGACGAGCGGAAGGCACGAGACACTATAATACTTTCGCGCAGATCTCTCTTGTACGTGTGTACCGGGTGCATGTAACGTATAGCTCGAGCACGCGGCTATATAGCTGTGCGTCGGCTCGTCGTATCTCCCCAAGTACGCCGTAAAACGGCCACTAATGCGGCACAATCTAAACGCGTTGATTTACGAGGGCATCTCTCGACGCGCCGCGTCTCGTCCGGCGCGTTTAACACTGCAGAGTCTCGGCAGAACTGGAGCAGATCAGGGCCCTTCTGACACGAGCTATACAGGCTCGTCGCCCTCAAACGTCGGGGTGGCCCGTCCTTTGAACTTTCTCCGCTCGTATCGAGAAAGCTGTTTGTAACGTGTATTCCGAAACCGCAGCCTTCAACGATCGTCAATTATCAAATTACCGTCGTATTTCTGACACTTTAACTTTTCAATCGTGACTCGATGATGTCTAAAAGCGCAGTAAACCATAACCCTAGATTATTCAAGAAGCCCGACGATGGAGAAAAAATATTGTACATTTTTTTGTTCCGGTTCATCGTTCGTCTTGGTCTCGTCCAACGTTAAGAAAGGATGAAAGAAGAAGCGAAGACGAAGAAGAATGTTGAATTCGAGTTTTCACTGTCGTCGTCGTGGTAGTCGTTGTCGTCGCACTCGGCACCAGCAGCTGCCACTGTTTTGTCTGCGAGCGAGCAAGCTCGACGTCGCTTTCGAACGTACGCGCTATTCCGAATACCGCGGGAGAAAACGAGGACGAGTCAAGCGGCATCGCCGCTATTTCCGTTGTGTTAAAAATGCATCCATCGAGTCACGTCAACGCACCTATTCGCCGGGCTGAGCTTCGTCGACCCGTCGTCGCCTTCGTATTCATCGTCATCACGTGAAGTACAACGTCTCGCCCATCGATCGTCGCCCTGACTGCGTTCACAGTCGCTTAGACAACCGCATCTCTATCTATTCGCACGTCCCCAGTGAAAAATATTTAATGAATAACAAGCAAAACTCGGCGAACCGGAAGGCAACGTAACTGATAAGTACTTATTAGTCATCCACAACGGTTTTGACTCGACCGTGAATATCACCATCGCGATGATCCTGCGATGCTTCGATAGCTCCACTGATTCTCCTCCTACGCCTCAACAGAGCTGGCTTACGCTCTTCCTCTTTCGCGTTGGATGAAGAAAAAACAAAACGCCGTCAAGATTTTTTCAGAATGACTTCTTTTTTTACCTCCAACCACAGGTTTTGCAGGCGGCAGCTTAGCGCGAGCAGGCGGTTGCTTGGACGATTTGACTGCGTCGGAGAGTCAGGGTCGAAACCAAGGGAGTGGAGGAGGATCGAAAGAAAAGAAGAAGAGAACGAAGTCATGGCGAAGATATGAGAAAGCCGACGATCAAATCGAGATGCGAACGAAGAAGAGGAAGAAGAAGAAGAAGAAGAAGACGGGGAAGAGCTGCACTATACAACATATATATATATATATAGTGAGCGGTGCTACGAGCGACGGAGAAGATGTAGCCTGGGGTCAGCAGAGAGCCGCGCGGCACATAAGATGGAGTCTGGTTTGATGGAATGCTGTTGCTCCTGCTGCCTCCGCGTCCCAGCTGACCCTCTCCCTCCTCTTTTTCGCCCTTCCACCCGCCGACGTCTCTCATACCTCACGTATATAGTCTTCCAGCATCGAGACTCGCGCGCATCAAGACGACTCGCATTTCTCGTCCGCGGCACAACACTCCGCCTCCGAGAAGAACGCAAGCGCGTGTATTACGCGCCCGTTGAGGGGGCGGGGGGAAATTGAGAGTAGAGGCCAAGCGATGAGGAGATGGCGCACGAAGCTATAGGATTGCCTCGCGAATACTCAACTCTTCCAATATTGTTCACTGACTTTGGTAATTGGCCCGACGAAGCTTATCGTTTTATGATAATATCTCGTGCGGAACTCTACCAAAACGGTCAGTTTTGGCGCGCCGAGTCAACACCGTTTGCGGCATATCTTCTGAGTATAGGTGTGTTACATTGCTGGTGAGGTCGTTGCCGCAATTGAACCGCTCTGTACGAAACCATATTTGGTCATCGAATATGGCGCTGCGCTGTACATAACTTGGTATCTAAGTATGTTAGCTCGTATATTAGAACCGGTGCACTGTTCGCTTCCAGGATCTACATACTTCAACTCACGGAGATTGGAGATAACGATCATGTTATGCCGATCGAGAAAGTAGATACAAAAGTACGTACCGCATAGTCGTTATTATGATATTGTCAATAATAATCTCGGTCTTCGTCCCGTCTGGCAAAATTCGTAAGACACGTTTATCGTTTGCACGCCGCTAGACGGAGACGGTATTTGCGTATTCGCGAGAGGCATTGTTTCGGACCTTTGTCCAGCACGGAAACGATAAAACAAAAAAGGAAACTTCGTGTACGCCGAGAGATAGAAGATCAAAAGGCAGATAAGCCTTCATGGTGGATGATGCATCATTGTTGATGTCCTCGGAGCTTCGACGGTATGTGAAGGTAACAAGAGTAAAGGATACTTGAGGGTCTTTGACTTCGTATAAAAAATAAAAAAAAATGTATCTTTTCGAAAAAAAGAATGAAAAAAAAAAAAAAAAACCTCTCGTTTTCGAGGAAACGATATTTTTTGTGCCACCTCATGGGTAGGCGAAACTGCGAGAGAGGAAGATCTCGGTCACGCCATCTTAGCGCACCCTTTGCCCTGAGGGATGTAAGTCAGCGGAGCACTTAAGGCAGGGTGGAGTCGTGGCCGCCAGACCGCCGCCGATCTTTCGCTTCTTTCACATTCTTTCGTTCACTTGCCTGCTTACTCGTGAAGGTCTTTCTCCACTGGCACTAAATAACCCGCGGGGAATACGAAAGTTAAAAGCACCCGGACGGAGACGATTTTTACGTCTAGTACAACGTCACCTTGATTTGTTTTTGGTAATTGTACGAAAACTCTTCTTACTAAATTGATTGGCGAGTTTTGAAGTATTTTTTGCCACCTCGAAAGAAAGAATCGAGTTTTAACTTTCGTGACTTTCTTCGGAGACTAATATAAGGTGCTGAAGAGGATGCGGCCCTCTTCAGGCATCTTCTTTTCGGCTTCCTATCTCTCACGTGTCCCTTTTTTTTCTCTTCGTGTTTTTGCTCATCTCAGTGCAGTTACCTCGAATAATATATGTATATCGGCCGGCACGCCACGGCGACGATGTAACCTACCTCCTCCTACACACTCTCCCCTGCAGAAGCAGCAGAAGCAACGTGTTCAAAGGTTGTAGCTTACAAACCCACGCAACGAAGCAGGAGACCTCTTCTTACATCGTTTAACGCAATATTCGCCTGTCCCTTCTTTCTTCCTTCTTCCCCGGTTTTCTGGTCCTTGGCTCGTTGACTTTGTGCTGAGCTGAAGATCGTAAGAAAAGTGAGCAACGACGTCGCGACGCCTGATCCAGCAGAAACAGTACGATGGGGAGTCTTGCCACCGTGACAAGTTACACGCCGTTCTTGCCTTCCTCGCTTGTTTCCTTTTTTTCGTTTCGTTGTTTTTGCTCCCTCTTGTTCGCATTTCATTCTATTCTTTTCTCCAAACAGACGTCTATTCCTCGTCGTCTTTTCTCAGCCGGTTCACTTGTTCATTCCGCGAGTTTTCTTCAATCGGAACCCGACGCTTTTTCCCTCTTGCAACGACACGGTTCGTTGGGTCCAAGTTCCGTGTCTCGCGCTCTTCTTGTGCTCTATGGGTCCACGCCCCGTTCCGCTATGTGAACTCTTCATCTCGGCGTGTTCTTGCTCTTTGGCTCCTCGTTTCCGATTCCCAGGAGTCCTTTCACGAAAGTCCGGGAAGGTCTACACGCTTGCCTCTTTGAATTCTCTCGTCAAACCTGTTTTGTTGGATCGTGATACCTGCACGATTAATTTCTCGGCTCGTTGACTACGATGAGTGAAAAATACAATCAGTACGATCATTACCAATTCCACGAGTGATTTACGAAAGTAAATGCCTTCGATTTCAAGTTTCGATACCCAGAGCCAAACTGTTTTTTATTCGACTGTTTTCGACGCCGAGTGTCGCCGACACACACGATGACACATTGCCACTCGATAGTATCGAAGAATGCCGGGCGACGAAGAATGTCCTACACGCTTCTTGTTCCAACCGAGAATACGAACGAGGAGATCGTCACTTTGAGCATTTAGCTGCCGCGACGAGGCAAACTCCTCATCGAGAGTCGATCGCCGATCTCCATAATTCGCTGGGAAAAAAGTCGAACCAGACCTGCCCAGCCTCGTGAGAATGAACAGAGAACCGGCGCGCAGCTGTAGCCCCTGTCGCAGTGTGCAATACCTGAATGCGCGCACGCGATCCAGGAATGGCGATCATTCACACGATCGTCACTACACGCTAGCAATACTAATTAATTAATTATCACCGCTCACTTTCGCTCATTTATCTCTGATCTTTTCCGGTGGTTGAGTTACACCTCGATTTAAAAAAGTCAACGGCAATCTGCATATGTAATCAAGCCTTCGTACAAAAAGCTTTTTTATCAACATATATACTATATTTGTCATGTATCGCCAATTGGTGTGATATATTTCATTAACCTAGCCGGTTAAATTCTGATTTTCTACTCAAAAATTCCATTCTCTTTTCGTTACTTTCATCATATTTCTATTCACAAATTCATTTATAAATTTCTACGCTCGTGGATTAAATAAAAATACCTTCACTCGCACCAAAGTGAAACTTTTCACGAACAAAGTACGAGACCTGGCGAAGTCAATTTGCTGCTTGGATACAATCTGTCGGCTTCTCCCTTTCTTCTTCTCGAGCGTACTCGCATAACTTAGCTGCGCAAGGTTTTGACGATAATGCGAGATGATGGATGCAGACAGGAGCCTCCGCGTTCCTGCTAGTCTGTGGGACGGTCCATTTGGGCGATTAGCATCGATATGCTGGTATCCCATATGCTCCCCTTATTCGCGTATTCATTTTGTTACTGACGATTTTGACCATAGTCATCGCACGGTTTTCCACTCTCTCTCATCCTGATCCAAGACCGCAGGCTCCCGCGTTACTACACCAAACGGATCAACACCGCGACTAGGTGTACCACTCGGCGTGCTGACGCCGCGCCACCAACAGCCATCCACCAGACAACAGCACAGAGGGGTTGGTTACTGGCGCTGTCGCTTGACGCTGCTGTTGCTGGGGTAGTTGGTTGGATTTGATCGTGATTGCAGCCGCGCCGAATTTGTCGCCACGTGTTTTATTGTACGATAAAATTGGAGGGTGTACGTTTGGTGCTTTTGGTGTTGCTGTGACCGTTAGTCAGTAGAATAACCTACCCAGCAGTACTGGATAAACTCATACATCAGGGGTGGTAGCATAGAAACTCACTGAGGTGACGAACAAAAGGCTAAAGAGGTGGAGGAGTTTGTCGTGACAAAACGATTGCGTTAAACACAACGTGACACTGAATTTCGGTTAGTTCGAACAAACTAGGATCTAGTTGAGACTCGATCATCAAAACCCATGGTTTTGTGATTGCGGAATGAACTACGAAGGACTTTTGTCACTTTTGCGCTGAAGAAAAAAACGACAGAGCAAATGTTAATGAGGGATTGAGGTATTTAGGTAAAAGACCTTGCGAAGATTTATTTTTAATCCCCAATTTATTCTTAATTGGTCACTCACGATTTTATTAAAATGTAAATATAGCTTTGTGGTGGTATTATTAGTTTTATCATTAGGAATGTGTTTCGCTGCGACGAGACACATTCGCCGTCGAGCATTCTTGTTGGCTAGTCTCTCCTGGCGGGGGAGGAAAGAGGAGATGACGGGGGATGCCGTTGGGTTTATTTAAAAACTAATTTCGCTCGTGAACGCGCGCTCGAGATAGCGTCTCCGCGTTCACGTATACGCTATATGCCCCGTGACACGTCGGTCTTGACGCGGATCTATAGATAGTCCTGCCACTGCAACGTTATACACGTTAGACTTTGTGTACGGGAAAAGCACACGCGTGGAGAAATGCTCTAATACGAGAGATACGCTGGAGGAAAGTGCGCGGGTAACTGAGAGAAAGAGCGAGGCCGAAAGACGACGAGAGAACTCCGATGGATTATTTTCGTTTTGTGCGAGAGAGTCCCGACTCGACGAACGCCCCGCGTGGCTCGTTTTCTTCTTCTTCTTCTTCTTCTCTTCTCTTCAGAGCGCGCGCTATGCGCCAGGAAACATTCCGGATTTAGTATCGCGACGAGGCAAACTCACGTTTGCTCTCCGCTTCCGAGATGATTTCCCATACTGTATATACACAAACAAATCAGCGCCGACCCCCGAGCTACTTCCTCGTGTTATCCACCAACCACAGCAACGCACCACGAGACTAATGGTGTTTTCATTTGAAAGCGTAAAAATCGATGAAGCGCATGTCGAAGGTACACCGGGAGATGAAATCGCAATCAGAGTTGTGTGTCGAGAAATAATTTCAACATCCACTATTTATCTATTGGTTTCATGAATAATTTGAGATTGTAGCGTTCAACAAAAATAATTTTCTGATCCACTCATTAGAATTTCCCAATAGAATTTCCCATAAAAAATGTATTGCAAAATGATACCAATAGCAAAACAGTGGAAAATATTGTTGAGTTAGATAAAAGTAGTGTTATGTGTTATTTTTATATTTCCCGTGCTTTTGAACAAATATTTGTTTAATTAGTTTAAACAAATATATATATATTCTTTTTTAAAATTAAAATATTTTATAAAATTTGTTATTGAATGATGTATTACACAAGTAAACGAGTAGATAAACTTCGACAGTTGCGAGATTAAATCTCTGATCGCAGCACGCGCTCGCATATAGAAGGTTAGTAGAGGCAACGTAAATTACGTACGCCGTTTCATTGGACAAATCCTATGAACGCGTCAAATACGAGCAACCAAGTGCAAACGAATCTCGCGTCAATTAATAAACGCCAAAAGCGCGCATAGATAGAAAGAGAGCGAATAAAACACGAGGGGATGACTATAATACGTGAACTCCTGCCGCAGCAACAGCAGCCAACGAGCAACGTCGTCCCAAAACGACGCTGACGTGCCCGCCGGCCGCATGAGTAACGTCGACTCATTATTCTCCGGCGGATTTATCAGGTTGGTGCGCTCCCGATAACGCTTTTCGTTCGTTCGTTCGTTCGTTCGTTCGTTGGCTCGTTCCGGCGGGGCCCGAGCGGGAGATCCAACGAGGAGATAGCTATGCATTTATGCGGAGGATGAGGGCGGTTACGAGTCGCTTTCTGGCTTCCCGCTCCTTCTGTCCTTTTCCCTCACTCTTTTCCCTCGATGCCACCCTTGTATATTCCGCGCTACGTACTATATACCCTATGGAGCATTATATCGGGGCCAGCAGAAAACGAGAAGACCGTATCATAGTTAGGAAAGAGCGTGGACCAGCCTTTTGCAAAGGCAGAAGCTATATCTACGCTGTAACGTGGAAACAGCATCGGAAGAAGCCGGAGCACCAGCCGAGCTGGGTTTGGGTATGAGTAGAGCTCGCAGGGCGCTAACAAGACGGCCCAAGGGGCCCCACCGTGAGTTATGGGCCCTCGCGATCCAACGCACACCACCCACATATGCTCTCGACGATACGATGGAAAATAAGCTTCCGGACGGATGTGCAAACACACGGACACATAACCTACGTTTCTTCCGAAACCAGCACCACAATACAGTTTATCGCACGCGGTCGGAAAACGCGTGGCATCAGAACCCGAGTACGACATGTTAAGTGGAAGTAGTTTCACTCGGCATTATATCTCGTTGGCTCGTGTGTTCGAGAAGAAAGGTGTTACTGAGTAAAGTATTATTGTAGTACGTACAAAAAATAGCGAGCTGTCGCCAGTTTTCTTGCTCATTACTAACCCGCCGATCTAATTTCTTTTGGGATTCGCTGTCGAGGCAAATTCATATGTTTTGGAGAATTATGTTTTATCTTGGATCATGACTTCATTCAATTGATTATTATTCTCAAGCCCTTCAATCAATTTCCAATATGCTGTAATTTTTTAAATTATTATTACACTCAAATATCCTCGGCTTGTTGATCAGCGGCCCTTATTTTTCTAACGACGAATCTGCGGCAACGACACCGACAAAATTTTCGTGCAAATGACGAAGGTCGTCTGGTGCGTGCGGGTGACAGGAAGTTGAATTTTCGAGGGAGCCTGCATGAACCCTCGCGTCTATATCTGTGTATAATATGCGACTTCTCCTTCGCCCTTTTTCTATATCACTCGGTGACGTACTACAGAATAAAGGAAAAAAAAAGAAAAACGTCGACTCGTGACTCCAGCGAAATATGTGGCATTCGATACTAATATACGCATGTGGATCCTCCACTCGCCAGAAACATATGGGCATATGCTCATCACATGTCCGCGCCGTGGTGAGGCTATGTCGAGGACGCGTCGTCGCCGAGTTGCTCCAAACTCTCTAACAACTCTGTTATTTCGATGAAATTTCGGACTCCGATGTAAGCTCCATTTATTCCAAGCCGACGATTTTTTTTTTTTTTCATCCAGCAATAGTGACTGTACATTTTTTTAAATCACCACGTTTACTCGAATGCGTATGCACGTAAATACCCATCTAATTAAGACGGAAATTCGCGTGGCCAATAGCGGCAATTATCGTAGTAACGGCGTCGTTACCGTGCGAGACAACGACGCATCACCGGGTGGTAAACGCACACCGGGAGTCAGAGAAGCTGCCTTGTGTTATAGCGTTATAGTGCACACATCTCTCCTCCTCCTTCTGGCCCGCATTAATTAGTACAATCTCCATACGTGCTTCTGCATACCACCTACCTAACTCCTGGAGCCGACTGTCGCGACGTGCCGCCGGAATATCTCCGAGATATCGTCTTGGACGAGAGGAGAAAGGTTAGTTGGTACGGCGGATATTCGATCTTCCCATTTACGTCACACAACAGAGTTCGGTGAATCTTTAGACAGGTGAGGAAGAAAACGAGTTACCCCATGCAGGGTCGGTGTACCCTGCGCTTCGCCAGAACAGGCCTAATTGCCAACACTACGCCATCAGCATAAATACCGATAAATTCGTGCCGAGATAATTCTCGCAAGTTGATCCTCACACACATACGCCGGGTGAAGAGCTGCAAAAGCAGTCTTTTTATTCTCAGGGAACTCGAACCGATGCATTCGTTGACCTCGAAGAATCGGCGACGTCTTCAAGACACGTGGTCATCATTGACGTTCCGTAGCAGCGCGTCGACACTTTTGATTGAGAAGAAGCCAAAACGTGTGTTTAAAAAAAAATCGCCGGACAGGAAACTGGTAGTCTCCAAAGCTAACCAAAGCTCGTCAAAGCTTTGGCTACATATTCGCAAGCGTAACGCAAGCTCGTCAATCACTGCAAAATCGTCGTTGCTCTCTAACATTTTGTGGGCCAAGGGAACACTCGAGACCTCACCCACGCAAGCAGAGCTTGTCGAAAGCACGGCCATTTCATTCTGTAATGACTCGCTTTGTACACGTTGGGAATATTAATATTAATTAGAGTTCGGTGAGCAACACGCCACACTGAGCAAGCTATGCACGACTTCTCTCGTGAGCTCCCGTGAAACGGAACTGAAGGTCTGTTGCTACTGTGGCGAATCGAGGGAGAATGATCAATCCCTTGTCAACAGGGGCTGATGCCTCCTTCGCTCGTCTGCCGGAACCCTTGTTATTCTAACTCTAGACGGTGATACCAAGTTCCGCGAGAGAGTCGAGTGGAATCTTAATATGATGCGATAAAAATTTATACCGGTGTACCTTTATTATTAATTTTGATGAATTGAATGGGCGACGAATTCTCGTCAGTCTTTTTTCCTGTCTCATTTACGAATGCTAACTCAGTCAAAATTTTGGTTGAAAGTTCATGTGTCATAAATTGCAATAATTGTGTGGTACCAACACTTTCCCAAGTGATTTCTGCCGCATCGAAACTAGCGTAGTAATCGATTTTATCATTCCAAATGATAAATACGGTATCATCGACATCAAAGGTGACGGCTAACGTGGGAAATCGTAATCATCTTTCACAAATCACTCGTCATCTCATTCCCATCCGCTCCACGTTGACTCGCCGAGTGTGTTCAAGTGGCGTAACTTTTCGTTTTTCCTCAACTGCCACTCAGTGCACGTACATAGATATCCGTCTGTCGGTCCGTACGCGTAATAGATACATTCGATAGATAGCGCACGTTGAGGCGCCTATGATCTCCTCGGGGCAGTTCGCTCGCCGTAACGGCGGCGGCGGCCGATTCGCGAGAGGATCGGAGAATCCAGTGCGAGTGCCGCGAACCGCAGGCGTACCGAAGCGGCGAGAGTAAACGCAGTCGTTACCGCGAGAAGAGAGCCTATGCTCAACCTGGCGTTCTCGCGTTCTCGTTCTCTGTCCCGTCGATCCCGCCGACGCCGCGCGATCCCGCTACGTCTCTCGCGATCGATCTGTATTCATAGGTCGTACGGCATAAAATACACTCGGCATGTCCATGAATCAGATAACTGTCACAGCCGTTCCGCCGATGTCTCAATCAAGCCGCGCGTACTCTTCTCTTGTTTTCATTCTCGCGCGCAGACTCTCACGACGAACTATCCTATATATTCTCCGTCTCTCTCACGCTCAATCTACCTTTTTTTTCTTTCTTCTTCTTTTTTTCTATCCTTTTAATTCTCCGCAGTATACCATAGGGAGCGAAGCTCGCGTTTTATATTTATCGCGCGATAATCCCACGATACGCGTATCCGCGTGCGCGCGGTCCTTGTAACCAGAACGCGATTCTGCGAGATGCTCATCGTGATCCGGTGTCTCTTGGATGGATTTACGCTCCCTCGGAGAACTGAGCGACGTTTCGCGTCCTAGTCCTTTTCTTCATTCTCCTTTCCTCGTCTTCTCAGCTTCTTTATTCGCTGACTCGAACCTTCCACCGCTTGATATCCTGATCGATCTTTTACCGAGAATCTTCAAGTATCGAAGAAAGGCACTCGAATCATATGAGATGTTTTTTTTTTGGTTGGGAGTAATATAAATTTACCATCACTTTTTTCCTCTTCTAGCTCACATTGCAATAATAATGTGACTCAGAGTTTCGGGTATGGGGAAAGATCAGATTTTTTTTAATGACCTTCCATCCGTTAATACATACATAATTTTGAGTACGATTTCGTGCGTCGTTTTGCGTTCGCTAATATTCTTTCTCAATGCCGCCAGTGTCTCTCGTTCTATCCAAAGGAACGTCGAAGCCATCGGTATTTCCGTCTTTCGCTCAGCCGCCGACACATCGTGCGTCACGGGGATTACTAGAATTCGCTGAAATTTCAGGCGGTGTCTCCGCCAACCGTGAAATTCTATCGAGGTCCCGTGGCCC
This sequence comes from Clistopyga incitator, assembly GCA_947507545.1. NCBI lineage: Eukaryota > Metazoa > Arthropoda > Insecta > Hymenoptera > Ichneumonidae > Clistopyga > Clistopyga incitator. The sequence goes on from OX382175.1 coordinate 6,838,866, forward strand.
TCGGCACTCCACGAATCTTCGAAGCCAGCCTTAAGAATTCGCCAAGCCGTCCATCTTGCCGTAAACTTTTTTCACAAAAAAAAAAAAAAAATGTTATTAACGTTCCACAAACATTTCCTACATGACACGATGCTCCTGGTTTTCTGATTCAACGATCGGTACGAGATGATAGATCGTTCGCATCGCAGATTAATTTCCCATTAATAAAGGCATGGTGAAGCATGCCTTCTGCATATAATTATTTATCTAATTTATTGGCCGTTGACCGACGAGCGGCACCCGTGTTAGTTGTAGCCTTTAGCTTACTCGTTCACATGCTATATAATAACTAAAGTCCGCAACTAGCGAGAGTGTATCACCCACGCGCGCTAAGTCGCCCAGCCTCCGAACAGACACCAGACCAACAGAGAGAGAGAGAGAGAGAGAGAGAGAGAGATCGGCGGGAGAAGCGTGCATCTAAGCAAAGGTTAAACGCCGTGGAACGCTCGCCCGCGAGCCGCGCACTAAATCATCTGCGTCGCGCGGCTCATTTGTAAGACAAACTCTCGGCCCTGCTGGCTCCCTGACTCTCTGTATACCGTTCTCGCTCGCCCTCTCGCTGTCTCTCTAGTCCGGTTCGCGATCACGTGCGAGAGCTCGCGAGTGAAAGAGAGAGAGAGAGAGAGAACGAGTATAAAGCAAACTCACCGCGAGCGCGCGCGCGGCCCATCGCACCCACAATCGCCAATTAATCTCTCGGCTAAGCAGCCCTCGAATTAAGTACCGGGTCCCGCGTCTGTACACATTGCCTCCACTCCTGAGTCTCTTTGCATGTGTGCGAGCACTCGACAGACAAACTCACACTCGAATGGATGTTGCGATACGTGTCTCAATGTGTACACGTGCTGTACATGAATTAACCACGTTCCCTCGGACACGGTGAAAATCACCTGAGCCTGATAACCGCAGCAGAATAAATTAAAGGCTTGAGAAAAAAAAAAAAATTTCCGAGAAAAAAGGAATTGGAAAGAAAATTAGGTATCAGTTGGTCGAGACTTTTTGTCGAAAATAATCTTTGAATTCTGACTTTGCCTGCAGCTGTAATTAAATACAAGCTTAATACAGGACATTCGTAGCTTCGTGAACTTGAAAATGCATTTGTGGGTGCTATGTGTTTCATTGTGTTCATGAACATAAATTAAACATGTTCGATCGAAGATGGTTGAAGTCATCTCAGCCTGATAAACGCAGCAGAATGAATTGAATGACTGTAACGTGAAGTTGGCAATGAAAAAAGGATTTAAAAAAAGGTTGAATATCATTCATTTGAGCTATTCACCCAAAAATAGTCTTTGAAATCCGATGTTGCTTTCGGCTGCGATTTTATACGAACAGGTATTCGTATATTTTTAGATACCTACACTCGAAGATTCATTTTTGGGTCCCGTCGATTCTCTACCAGACTCTTTCTCGAATTTTGCCGTTGCCTTTTTTTAAACTCCTCCTTTCGGCCTGAACTTCTTTTCGTTTCGCGATTCTTCAGTTCGAGGATTAGCTTCACTCATGTTATTATTATCGACGGTCGAAATGGCGATGCCAAGCACCGAATAATTTCGTTTCTTCTACTTTCTGTCCGATGAGAAAGATTGAGCATATTTCTGTCATGATGACGACGAACGAATGATGAGCCTCGACAGGAGTCTTGTCCGATGACGCGGTTTTCACGATTTCACGGGACGAGTTTCTTGACCCTAACGCGATGTCCCCTCGTGCCTCTCCTTCGCCGCTGGTCTCATCGTTCCCGTCCTCTTGCTCTTCTTTCTTTCTTTCCACCCGAGGCTCGCAAGGCGAACTGAACGTCCGTCCGGTTGTCACTTTGTTCCTCCTGTCGAAATCGTTGCTCGAGCTCTTCTACTCCTACCACTACCACTATATATTCTGCCCGCTGGATGTACGTTGCTGCAGCTGGAATTTAGTAAATATTATAAAGCACATAAAGCATGAGAAAGGCTGATGTCGCAGACATAGAGAGGCAGTTCGCAAGAGCTGCAGAATCCTCGACATCGCCGTGAAACGTGATATCCAAGAAGGCGTGCGTGGCATTCGATCTCTACTCCTTTTGCCTCCGCGCTCACTTTGTCGTTATCTCCTTCTTCCACGTTTACTTCTTTCCTCTTTTCTTCTCCGTTTTCCCAGTCTCCTTACGCGCCGTTTCTCTTCCTCTACGCTTCTTCCCTGTTTACTTCTTCCTTTTTTTTTCGTTCCTCTTGTTCTTATCTTCTGTTTTTGCTGTATCTCCTCTTATATCTTTCTTGCTCATTGCATAGGTAGTCGCTACTTTAACAGAGCATATAAATGTCTCCCCGTATCCGGTGTTCTCTCACTTTCTCTGATTCTCTCTCCACCTTCATCACTTTCACTCTCTCTCGGTGGTGCACGCCGTGAGATTTGAGTGAACTCGTGATGGTGGTGGTGGTGGTGGTGAGTTGCAACTCTGCGGGAAAGACTCACCCTCCCGCGAGCCCTCGCTTCGACTCCTCGCTCTCTGCAGGATGGGTATAAGGAGTTTATTTTTGGCTGCCATATGCGAGGTTATTTCGACGATGCTTGGCTCTGTGGGCTGAGCTCGAAGAGGGAAGAGAAAGCAGGCGAAATGGAGAATAGGGAGATCACAGCGAGTCACCCTAAATAGAGTCCCGATCCTCGGCTACGCGAGAAAGACGAGCAAGAAAAAAAAAAAAACAAAAAAGTGTAGACGAAGAATAAGACGTTTCGCTAAGACTCTGGAGATCCCATATGTGATATTCCGAACTCTTGATTGCTCCTTGTCGAAGTTAACACTTATAAATTCAAAACAAGGCTAATGCATAATTTTAGTTCCGCGGTTTGGGAGTTTAAATAGCGATAAGTTGTAGTACTGGTTATTAGCTTCAGTAATCAGTTTGGTAGGGAAGTAAATGCATTAAGATAGATTGCTGGAATAATACGTTTAATGAGACAGATATAAGTCCTATCACTCAATTATTACAAGAATTCATTAATGCTAGTGAATGCATAGAGACTATCATATTTTATTTATTTTCCTTCACACATTGGCTCTGTGTTTATTGGTGACATACCTTCGGGCTTTACCACTTCGATCTTGAAGAGACGTTCTCGAACGACGTGATGCTGAATAGTCTGAGCTTGCGAGAGCAACAGAGCGGGGGCCACGGGCCGAGAACCCACTCTCGAAATAGCCGATCGTCATCTTCGGGAGACTTTCCTCGATCCTTCTAAATATAACGCGTGCTCGCGAGTGCGAGTGTGAATACAAGCACGAAAAAGCACTAGAGAGTTCTCCTCGTTTCGTCTGCTCGTCCGTACAGATACACGACATATGTGGAATCGTATCCGACAACTAAACAGGTACGTCTCGTAGATGTCCTTGCTTTTATCGTCAGGTCAGCGGTTGAGTCTCTGTACAGAAAAATATTTCAGTTTACGTGGATGAAACGAATACTGGAGAGGGACGAAGAGGAGGCAGTGCGCGTGTCGTGGCAAAGGAGGGAAAGAGACGAGAATGGAAGTGTGTTTCGTCGTTGGTCCCGCAAGCGCCAGGCCGCGCGCAGGGTCGACGCATAAACGTATAATTGGCTGCACTTAAATCTCTATAACGGAGCAGTAAAAATGCGCGGAGCACTTCGTAAATCAACACGAGGACGATATGGCACCTCCATCCCCTTTTGGATCACGGCTATTGCACTGGCTACTGGTTCTCACCCCAACCAGTTTGCGTCGTGCACCCGAGCCGTGGTACTACGACCCTGCAACCTCTCGTAAAAATCCTCTTGTCGCCATGAGAGTTAGACGGTACACACAGCATGCATGCTTCGATGGAACGAAAGTGCGCAATAACGTAATCTAGATTTTAGCGACACAGCGACACTCCGTCCTCTTTTATACCCAGACTTAGTTCGGCTGAGTATCGTTCGAGAGACGCGAATTTTTCCAAGAGATTTAGACGGAACAGCTCGCAAAGCAAAATGCGACTCAGGGCAAGATAGATAGAGAAATAGAAAGGTCGGGAGTAACGCGCCATCGCACTGGACGGTTTCTACACGCTACATTAACCCGATTCCCCGAGCAAATTAACTGCAATCAGAGGAGGACGGGCGGTCCGCTCGGCCATTTCGCTATTCCGTTAGCCGCCCCGTACCCTGTACGTATATGTATATTTATACAGCAGATACTAATACCAAACTATATCTATAGTGTTAACGCACTGTTCTGTGCACCCTTCTCTCGTGGACCACTGGACCGCTCTATTCCGAAGTCGCCATTACGACAGATCCGCGGCCTGCACTACTGCCCTTCTGTCTTTCCCTAACGTACAAACCTACGTGTGGGAGTTGCGACATTCTCGTTTTTGTCGCGTGCCAAAGCACCGCTCCACGCTAACGGCCTTTACCCATCCCTCGATGGACGAAAACAGAGCTGAGATAAAAAAATTGACGCCAAACGTAGCCATACCAGCATCCGGCAACAGCCACAATCCCTCTCCGTCCGTTCTTTCCTTCTTTCCTTCTGAACAAACTGGCGGCGATGACTATTCCACTTTTTTTTTCCCAACAGCTTGAGACGTCTTATTACATCAAAAAGTTTGATAAACTATGGAATACGTTATTGACGACAAATCACCGGAAATCAGAGTGAAGCAATGTGGGCTACCATGGCAAATACGAATTTGTGTTACGGATCGATTAGAAACACCGATCGAATCCAGTCGTGATTCGTGTGGACGATATACTGGTATATCGATGGCCCCTGCGTTTTTTTTTTTTTTTAGTTTATCTCTGGCAGGAATGAGAATCCATAGTGATCGATCTTCCCTCGTTCCGGTCCGTCATCCTGTTTCCACTTTCGCTTTTTTTTTTTCTTTTTTTTTTGTCGCTGTTTCGCCCACAGTGCACAAATTCTTATATGTATACACGATCGTACATTGTATTACGATCGTCCACGTGAATCAAACGCTTGACGGATTCAGAGTTAATCTCAGCCACGAGGCGGAGAAGAGGCAGGATGGCAAGTTCGAAAGGAGCATCGGGGAACTACTTGCTGTTGGGGCGCATCTGAACAGGGACCTGTCATCGCGAATCCCCCGAGACTATACCCGTGCCCTGATCTCTCTGTTACGATTGGAACCTCGCTTCTGCTACTTCTTGGCGGGTTTATACTGTATCCTACACACCTCATCTCCCCAGGCTTACTTCTTCCTCGATAAAATTCTCCGGTCATTTATAATCCTGTCTGTTTCTCGTGACTCCCGAGGATCTGGATGCTTCACGGACAGACGAAAAAGTGAATTGTGCTGAACTGAGTGGATCGCGACGAAAGAATAAAATACTTGTCCCAGAAAAATTAACTTCCTACGTTCCTTCGACTTCAACTCAGTTTGCGGACGATGAAATTACATTTATCTTTTTATTTTTCAGAATATATTCCCATGATTTTAAGTAAAGACACATTTTTATAGCCACAGAATTTCAATCATCCTTCAATTAAAAGCTCACTTCATTTAATTTAATTTCAACGAATAATTAAAATAATAAAACTGTATATTAATGTGGAATTACTTATGAAATGGGGAAAAAAAGGGCTTAATTTCGAAATTTATGGGAGAGCTGCGGAATGGGGTTATAAAAAAATCAGTGCCATCGAGTACCAAGTATCAGTGAACTTATGAAAATGGCGATTCGTTTGCACGCACCAGTGCGAAGATAGTAAAGCCGTCTTAATATCTCTCATTACCGGGTATCTCGCGAGAGAGAGCTTGCTAGTGACTGGCGATGGGGGGTTCTGTCGCTCTCCAGGGAACGCGCCAGTAGCGTGCAATTAAAAAGCTAAGATTGATAAATGACGGGGAATTAATGCGCAGGGTGGGTACCCGGGAGTGAGATAGCCAAGTGTTGCAATGGGAGATGAGTGAGTGAGAAGCAAAGTGGGAGATAAAGAGCGAGAGAGAAAGAGAGAGAGAGAGAGCACTACTCCCTTACGGGGGTTGATGCGCGAGAACGAGGGTGAGCCTGGACCAGGGGTGATTGCGGGTGGCTTAATGGTGTTTGTATGCATGGGAACTGGCATACGAGGGGTGAGTTACCCAACGGGAGTGTAGGGCAGGCGAGCTGGACCGAAAATTGCTCAACTAGCAACCCCGACGTAACCGTAGGGGTGGCCACGTGGGCCGTCGATAAAATTTTTACGGTATCGACGACCTCGAGCGTGTGTATTTGCTAGAAAATAATTTATCCATAAGCGTAACAATTATAACGGCCTCACTGACGTAATCTTTCTCATTGCTTGTTCCAGGTGACGCGAGTAACGCGAGTATCGGTAGTGGCGAAGGTACGGGCGAAGAAGACGACGACTCGTCGGGAAAGAAAAACCAAAAGAAACGGGGTATATTTCCGAAAGTTGCGACGAACATCCTCAGGGCTTGGCTGTTTCAACACCTCACGGTAAGTGCAAAGAATGATATATTGTCCGTCACTAATCAAGGAAAACAATAAATGTCGGCTTTTACGTGTCTTTCATGTGCTCCTGCAGAAGTAGAGTGAGCTAGGTGCTTAATAAAGATAGATTCAACCATCAAGCTAAAGAAGACAGGGAAAAACTGTCTGAACGTCCGAGAGTTCTGGCAAGCGCGTAATCTTCTAATGCGGAGATAAGGAGCTGCTCGCCGTCTGAACGGAGAATCCCCTGTACACGGTATTGTGTATACAGTAGCACACGCGCGCGCACGAATCCACCCCCCATCTCTCTAATGATTCACGGGTAATCTGAGCCGCAAAAAGCACAACGCGATTAGGACCCCCGGTAAGCGCGTGTGCGGCTGCTAGTCGACGCAGTTGCGTAACCGGGGGGTGAGTTGTGTGGGGTGATCGTTCTATGTACACGTTCGTTTACTCTCTCTCTCTCTCTCCGTCAGGCTAGGATCGTCGCATATACCCAGCACGTAGATTTCGGGTGTGATCGGGTTACCTTGCGAGCGGTAATCATATTGCAGCCTCGGTTAATGCCATTACCACCACGTATAGTAGGTACAGGGGTTAGGGGTTGCGCGACACCCCACCATTTTCATCCCTCTCACTCACTTGTGTTACCATTTCTCTCCCACTCTCGCGTGCACCGCACTAGAGCTGAGTATAGAATAGTGTACCACGTATATAGGATAGCAAGAACCACCCTCGTAGCGGACTGGATCTCTGTATTGGATATGACGTGTTGGCATAGTGGGCTTTGCGCCTCGATGCATGCATGCAGCATCCAACCCGGCGTTAACCAGCAAACTTTCCTCATTCATAGTTTCATGGGCGTACACGTAGTTTCACGTGTGCGGTTTGTTGCTCAGAGTAGTTGCCGCAATGTTACTGCGGCAAACATAAAAGTCGAGGGTAAACTTTGTATCTGGAACGGGACTATTGACAGGGATGAAGGAAATGGCTGAGAGAAGTCTCGTGGTTATCGTGACTCGAGTCGCTCTAGGATAGTTCGTCGAGGAAACTATAAAAATATTGGAATACTGGATATGCTTACATTGCGCATTCTGTGACTGAAGAAGTACCTTGATCGTCCATTACTTTGCGGTTCGATCTTCCCGGACTGCGTCCAAATTGGATCTCTGGATAAAGACACTGGAATATGATATCCCATAAATATATGTGCATTAATATAACGCTATAAAGTAGAATTCCCTACAGCTTGCTAAAACTTTGCTTCTGATGAATGTAAATTTTATTCTTGTATATTGCGTTTTCGCTTGCGCCGCACGGAGCTTTCCCTTGTGATTTGTGTCGAAGTGAGGACGTTTTGCTTGGAGAGCACTTTGGATTTCGTGCGAGCGTCGTATTCTTCTTATTCTTCGTTTTCTCGGGTCTCCGACTTGGTCTGTACCACTCGAGGCAGAGTCACCCTGAGAAAATCGACGGATATAGTTTGCTCGCGAGGCAAAGGGATGATGTAGGATCGAGCCGCTGACAGAGAGTGGAAAAAAAAGAAGAAAAACAAAACTCGGTGAAGTAGTACAGAAGACAAATCTACGACGACGATTCCACGACGAAATAGTTTGATCGATACGCACGGGGTGCACTCGTGAAGTTTTCTTCCACACCGCGTAACGATCGTGAGGGTGAGAGGGATAAACTACTGCGAGCAATAGAGAAATGCGAGTGCCCAAGCGTGTTCCTCTATTTTCAGTGAGGAGAGAACTGAGAAATGCGACGAAAGCGATGAAGTCTGGTGCGTGGGTTTGCCAAGAAATCTTGAGCAGAGTCTCGTCTTCGTTGTGCGGTGAGGCCGCATGGCGGGATTCGCTCGGCTGGTCATGGTGAGGGCGCCGCAATTAGTCTCTTCGTCATTACCAGCGATTAACTATACGAATCCAAGCGGAATACGATCTCGAGCGTATATTGTACCAAAACACGGTCGTGGAATAAGTCGAACGTGCCAAGTGCATAAAGTGCTGTCTAACTACAACTGGCAAGCCCTCTTTCGTCGTTGATATAACAAAAAAAAAAACAGCAAAATGTATCGTCTTTCGGTGTTACCGGCTATTGCCAATTTTCTCACACGACGATAATCCTTGAACCAAATTCAATATTCCGTTGTCACGTACATTCCCGAGTATGTATGCTCGATGCACCCGCGTGCCCGCACGTTTCAACGTTTTCGCGAGTCTCGGGGGGCCAAAGAATTCGCCAAGGCGCGCCAATAGTCTCGCTATGTCGGCGGGTTAGCGAGATGTCGCGCCAATCGCAACCGCTCCGAGGACACTCTGAGAAGAAGCGCCGCGGTCGGGCGAAGCTAAAAACGCGAGAGTGCGAGAACGGGCAGAATGAATACTGCTCTACGTGGATGCATTAGAGAGACAGAGAGAGAGAGAGAGAAACCGAGAGAGTTGACCGCGTCTCCGGGAGAGCCGCGCGCCTCGGACAGCCAGATATAAATTAAATTAATTTGATGGAGGTGGAATCCCCGGCTCGGTGCTCTCGCTCTCTGTGCCAGTCGCGGTGCTCGAGGCTCGCGCACTATCCTGGCGCATATTTGCCCAACCGCGGCCACGTCGTATCCTACCGACACACACCGGTTTGATTAAATTTCGTTCCCCGTTACGCGGATTGCTCGTCGACACTTCTCTCCTCCATCCCGTTCCACTCCACGGCGAATAACGCGTAGCTAAATTCCGTACGCTGGTATTGTATACGTAGGATGGTAACGATGTCGATAGCGCTTGGCTACCTCGCACAAACGACTGCCCAATTTCCACTGGAATTATAGGAAAACGTATACGCAATAATGTGTCTTTGTTCTCGTTTTTTTACCCGAAATTTCCGCAGTCGTCGTTTAAGAGATAAATACGCTTCTCGTGGGTACGAATGAGTCAATTCCCAAGGCTCCAAAAGCCACTAGGCAAATTCAAATGACTCTATCTCGCTATTATCTTATTCTTTTTCCTTCGAAGTGCCACGAGAAAACGCTGAATCGTTTCTTCAGCAGCTGCACCGGCAGCCGAAACGCAATAACAATTACGCCCGGGAGGAAAGAAACGAAGAACAGCCAGCGATAAAGCAAACCCGCGACCTCGATGTACCACGAGCACTGCTGGCAGTAGAGAAGAAAGATTGAAGATGAAGTCGACATATATAATCCATTTTAATTTACTCGGGAGATATATCCGTCTAGCTTGCAGTATCCTGGATGAAAACGACGAGCGTTCCTCGTCGTCCTCGTAGACGGAAATTCTCAGCGTCGTACCAACCCCCCAAGAACCCCCCCACCTACTCCAGCCAACCCAGACGCTACCATGGTATTCCTATATCAATGGAAACATTCAACGAAATTACATTCGCCGTCTTGGAGCATGTGGGCTGTATATGGTCTATACCAACATTTTCAGCAGCGGCAGTAACGACTCACGTACATTGGGTGACGGCTACAAAAACGACGTCCGTGCGTGATATTGTGACTTTGGTAATAAAAATAAGTGTTTTTCGAGGTGCCTTACAAAAAAAAAAAAAAGTGAAAATGAAAATTGCCACAGTATTACAGTGACCATTTTAACTTTTTATATCAGGAGCCCTCTTCCCACAACAAATACTCTTCACCCAAAACAGCCTCATCTCTCCTTTTTTTTTTCGATTTGCTAATCTACTTTCTTACGTTCTCACCATTTTTGTTTTGAAAACACATTGTAGTCGCAACTCTTTTTTGGCTTCCACCGTTTACCACAAATAATCTATCGATCCTCCCATTTTTTGTACGTTTTATGCAATGTTTGCTTGTGGTTCTGTAGAGTATCATAACCCGATGTAAACGTTGTACGCACTCGGGAAATCCAATCAATACATTATCTATGCCCCTACTTGGCGCATCAGAGGGCCACATAACCTGGTTATATTATGGCACGTCGGGACTTCCATAGCAGGCCGTGGTACGAAGAACAAGACACAGCGTGAGGCTAAACTTTAAGATTTGCTTGTATTCTACCTCCTTCTGCATATTATCTTACATGCTACCGAGACCACAAAATTGATGCATTTTATCGTTTTGTGCATCTGCGCCTGTATCTCCTTTTTTGTTGTACACTCCGTTATACATTTCGACAGAGAGGTAGTTTAGGAAAAAAATCAATATCCCAATTGGTCATAATAAAATTCGCAATTGATTCTAAAGGTCGTTCTTACGATCATAAAGCAAACGTATTAAGAAAACGATTTAGTCCCTTCAGGGTGGGACTGTTATATCGTCGATTATACTGATAGCCACAAAGGAGATAGGGAATATCGCACGTGAGGTGGGAAACGTGGGTCGCGTGGTTCCACGGATATCTTAAACAATTTGCATACAGAATCATACTGACAGTTTTCTCGACCATAAAGGGGCTCTCCGCACTCGTCTTGACTACCGTGGCAGCAGAGACGCGTCGTACCAATTGCGAGTCAACGTCACAGGTCCCACGAAGAGGCTCCGAGCTCAAAGCGAGCGCACCCTGAACCCCTCGGTGAACGCCGAGCGTTTTATGTCGCCATAACCGTAGCGCTGCATGGCCCACTTAGATCTACTATCTCGGTTCCACCAGCAACAGCACGACCATGAGAATCACCAGCTCGAGCATCAGCAGCCTCGTAGAATCCCTGAAACTTGTCTTTTTTTGGCTGCCACATAGTAGAATCTACTATCTCACACGGGAATCGTGACTAGGAAGAAGTCGTAGGAGTTACCATGTGGGTGGTTTCTGGATCCACCTCTTTAGGATGCTCACTATGTGACGTCTCGATTCGTTTCTCGGCGCCCTGACATTTTCTTCTCTCGAAAGAGCATTTGAAGCGATGGAGCTAAAGTGAGAGAGCCTGAATCCCGGCCTCCTTACTTTTTCACCCTTCCCAACAACCTCGCGGGAATTCTTGCTATCGGAACTCGTTGAACTTCCGGTACGCGCCTTTAGAATGCTCGAGGGGTTACCGGAGTACCATCAGACTGAAAAGGACGGTGACTAGTCGCACTCCACGATGACAATTCTTACCCCGGCATGTCGTTTCTGAGCACAGCCCCGACGCGCCCGTTGTCACCCCATCGTCTCTAAAGGACCTACGCCGGCGAGACGTTTGCATACATCGACCGGCAGTTTTCCGCTCCAACAAATTCGCTCGCTTGTTACTACTTCTACACTTCTATAAGGTTTTTCCACCGCTTCTCCTACATCAAGCTGTATTCCTCGGATTCCTTTCTTCTTCTTCTTCTACTCACCGCCTACGGAAGTCAATGCCGATCTTTTCCACTCTAGATCAACGTGGATTGAAGCCTCTCAATGTCTAACCATTCTGACTTGACGATTCTACCCATTTTTACCCTTTTGCATTCTCATTATTCCACAGTATACCATTTATTTTCAGTTTACTATCACTTGAAGCTGGAAAATGTCTACCGTAGACCTGCGCTATCCACATTCTCTATAGTCTTCCCAGTTTATTGGGGAACGAAGAGGAAACCCTCACGCGCCCATCCTACGGTAGGTGATGGAGGGGTCAAACCAGACGACGTAATTTCCTCTCCAGGGGCTCGCTCTGGCTCGCCTCGAAGCGGTGTGCGATTCAGTGTTCTCTCGCCCGACCAAAAGCGAGACCGATAGACCCAGGCCAACCACGCAGCGAACCCATCGCTGGCATCCTCCCGCAGGAGTGGAATATACGTACAGAGAGAAGAGGAGAGATGGTCGGTTACCGCGCCAACCTCCAACCTTCAACCTCTCCGACGCGGTCACCCTGCATACTCCTCGCTCCCTCGGACGCAGAGTGGCAACCCTCGGGCTCTACGCTGGCGCCGCAGACGCCGTCGCCATTCGCCGTTCCTCCGTTGCCACTACTACGGCTCCGGGGGCCGCATTTGAATATAATACTTGGCCCTGTCGAGTGTGGCAAGTGAAGCAAACTGTAATTATGTTGATGCGCACCATTGTCCGCTGCGTACATGCACCGTCGACCGTCGCCGAATCCTCGTTCGGAGATCCTTCAGCCTCTTCAATCCTCTTTCCCCGCTCTCGTTTTCCTATTCTGTTTTTCTTTATCTCTTCCTTGTTTGCCCACGCTGAATAGAAACCTTGTGTCTCTCGCGTTTCATTTCGGTGCCACGATATTCCATTCATTTTTTGCAGTTTCTTCGCCTCGCTAGCTCACAATTCCCTCAACCAGGCTTCGTTGCTCTTCGTTTTCCACTTGCTGACGAACTTTTCGCGGTGATGCGGGTCGATGGGGTGCACCGAGGGTGGAATAGTTCCTGGAGATACCGGGATCTCGTCTCTTTGCGTTTATCCACTGACGCTACTGCGGATACGAAAATTTATTGCACGCCGGTTCCACGGAGGTAGCCTTTCCAGTAAGTTCGATCGAGTCTTCTGCGCTTTCTGAAAATTCCCTACGGGCGTAGACGCCGTAGCTCTCCCTTCCTTCATGAAGCATCGACGCTCCTGCGCTTCGCCTGCCGAAGCTCAACTCTCTGTGGCATGGTAATTAAAAGTAGTCTTTGAAAGTCAAGGGGGTAGAAAGTGCCAAAGATTACGATGGGCACACACAGTGTACTTGAAAGAGCCTCGGGTACTTCCTATCTACTTGGTCCAACTTCTCGTCTGCTCGTATTCTCCTCCACTTTACCTTCACTTTTGCACTTTCGATACGTAAATTTATTACTTTACGGTACCCCGGTAACCTAGCATCAACGCACAGACAGCAAAGAAAGAGCGGAAGTTGGGAAGGATAAGTGAAGCACATAGAGGAAGCCCATACGATATACCGAAAGTTTCTTGAAAGTTTCTCGATGATCCGCGAAGAGAAACTTATCCAGGGTCTCTTGCTTGCGATAGGTACCCAAGGTGTACCCTACCGCAACGTCTCTGCGCTTGGTGATTAAAAACCGAGCGGTTGCTCGTCGTACCTTCAGGTACTGGTGGTGATGGCAGTGAGGGGCATGGTCCGGGAATGCTCGAGGAAGATAATTGCAAAAACTATATCCAGAACCCCTCGTTCTCTCCAATGTCCTCCGTCGTCCTCAAACGGTGCCTTCCCTCAGTCGAAAGAGGAGCGTCGCGCGATATCCTGTGCTTTACGCCCGGTAAACCTAATACCTATCCCTAGCATCCGCGCTCGCGGCGTTAAGAGCAAGAGTAGCGCAAACGGCGGGGGAGGGGGAGGGCGAGGGGGAGAGATACAGAGTAGCAGAGGCGTGTGCTCTGCTGGCCCGGGATTAGACTGTCGCCCCGCCGACAGCGTAATCCCCCATTTTTGTGAAATTTATCGCCGTTAATCCCTCACCCGCTTCCCCGGACCGACGAGCTCCTCGTGTCGCACCGGAATATCTCCCTCACTCTTTTTCTAGCCCTCTTCATCCCTTCTTTTTTTCTCACTCGGACGTTATTCCGTCCTCTTGGCTTCTTTCGCCGTCGGAGCACACGTCCACCGACCCCTATGAAATCCTCTTGTCGATATGAAAAATAATAAAAACGTCGGGTGGGTCTCACTCTCTCTTGACGCTATCGTCGACGCGAATTTCACTTCGCGCTCTTTCATCGCGAGGGGGTAAAACAGGAGGAAAAGATAGAGTCGACCCGACTGGCAATACCGAGCGGCACTAGCGCAAGGCTATCTCGTCGACGCCCCGTAATCCAGCCTGGATTTAAAACATTCGTATCTTGAATATGCATTCGCGGATTTAGAGTCGAGGCTGCCGAGCTCTGCTTCTCTTCTACTCTGTTATGCACGACAGCGCATTGTATAATATCACCGGGTCTCATTTGGTCGACGAACGCCAGGCCTAGTCCTGGGGCCACGAAAAGATGACCTCGCTTGTCGAGACGTCCAATGGGGTTTACTCTTATTATCATCCTATTTCGCGACCGTACTTTACGCTTTCAGAAGCTTAATGGCGGCTTTCGCCTTATTTATCCACCATACCGTATTTTCGCCTTTTGTTTATTACTCCAAAAGGTCTGGAATAATAATTGAGTCAGCGATGTCATGTATAAAGCCAATATGACATTCTCAAGCACGTGGTACGGTGATTAGGCTCGCTTTGGTCGAACGACCATTGCTTCCATTTCGCGATCGTCAAGCGACCGTCGAGTGGCTATAGCCGTTTCAACGTATTTGAATTAATCCAATTACGCATGCTGCTGCACTGAATAAAGCCAGTATATTTAGCAATGATAGCGTGTAGAACTCGCGGAGTCCACGGACGTTAGCTTTACTCCTTCTCTGCGCTCAGAGACTTTAAGTCTAAGCCTTAATGGAGGTGACGCCGCAACGTCATCCATATGCAAAGGGCTCTTGGCAGCGTAGAACGCTCAGACCAACACACGCGCATTACGGATAGCAGGCATATAGCGTGTATACAAACAGGTATGTATATACTTGGCGAAGGATTAGTCACGCCGGGATTTCTCGAGAGAGCTTCTCGATCGTTCGCGATCCCGATCGTGACCCGGTTCATTATACAACCTGTATCATGCGACTCCAGAGTCGGATTTTTATTCTGACCATCTTAGTCCAGCCTTAGCTGTACTTTTTACAATCTCATAGTAGTCGGAATATAATATTAATCCTTTGATGAAAAATGTCAATATATATGCAAGGTCAATATTCAATCTTTGTTGTAATCACGGACTAAAAGTATGATCAGTGGGTGACACTATCGTACCTGAAGGATTAAATTGTGAAATCAGAAAGTCCTTAGATATTATAACAGAAAAAAATGTTCGCACCAACTAGAGCTATCGATCTATATTATTAGAATAATAATTGGTCCCTTTACCGAGTACGGCAATTCTTCAGTATATAGGATTACAGCAAAGCATATGGAACCCATACTTGCTGTGCTGCTTTACACTGCCTCATTTCTCGTGCCTCCGCTGATTCGCTTGAAGCAAAAGCTAAGGCAAGTCCTCCTCGTATTCCCTCCTTGTCTGCCAGCGCGTCCACGTTAATGATCGTTCCACGAACGCCAATCCCATTAAGGTGTGTAACCGCGATTCCCGGTAGACCTCTAAATTCCTTCTAGGCGCACAACGGAAGACACAAAGATGAGGAAGAAAGGAAGAGGGAGGAGTTGGGGCAGTCGTGGGAGCTCCACAGTAGCGATAGACGTCGTCCACGTATGTGGTATCGAACGAATGCGGACCAAGTCTTTGCGCTGTCTTGGTTAGTTGTGTGGGTCGAGAGGGAGGATATCGGAGGCACCCCATTAAGGAGAGTGCCGGACATCTAGGTGCTTTATGGTCCTGCGAGAGAGCAAGTGCGAAGGAATGAGGATAAGGTGAAAAGAAGGACGAGGATGGACAAAGAGTGTGGTACCTGCCTACGTACACTATCCGTGTTGCAGCATAGTGGAATATAGTGGCTTGTGGTGTACACGTGGAAAGGCCACGACATTTTCGAGCGTAGGTGGATGCATGTACACGTCACCGAAGCCTCCAATCGTGCTGTATAGGTGACTGCTATCTAACCAAGGTGTATATGTAATACGTGGAAGGCTCTCGGGGTCGTATAGTAAGGGTAGGAGGAGGCGAGCGGTGGTCATCGAAGTGACATCAATACTTGATGCGTTTCCGCCCCCCCTCCCCCTTTCCCTTCCCTCTACTCACTCGCTTTCATCCCCTCACACGCTCGTACACCACAGCGTATGTAGAGGTATACCGTGTCGGAGTGAGAAAGGGAAGAGCCGAGGGTCACCGGTGGGGTGACTCGCGGATTATATTATTCACAATACATTGAGCACTTTCACAGTGGCCACCGGAAGATTTGGGAATGGACCCCTCTGTATCAGGGGTTGCGTAGCTGCCTCTATTGCCTGCTGCCTATTTGCGTGTTAACGTTCACTGTGGTGTAGTATACGCTTGTGTATACGCATTCGCGGTGACGGGACAGGGCGAAACTGTCTCAGGTCAGAATCTGTTTTCCTTGCCACTCTTTACGTATCGTTTACATATACATTTTAATGTGATTAACTTTATTTAAATGTTCAAAGACGTCTGGACAGCAACCGATGATATCAATTTTTTTTAATATCACTGATAGAATTGACACTCATGACTGTATAAATCAACGGTAATGTTGCTTTACATCGCATTGGGCATTTTTTTCAATTTCAAACTGTGCGTGCACGATGTTGCATCAAATATTTTTATCAACTTTAACAGTTTGACGTGTATGTGTCCCCTTAACTATGGACGTTGATGTAATCGATCGCCTTCAGTTTTTCCCTCGGCCCCTTGGGCGTTGGCACAAAAGAAGTATGCAGCCTACTGTGTATAGCAGACACGCGCCGGAGACAGTCTACCTTGAAGAAGTATAATAGTAAAGCGAGACTATATGATGGAGGATAGGCTGCACTATGCAGCCACCCCAATACTGGACAGCGGTAGGGCGAGATACTGACACCTGCCAACCCCGACGCGTTTACTCCTCCCACCGTTACTTCTACCGTTACAGCTACACGTTTCTCAACGGGTCAATATTTGTAATGTGCAAATGCATTCCACCTTCCGGCGCCTACTGTTGTGTCTTCGTGCTCGCGTCCTCTCGGCCAACGCAGCACTCTCTCCTGTCCCCGTTTGCCTACGTAAGTAGCACTTCCCTTAGATCAACGAGGTGTGTGCTAACGCTGCACGCTATACACTCGCTGCCGGATCCTCTCAGGACTATCACTGTCGCCCTAGCTTTCCCGCGTTCTCCGCGTTCCAACTCACTCTGGTACTCCATTTCCTACGGCTTTAGCATTCGAGTCTGTAACGACTAGCACTTGATTACTAATTAAGCGCATTCGAGTCGAATATACACCAATGCAGGTTCAGTGGGTGTACGTTTCTCGTTGAATGTATTAGTCGAAGGTAGTCGAAGGTCTCTTAGTTTTTGTGCGATCATGCACCGATACCCCGAAGCAGTGGCTCTCGGATTCTCGAACAGATTACTTCGTTGCAGTGTTGCAGTCCTGACAGGCGCAGGTTTTATCTATTTGCTAGGTTTTCTAGCTCCTCTTCATGGTTGGTGTCCGCTCGAGTGCACACGCCAGCCGCGAGTGGAAAAAAATACGGGTAGGATATATAGGCACACAGGTATACCAGAGCGAGCGTAAGTAGTGAAGGAAGTTTCTGGTCAGACCGAACGATCAAAGCGACGGAGGCTCCGGTCTCTAGTAGAAGCAATAATTTATCCTTCGAGGCGCATTATCTTGTTGGAGGATTATACTTGACCGTAGTACTCTACAGAGCAACACATGCAGCATTTAATAGTCTCATGGGGGGTTGTGCATCTATCCCCTACAGCTCCTAAATCGTTGGGTGTACTTTACCGCAGCTAAGTGAAGGAGGACGATGACCTTAAACCACGGTATATCCGATCTTCTGAAGGATGTACGCCTTAAATATCCACCATCCCTCCGGTCCGCCCTTTTACTCCGGGACACTTTCGACAGTCGGATAAAATTGAGGATGAAAACCACAGCAGACATCGGCTGCTGGTCCTGCGGCGATTAAATATTTCATGTTCCTCGCTGTGGCAATCAATGTTTCAAGCCGGACAGTCTGTCGGGCCGGCGATTTTCACTTTACCACTCTTATTTATAAATCATCTCTTATCTCGTGAATTCTGTACAGATTCGGCATCGATATTTTTGCAATGATATTCGATTTCCGCTTTTATTAACCACAAATATGATAAAACAAAATTGACCGGACAAATGTTTGGCAATAAAAGTTAATATTGCCGACATGACGAGTAATATATTCCTCATCGAAAATTCCAGTCGCGTTGACGGTCCACTCAGGTCCGCAGCGGGGATGGCAAGCACGTTACTGTACTATAGTGCTCGCCAAAAATGGTCCTCGTACCCAGTGAAATACGGCTCTCCGGTGACCTGCTCGGAAGATCGCAAGCTCGCGTTCGCCCTTTCGTGTGGTCTTCGTCCTTTCTCTCTTCAAGATGTGCCGGGAGTGGTATAGTAGGTAGTAGCTAGGACCAACGTTCGCATCGATGTGAAAGGTAGCCCGAATGGAAGGAGCGAGTGAGAGGCTCGTGGATCCTATGGTTCTTCCTCGTATCTTTGCTTCGTCGCGCTGGGCTCTCAGGAAGACGGCTTCAATTGCACGAAAGGACGACGAGCGAGGCGTCGTGGCGTCCACCGGTTCTCTCGCTGCAGAGCATAGAAGCTTTCCCAACCATCCTTTAATTCAGGCTGACAGGTGAACCCCATCCTCTCGTGCCTTCTCTCTCTCTCTCTTTCTCCCTTCGTGTCTACCAAGGCTATCCCTGGGGGTAAGATAGATCCGTTCCTGGGATTTCCTACGGGATCTGCCGGGTCTTATATCACAGACGACCATCTCTATATAAGCAATCCTCCAGCAGCAGCGCGATGTTCTGCCGCTGTTCCGCTCGAACCCCTATTCCAACATGTGGGATCTGCAGGAAACTATATAGCGATTGAGACTGAGACGTGTATACGCGTTGATAAAACGTTATAGTGTTGCTACACTCGTGCGCTACCTAACACGTTTTCTTCTCTCCATCTTCGAAAGCATCCCTCGGATTGACCGCTAAAAAAAGACATAAAGCTTTTTCGAGCACGTGCCGAAGGCCACACGCGCTTCTTCACAGTCGGACTACAAACGTAACTCGTAATCATCGCGTAATCTTGTAATTTTCATACCGTGCAAGGAATGCAAGTGGAATAAGAACTAAAAATGTCACAGGGTTGTACTATGAAAGATTTACAGAGGCGCGTGAGAGCGATCGTTCTCCTAGTCCGCATCGTATAAGGCTGACGAGTTCTCTCACGAACGAGAGACGAATGGCGACGATACCGTAAACACGAACCATCGGGTGCAATGAAAAGAGAAACTGAAACACACACGGCGAGACACATTTACGCTTCTCGGATATCTGCCTTTATATCCACCGCGATTGGAATTCTCTGACGACACGTGAGACTTCGGTGTTGACGCTAATGAAACGTATATTAATGTTCGACGAGGCTTGCAATGCTCGTGTGTACCGTGTTTGCCTTCGTTTGTATTTTATCGGGAAGCGTTTCTCATCCCATTGAGTCATAAAAAGAGTATCGATGTTGTGGCGGTTCGTTTGGTGTATCTCATGCTTCATTAAAACCACAGGCGCATTCACTTTCGCAAAACAACAAAGAACGTATTATATAGCAACGACCGGTACGAGATTATTCTCGCAATGTAAGGCTACATTGTAAGGTGATAAAGTTAGCGACTCCGTATCCCGCTGTAACCCAATACAAAGGTACACCAGATATGCTGCATTACCAAGTACCTTCTCGAATTTCCTCAACCTCACACTCATTCTGGCACCAGGATCTTCCCTCCAAAATCACTTTTCAACGCAACGTCGTTTTTCTTCTACTTTGTTTTTCAATTAACGTTTGTTTTCAGTTCTGAAAAATTTACGCCCTCTCTCTCTCTCTCTCGCACCTCTCCTGGTATCTCACACGTTCGTACTTATCTTTTCGCTCTCTCTGCTTCTCGTTCGCTCATTCGCGCCGAGGGCAAACCTCTCGCAAGCGAACGACAGTTTTTTAGTTTCGCATAGTGATAGGCCGTAGAGACATTCCGCGGTGTCGTGGTTGTTTGGCCGCCGCTGGTGAGAATGAGAGCCGGCCGAAAGGCCGCTGCGGGTCCATGACGACGTACTCTTGTTCGTCGTTGTCGTCGTCGGCGTTGCACGCGCGCGAGAGCTTCGGGGCCGTAGAAAACATTCGTGGACCGCGAGGGCTCATCAACGCCTCGTCCGGTTCTCTCGGACCTGTGCTCGCATCACGCGCTCACTCACCCAAACCCATTGGCGCCCCTGGCAATGCGATCTACACATTCCGATCTTCGCGAAGAACCTCGCCGTTGAGGTTCCTCTCGCTGTGGCGACACACCCGGGCGCGCAGTATCCACACCGCGAGCCCACTTGTGCACTTCTTGCCGTTCTCCACATCCCTGAATTCTTGATGAGAGAATGGTTGCTATTTTCATCGTGATGATTTGAAAGGTTCAAGGAAAGTGGGATTGACCTTTAGGTTGTATCCACCAAAAATGACTGTAATCGATGACTGAAAAGTACACAGTTGAGTTGTCTTGACACTGATCGAGAAATCCATATATCAATTGATAAGTAGAAAAAGTTTTCCAGCGTTTTTCAATCTTGCAATAGATTTTATAAAACTCGACTTCTAGTTAAACAGAAGCCGTAGCTTTTCCTACAAAAGGAACTTTACTAAGAAGGTATATATAGCTCGAGCCTCTAGATATATTTCCGTGAATGAGAACTCCTAGCCGAAGTATATCTAGTGTATAACCGGTACGCTGAAGTGTGGTGAGAAAGTTGGCGAAAGTAGCGCGGAAAAGCCGTGAGGTAGTGGGCGGGACAGTAGACCGAGGAGGGTAAAAATATCTTTCAGTCGTTATTTTTCCTTAAATAGCGCGAGCGTTATGTGAGTGAGTGAGTACGAGGCTTTTGCCTTCGTTGCGGTAGAAAATGTTTCAGCTAACGTAGCGAGGTAAAAGGAAAAACGGACAGGAGGTCGAAGCAGAAGTGAGTAAGAGAGAAAGACAGAGAGAGAGAGAGAGAGGGTAAGGAAAAATAAAAGTTCTGAAAAGAGAAGAGGAAAAAAAAGAGGAGATCGAGAGAATCGGAAGAGTGCTGGAGTTGGAGTTGCCGAAGATTCGCTGGAAGAACGAGAGAGAGAGAGAGAGAAGGAGAAAGAGAAGAGAGACGTGAAACTCGGTCCGGGTTTTCGCAGGGATTTCAGCGGGAGCGGGGGTGGCAGCGCGGGAAAGAGCGAGAGCACAGTGGAAAGGGACGCCCACTGAGATTTATGACAGGCGTTAAGCAGTAATGAAATTGCTCGTTGCTCGTTTCTCGGGTGGGGTGCTCCGGCTGAAGCTGGGAACTGGGAACTGCGAGAGCGCCGGGACGTACGCTTACAGCACTGGGGACCAAGCTGCTGGTGGCTATACCGGAGAAGAGTGGACGGAGAGAGAGAGAGAGAGAGAGAGAGAGAGAACGAGAAAGACAGCGAGAAAGCGAATCAGCGAATTGAAAGGAAGGAGCGGTGAAGATCGTGATGATGTTGGTCTCCGGGCGGCGGAAAAGTGGGATGAACAAGAAAGGAGCTAAGAAAAAAATGAAATGAAGAACACTCGTATACACTGTACCAACAATCACGTGACGCAATTACCTTGCCGGCCATACAACTGTACGTACCGTATAGTGTATACACACCGATAGGTATACAACATAGCGAGAGGGTCGGACAGCGTTCGCGGTATCCTCTGAAGATTTTTAATCGTTTGTCCGCGTACGACGTTCGTTTATCGCGCATCGTAAAGATCCAGTGGGCATATCCAGATGAGTAAACTGCCGGCGATGGGAACAGACGAAAGAAGCGATGGCTCCGATTTTATTGAATAATGTTTCTAGTATCGATTGTTAATTTTATTAGCACAATGACAGCTAATATTCGCACCCTGGATCATAAT
Organism: Clistopyga incitator; assembly: GCA_947507545.1. Taxonomy (NCBI): domain Eukaryota; kingdom Metazoa; phylum Arthropoda; class Insecta; order Hymenoptera; family Ichneumonidae; genus Clistopyga; species Clistopyga incitator. The sequence continues at coordinate 6,860,911 of OX382175.1, forward strand.
ACAATATCATAAGATCACATACCCCATGTTATGGCCATATTTTATTGGTATGGCGCAATTCGGAAGCCAAAAACCAAGGAAGCACGACACAGTGTGAAAAGAATGCGATACATCGGCCCAACAGTTTGCCATGTATACGGAGAACATTCTGTGCGGTCCACCCTCCGGATATCAAAAACTGTTACGAGAGTAGAGAGTTAGAGAGCGAGACGACTACGACAAGTAGAAGGAAAGAAGCTAAACCGAGTGGTGTGTGAGAGAGGCTAAAAAAAAAATTCGCCGAGCCAAACGAAATACATATCCGTATCCGACCGCAAGCTTCCATTTCCGGTCGCTGCCGACGGGGCTACTATATTTCCGGGACATTTATCCCAGTTTATCCCGGTAGTCCAAGGAGGAATGAGATCCGGGCGCGGATGGCGAAGAGGCCGATGAACAGGGGCAGGCTGCTGGACGGGGAAGCTTCGGCTTTGGCTGTGCGCACTATATATAGGAGCCTGCCGCCCGACCGATAGCAAAAACATGAGGGGCAGTAGACGGAAAGGTCGCTTTCCTATCGATTCTCCTTGCTACGGAGTCGATGGATTTTATTCTGCGATATAGCCAAAAGCAGAAACATCAACGAACTCTCGAAAGATTGGAAAAATCATTCTTTCGCTCTGACTGAAGGTACCAGTGTATCCAAATACCAATTTTCGTTCCCAAATTCAACTTTCACTCGCGCCATGAATTTTCACCGAACAAACCGAATAAACATGCTATCATATTTTTTGATTCATAATTTATGAATTCGTAAGATTTGACACTGGAGCACGAGATAAGCGCTTTCAATATTCAACTCGTGCTGTGAGGCATATAACTGTGTATATATTAGGGTGTGCCATTTTTGGGCAATTTTTTTTTTTCGACTCAGAAACAGGTTGTATACTTTCAGGAAGGTAAAATAAGAAGCCTGTAAAAATTTGAGCTCTTAATATTAATATTTAGATGCGCCTCATCGCGAATTTCTATTTCCCATTTAAATAACATGGGAAAAAAATTTTTTCATCTTTGGAATTTTATACGTTGGCAATGGCATATTGTTCGATGGAACGCAAAACATATTTTATAGAGAATCGCACGCTCTACAAAAAAGATGTCTTGCATTTTTTCGATAGACATAGCCATTCTGATGGTATTTGAGTTCAAAGTTCAAAATATACGAAAATTCATCTTTTTGTTAATATTATAGCGAAACTATTGACTCTGTTGAGAATCTTCTATCAACTTTTTTGTAGATTATTAAATTTACCATGAAAATTGTCTCATCCATGATTAATTAATATTTATTGTTAATTGTTCAATGCTGTAGAGACCTGTCTTCTGTCACGAAACTGGTTCTAATGGGCTGGTACTTATCATAAATAGTTACAAAAAAAATCGACAAAATACTCACGAAAAATATCTTTCGTTATTTCCATTAATAGTAAAAAAAAATGTTTCATTCAATCTTTTTAAGTAAATTTATTAATGAAAAATTATAAATATTGAATAATTTATTACAGTATGAACATTTTTTTATTTGTTGTTGCCATTATTGTAAGTCTTGCTATACCGAGTATAAAAAATTCGCCAATGCATTAATAATTATTCAATTATTTTTTTATTGCAAGTCGGATATTTTCGACGATGCTCCTTCACTATTCGTAATAAATACTGGAACTGCTCTTCATTCTTTGTCAAACATGCATTATATTGTTCCAATAATGCCACTCCACGTTCTGCAGCGTCATTGACTACTTTCAATTTTGTGAAAAAGTCCAAATTTTCTCTATAGCTCTCGTTATTCGGCCATAGAAGTATATCTTCTTCGAGAAAATCAGACGGCAAATCAAATTTAATCATGGATGAGACAATTTTCATGGTAAATTTAATAATCTACAAAAAAGTTGATCGAAGATTCTCGACAGAGTCAATAGTTTCGCTATAATATTAACAAAAAGATGAATTTTCGTATATTTTGAACTTTGAACTCAAATACCATCAGAATGGCTATGTCTATCGAAAAAATGCAAGACATCTTTTTTGTAGAGCGTGCGATTCTCTATAAAATATGTTTTGCGTTCCATCGAACAATATGCCATTGCCAACGTATAAAATTCCAAAGATGAAAAAATTTTTTTCCCATGTTATTTAAATGGGAAATAGAAATTCGCGATGAGGCGCATCTAAATATTAATATTAAGAGCTCAAATTTTTACAGGCTTCTTATTTTACCTTCCTGAAAGTATACAACCTGTTTCTGAGTCGAAAAAAAAAAATTGCCCAAAAATGGCACACCCTAGTATATATATAAATGCAACTCTCTCGTTTCGTCCTTCCGACCATTCGCCCTTCTCTCATCTCTCGACGCGTTCTCGTCGGGTCTCCCTCGATCTCTCAGCGCGGTTCGCGGCGCGACATGTGAAGTGGATGTTTTCGAGGACGACGCATTGTTTGTCGTGAGAACGCGGCGCGTAGAGACGCGCGGAGATATATTGCGGAACGAGAAACGAGGGAGAGAGAGAGAGAGAGGGATATGAGCGCGGGCAGAGATAGCGAAGGAACGGGAATGCTCGAAGAGCGAAGCAGAAACACTGCTGGATGAGAAGGAGGGAATGAGGGAAGGAGTAGAGGAAGCGAGAACCAGAGCTGGTGGTGCTGGCATCGATCTAGTCGTCGGTTTGGCTGGGGGCGGCACAGGGACACAGGTGCTCCTCGGCGTCTACGGGCTTAGTGTCTGAACCAACCCCCATAACACCCCTGCCACGAAACGTACTTGACGTTCTCGAGCGCGTGCTCGGATATACCAGCACTCTCATCGTCCCTTCTATACTATACTGTGCACAGTACACGCTATGTACAATGTATACTGTTGGCTATAGTGTAAGCGATGGAAACGCTTCTGTCGCCTCGCAACTTTTGCATACTCCACAGCTCTTCAGAGCATATCGACTTTACCGAGTCTCTGCAGCATTTCGTTTATAAACATCAGGTATACGGAAGACGAGAATAAACAAAAATGTTGAAAATCTTCTGAAGATGAATTGTGAAGATTGCTTATCATTGTTTAATCCGAGAGGTCGAGTCTTGAATGGTCGACGAATAAGATTGGCGACAATTACGCGTCGTCTGAAAGATTTATGGCAAAAATGACACGAGCGGATGCTTCGGATGGAGAGAGAGAGAGAGAGAGAGAGGCTTGTCGTGGTCCAGGCACAGAAATTTCGTCTCGAAAGTTGCCCTGGTGAATAAATTAGAGTTCGAGTATTTGCGGTGATGTATAATGTAATGGATAGCCATGGATGGAAGATGCGCTCGTCTCCTCACAGTCGGAGCTACCTAATTAATTATGTCGGGTCTAAGCCAGCAACTTTCGCTGGGCCGAAATGTTCCTAGAGCATTTCGCTCCTCCCAATGTTTCGTCTCTCCTTCCACAAATTCTGCTAACCTAAAGACCCCACCTGAAATTTAGCAGTCATTCCATTCCGTATCCTTGTCTAGACAAATGCCGTAGAACTGGCCAAACCAATGCTAAATATTTTATAGGCGGAAGATCAAAGTTTAACTATTTTCATTGTTTTCTTTATGAGTCCCATCTTCGCCTATCGCACTTATTACTTATCGTCGCCCTATGTGCCGTGTTTTTACGATCGAGGTGTTATTAAAGAGCAAGAGAACGACTGCGAAAAGTGATGGAGTCGACAGAGCGTCAGGATACTTTCTGCCTCTTCTCTTTGGAGAATGAAATAAGCAGTCGAAATAAATGGAAGTCGGAGGTAGAAGTGACAGAGAAAGAGGAAGGTAGAGTGTTTCGTGTATCTCTGTCTCCGTCGCTTTCTCGACTCGGAGATCATCAGCTGCTATAACAGGCTGCCACCTGGCAAAAAAGTCGAATACAAGAAGTCGAATACGATGAAGGAGAATAAGAATAAGAATAAGAGGGAGAAGAAGCAGAAGAGGAGGAATAGAACGACAACGAAGATGACGAGAGTTCTGCGGGTTATATCTCGCTATGCGACTCTACGTTGATGGCGTGTCGGTGCTTATTTCCAACCCGTTGGCTGCTCGCATACCTGGTTAGATCCGAGATGGGGTCTTCGAAATATTCTTGGCTCTGATCCGAAACCGTACACTTATGCGGCTGAGCTTGTTTCTCTTCGTCCATCTACCCATTTGGTCTCTTCGACTGGCTCGTTCTTCCAATGTGTGGGTGTCGCCGTTCTCCTCCTCGACGTCATCATGTCCAGAAGAAAAGCTAACGTCTCGGATTTAGGTGTATCAGCCCAAGAACCGGAATTCCTGGTATTCAGCACCGGAAACGGTGTTTAACGTTTCGTACCCTACCTCGGGGATTCTTTTTCCAAGCGCTGCTTTCACACTCGTATTTCTCTGTACAAAGAAAATACGGAAGGAAACCGTTCGTGAGTTCCCTTTAAAGATGCAAACGCTTTTAACATTTCACGGGGATATTCTAACTCCTTCTTCGACTCTCCCCGTTACAATCTTATCGGCGTTCTACCGTGGAAGGCTTTCGCTCGAGAGACCCTCTTGCGAGTATCGCGCGGCGTAACCGTGGAAAGCGAGAAAGAAAGAAAGGGAAAATAGGCAAGCGAGCGAGTGAACGAAGGAAGCAATGCACAGGCAGCAGCCAGTCAGGCAACCCCACACTTGATCCACGTAGTACCCGCACCCCCGAGGGTAGAGAAAGCGAGAAGGGAAATCGCGAGTGCTGAAGAGAGAGAGAGAGAGAGAGAGATGGAGAAAGCAGGGGCAACCCCCTGGCTAGGTAGAAGGGGTGTCGTGATAACGTCACGCTCTGACAGAGTGCCGCTGCTATCGCGCCGCCACACGCCGCCAGAGAAACAAAATGGAACCGACCAGTCGCCCTCATACCCCATCGACCATCCGAAGCTTTCTCTCTCTCTCTCTCTCCCTCTCTCTCTCTCTCTCTTCCTCCCTCTGAGCAAACGGTACACCCAACGACTATAGTTATACTATATTGTATCTCGAGTGCGGAACGTGTGCGTCCTTTGCCCAAGAGTAGCGTGCCGGGAATTCGCTTTCTCGTCGACGTGCCAACGTGCAAACCCGACCGATGACCCGTGTGTGCCAGCAGCATAATCAGAAGCATGCATAACACTGGAATGTCACACGACCCGCGACCCCTTCCAGTCAGAGATTATCTCACCTGTGAAGCTCTTTGACTTCCATCTAATAATTTCTTTGCAACACTCTGCGCGTCACTATTTTGTTGAAATTCTTTTTATACTCCAAACGAGGATGTCAATTTCAACGTTTTATGTTGAATTGTTACGAGGTGCCACAACGGCAATTTATTTGCTGAAGGGGGAATACAGTTACGATGATAATGCCCCTTTATATTGCCGTTAAATTTGTTCACCGCTCCCCTATTCAAAATAGAACGTCGACAAACTATTAATTCGCAATTTTTACAGAGCACTTGCGTTTTCATAAGCTCGTATAATGAAATTGGCGATTATTCATTGGTCTGCAATTCGCGATAAAGGGTGAGTTGTCCGCATGTGGGGGGGGGGGGGGGGGGGGGGGGGGCAGGAGAGTCAGCTCTGTTTTTTGTTTAATAATCGAAGCGAGAAGAGCCTAGCGTGCATTTCCATATACATAGACGAGACCTAATGTTTGGGGGCGGGGAAAGAGGGGGTCTCGTTATGATAGTGCATACTGCATATACACGTTTCCGGTGAGGACACACGCGCCCGAGGGCGGCGGGGGTAGGAGACAAGAGCACGCTCAAATGCACACAAGGTCACATGGGTGTCCGCACACGGAAATCCGGATCGGATCCGCGGTAGCAGGGCTTGGGGATGCGCTATAGTCCAAGTAGATCCTTGCTTCGCTGTCTGCCTGACTGCGAGGCACGAATTTCTATTCGGCACGTTGCCGATCGTTGTAACTCGTGGAAAACGCACCCTGGATATTCCACACGCATATATGTCCATTATGCCGGCACTCGTCCATTCGAACCCATACCCACCGTAGACGGGTATTTTGTTGCATGTGTGAGCACGAATGGACAAACGTACGCGAGGTATTCGGTGATCCCTGCTTCCGCAGTCTCGTTTTGCCGAACGTGAAACAAACGGGAGCTACGCAGCTCTACCGGTAAATATATTTCGTATGTGCACAACTCGGTTATTTTTATGTATGCGTACGCGCGAATGTGTGTGTACATGTATCGACGGCGAGTTTGCGTTGCGATCGTTGCATTCATTCGTACATTCGCTCGCCAATATCAAAGGCCCATAATAAATAGAAGCTCCGATATTAATTCCGTTAATTGTAAAATGCATTCGGCGTGGCGGCGACTCTCCGGTATACGCGGAAATAAAAAACCAACAAGTATGTGTATACGTGTGTTTCCGCGGCTGTTCGCCGCGTTTTGGAACGAGAGCACCGGCAGCTCGTAGTGGGCTAATGGGTATACGTATATAGTGGGCGGTGGTTGCTGCTGGCTGGCTGAAATAAAGAGGACGTGAGAGCACACGAGGTGGAGGGCACCGAGAGCAGTCAGGCGGAGTGCGCGGGGGCTGGTTGGCAGAGCGAGAGCACGGCCGAGCTGTAATTAAAAGCGGAATGTTAATTACTCTTTGCATTACCGAAAAGCGACGGGGAGGGTGAAGCCGGGGGGGGGGCTTGAAGGTACACGTTATATCGCTGCATGGAAAAGCTTGCTTTTCGCTGTACCGAACCTCTGCCTATTTCAGCTCTTTGCACCCTCTGGCTAAACGTGTTGGGAATACCCGCGGTACCCTGCCTACACGAAAACTACAAAACCACATTTTTCTGGGCTTTACATATTACAAAGGTATACGTTAATTGCGTTTTGATCGCTTCCGGCGTGTACCAACAACATGACTTAGGCTGACAATAAACTACTACACCCGGAAGGTAAAGTAATTTAAACGGATGTGATGTTGGAGCAAAAGAGCTATTGCTATGAGGGAATCTCATTGCTAAATACCTTTGCAACGTATTTGGAGTGTCCCGGCTTGTTTTTAGCACGCGTTTCGCGTCCGGAACTCGCGCAAGAGTTACAAAGAAGGAAGACGAGGAGGAGATCAGGGCGTGGTTCTCGAAGGCGATATTCTACTCTCGGTTGCTCGAAGCCTCGTAAATACGGGGCAACGATTCAGCGAGAGGGACCAGTACACCTTCGTCGAGACGAGGATGGCAGAGAAGGAAAAAACGACGAGATGATTTATAGAAATGTAACTCCCTGGGGCCCTTTTCTCGGTTTCGGGGCCTCATATTCCTGCTACTTTTCTCTCACTCGGTCACTCATTCCCTCGCGTCCAACCTCTCGACGACCGGAATGGCGAGCCCGCGCGAAGCCTCGACGACTTTGTGTCTAGCTTTCTACATATATTGTACCCGGACCCCGTCCATCCGTCTGGATCTCTTTCTCAATCGTTTGCACCGGAGAATTCTGCGCTATAACGGCGAGAAAGAAGCTGAGCCGGGGGTCCTCGGGCCGTGAAACGAGTCCCGAGAACCGCTGGAACTGCCAAAAGAAGAAGACGACAAGAAATACATTTTACGAAGAGAGATCAGCGGGTTGAAGGGAGAGAAAGAGACACAAAAAGAAGAGAAAGAGAGCTGAGAAGACCGCGGGCCCGGTTATACGCTATCCTCCCTCTTGGAATATTTAATTACAGCCTCTACTCCCGCGAGAAGAAAATAACGTGCGCATACGGGGCTTAGGTCTTCTCGAATAGCCCTTCATTGGTCGAGGTACCACATGCTGGCCAACTTGCCGCGCTATGTGTTTACCTCGTACTTCTAATTGCTTCGGTTGAGGAGACCCCACGGCCCTTCCTCTTCGTATTATCCATCTCTCTCGGCCATTACAGAGTGAGAAGATAAAAGAAAGGGAGACAGTGAAAAGAGAAGATCCTGTATCTGCAACTCTGTATACATTCACGAGCGTCTCGAACGGACAGACGGAGCTAGACGGACTGGCCAAGCAATAATTATGAGGGACTCCGCTTGATATACCTCCTCAACATTATTCTCTCTTCTCCTACACGCTTTAAGACCTTTGTAACAATAGGTCAGTATGTATTGTCTAGAATACTCATCGCATGATCTTAGGTTTAAAAAATATTGTACAGTGAACATTAATAATCATCTGAAAGGCATTCCGAAAGGCATTCGTCCGGAAGTGTTGCTCGTACTTGTTCTCTTATCGCTTGAGACAAATCAGGCGATATCGACGCAGGCACGCAACTGTGGCCTACATATAAATGACGATCTGTGGTCATGATTGTCAGGGTGGAAGTATAACGTGCCTGTAGCGATAAACTTATCGTCAAGCACGCACTTATAACAGGATCCTTTGCACTCCTGAAAGAACCTACTCCTTGAGATCTAGAGTAAGATATTAATACTATGCTCAAAGGAGAGACCCTAGAAGACCGGTGCAGAAATTACACAAGGGCAGCTTCGGTAAAAACTTCAACTCGAGTGTTGCTCAAGTATTGTATTTCTATGACTTTCATCGGTCATATCAACATCAAATCAAAGACTAATTTTTCCCAAATTTCCTTGAAAAATCGACAAATTTGCTCTTTCCGTTCATCGAAGACGTCCGTGAGTCATCCAAATTGTCGGATCTGACTATATACACCAGGAGTAAAAGGGTACACCGGCCATGTTGCTGCGAGGTCTCAGTGAGCGGCCAATGGCGGGCTCAGCACCTGCCTCCCATCGTCTCACTCCACGTTGCGAGTATGCCATGGAACGCGTGTGCGTTGCACACCCAGCACGCGCGTTTGTACATCCTGGTGTCTCTCTCGCTCTTTCGGAGACGATGCAGCAGTACGGGGTGCATGCGCGACTGTGTGCGCGCCTCTGTTATACCCGGCACGTATATCGGGAGGGTTGTAGGACGGCCGAGGGTTGGTGAAAGAGGGAAAAGGGAAAGCTGAAACGAGGCAGTTGCTGGAGGGCGGATACCGCGCTGCACCTTCTCGTTCTTTCAACTTTCGTCTTCTCTCTTTCATATCTTTTCATTCTCAGAATTTTTTCCGCTTTCTTTCGTTACGGGATGACTCGTGACAAGTCAACAACGGTCCTTGATCCTCCTCAATGAACAGGTGTGATTCGAGGTCAAGGCCGCGTTGATGATTCGATCGCCAGAGGTAACCAAACGTATCGGTTTTCCTATAAGAGCAAAATCCTTTGATTGTCTCGTGTGGAATATTGTAATTGGCGCTGATTCTGAGGATGCATAATTCTTGTATAGTATATTAATGAGCCGCAAAAGAGCTCGATGCTCGCTCCTACGTGAGGGTAATTATACACTGTCCAGAGACAGACGGAGCGAGAGAATGAACGTTGGAGCGTTGCCATTGGATAGTCACAGTCATGTCGGCTGGCATATACGAGAGATATCGACGACTCACACGTTCGAAACGCAAGGTCGTCTCGTTGAGATTCGGAGCTCTTTACAGTCGATAAACATATCGTGCATAAATGACGCCCGCCTCTCCTCCTCCTCCTATTCAACATGAGTGTTTATGCATACCTATATACATCGGAGGATGTATATCAGAGGACCGTATAGAGGTGGCAGTACTGACGAACAGCGTGTCCACGCGACTCGTCTGAATGAAGAGCGAGCTCGAATATCTGCGGTGCTCTCGCGAACGCCACAGTGACAAGGTCGACCTCCGCGAGCGATGACAATCTCCGCGCTCCGCGTCCTCGGGTTGCTGTGTGTTTGACGCTGTGCCAATTATACGGACCCATGAGTGCAATTTATGCGCCTATCCATTGCTTTCCGTACACATCGACTGAAAACGTTATAACTATGCGAAACACTATAGAAATCCTATGGCAAATGGATGAGTGACAAATCTCTTTCTCTCTCGCTCTCTCTCTCTCTCTCCATCACTTATCCTTGAGTTTTGGAATAAAAGCCTTTATTCTATTACAATATACTCGTCTTCAGATAAAAGAAGAAGAAGAAGAAAAAAGAAATGAAAGAACTGCGAATGAGAGAAGAATGAGGAAGAGAAGAAAATGAAGAATAAGAAAAGAAAAGGAGGTGGGTCCGAAGCGAAGGTACCAGTTAAAATCTTCATTGCGGTCAGCCATATTCTCTTCGTCCGTTTATGTTCTTCCTCACTTCGCGGCCTCGAGTTTATAGTACACTCACAGCGTATGTACTGCACACTCTCGGACCAATCTTAGCGTGGTTTTCTCGGTGGTGCACCTACACACGTGCATTCTGTAAGGCGCCCGGAGCACCTAAGGGCAACGATGCGTGCACGTGAAGGTCGACGAGGGGGCCCTTCTTCTTATTATTGTCTTTCCTTCTCTCTCTCTCTCTCTCTCTCTCTCTCTCTCTATCCTTCGTTTTGTGGTGTGTATGTACTCCGTTGTACTCTTTGCAGTGCACTTATGCACTTGAAAGCGCGCCGGCCGGTAATAAGGCCTTGCGCTGTGCTCTGGGTACATCATCGTAGCTCAAAGCACTGAATTTCCCACGCACCATCAGGGTCGTGATTAGTAGATGCGGTGCTAGAGAGCTAATTTTCTTCTCCTTTTATTTTTAACATCTCTCCACCTTCTCCATCTCGGGCGCATACCTTCGCGGTCTCTTAGCTCCAATCCCTTGTGTTGCACTCTCACGTGCCCTCTAAGATCCAGACATGACGCTTACGTCTACGTGTGCAGCCGACTTCTCGCGCCATTGCTGTTGCCACCATCCATGCTCTTCGCTCGTTCAGCTTTTGCTCACTCTTTCTTCTCATCTTCTTTCTGCCGTTGGTGCGTTTCCGTCGACCATAATAATTCCGGCCCTAGGGAGTGATTTTTATTTAGTCTCGTTTCGTTGCCAGGCGATGGCCTATGGGGCAGCGCGCCCGAGAGCTCGCCACGCTATGTTATTAGCGTCTGGTGCTCGCCGTTATTGCTCCGGCTCTATAGGTACGCGAACCTCGAGCTCGCTCTTTCGCTCGCATCTTTTTTCTCATTCTCGCCAATTCTTAATGCATACATCCTCTCACTCGTGGCCGAATGGTGGTGCTTAAAGAAGAGAAAGAACACGAGGACGGGAGACCGAGGATAGAACGCGAATGGAGAGAAACGAGAGGGATTGGACGAATAAGAATCCATCCCGAACGAAGCGAGACGCCATACTGCGCGTCCGCCGGCTCATCCTCGCCTCACCGGATTTCGCCTCTTCTCTGCTGTCTCGAGACACGATAACAAACGAGTTTAATTATTCGTGTAGCACAAAATTTGTACCTCCAACAAAAAATTGATATTTTGAAAATTATTGGTACCTACCAATATTATTTATTCTTGGAGATATGCTAAAAATCAATTTGCGTTTTGTCTGAAAATAAAACGCGAAGAAAGTGGGTTGTCAATGGAGATTTCAAATGAGACATTTTTTTGGTGGGAAAATTATTTATAATTTTGAACAGGTATTTTTTTTTATATCCTAACATTTCATATGAGCTGTTCGAACTCTTCGAATCAATTAATATCCCGTTTGTGTCTCAATACTCGAATGGACGCATTTCACGAGTGCCTGAGCGAAAACACGGAGACAGGCACAAAGCGTGCCGCGTGCCCCGTGGTCTTCGACACCGCTGGCTGTGCAAGACATTGGGTTTGTTTTACGGCGCAGTTAAATGCGATTTAGGTTTTAATTAAAGCTAACTCGGCTTGGTCGGCGTAGAGCAAGGAGGCGGTCCTTCGAGGGGGACGAAAAACGAGAGAACGAAAGAACGAGAAAAAGCAAAAGAGTCGGCAAATGCCGGAGGCCCTTTCCAGGGCTGCATCGGTAGAGAGGAAGGAAGAAAGAATGAGCTAAAGGGAGAAGTACTGACCAGCGAACTGGCGATAAAAAATACAAACGCGTTTTTTCCATCGTTCCTCCCTTTCTTCCCGGCTCCAGCTCAGAGCGGGCGCACTCGATCGTCCTGGCAACTGCAGAAAAAACGTAAAGAACGAGGAAGAAGAGAGCGAAACGAGCCGAGCGGGGTTGAGAAGCATGGAAACAGAGCACAGCTTGGTTGAATGGCGCCAGAAAAGAGGATGCTCGCAGCAGCGACAAAAAGGAACCGCATGTGTGTTGTTGCTTCTCTTGCGGACCTCGTCTCTCGTCCGGTAAACTGGCAGGAAAGCTCGTAAAGACGGTTTACTGCCCCGCACCGCGAGTATCTCTCTGGCTTGCTGCTCGCTGGTTCGCCGTGTTATAGCTGGAGATCGTAGTGGCCCGTATTCGCCATTGAGACAGACCGACCCAGCCCTGGGCCCGCCCGCAAGAGTTACAGCGGCCCGACGGTGAACGCGTGATTGATACCAAGGGATTGAGTGATCATCCGCCATAACTTGGACGAACGACGCGCGTCGAACAACCGGGCGAGTAGTGAACTGATGCTGTTGCTCGTGCTCCCAATGCGGTAGTCTTAGAACGTGAAGAAGGAAGAGAGATTGCTGCAGGAAGAGGAAGAATACACTTGGAAACGCGCCCGTTACATCACTCTCTTTGCGCCACTCTTCTTGTCGTTGAAGAAGATGAGGAATGGCAAGGAAGGGTATAGGAAGACCTTGACCGAGAGACGGCGACGGGAGAATTGATCGAATACGATGTAGACGACGACAACGACGTAAACAGGAAGTCGCTCTGCACTGAAACGAGTCTCATGAATCTTCTTCGGTCGCTCTGTTTCTTTTGTACTCGTAACTTCTTCTTCGGTTTCTTCTTGTACCACTGCTTCCACCTCTTTTCCACTCTCATCGCGTATGGTCTAAACAATCCTGATGATTCTGTATATGGTTTACGCGGCAGAGAGGTAGAGAATGCCGGAAGGAAATTATATCTCGGGTTCATGCTGAGGCCGACCGCCTGTCCCAATGGGATCAGCACATCGCGAGGGTGGGTTTGGTTTCCGGGAAGCCCATGGGTACGGCGGTCAGGAGTACGAGAGGTGACCGCAACGGCGATGAGATTTTGCAGCGTCGTCCGCGTATATACGTGAGAGACCTGGCTCTCACAGAGACGAGGAGAGTGAGCGAGATTAGGAGAGAGCTGGGTTTGGCGTAATGCACGGGCGCGTATGACGTGTGCGGATAATTGCAGTAGTTGCAGCCAGAACCTCGTGCAGTCCTCGCGGTAGCGGCGATGGTGGGCTCGACGCTCTCGTCTACTCGCCTGCTGCTGGTCTGGCTGCTAGTCTGGTTTCGCTATAGTTCGCTGGTGCGCTTTGGTTTCCCTGCCTCGTCCACGGTCTCTCGGTCTGCTTCGCTCACAGCGTATACCTCGTTTGCGTTCTCTCTCTCCCGCTCGTAGTCACTATGGGGTTGCGGTAGCAAAGGGTGTCACCACCCTCTTCCCCCCTCCTCTCTCACGCCACTAATCAAATTCAAATGCATATACCCCCGCGCTTCGTGCAACACCCGAGCCGAGTACCAGCCAGCCGGCAGTGCACACACGCTCTTGGCCCGTTGATGAAATTATGGTCGACTGCACTCTGCACCACCGTCCGGTTCTGTTCTGGCCGCGTCTCTATGTGGCACTGTATTTACATGTATATATTCCTATGTAGATTCGGGTATATATGTATATTCATACATTTTCGACAAACCTGCCACGGTTGACGCACCTTCTCGCTGTTCATCTCTCTCCCTCTCGCCGCTATCAAAAAGCGCGACCGTATAAGCTCAACGAGTGTTGCACCCCTATCGGTGAAATATCAGGAAAGCCGAGATTAATAGTTAAAAGGCAAAGCGATGTATATATTCTCGAATCAAATGATTGCAGACTGGATAGTTGGAACTTCATGGCACGTAAGCTCGGGAGAAGCTATACAATGTTGTTGAGGTTATAGTACAAAATTGTCGAAGTATGTAATTTGAGAGCTTTCCGAATGAAGAACGGATACCACCTACATTTACAGTACTTTATATCTGTACGAAGCCCTCCTGGTCCCCTGACGCGCAGGGGCTGCAGGCCACAACACCGCTCGCACAACACCAGCCATGATGCTCTGATGCACATAATGGGCGGGATGTGCACTTGCCGCGGGAGCCAATTATTCGATACTGCAGCGCGCGCCCGGCTGGTTCCCTGTACACGTATGCCGCCACTACCGATCCACTATCTCGCGAACTCATCGACTGTGTAACATAGTATACTCGCCTGTGAAACTGAACTGGTTGCTACAGTTTGTCCTGCGGAGCCCGCAGCAAACATTATAGTAGTCCGATCACCTTCACTGTGTGGATCTCGTATAGGTATACCAAAGTATAGGTCTCTCGGTGAACTCTGCTATTTTACCCACACTCATACCTACCATGAGTAACAGCAGCAAATTATTTCATTTTGCTCTTTCTCCATCTTCTCGATCATCCCTCCGACTCCATACGGACTCTTTTGAACTGATTCGAACTTCTTCTCGTCTCTAAAACTCTCCTGGCTTCGGCTATTTTGCTTTGTCTTACTTCCTGGCTGTTTGGTGTAGTTGACCAAAGACCAATATGTATCCAGACGAGATCTAATCAAAATGTGAGGAAAAAGGAGTCGAAAAATCAATTGGAACTCAACTACTTGAAATCAGCACCTGAGGAGATCTCTTATTTGGACTCTCGTTGGTTTTTTTCCTTCTGCACCTTTTTTTTTCATTTTGCTCTTTCTCCATCTTCTCGATCATCCCTCCGACTCCATACGGACTCTTTTGAACTGATTCGAACTTCTTCTCGTCTCTAAAACTCTCCTGGCTTCGGCTATTTTGCTTTGTCTTATTTCCTGGCTGTTTAGTGTAGTTGACTAAAGATCAATATGTATCCAGACGAGATCTAATCAAAACGTGAGGAAAAAGGAGTCGAAAAATCGATTGGAACTCAACTACTTGAAATCAGCACCTGAGGAGATCTCTTATTTGGACTCTCGTTCGTTTTTTTTTCCTTCTGCACCTTTTTTTTTCGCTCGGGAAGAAGAGCGGCGTCCAGTGTCAGATCAGAATAAAAAAAGAAAGAAATGAAAAGAAGGCAGATCTGTTCCGCCATTCGCACGAGGTGCCCGATGAGACGAGAAGCGCCATTACAATACCAAATGCGCTTCGCGGCAATGGTCTGAATCGCGAGAGCTCTGTGGTGCTGTGAGGGACGTGCGCGCGCGGGTCTCCTCTTCTCTGCCAATGCTTCTGCCAGATATACTCCCTAGTCCTTCCGCTCTTGATGCTCACGGACAATGGCAAAACCCTTCAATTGTATTGAAATCCCTGGCGAACAAATGTGCGGTCAAATTCGTCAATAAATCTACAAGTCAAGCAGCGAGGCGGAGCAACAGCTTTACATTAAGAGGATACTGAAAGACAGGCCTTCATTGCTATTCTTCAGCTTTGTTTTTTTTTTCGCAGATTTTTCAATCCAATGTTGTTCCAAGCAGCCAAAAACCACTTGTCGTGTAACAGGTTACAACAATGTGCAACCGGTGCGTTTCCTTGAAAAAAGTGATCACGCCTCGATCCACGCTACTTCATTCTCGACCTTCGCGAACCTTCGAGATACATCGCGAGCCTCCCTGCACCATTTCCGTTGCTATCAAGACTGTAATTTGCTGTCGGGCACCTGGCGAGCGTGCTTATTCTCCGCTCTTCTCAGTTTCGATGCAATTCGCCAGCGTCTCCGATAATTGAGGATCTTGCTCCTTCGCGCGCTGGTGAATGAGTCTCCGGGTCGATTGCTATACGAATTACATGGAATCATGTAATTGCCGAATTGTTTGCAAATTATTGTTATCATGGTCGGAGGCTCAGACACATACCGAAGCCATTCGGTTCTCGATGCACAATTTTTTATGCCTCTTTTTGTTGCCGATTCTTTTCATCGTGCGTATATCGTCAGAATCGATACCTCGGTTAACGTTCAAGTTTCTTAACGTGGCATAGTAAAAAAGTAGTTTCAGGGACACTCATAATCCGACAGTACCACTCGATTTTTTTTGTTTGGTTCCCTGCAAAAACGTCGACCGACATTCCTCAAAAATGTATAACTTGTAATCGTCTCGATGTGTCCTGGAGGACTCAGACGCGGTCGAGTCCCGCGGGAGAATGAGAAGAGCCGAGAGAGAGAGGGAGAGAGGAAACGGTCGCCCGACGATCGTTTCCTAAGAGCTGCTTATGCAATTTTGATGACGTTTCGTCCATGCCCCAGTCCCTCGCGACTCCTGCTCTCCACCGGTGTACATGTATTCCCGACTGGCCCTTCGGTCTACCCCATTTCGCTCACCCCTTCGCGTAGGTATATATCGCTTCGCCCTTTCTCAGCTGCTGGAATAGAGATGAAGAAGGGTGGAGAAACGGAGAAAGCTCGATACAGCGATATATCTTTTCGCGGCATTTCCAATCATTGTAAAACCCCAACAGAAATATAAAACCATAAACCGATCGGGCGAATGATATGGATCCATATATAATGCAAGAACGATCCGGCAACTTCCATGTGTGTCCTGCTTCGATATATACAGGAAATATATATGTGCGTGAGATAAACACGCACAACCAAGACACGAGAGTGTACGTATAATGGAAGCGATGCGTTATCTGAAAATGGTTTTACAAGGGCGCGCGACATCCCTTGGTGTACATAAACTTAGCATAGCGTAACCCTGCCCTGTGCGAGTTCTTCGGAGAACATATAGGTCCAGGAGAACCAGAAGAGAATCTCGCGATGTTCCGCGTACGTTATTTCTTGTACCAGAGCGAGGGCAGAAGTGATAGAGCAAACGGCAGGAAAGAATGTGAAATCGCGAAACGACCTTGCGGTATATTCCACGTTCTGCGGTACGAGTTCCTTTCCGAGTCCCCTTCGTCCTCGAGCGGTGCTTCGACCGAACAGATCGGTCCTCGCGGGCGCGTAAAAGCATCGAATCTCATATCTATTCGCAGTTCTTAATACCACAGTGCGCTGTATTACTACATTGAGTTGGTTAAACTTTCGTGCCTTGTGGTGATATATTTGTATAACATATCCATCAAGAACTACACGTGTAGGGTATATACATAGAGACAAGAAGACAGCCATAGTTGGTAGGATGATCTGCATGCGTCTCGTCCTCCTCGTCAGATCCGTTTCCTCCTCGTTTTGCTTCCTCTGATTCTGTACGCTAGGACGAATGAATAAGCCGGGGTTACACCCTCCGGTGGTCGGGGGGCGAGACACCCTCGAGGCGCGACAACAAAGGACGCCCGTGCGAGTACCTACAGCGCCGGTACATGCACTGGTGCTGTATATACGCTATACACAATCCTCTGTGATGCGAACGTCTCATCCTCCCCGCCTACGCGGCTCTCTGGCCTCTCGTCACCGGAAAGCTCGCTTCGTGTCGCAGCGAGATGGGTCGTCGTCGTCGTCGTCGTCGTCGTCGTCGGCGAGGTGACTGGGCGCATCGGGAAGTCGCGGAACGCTTTTGATTTATCGGGCTCTGTGCTCGCTTTTGCTCGCTCGCTTGTCGCCCGTTTATGTTGTTGTTCGTATACCAGGCGTAATAATGCGTACTTAGAACCAACGACGGAGACAGCACCGAAGCGAGAAAGGAGCGAATTCTCGTGTTCGTTATTATTACAAGCATACGAGCGGAGATAGTGTGTGGCGCGCCGCTCTTACACGACGAATACAAACCGCGTACACAAACGCTTTCTGTTCCGCCTCGCTTGAATTAGCATACCGGTTTATTAATTACGATCTTTGCGATGTGTACCTGCGTGTATATGTAAGTACATGCGCGTAGCATGCGTACATTTTCAGGACGAAACGGGATGAGTATCTCTCTCGCTCGAAACTCCGCTCTCCACGTGCGCCGATCTTCCCGCTTCTTTCTCTCTCTCTCTCTCTCTCTCTCTCTCTCTCTCTCTCTCTCCCGTTCCATTCCTCTTTCCAATTTTTTGCTCTTCTCCGGCAACATAAATCTCTCCGTTTCACCCTACGAAAGTAGTGGTCCTTCTCGTTCGTCCTCTTCCTTCTCTCGCTACTTCTTTACGTGGCACTTTTATGGCGTCACGGATACTCGTTGAATTTCTTGTGCCGACCGTGAAGATTGTATCACACATTTTTAATCATTGTAACAATAATAATCACTCAATTTAACAAGCGAAACGTTCATAAAACTAATTAGTTATTTATATTTTATGTTTCAGGTAAGTCACTGTTTTTGAAATCACAGCGTCTATGCTTGGAAGAATAAGGTGTTTTTCCGATATTTTCGTAAGTAAACCGCCCGCAGATCTTACGTCGTTCTCGTTTCCTCGCGAATTGGAGAAATTCGTTTCACGAATCCAGACAGAGGAAATCGAATACTAAGCGCGGTACCCTCGATTGTTTGCGGGATGTGAGGGTCTCTCTAGCTCGCCGGAAATCCCAGTTCGATCTCGTGCAAAGATTGGCGGTGGTATGTAGGGCCGGTGCATACCAACAACGTTATAGGAATAAAGGTAGCAGCGGCATATAGCAAACTGTAACCCCCGGGCGAATCTCCTTATCCGAATGCAATCCGAGCGTATTTTGCGAGAGGCATTTTGGCCGGAAACACGTGTGTACAGCACAGTACTGTGAAAGCCACAAGCGAGATTCTCGTTTCTTCGCATACTACATTCACCGTAGCTATAAACGTGCGGTATACACGCGTAGATACATAAGTATACCATAGAGATGGAGGGTGACCATAGATATTATGGAATAGAATGTAAAGGAAAACGGGACGTAGACCAGGCGAAAAGAGTAGGCCTCGGAGGCCCATAACCCCATCAGGGCAGCTCCCATGGGTGGCATAACGCGGGTTGGGGGTATCCCCGATTATATCCCTCTCACTTTTTGCCCCTTTCACCGTTCCCTCTTTCCTTCGCGGCTATTTTTCTTTTTCCTTCACGTTCTGCCGTCACCGGGCAAGTTAACCGATGCCGCCGTCTGTGCTCAAGATACGTTTACAGCGCGTGCTACACCAGTGTCTTCCGGATTCCCTTTGATGATCCGAAGAGGACGGGGTACAACCCGCCGACGCTTTTTCGCCTAATTATTCCTCTTATAGGGTCGCGTGCAGTTAGCTCCCGACGAAGAACGCTCGGTTCGCGTAACCATTTCTTATTGCCGACTTGCAAGTGAACCAAAGACTTGGCTGCTGCTGCCTTCGTCGTCGTCGTCGTCGTCGTCGTCGTCGTTGTCGTCGTTGTCGTCGTCGCGACATCCCTGCCGCGTACCGCGACTTCTTCTTCTTCTTCGGCTAACCACGAAGACCGTATCTCGTTTCTTTCCGTGCTGCGCGCAGAAGGCATCCCTCTTTTCCCCCCTTTTCTCCTCTATCTTCCTTTCTCTGCACCGGCAAACCGCGAGTCGATTTCACGAGGTGACGAGCATAACGACCGGGAGACTCGATACGGGTCGTTGGATTTTGCCGCATGCGCGCGCGATACCGCACTGCGGAGATTTATGGTCGAGAACAGCAGAGCCAGGAACAGCTAGCAGAGGAACCCCTGTGATTCCCGTTTTAATATACCTACCTGCGACAATTTATTTCAACATTCCCCCAAGTTTTCTGCAAATTTTGCGGAAATCTGAAACGTCATTATCATCAATGCCGACAGATCCTATAGTTCCCGTGATCCTGGAGCACATAAGAATTCATATAGTTAGAGGTGCATGGACCCCCAGGAGTCATTACTCTGCTTTTTTGCTCTCCCTCTAAAAGTTCACGTTTCTTGGTTGGCCAAGCTAAGGAGCTAAAAAAATGTAGCCTCTTAACGCAAAAATATCAGGAAATACTTTCAAAGGTGGCTACGATCTACAGACGGTGGGAAAGTCTGTTTGTATTTCGAAAAATTCTTCCTTTGTACTTCTTCATCAATATTTTCGTGAATCTGTAAAGATCCGACGACAAATGTAGAAATGTTGGTTTTGCCTTCCATTCGGCGAGCCAAGATAATCATAGCGGAGGTTTGCCCGGGCGCTCGAAGAAGTTTCGGCTTGACGTTCATCGCTTGACACTAGAGTCGACGACGACTAGTAGGACGTCGACGAGTTTGCAACGTTAATGCAGAGAACGGCGAGAAGCGGGGAGAGCGTAAACGTAGAGTCGACATGATTAGCGACTGTGTAAACAGATATGTTAAAACACGTGACACAGAGAGTGGGAAAAGGAGGGAGGAACCGAGGGCGATGGTGGTGACATGGCTTGCAACGCCGAGTCGTCGCGATGCATCAACTCTTACACGCTTTCCTGGCTGGCGTGTTTTAGCGACGCAGCACTATTCCCAAGTCTTTCCCCTTAGTACCCCAGTTAGATGGAGCTAGCTCACTTCTGATGGCTATTCCGCTGGAGCCCTCGAAGCGACGTCGCGGCGCCACCGCTCTAAGTGACGTTTCCTTTCCAAGTTCTACATCTGCACGTCGTCCACACTCTTTTTCCAATTTTTTTTTTCCCCGCGATTCTGTTAGCAATAGTCAGGTGCATACCGATTTCATTTCATTGGATTACCGATATTTTTATATAACTACTAAAAAGATTACAAAAATCCTTTGATTACTACAAAGGATCAATCAGACTATTCAATAGGTAAAATTAATTTTAATTTTATTTCGTACCGTAAATCATAGATGCAATATTATAGTCAAAATATCAAATCACGTGACGCTTAACATTCGTTATAAAACACATAGGAGCCGTTACACGTCCTTTATGTACCTCTATCTTGAAGGCATTCTTTTTATCGTTAATAATATTCGTTGACTTCTTTGATAAAGTGCATCAGGACGAGCGGTGATAATCGAGAGCACTCCGGCGTGGCAAATCCGAGAGTGACGTGCCGGTGAACCTCGGCGATATTCGCAGTATGAGGAGGGAGCACGAAGAGGATTCGAGCTCGCGAGCGAGGCTTATTCACGATTCGTTTTAGTTGCGGCATGTTGCGCGTTCACGTAACCGAGAGCGAGAGAAGCGGGACCGGCGAGATGGCGAGAAAGAGGCACACATGGACCGCTCGCTCGCTCGCGCGCTTTTGCTCCAACAGCCATATCTTTTCTCCTGGCAAACACGAGGCCATGCATCTCGGGAAGCCGCTGTGCCGCCCTCGCCCGCGCCCCGTTCATCTTCCACGATCTTCGTCCCGAACGCCTAACGAACTCGACGTCCACTTAGGGTCTGAAAGGATGCCCGTAACGAGCCCGGTGAGGATCCTCCCGCCCCTCCCACACTCTTTTCTTCATTTTTCGTTTTTTCTTCTATTATATTCTCCCCCACCCCCTTCCACATTCTGGCTGGATACGCCACGAGAAACTTTCACCGTCGTCGCGACACTATTCGTACACGCCTATAAGCTTTCAACCCCTCTCACCTCACGGCTTGCTCCCATATATTACGTTCGGGGTGACCCAATATTTTAATAGAGCTCGACCGCACCGTACCGGCCCGTAACTAACCAACTAACTCGCGCTGCCCAGTATTCCTCCTGCTAGTGAACGAGAGGGACATGTAGAGAGAGAGAGATAGAGAGAGGCGAGCGAGATCGAGAGGATCGGGAACGCCGGCCACGATGCACCTCCGCCGCCACCGCTGTAGTGATGTACGGGCAATCAGCCGCATTAATGCACCGCGTGCTGCGCACGCCCCTATAAACCATATTTATAACACTTCATCCACGTAATATATTCAACCGTAGAATGTCGGCACAACTGTGAGCGGTGTCCTCTCTGTGCACTATTGATTTCACGCACAAGCGACCTGTCTTTTTCGTATCCGAAAAATTGATTGCTTCGAGGGCTTGATTTGGAAAAAAATATTTCTTTAAATTCGTCTTACTATTATAATTATTGTTATAAAAAAATCGTTGAAATATGAACAGTATATAAATAAAAAATCTGCCCTCTTAATTCCGCGCATCTATTTGTCAGCTGCTAAACGATGATCGAGTGGAAGTTAGAGCTAAGAGTTGACAGCTCTGTTAATGTACTTAACGACTATGATGTATGCCGGAATTGGGAGATCGCCGGGATCCTCGTAAACTGGAATTTCGGTGGCGCACTCCGTCGCCCGGAGAGTGTATCTTCGAATGCAGCAACAATGAAATATATGGTCTACCCATGGCGAGTACGTAGTGGCGGAGGAGCGAGAGGTTGATTATGGCGGGATTATACGCGGGCGCGCGCGCGCGCGTTCGTGCAATCGTTATAGATAGCGCTAATCAGAGCGAATCACACGCGGTATCGCAGTCTACCGATACATCACTCGTGGGAGCTCGCGCGAGACGCATAGCATACATTGTATGGGTTATAATGTTAACGCAGTTGCGGATCCTCGTGTACGTGCATTGCCGAACGGTGCATCCCGCGTGTTCGCCCCGCGCGTCGCTTATTCGCGATACACAGCACCGAATAGCCATTATTATTCATATATTCCGTATCACGTCTGTTCGTACAGACCTACACGCACACACGAAGGTGCATACCACTGCAAAAGCCATAACACCCCAACATGGCGAGGACCGTAAATAGCTCCAGGTAACAACCATGCTTATGGTGGTGGCTATGCCGTCTCGTCTGCTCATGCCAAAGTGTTTTGTTCGGGCTGCGATTAGAATCATATCAGATTTATACAGGTGGCGGGGTATGTGTAACAATTTAATTATACGGGTGACTTGAAAGGAAAAATCGATTTTCCGATCAAATGTTCAATTTATCAATTCACTAAATAATGCCGTATGAGTCATCGATAAAAATCGATAAACCCGACGTAATGTATAAATTAAATAAAGCGCAGCTACTCCGACTAAAAATTCTTCTCAACTGATGATTGATAATTATTTGATATTATTCTAGTTGCAGTTGTAATAATCCTGTTACTTGTAGAATTACTCTAAATATTCCAATGTGAAATTATTTTTCGCAATTCCATTAATGAGAATGGAATATCGTTCACGCTGTAATATTTTTTGAAAACGGCAACGACAATCGAAGTAAAATTATCGATTGCAATCGAGTCTGTGTTGAGATTTTTTTTTTTAATATAAAATTTCAAATATATATATTTTTTACTGAATGCGTAAACAAATGTAGTAAACCTGTAGAAAAATTGACTCTGATTTTCATTTTTCGTCCATGAAAATATAGTGTATCGTTAACTCAACTGTCATCGTTATCGCGAGACGTAGTTCAGAAAAAAAACGTATTTCCATTGCGGAAAAGCTGTACAAAAGCGATTGATTTATTGATCTGCGCGTCTCTACTATCAGATTCCGCTGGACTTTCCGGACATCAAACAGCGCAAAACGCGTCCAAATGGTAGACATAAACGACCGTGTCACTCGTCGACATATTACCACAAACCGGAAACCTATCATCTGTCAATAACCGGGCCGTTAAAAGAATCATGCGTATAATGCGCAGAGTTATGTGCTATAAACATACGTATATAGTTACGGTACTGTAATAACAATAATACACGAAGCAGCCGTGGGGATAGGCACTAGCAATGCGATGATTCGTTTGAAATCCCGGCTCGAAGTCGGTGAGCCATGAGATGATGCGTACGTTGAGTCCTCCTCCTCCTTCGTCGTTCCGCGCAGCCCAAAATCCGATGCGGTTGTGCACGGACATTTCACTGAATACACGGCAAGCGCAGCAGATCCATACGCATCAGTAGTCTCGATCGTGGTTGTAGGTTTTCCGTTTCGGGACGAGGTGCAATCGTCGCTGAAATCTGTACGCATGTATAGTAATCAGATAATACGAGAGCACGGAGAAGAGGAGAATACCATAGAGACTGAACGAATATTTCCGCAGTGAAACAATGACGCACGCCACTAAAAATTGTAGTTCCATCGAAGTGCGAAGAGAGGCAGGAGAGAATAAAAAAAAAAAAACACACAAAAATCAACCGTTACCCACGTGACGTCACACAGCAAGCGCGAAAAGCCCGATGCGATAGGCGAGAAAGTGAGAAAGAAAGAGGGAGAGCATCACGCAGCCATAAAACTACGAACGGATTATATCGAATACATGGGGCTTCGCATAAAAATATCCGGCTGTCAATCCTCTCACGCCCCATTCGCCCATTATTCCTCGTCTGCTAGTTGGGATTCTCGCTCTCCCCTCTCGACCGACGCATTCATGCAGCCTGCAACGAAACAGTATGCGCTAGCGGTGCAAACCGAATTAGCGAGGCGAAGCGAGAGAGGATTGAACTTTATAGCTGTATTTTCTCCTCTTGAAAACGTATAAACCACAAAAATACATGTGATGCATATGATTCGACTGTTGTCGATGAAAATATGAGCAATCGGTTCACAAGGGCCGTAAGTCGTGATATTCCATACGCGTGTCCAACGGACGACTCCCAGCGATACCTTGAGAGCCAATGGGCATAGCATCGCTAATTTCTTCAGGCTAACAGGGTTCACTACCCCGGCAACGGTCCTGTAAAGTGGCAGGGACAAACGACAGAGCGGACGATCCTATCTATAAATTTTCGTCGCTAAGCACGCATCCCATCGACCGACGAAGACATTGAGCGGTATAGTCGTGCGGAAAGACCAAATAGAGGTAACATCAGAGGGCACACGTACGAGGATCACGAAGACGATGATGATAATTAAGCTGTCCGACGCGTTCGCGCACGTAGCGAGCGAATCATTCGCTTCTGCTTGCGCTTCTCTCTCTCTCTCTCTTACCCTCAGCGCACGCATATAGAGACTTTAAAGCTTCCTCTCGGGGGCCCCCTCTGTGCAAACGCGCGCGCTCGCGACCGCGAGACTCTCTGACTCCTCGGCAAAAAACTCGGGGTCGAGAGAAGCACACCTACCGCGCCGCAATGCACCCGCTGATGCGCCGCAACTTTGCTGCACTCGGATGCAGTGCAAAGAGGGAGAGAGAGAGAGAAATTGTGTCGGCTTGTCCATCGGTGTTCGCTTCGCCTGGCGCGCACAGCAGCGGAGAATCCCTGGGTGTACATAAACAACACTCCCGAGTGGCACTCGAACGCGCTAATGACGAGATATTAAATAACGATAATGATCCCATCGTCGAGGGCCTTTTTACGCGGCTTGGTGGACCGCACCACAACTCGCCAACCCTCACACGTGTGTGTATACCTGATCTGTGTACGCTAAACGCAGACAGGACGTTTACAGTATGTTAGTGAGTATAGACACCCTGTGCCGTGTACGTCGAATGCGAAGCAGAGTGAACCGAGTGAAGAGCGGAGTGGCCGGCGCGCCGCTGCAAATTTCGCAAACTTAATTGAGCGCAGACAATGAGAGCCCGGAATAAAATACTTAGCGGCAGAAGGAGCAATCGAGACTTCCTTTAGCGGCGGCAAACCTGCTTTTTGCTCGCCCCTCTCGCAGCAACCTCCCTGCGCCTCAGGTATATAGGTGCACCGTGTTTGCCGTACGGTTCAACGTAGTGCACCACCATACGAGACGCCCCGTCGGGCATCAAAGACGCAAGCGCGTGTCCCTCAGGAATGTCATCTCGGAGGAGAGCGCTGCTCTCTCACGAGGCGACTCGTGATCTCGCCCTGACGTTTTCTCACGTCCTCTGGAGACCGGCAATCTTCCCAACGACCGATCAGCAGTTAGCCTTGGAAAATCATTAGCTTCGTGCTTTTCGTTAATGAATTATTTGAAAAAGAAAAAAGAAATATATATATATATATATATATCGGAAAGAAAATACGGAAAGCCATCGTGAGTGCACAGAGCTGAAAATTATCGGAACAGGGGCCAAAGGGAAAGAGAGGTGAGTGAAGAGATACGAATCGAGAGACAGAGTGAAAGCCCCTGGGGCTCCGAGAGCGTAGCACCAACTTCCGATAAACGCATCATTACAGCGTTCGAAATCGTGCCTCCCGACTACCTATCGCTTTCGACGTGACTCTGGATACTATAGCGCTGCTACGCTATGCATACGTGTTGGTATCCCTATAGGTATATACGCTCTATAACGCCCGAATGTCGAGCCAGTAAAATCCGATGACCTGTCACTAATTTTACGCCGGGGTTGCAGCGCTCCTGCTGCTGCTGCCGCTGCTGCGACTGTTGCACCCCTTGCTGTTCGGCCTCCTCTTTCCTCTCTGTTATCCGAGCCCCTCTGCTTCTCGATACGAGTTTGACGTACACCACAATCCACGCTTGCTCTATAAACTCCGCTAAACCGTTGAATCTCCGTTCCGATCGTCAATGGGGTGGGATATTATAAATGCATTTGTTATAGTTGTCTCTTCAGCTTCGGGTCCTCGACGCTCAATGCCATGGAAATAGAGCTCAGACAACTATGCATTAAATATCTCTCTCAGTTTGCTATATGGGAATTCGAAAGAATGATATACGTGTATATTAACAATGCGAGCTCCGCGAGACAGATATAAGCTGACAAGCGATGATCGGCCGCCGCCGCCGCCGACGCCGCAAAAAGCTCCGAGCACTGACAATCACCTGCCGAGAGTCTCTGATTTGTGTTTCACTGCCGCGAGTCAACAACAGAGACGAGAGGGCAAGTATTGTTGAATAATAGAGACGCACTACTCTGGAACACTCGCAAGTGCGGTTCATTTCACTAATGTATGATTCTCGCTATGATCAGATTATGATCCAGTTTGTGTTCTCAACGATCATAATTTTAATCGTATTTTTTCCATCGATAGAAAACAAGCCATTTTCTGAATAAATGCACATTCCATTTCGCTCGAAGTACCGGAATATCAATTGGGACGCAAAAAAAATCGTTTAAATGTGTATCACTTTATTTCGATAGCGGTACAAAATAAAAATCGAGAAACAATAAAATTCGACACCTCGGTTGAATTCCGACTGTAATATGACGTACTTTCTGATAATCAGCAGTGAGCTTTTTTATTCGCGAGTTTAATGCTGTTCCGCAGTTTAAGAATTCAACTTTCAATCGAGAATCACGCCCCCGATCTTCGAGGGGTGCGAAAAGAGAATCTCGGTGAAATTCCTGACGGCGTTTCGATCCAATATCGGCGGTGCCAAATTGCTCGGTCTGAATGGAACAGAAACGCCCATTCCTCGGCGAATCCTCGTGCACGAAGATATTCGCGGCGTGTAACCCCGCACGGCATAGCCTATTACGGGGAATCTTCGTTTTCCCATATAAAAGCTCGCACACGATGTAGTTTACGCTCATCTCAACAGTAGTGGTGGTACTAGCGCAAACTCTACAGCGCGTTATATCGATAAAGAGTTGGTACGAGAGAGCCGAAGCCAGAGGGTTAAAAAAAGAAGGCGAATATGGAACGTAGTGCAGGGGTTACAAGACGAAATAAATACAATATTATGCAAACGGTTGCGGGGTTGATCGCGCGGGGCTTTGGGGGTGGAGACGGATATAGGGAAAGGGGCAAGCGAAGGGCGTCGTGGAAGGCAAAGCCTCGGGAATCTCGGGAATCCCGAATAAATTGACACTAAACGGGAGCCGCATCGCGTGACCGAGAGACTGCGATGAGAAAGCGAGAAAGGAAATTCTGCCGCGACGTGGCGATGCTAAATTCCACGGTGGGACAGAGACAAACGGAACGTAAAATTCGGCACTTTTGGTTCCCTCAGCTGGAGCGTACGACAAGCACTATAAGCAATATCACCTAACAGCTATTTCGTTTATACGCTGAAAGCCTACGGAGGGAGTTTTCTACAAGCGCTATATAATATTACGTACATCTATCTCATGCATATGTGGCGCCATGGGTCTCGTATTTTTTTATAAAACTATGCATTGCGTCTAAAGGTGCAACTACTTTGATTCCCTCACACTCACTGTATTTTTTATTATAAATAACTTGATATAATTATTTGAAACAACAAGTATTGGATACAAAAATATAATAAACCGAGATCAATTAATTTGTAGACTGAAAAAATGGATAGAGTTAATTCGAGAAATAGCATACTTAGAATTTTGATCGCATCCCAAGCGCTCCAATGATTGTAGATTTCTCCTGACGCTATTGTAGGAAGCACACACTCTCCTGCTTACTTAATTTTTTTCATTCAGATGCTCCCGCAAAGTCTTTATCGTACCGTTCGATAGTATATTATCTTCAACCTACGGTATCGGGTCGCTCGGTATGTTTTTTTTTCAATGCGAGTGCGTTCGCGTGGGGCACTAAAATTGGAAAAAGATCGTGGCGGCAGCGGTTCGATGGCTAAAGCGGCGGGGGTGTGGTCTTGGCAAATCGTTGCTGCTGGCGAGTGCAGGGGCGCCATTTTCGTTTCCACCCGTTACCAGCACGGTTTATTATATCCCTATACGTATGCGAGGTATATCTATGTAGTCGCGTATATGCTACAGTATGTGTATACTCGATATCTAAACTCCCACGCTTCCTGTCGTATACGCGAGCTAGTCGACGACGAGGAGGCAGGCCCCACGTGCACGAGCGTCGTCGCCCTGGCACTCTCGGGAATCGACGCTCACGTCCCTCTCTCTCTCTCTCTCTCTCACTCGTATGTATCAGCACTACTGCATCAAACCTTTCTTTCCCATTCTCTATCTGTCCTTTCTCTTCCCTCTTCCTCGTACGCTCGATGCCCCGCCGAAAATTATACGCTCTAAATGGATAATTAAATAGCAGAACTGAACTGACTGAAAGAGTGACTGGGGATGATTGCCGGGTTCCGGTGCGAGCATGAGCCGGGGGAATTGCCGCCCGAGGCACACATCATACCCTCTCGGAGCGAAGCAGTCGCGCGTTCGACACACAGCCACAGCACGGAGCACACGTTATGCATTAAACTAGTGAGACCGATAGAGTTTCCACGCCCCCGGTATCCTAAAACTCCTAGGTATTGTGCCATGTGCCAGCGCGAACATAATAATTATAACGATTCCCACAATTATCAACGAGGAACTGAGGATGTCAGGCCGAGACTGGTGAAATGATGCAGGAAAGTCCTTGTCAATCCAACTCGGAAACTGAAATGCCTGAAGGAATCGATAGGTAAATAATTTACTGCACGAAACTTCCGCAGAACTTAATTCCACCTGTCTCATACAACGTTGCAGAAAAATCCAATCGCGTGGCTACAAAATAATACACTTGATTCCCCCGCAGAGTCCGCACTTCGTGACTCTGGAGTTTCCGCGATAACGCGCTATCATCCAGGTCTTCCAATTCGCATTTTATCGTACAGCAACCCACGAACTCTCGATTCCTCCTACTCCTGTTTCTCTCGAGAACATCGTGGAGAGAGCCGACCACTCGCTATTTCGTACACAAGATTAGTCCAGCAGTGTGTTCAGTCCGAGCGCGTTCGGAACCCCCTCGAGTCGTTTCATTAGTGCGACACAATCGAGTGGCACTACACGGAACATCGGGGTGGTCGTGTATATATAGACAGCCACCCCCAAACCTAGGGGTGGTTGCCGATAAGCCAGCAAGCGAGCTCTCTCGCGGCCTGGACTAATCAATGAAATTGGGAGACAAAGCCGGTGGCCAGTTAGAGATGTCAGGATGGCGAGGAGGAGAAGGGAAGGGCGAGGTCAGGGGTCACTACGGCTGAGGTGTAGATCGAAGCTTCATCCAGAGCACTCAACCTTAATCGGGGAGGCCAGCAATCGGGTATATCCAACGAAGGTCATTCAATTCTAGAATTACGTAGCTGAAATGGAAAGGGCGTTCGTTGATAGAACTAGGTATTGCAACCAACAGACCAACAAACCACACCCTCACGAACGAACTCTTGAACTGGCGATGCGTTGACCTTGTTTTTTATGGTCCTTCAGTAGGACTTTCCCTTCTTGGTAACAGCCCTAAAAGTTTTTTGTCACTAGGTGTGATGAGAAGTCATGGCCGGACAGTGTCTTCTACAACATTTTCGACCTTTGGTCATCGTCCCTTCCAATTGATCACAGTGTTCATATCCTCTCGCACTTTAGCCGACCACGATTCCGCCGGGCGAACAGGCAGATAAAGACAAACGGCGACATCGTGGATCTCGTACGGAGCTCCAAAGCCCCATCGTGGACAATACTAGCATAGGATTCGCATGGACACGGTAGGCCAGCAGTTTCGGTATAGCCGCTGGTAGACAGGGTCGCGTGATAATGACAGGTCTGGGCGTCACGGAGTGATTGAGGTGGCGATGTCACAGAGACCCGGTCCAACCACGCCCTGTCGAACGTCCTAGCAGCTCAGCCCTACTGTTCGAAGCGAGCTGCAAGAGCCAGAGACTCCTGCAGCCTCTATTCCTGCATTTGGTATACCGTAATACCAACTCTAGTTGCCCTTCCGCATCGATTTAGTCTGGTAGAGAATCAGTGCTCTCGAATCAGTGCGATTCGTTGTCTGAAATGGAGAAACGAGATACGATCACCAAAGACAGAAAATAAGGTGTACATTTTAGTTAATTGGTTACACATTTTTCATAGTTCATTTGATGGTGACATTTTTGATGTTTCGAAACCTCTCAAAACCTTGTATCCCGTCTACTTTGAAAAATTTACGGACGATTCACTCGCCGTCCGTTTGTTCTCCTTCCCGGTTACCTTCTCGTAATGACTAAGCAGATCCTGAAGCAACGATATCGTACCGTAAGAGCGAGGATCGAGCTCACGGCAGATGGAACTCGCTCTCCTTGCTACCACGCAAGCCAGCATGAGAAAACACGATAAAAGAGATGGTTAGAATCTACTCGTTCACCAGGGCTGAGCGCGAGCGCGGCATACCACCTTCGGGTTCGGCTTATCTGGCCTATCGGGTCGACCCTGCTGGTATACACTGTGCTCTTTGGTCGTGTAGCTCGGGCCAGGCGCGTCGAGAGACGCATACCGACTCGAATTCCATTGTATTTCCTCTACTGATTGCAAGAGCTAGAGTTACACGAGATATGGCCACACCATACCGAACTCTTGCGTTGTCCTTTCGACTCACACGCATACATGTATGTGATACATGAGGATGTAATAACTGTGTGGGAAGGGTCTTCAATCACGTGGGAAATCTCTTCTGCGACATACTAAACACGTTCGTATTCGTCTCGTTCATTTTACATTCGTTTGCACAGAGACTGTTTGTTTATCATTTTTAAGACGAAAATCCTTTCGAGATGAGTAACACGTTTTTTTCTTTTGCCCGAGAGGAAAAAAGAGGAGTCGCCCTCGTCGATTATACACCCCGACAATTTCTGTTGCCGGTGTATGGAAAAAGGCGACAGATGAGCGAAGAGAAAAGAATACCCCATTAATACCCCGCCCACTTTTTTCACTACCCCTTCTCTTCGTCACTCTCGTCTTCGCACCCATTCCCGGGCAGACGAGTGACTGTAATAACGGCACATTAGAGGATTTTACCACAAAAATTGAATAACCCCGAGGGAGTAACGAGGTTATTGCCCGTTCATGGAAATGCGCGCCTACCGCTAACACTCCGGTGATGCTTCGGCTCCCCCCTCGAGTCCTCTGACCTCCCAGCGACGGCGTCGTCGAAGAGCTGTGCCGCACCACCGGGAGGACAGACGGAATGAAGGCATTAGGGGTGAGTGACGCGCTGACGTCCCTCCTACTCACTGTTCGCCACCTCTTCCTCTTCCTATTTTGCCTCTCTCTTGAGCTCTTGCATATTATCATCCGGCTCGTCTGCTGCCTCTGAATCTGTTGTTCACCTTCCCACCGCGTCTTCGTCCTCTCCCCGCCCCCTACACCCTTCTTCCTCTCTCGAAACACTTCTCTTCCGTCAAATCGCTCGACCAAGGTAATCCCTCCGAGATACGTTTGCCCGGAGCAACCCTCGGGATCGCCTACATTATAGTCACTATCTGTGGTGCAGGCTCGGTACGTGGAACACCGAGACTCAGCAGGCAGTCGGAGGGTTCGCCGAAAGCCAGAGGTCTCTCCTCTCCTCGTTCGTCTCCCTCTCCTTCTCCACTCGTGTTACTCTCATCCGTAACTCGGCACCGAGTCCTGGACACCTCGTCGCACCCTCTCTCGTAAGCGTTGAGCGGAGGCGCGTGATGACGAGGCACGATCTCCGGTGGTGCTGGGCTCCCACGCCCCCCGAACGCCCCGCTCGTTAGCCGGAGTCAGCAGCGTGGTCGTCATCGACGTGTCATTCGGCACCGCGTGAGCCCTACGTTCCTGCATCTCTCCTCCTCGCACTTTACAGCCTCGTCGCGCGCACACACACACACTATCTCTCGATCCCCTGACATCGCCATTCTGACGCAGCATCAGCACCAAGTGAAACTCGCTATGTGCTGAGCTCGAACGAGCGAACGAACTCTCCGACAAATTGACAGCGCGAGATGAGAGTGTGGGACAAAGAAAAGACGATCGTTTTGACACGATCTCCAAATTGAAGACTGCTATTTGCTGATCTACAGTTTTGCTGGGGTAAGCGAGAAAATAAATCGACTTAGGCGATCATTTCAGCGTGAAGAAGAAAGACGTTTGAAGGGTTTGCGGTTGCTGCTCATCGCACTGTAAGAATTATCGCGCGATATTAAACTGTTTGGAGGAATTCACGATATCACAATTATTTTACTAATTAAAGATATAAAAGTGAGGTGTAGTAGTACGATAATGAAGGAGAAATTGATGTTGAGGAGGCAAGATATTTCTACATAGATTGCAGATGGTGAGTGGAAGACATTCAAAGTGTATTTCCCCGAATGCGAGAGGTAGGTCATGGCTGAGAACAATAGGAAGAAGAAGGAGAAGGAAAATGTTAGTGCACCGCGAAAGGGTCGTCTCGAGGCAATCGGCCTAAACTACGGACTCATTTACACACTTAGTCGGCTCCGTTTTCCCCAACTGTTCCCTCTCACGTTCTCCTCTTCTCTTCAGCCTTCAGCTCCACCTCCTCGTCGAGGCCCAAATGGTTTTCATATTGTCTTTTTACCGCTCATTTTCGTTTTATCGCTTGTTTGGCCGCTCCTCCCCCTGATGTTGCCGTGGCTTCGCTCTTCCCTCTTACCACTACCGCTATACGCGTAGCCCGCCGTTCTCAATGGGTTAATTCTCTCTTCCTCTTCCGCGTAGCGTGGAAAACGGTGCAACCCCTCGGTGCTTTCTACTCTTCAGGTCGTCCTGGCGCCCACTGAACTCGTTGCTGGTATAGCTCTTCGTGCAAAGGGCTTTCACCGGAGATTTATGCTCACGAGCAGTCTCGTAGAACAGTTTGTCCATTCAACGAATTCCTCGACGAATTTCACGAGCAAAAATATACATATATAGTATACGTGAATGAAAAAAAAAAAAAAAAACGAAAAAAAAAAATTGAAAAAAAGAAAACGAAAGAAAATGGAAAGAAAGAAAAAAAATGTAATTTTTTCCTCACGATATTTATTACGTATAATCGTATCGAGAGACGGACGGAACCATAGTGAATAGTCTACTGTAATGTATACTCTACCATGACCAGCTATAATTCTGTGATAGTAGGGTGGAAGTTTGCTGGCGAGTGTACGCGCGGAGCAAAGTCTCAGCAGGACGGACTGCCTCCAGCACTTAAGACTATTGTTTTCAATGTAATTGGATAGCGCTTGCTCTCTCCCGGCTTCCCTCTCTCTCGTACTCAGTCACTCCATTACACTCCCTTGTTCTTCCCTCGCTGGCTGAACGCCTTGCCTATCCCTTGGGCCACAACCACTGCCGCCAGTGGAAACAGCAGAAGGAGCATCACATCGGACGGCATACATACGTATAGCGTAAAGTAGTGAAAGAGAGAGCGAGAGAGAGAGAGAGAGAGAGAGAGAGAGAGAGGGTGGCGAAGCGGGCAGCTACTTTCCCCTGCCGGACGAACGAAGCTTCGACAATTATCTTGATTGTTTTATGCATATAACAAGCACAGCCTGTGTCCTACGGCCAAGCCCAACCCCTGCGGGAGAGATACGGAGACAATATTCTCGAGAGCGTTGTACCAACTACAGCTATAGTTACATTATTACCGTAGTATAAGGCCGTATATAGCGCGGGTTGACGCGCACGAGCCAGGAAGCAGTCCCGACGAGCTTTCGTCGTCCTCTCTCGTCGTCGTCGTCGCCGTCGTGGTTATACTTCCGGCAAACCGGTGTTCCACAGGAGTTCTCCGCACCTGCTTCCTCTTATTTACAACCTCGTGGACACGGCTGCCTGCTCTCTGCCTCGCGCCGCCACCCCTTCGATTATCGTTCCAGACACACAAACTACGAATTCAACATATGACAGTTATATTGTTATCAAGGGTTTCCAAGTCCGGAGCTAAGTACGAGTGTTAGCGGCGGCAGATTGTTCCAAGTATAGTTTCTCAGGAAATAGGAGCACAATGCCAATGTTCCCGGGGATGCTAGTATCTACGGTAATGTATTGTTGCTGATGATAATTGTGAAACTTTGATTCCGGCTGTAAGTAGCAAATCCGAAATCTATTATCTCGTAACTGTAAATCAAATCAACAATTTCTGAGAAAATCTGATGGACTAATGAACGGATTTAAATTATCGAAACACGTAATCGAAAGATTTCAGTCGAGAAACAGGAAATAAATGATACTGCTGATAATCGTTAATCTGTCATTGCATCTACAAATACTCAACGGAAATTTCATAATTCCCGTAACAGTCAAAACCGGTAATAGTCACGTGTTAAATCTCGCACGGCGTTTATCAATTCACTAGAACAATCCTCCTCATTCCTTCACATTTGTTTGCTCTTCGCTACACGCATCGGAAGATTCCGTCATAAAATCGGTAAGACACAAAACAAAATGAATTACCCGCTGCGTCCATGGAATGTCCATGCGGCGGATCCAAACAATGAACGGCTCTCGGCCGATTTAATTAGGATAAGAATTGCGCGGGCAGGAGAACGCCGGGCGCTGGTCGTTCCTCGGTGCTGTGAACGGGTACAATGCGGCGCATTCGCCGGTAGTCGTTCTCGCGTGCCCATCCAAACCCTGGTATAGTATATGGTCGGTGCAACGACAGATATAGAGAGTGAGTGAGTGAGAGAGAGGGAGAGAGGCAGACGAAAACGAGACAGAGAAATCAAGCGGGTGAGAGTAAAGAGAACGGTAGCCAGAGGAGAGGAGAGCAGGAAGCGCTCTCTCACCCATGGCTCGCCTCCAAGAAACATGATATACCGGGCAGCCGGGTTTGCGGGCTGTGGCCGCTACCGCGGTTTCCAAAAATACCGCAGGGCTTCGACAAAAAGTACACGCTCGCGTGAAATGTACGTTATACTAGGTACACGCAGGGAGGAACAGGGAATTGGGAGAGAATCGCTGCGAGGGATGGAGAAACAGGAGCGCGGTGAGGGGCTAAGTGGGAGAGAGGGGATCGTAATACTCGAAGCGCCACGTGCTAATTATGTAAAAATATGATGCGGTACGGGAACGTGGTAGCCGACGCTTTTATGTGGCCGACGATGCGACCGGCTCTCGTGGTCGTTCCCGTATGGTCGGTACATGCGCACGTATGAATATATATCGTTACACCATAGCGTATCGGTGCTCCGTCGCCGAAAGTTGTATGCGGCAAGCAGCTTCCTGGCTGCCGCTGTTTGCCCATTTTTTATTATCCGCTCGCGTACACCTCCGCTGCTGGCTCTTCATTCAGATTCCTCTTTTATAACGGTATATTAAAAATATGTGAGAGACGCAATGAAAAAAAAGGAAAGAAAAAAAAAAAACAAAAAATCATTGCCGGCATGTTGCGCGACGCTAGAGTCTTGTAGCTTCTGATCGGCTCGAGAGTTTCCGTGATGTATCACCGTGTCTCTCTGCCAATACTGTAACCCGCAATATAGATTGTATTTATGGAGGTATATTATAACTTCAACGGCGGAGTCGATACACGAATATGTGTGTACGAATGCATCTCGTGTACACGCTACAAAAGTTTCGACCTCTGATGCGGCGCGCATTCGTGCGTGGCGGAGATCGTCGAATAGTTTCCGCGCGCTGATATAGCGTAGAAACTATACGTGTATATATATATATATATATACTGGCATATCGAGATGCGGTATCGATCCTATCTCCGCACAAGTGCATCTCTGTATGGATAGAAACTGCAGTTCATGTGCTCGACCGTCTCTGTCTCTATCTTTATTTATTCCTCATTCTCGTTCTCATCTCTCCGTCTCTCTCTCTTTCTATGCCGTTCATATACACGGAAGAAGCGGGAACGATCGCGCGCGAGAGATGACAAGTCACGCGGAAAGACCGTTCATTCGTTCGTACGTTCGTTGGAAACGTATACGCGAGGCGACGATATACGCGAACCGCAACGCATCTGCGCCGATGCGCCTCGTGATAAAACCTCGCTAGCACACACCGCACACACAGAGACCGCCACGCTGCAACCTCCACCACCGACAGCAACTGCTCCTCTTTTTCTCTTCCCTCACGTATTTTTTTTATTTTCATTTTATTTTTACATTTTTTTTTTTTTTTTTAGTTCACTAACTCCAACGCCAATAAATAATATTTCACAGGTGCGCCAGAGGATCTGGTGGACTTGCAACTCGGCCGAGCTACAACGCTCTTCCCTTTATGTGTACACACTTCCAGTGGATTCCGAAAGACTCCAAATCAATAGAAAATTTTTCATATAAATATTCTTTTCTTTTCTTTTCATTTCAGCATCCGTACCCTTCGGAAGACCAGAAAAAACAGTTGGCGCAGGACACGGGGTTAACGATCCTTCAAGTCAACAATTGGTGAGTCTAAAAACAATGTGTATATATTTATCGCGAGTGATTTTTCTAGTGTAGAAATCGAGATTGATAATTTCGAAGAATATTCGTCGGACGCACGTAGCAGCGTGCCAGAAAATTCTCGGTGTGATCTTGTCGATTAATTATGTACCCGCACGTGTAGTATATCGCGTTGGCTTCTCGGCCTCTCGTCGCCGGTGCGGTGTTCCGAAGCCGTCGCGCGGTCCGCCACTTTCAGATAGCGAGCGTGTAAACATTACCGCAGTCATCGAGGACAGCGAGCCCGAACGATGCACGCGGAGAGAGAGAAAGAAAGCTCGATCGTGGAGGAACAGCAGCAGCAGCAGCTCTTGGCGTACTTTATGCCTCGCTAATCTCTCGATGCTGAAGTGCCGCGCCATGTTATACGGACTAGGACGCTATTATGTAGCGACTTTACGATTTTTCGTATCTCATCTGGGCTTCGTGCTGCTGAGAACGGCGAAAGGTGCGCCGAGTTCGTTCTCGAGATAGTCGCGTGTATGGTAGTAATGCACACTCGCCCCTTCGGTCTTACAATAGGATAAACAGTGTACAGCAATTTACCTCTATTTTTCATAGCTCTCTTGTACTGCCCGAAAAAAATTAAATGTACCGGTAATAGCAAACCCAAAAAGGAATACGAGACATTCTCTTTCACTTCAGCCACTTCGTGTCGTTGAATCTCTGTGGTATTTCTCACAGTCAGCCAAATCCGACTAATGTTTGACTGAACTTATTTTTTATTTTATTGAATCCTTATATTCGAGAATTCCGGATTGTGTTTTTTTTTTTTATAGCCACATCTGGTGAGCAAAAAGTCGCAAAAAAAATACCATCCAAAATTAAAATTGAACATTTTCACGAACTTTCGAATGTAGATTTAGTATCGTAGTCAGAATAAGGTTTGAAATGTATTAATTCGCAGAGATGAGTGTAGAACCTGTAGAAAAAATTTCCATTCGAATGTATACACATATTTGGGCAAAAAACGTGACTGAGACAAAAATGTACGGTTTATATTTCCGTTACAAAAATTCTTTGATGCTTTTGTCTGATGAAAACACTTGTTTGCCTATAAATTTCAGTTAGCAGTTACACAAGCATTTTTTGATGCTCTGATAATTTTCCTGAGACATATTTAAAACCTCACAGAGAGGTACAGAAATTCAATATTCAGGACACAATATTATCGGAGTTGGACTGAGTACAGAGATCCATCGTGGGTATATCAAACCAGGGATTAATGAAAAGTCTTTGAACATTGAAGTGGAGGTTTTAGAATATTATCCGGAGAAAAGGCGTGTGACTAATTCCCACCGAATCCGGCTTTGTGCTTCGGTCGAGAGACGGAAAGGGTTAAGACGGGGCTGAGACGACAACGACGAGGAGGAGGAGGAGGAGGACGAGGGGACATACGCAGGGGGCGTCTTCGCCGAGGGCTTAAGAGACGTATCGGGGCTTCCGTGTCGCCAAGGGGACCAGAACCTCCTCTGCTCGTCGTCGTCGTCGTCGTCGTCGTCGTTGTCGTCGTCGTGTACCAGCAGGAGCACGAGCCCACTGATCCGTCCGGGCTTTCGCCATCACGCCGTTCCTGATGGATGTTTTCGCATGGCACCTGCGCCAACAACGGTATTATATCGCCCTACGAAACTGCCTGGCGGCTTCCCGTTCGCCAAGGAAATTAAGCACGAGCGGATCTCCTCAGTCGGATTCGCTATCTCGATCGCCTCCAGTGGTTCTCCCTCGCCCGGTAATTTCTGTCTCTCAGTCTTGATTTTCCTTGATGGCAAACGTAAACGAAAGAGCGTAGTATTAGATTCACGGGGACGCGCGCGCACCGCCGCCGTTCGTCTATGTTTAGAAAGAGACGGGCGTTGGAAATAATTTCACGAGACACGGTACGTGTTAGCATAACTCGGTTGCGGGCGCAAGATCGCAATGCTCGGTGCCACGACAGTCAGTGAATCAAATAAGATAGAAGCGCACTCCTCTCTCTCTCTCTCTCTCTCTCGCTCACTGTCTCTTTCTCTTTCTCGTTCCGTTTGGCCTCACTCCCTCGACCCTCGTTTACCTCTAGGGCCTCTTGTATCTTCGGGCTTTTCGTGCAGATTTTGCGAGGGATATAAAACGTGGAATGAATGACCAGAGACATTTACATCGTGGAATGAGCACAAAGTACATACACGCACACATACACGCATAATCCAAAAAAGAGACGACATCCTCGCGCACTATACCGTCACGAATTCGTACGTCTCTTCTTTTCGTTTTTTTTTTATTCCTTCTGGAAGCCTTGCCACCGCCGCCGCCGCCGCCACCGCAGGCTTATAAATAAAATCACCAGTACATACGTAGGTAGCGGGTCTTACACTTGCTCTCTCACGGTTTGCAGGCGGTTTATAATAAGAGCGAATCGATGCAACGGCGAAACGAAATGCCAGGCTCTTGCGCTATGCAACTTTGCTGGCCAAGGAAACCTCTCGGCTCACCGAAAACGCCACGTATGCGATATAGAGAAAGACAGAGCTTTTCGTAATTGGGCACAAATCAAGTTTAAGGAGAGCTCCCGCGTCGAGTTAACATCCGCGAGGGGATTTGCGACCTCTGGGCACTCGCGACAGCACACTGTTGCTTTGACTGCATGCATATACATATATATATGTATATATACACTTTTGCTTCTTCTCTCTTTTTCCACGAATATGAATTCGCATTATTATGCACGCATGTGGTAGCTTCGCAAAATCACCGTAATTACGGTTAGACGTGCGATGTTAATTACCATGTTGAGACGATGACTCCGAATGGGCCGCGCCATAACGTCATTATTTCCGCACAAATGTTTTATAGTATGGGGAGGATCAATGCCACATCTCGCACAAGTATGCCATTTGATTAGTCTCCATTTTACAATTTCAAGTCACGTTGAATTGCAATAGATGATAGATTTACACTTTACACTTACATTCCTAATTGAAAGTTTTATTACGTTAGAATTTGAGAATTTTGTCACAAGAAAAAAATGCCTCGATCATTTGGACTCTTGATATGTTGGGACGACTAATGAGGAAGCTAATTGGGCAAAAAAGTTATTGAGAAATTAGTGAATGAATCTCAACAAAAGACCAAACTCGAAAAGTAGTCGAAAAAGTCCTCAAAAGTATGTAGAATGAAAATGATCTTGATCCGTAATTTTCTTCCCTGTCAAAAAATACTTGGATGGACAAACTTTTGATTGGCAAATGTATTTATCCTTGCTGCGAATTGGTATGGACATGTACTTGTCATGGACTTCCTTAAATGGAATCTCAAATGAAGAATGTAAATGTACTCTTCGAAAACAGCACGAGACATCACTGACGGCTGTGCAGACGAAGTAGAACCGTAGAGGTGTATTCGGTGTACAGTAAGAGAGTGTTCGGTAGATAGAAACTCTCTAGTTGAATTATTTCCAGCGTGGAAACTCATGTTTCCGTAATGTAATTAGAGCATGTGGCTATGCGGCGTCGCGGAGCTCGGGACCCACAACGTCCTGCCGCATGCACCTCGAGGTATACGGAGTACGGCTGTGCTTAACTATAGCTTGGGCACGTACCTATTCCACGGTAGACGGTACGCGTCGACTTAGAAATAGCCTCGCTAATTAGAATACCGGGCGAGAGGGCAAGAGGAAAAACGGACGAACGAAATGATTCGTAAATAAAATAGTTTGCCCATGGAAACGTTGATCATGACCTGCCGCGTTCATGTTCCACTGTGGGAAAAGCTTTTGGTAGTCGAGCGGCAACGAGGAACAGCCGTCTATCCTCAGTAGAGATCGTCGCCTCCTTAGGCACCCGAGTCCCGCTCAGCGCATCTCTAATTCTTGAGCTTTTCATCTCTCTCGCTCAATCTGGTGCTTTCCACCGGTTATCTCGCTCCCCACGTTCGCCCACAATTTTCCGTCACATATATCAGCCTGGACAGTAGTTAGAACCGTTGCCAGCTTGTTACCCCAGTGGAGCTCCGCAGCATTGGCTGCTGCTGTTTCTATACTCCATATTACTCGGTACGTACGTGACTGCACGTGCGCTCGTGTTTATCCCGGAAAATTCGTGAGCGAGAATCACCGAAGTTGTAATACGTATATATGTGCACACAGACGCTGGCTTATCCGAACGTGGCACGTGATCAATTTCAGAACTATCCGAAACGTTATCGTGTACAGAGCACATGACTACGGTGCATTTGGTTTTACCGCGCTATCGATATGCTATCAATATTAAAATACAAAGTAGAATTTTCATTTTATGTTTTCAAATGTGTTCATGTTATCGTTATTTTGTATGTTATTAATGAAAATTGAAGTTAAAAATGAAAAATTAACCGCACTATATTTCGCCGTCAGAACGATTTTCAGAGTACGTATACAGCACCACATCGTCACGGTTCTCGCAAGTCTGTTGAAAGCTGCGAGACGAGACAAATGCGTGGCCAACAATTTGTACTAA
The DNA here is from genome assembly GCA_947507545.1 of Clistopyga incitator. Classification (NCBI taxonomy): domain Eukaryota; kingdom Metazoa; phylum Arthropoda; class Insecta; order Hymenoptera; family Ichneumonidae; genus Clistopyga; species Clistopyga incitator. The sequence continues at coordinate 6,902,132 of OX382175.1, forward strand.
TATTGTCGCTAATTCATCCATGGCTCTATGCCTCCCCCTCCCCGTGTCCCACAACGGAACCCGACTAATAAACCAGCGGTTATTTATCGGTCTTTTCGCTTTCCGCGACGTTGAACGGCTGGGGCCTCGCGAACTTGGCACTATCGCGCTCGTACCGCATCGTTTTCCTTCGAACGCTCCACCGTAATGCATTAAACCGAGGCTTCCTCGGTGCATTTTTCATTTTTCTTTCTCTCGGAGAAGAGCCACCTGGAAATTCTTTTTCCTTCGTTTACAAACCACTACCACTATTTCGCGTTTATTTAAAGCGCTAACACATACGCGCAATGTGCATTTTCTCACCGCCGAAACACTCACATACAGCCAAGATATCTCGCGGACGAATGAGACACTTAATCAACGTCGAAATTTTCGTGCCTCTCGCCTATTCACTCTTCGAGAGTCGTGCGGCGAGAGATGAACGAGCTCCGCGATTGAAATTCTCGCACAAGGATATGTGTGTGCAGTAGTGAGAGAGTCGTGTAGAAAACACTCTTTTACAACTTGAATTACGATTCCTTTATTAAAATTTATATTCTTTGGAATTCATCGTTGTCAAAGTCGAATTCTGTATCAATTGTCATTTTTTTATTTTTCCTTTGAACCGTTGCTTTATTATTTTTTACGCATACATGGTCTGCAGTTTTGTCGACTATCGAGTTTCGCTGGCAGAGTGGCATCGTTAACATCATAACTAAATATATCGTTTCGAGAAGTAATTTAGACTGCTGTAAAACCACGAAGCCGTATACGAGTGGCTTAGGTCGCTGTCTCGAATCCCAGTGCATCTTTGGTACAGCAGGCACACTACATCCGTTTTACCACACTACTAAACCCGACGAACTTGCTAACGAGACATTTCGTTTTACAAAATCGTCCGCGCTGTCTCGTGAGGCCCGCGAGAGCTGTGCGAGAATACGGGGCCGTAAATTTTCTGCTAACCGGATGTTGATACTCTCTCTTCCGCAAAACTTGCACCGAATAGTTCTCGACACGATACTTTTGCAGTCTTTGTATATGATCATTAAAGTCATCGTTATCAATAAATAAATGAAAATCTTCTTACAATATAAATTTTTATTTTAGTATTTAATTCTGATAGAGGGGTTAATTCTGCCATTGAAAATGCCTGGGAATTCACTGTACCTCCGGTCAACTTTTTGTCGGGCCGCTGCATATTTACAAAAAAATGTATAACTTCGGGATACAAGGAAAATGTGTGTTTAATGTCTAAATGTGTGTATAATCAGCGACGTCATGGTTAATATTTTTTAAACATTTCATACTGGTGTTCGCCGTATAAACTTCAAAACACTGTATATTTAATTTGCCACCATATGTTTCAAATTTTATTCTTCACCCTTTCACCAGAAGGTTTTTAATTGAACAGTTTAATATTTTTGTATTTTCATTTAATTTATATACTTCTATATGTTACTATGGGACGAAACAGCTTTGAAAACTGGTATGGAATGTCCAAAAAACAATAACCATGTGAGTCGTGTAATATTTATAGTACGATATTTTGCGGAATAAATGGCAGTATTAGAATTTGATGCGTTACAGTGGGTTAATTATTTCAAGAAGGTTCGAAATTTTTGTTATACTTAATCACACGCATGTTACTTATATTCTGTAGGTACAGATTTTTTGGCAGATCTGTAGAAACCCGACAAATAATTGAATGGAGATATAATGATATCCCATGAATTTTAGATGGCAAAATTAAGGTCTCTGTTGGGACTGTTAAATATTACCATAAATATTTAATATTTCAACCGAAATTTTAATTATTTATTTGCGGGGCGTTCGAACCCCAAATAATGATCATCCCAATGGACATGTAATAGTTGGCTCTGGGATATTCATGAATAAAAATATGTTTTCTCAACAAGTCACTCAAAAGTTCAAAAGCATTACGAGCGTCATGTTTCGATCGGTATCTGTAATATTATAATAATATATTATAATTACGTAGTGCAGTGTATAATAGAGTTTAATCGCGTGTGTTGCTCCCACAACGAGAAATATTGATGCGGAGCATATACTATCAGCACTATGGTATTAGACGGTAGCGATGAGAGGGTGAATGTATAGTTGCTGTAGGGTTGCGCTGCGCTTTCTACCCTCTGAAGCGTAAATATAGCGCTTGTGCTACTGTAGGAACGAGCTCTTCGAGAGCTTATATTGGGTGGCTCCGTCAAACAATCTCATTTGGCCCATTCTCCGCTTCCACTACCTATTCTCGCGCCACCCCTTTGCCAAAACTCACCCTTCGTACCTAGAGGAAACGGCCCTACGGTGCAGCAGTGCGGTGGTACGGTCGCCACATAGTGACTCCCACACACGGCAGCAGCCCGCGCGCGTTCAGCGTGCAGGAAACCCTCTGGGGCCTTTGGGGTAGGAGTTGGATATCTAATTAGCGGGGGCTGATCGGTAATTACTACGATTAATCAATCCGTTTTCCATTTGTGCGCCCGTGCACCATACAAGAGACTTTGAGACCGCGTGAGGTGCGAGTAAGAGAGATGGCCAAATATATAGTAAAGGGAAAATGAGGGAGTTTCTGCAGGGTGAGAATCTGTGATAAGAAAATAAAGAGAAGAAGGATGGAACCTGGCAACGAAAACGGATGAATCTTCCGATGAGAGTTCCGAGCACTCATTAATTTTTTTTTATATTCTATTTTCATTTCTAATACTTTATTCCAAGTTTTTCTTGTTTCGGAGAACGTGTAGTTATATCGGCGAAAAACATATACAATTTTTTAATTTTTTTTCAAAACAGTGTAAACTCTCGTCATAGATTCCTGCGAAAATATTATAGACAAAAAATAACAAGGAATGGAAAAGAATTACTCATTAATATGATTGGAATATTTTGATAATGAATTTTCATAGAATACCTTTTTTCATTCTTGATAAAAAAATTTCACAAAGTTTGCCGGCAAAATTCAAAAAAAAAATCCTGGTTTCCATGCAGATATAAATAACTCTGGTTTGTCAAAAAAAAATTAATCCAAAGAATATTTTATGCATTCGCTGCAGCGAATTTCACATATCATTACCGCGTCCATTTTCACAAAACTTATTTTTATTTTCATCCAATAATGTGTATTTCATTTAAACGTGTTTTTTAACAAATATTTTGAAAATGTAAAAATCTAGAGACTCCGGGGTCTCGGGCACGACAAAATTAGTGCTCCATGAATATGTACGTCACGTGACAATGTGACCTGGTAATTTACACTGTTTATGGTTGCTGGGCGTTTGCGAGAGTAAGACGGCGATGGCGTATAAAATACCACCGCCTATATCTAGATTTTTATTTTCTATATCTATACTTCGAAGGAGAAGCTCGTTATCCTGCCGCGGGAGAATGCGCGCCGGTCGCTGGACATCCATGCACCAAGGATCCTCCACACAACGGATTATTCCGTTATTTTTTATATCCCTTTCCCTTTACTTTCTCCCTCGAATTCTTTCGCGCGTCTGAGCGCTGACGATTTGCATTGGAATTACACGCGGGAACGAGGTGCCCCATGTATCGAGCCTCGTATAGCGATCGTGTTATACGGTGCGAATGTGCGATGCAACCTGGATTGTGCTTGACTGCGACAGAACTGCACCTACGCGCATCAGAGCCGAACGTACGCAGTTAAGAGGGGCGGGAAGAGCCAATGCAGCAATGACGACGATACGATACGAACAACAGTGGACCGTACAGTGAATCGCATGAGGATCGGTAGCGTTGCCGAGATAGAAGAGGAGGATATGAAGAGAGGGCGAGAAATCGACCCCGGTCAATATGCATACGTTTTCAACCCACTCGACAAACTTTTTATTGCATTAGACTGCTCCGTTGGCAGTTCGGTGCACGCATCTGTCCCGTCGCTTCCCTCTAGTCGGATTGCACGAGTTTCATCGTGTTCGCAAGCTCTATCGCTGCGCTCGGTTCACTTTACGCTCGTTGAGTGTCGGCTCTATCACAGGCGTAGGCAGTGAAACAAGTCCCCGGTACGTCTGTGCCCTCCGCCAACAAATGGCTTCGCCGAACACGGAGTCTTTTTCAACTTCTGTAGTATTGGTCACACTTCGCCGCAAGGAAATCCTGTTTCAATGAAAATAGCAGTGAATAAGAAACGAACGAAAAAAAAAAAATGAATAAAATGAAAATGAAGAGAGAAAAAAGCGTGTCCACCGTCGATATCTTAAACTCGAGTGTCTCGCTGCTCTATCTTCCTTTCGCCCACGCGGAACCAGTGGTGCATGTCTCTGGTATCTATTATGTTCTCGGAAATAATTTTCGTATCGAAAATCTCATCGCGTTATCTCGCAATGGCAATCGCGGACAATTGAGAAGAAGTTCGTGGCATTGAAAGATTCCCCAGAATACTACGCCGTTGTTTCGGGTGTATAATTTTGTTTATGGAATTGATGACAGTATAGCTGTTGTATATCGTAACAGGCTAATGCAACGAGCAACGGCAACGAGAACATAGAATAACACGACACTCTACTGTACTTTAGTAGATGAGTATAGTATACAGGGTTGTCAAGGGGGCATATGGAGACCTAAATCTCTTGATGCCATTAGCCCCCGACTTTGTAAATAGTTTTCGCCCGAAGAATAACAATCGGGTAGAGGAGTCGTAGACGAGGAGGCTGCGCTACTCGAGGGGAACTCGACTACTCATGTAACCCTAACGCTTTCGCGAGAGAATGGCACGAACGAGCGAAAGGGGAACTCATAAGTGAAGGAAAAAGCGAGAACGAGAATCGGGCGGGGTGCGATCGTGCAAGACCATCGAACACGCAAACGCCCTCTAGTCTTGCGCTCATTCGCACTCCCCGTCACCAGAAGTCGATCATGATCGATCATCGGGGATTGCTTTCCCGGATAAGGGATATGACATATCCCTCTTCTTTTCCGGGGGCACTCGAGAAAGGGTTGTTTCGGTTTATCCACCCCCTTGTCGGCCGCACTGCCGGGGTGAAAAGGGACCCTGTATTTGTTTTGCGTCAGAGGATTATCGCATTTATTGTTTGTAGCACGTGAGCGAGAAACAGAGACGCAAGAATAGTCAAGGGTCACTTTGCTCTTGCCTTCATTCGCTCAAGCTGCAACAACCCTTTTCTCCTTAAGAAGGGGTTGTTTGTTGCATGCTCTCGAAAGGTGAGCAAATATTATCCCTGATTTGCCCTTCCTTGCCACGCATTTCCGTTCTCCAGAGAGAATTAACACAGAGCCTCGATTGTTTCTCTAATGTATCTTTTCTGAAATTATGTAGGGATACGCAAAATAAGGAGAAGAATTTCTGTCCGGAAAATTCATATGCGATAAGCCACAAATGATTTGTTGTCCTGTCTATTGTTCGGAATATGAAACTCCTCCATTGCAACTGAAAAAGGAGTTTAACGTTTTCTTGTTAAAAATGTTAAGAAAATTTCTCCGTTTTGTGGCGTTAGAATTATCGACAAAGAAAACCTCAGAGCGAACCGCAGGTGATCTTGCAGCCGCGCGACACGTCAACGTTAACGACAACGCAAAGAGACGATAGTGCGGCGGGAAATAGCTAGCGAGAGATGGAAAGAGAAAGAGAAGTTAGCCGCGCGATCGTCCCGGCAGGACCAACAGTAGAGAATCCCGTTGAACGTGGTCGAGACACAATGCTTTCATCATTGCCGCGCGCGCGCTCCTTCTTTTATTCTCCCTGTGATACGCGCAGCAATGGACCTTTTCTTTTACGCTTTTTGCCACCGCAAAGGATCCATTGTCGTCGTGGTCGTTCTCTTCCTCGTCCACCTTCTCCTACTACTACTATTCCTCGTTGTCGGATGTAGGTAGCCACGTTTTACCAGCACCCCGTCACTCCACAGAAGTATCAGTGTCTTCACGGCGACGAGCGAGAAGAGCAAAGGCTTTTTGGCAATGGACCACTCTTTGACTTTGATCCTTGTATACATATAGACATACAGTTTTAGCTCAACGAAAATACCGTGAGAATATCATAATTCTTTGTAACAATAGATTAGTATTTTTTGTCATCATCTTTCCTTCTTCATCTTTTTTTCTTTTTTTCCTGCGCCTTTCGTGCAAAAAGACAGAAATCCTCCATTTTTCCCTTGCTCAGTCCACGCGAAATGAAGACATCTCTCGGGGTATTACCGCGCGATTGTGGGATGATTGTCGTTTGGGAGCCCTGCGGGAGGCCGCCAGATGTTTTGCAGCGACCCAATCAGACGACCCCCGAAGCGATGTGGTGCCTGGCACAGCAGCATCAGCACCAGAGCAACCAGAACGACGACGACGACGACGACGATCAACCATCAAACAATCTGCACCACCCTCGGAGATAGGACTGTGATGCCTTACCCTCGCCGTCCGCCTTTCTTCTATCTCTGTGCTTTCTATTGCCCGGCCTCACTGCGACTCGACCAAAACACTGGGCATCCACACAAACAGGCGAACGCTGTTTATAGTAAACGCAAAATCAAGTGAGCATATGTCCTCGTGGGCGTTTTCATTATTTCAGCTCTGATCAACAAGTTCTATAAAGATCCCTTCGAAACCCTTACACCGACAGCTATCACCGTGAACTTGTAAATAAAATACTTGTGACAGGTCGGTCACACAGAAGAATCGTAGTTTTAATCAGAAATATAAACTGCCCATTCAATTTACGACGTACACAATTATCTAATTCAAGGTATCAGATAAGACAAAACTGTCTGGTATACGAGAATCAACGGAGAAATGGCAGAGTCTGATCGTCAAGTTCATAGTGTTTTGGGTCCCATAAACGACACCCCTGAATGGCCCTCGAGAATAGCCTAAACCTCCGGTCAGTATCTCTTGTCTTTGGTCAGTAATGCTGTAGTGTTGCTGCGTCGGTGTATACTTTTTTCACTCATGGGTGGACCCGGAAGGAAGAGCGCTATAGAAGTAGGAATAGCATTGGTGTTCTTGCCGTATAGGTGTAGTATAAGCGTATCGGTATAGGGGGAAACAGGAGGCAGCGAAGAGGTTCAGTCGTGGTTACGGCCTCCTTGAGTCCTTCGTACGCCATTCGGAAGCTCGTTTGATGGCTTGTGGAGCCGTTATTGTCTCGAGACGGGCATCCCGCCCGTCTTCGTCGCGTATACGAGGATACGAGATGCCCGGCAGTCCCGCGTGGCCGTTGAGACCCGTTGACCACACATCCGATAACGACATAAGAGCGCGCGAGCCGGCTATTCACCGAAGGAGAAGGGAAATTGTTAAAAAAACCGTCCGTTGTTTAGCTTTACGGTCACATAAGGGTCCAGCTCTCCTCCTCCTCCTCCTCTTCTTTCCTCTTTCTCCATCTTTTCCTCCTCTCTTCACTCTCTTCCTTTCTCTTCAACTCGTAAGACGACGAGGAGCTTACTCTCGCTGCGGCGGTAACGATTACGGGATAGGGTGAAGACTCTCTCACCCAACTGCTCGTCGCCAACTGCCGGCGAAACAGAGCTAGGAAGACAGTGAGGCGCGAGAAAGAGCAGTAACTAAGTTTTTATTGGGCACTATATTACATGGATGCGATGGCTTCCGTCTCGCCAGCGTCTAAGTTAAGCGGATAACCGTATATCTTGGTGGTATACCTCAGCCAGTGCGCAGAAGAATCGAGGAGACGGAAGGAATTACGAGAAAGAGTTAGTAAGACACTCTGTGTGCACCTGCCTCTCCGTTTACAACGTTGACCGTGACCGAATCCTAATCCATTCCTTCCTTCACTTCCTGGATACAGGACTTGTTGAAGTTTAAATGTTCAGTGAGCCTTTTTCCTTAGCCATTGTAATAGTAAATTTATCGTCATATTTTCATGCGTTTATATTGCCATTGAATGAATCGTGAGTACACAGTGCTAAACGTCGTATTGATAAAACCTTCGTCGCCATTTTACTCCCTTGCGCTTACCTTCTTCGACCCTAAGTAAGGCTGTATCATCGCTCCACAGCAACGATACCGTTTCCCTGGTTTCTCACCTCCCCCTTCGCCCACCTCCTTTGCGGAGTACCGTGCAGTATACCGAGAAACAATTTACGCTAATTACAACGCGGGCTAATTGTACGCCAGGCTCTCTTCCTCTCTAATATTCCCCGCTCTTGGGGGTTCCAACTCCTGCTGTTCTGACGTTCCTCGCTGGCAACTCTCCTCTCGACCACCCCCTCACGTCCTCGCCCTTATTTTCTCTTCCCTTCATACCTCGTTCCACCTACAGAGCCTGACTTGGTTCGCTACGCGCGCCGCTGTGGAAAGCCAGCACGAACTTCCAGCCGGTCGGTCCCTGGAATCGCGCCTCGCTGCCTCGACCCACTCGAGCATTACGGAAAGCGCGCGAGAAACGCCATTTATAATTCACGAGACGCGTCGCAAGCGCGAGAGAGGAAAGCGCCAGGAGAGAGCTTATGTGCCGTTGCGCTGTACTATGCGACTGCTGTCTCCGCTGCTTCCATTTCGCCCTTTCCCGTGTGCATCGGAGAACCGAATCCTGGATGAACCTGCAGTCGGGGGAGGTTCGAGGGAGGCCGTTCATGGTTCACATTCCTTCTGCGATGTCTAGCTGCGCGACATAGCAGAAGGTACATACATAGATGTATAAAGCGTGTAGGTGCGCGCAGAGGTCGAACGGTATTATACAGCCCGTCTCGTATCTTGACACTATGTGCACACACGACCCAGTTTCTCTGGGATCTCTCGGCTCTTCGTCTCTCTTACTCCCTCGATTCTCCTTAAAATTTTAAGCGATTTCCTCAGTGGCATTCACGCCAACTCGGAGATTCCGTATGAAATAACATAGGAATAACTCTGTTTAATTAGTCCTCTTGGGGTCCAAAGAAAGCTCGACAAGCGCTGACTCGCACATAATGCTGAAGTACAAGTGAAGTAGCCAACTTTTTTTTTTTCAATATTGCCACACCTCGCGTCATTTCTAAGTTTAATCCTCCGCCAGAAGTATCATTTTCTGCAATGATAAGTGACTCGATCATTCACTATTTTTCTCTTGAATGCACATACTCCAACTCTCGACGTTCGTTTGCCGATTTTTGGAAATGTTACTGTTGTTGATCGCGATCGATTAGAATGGAGAGATTTCAGGGCGATAAGGAGATCGAATTATAATACGCCGGAGACACAGTGCATTGTACTATCTCGGTGGATGATATCGCGAGCACCAGTAGAGCATGAGACAACCCGGAGTAACACGAGAAGCTCCCCCAGTAGAGGCGGTCGGGGGATTCCCCGGGGACGAGATCTGCGTATATTCACGAATCTGAAAATATTCACATGCAAACTGCAAAGTCTCCTCTTTCTCTCGTTGGGTGTATTGCGGGTAGGGGATCGTGCAGCGGTAGATACGGGCATGCAAGCACCGTTCGCCGTTTATAATAAAACACAATATCCGAGGATTTCCTTAAGTTGCATATTCAATGATTTCCTCGGAGACCTCCGGGATCTGTCTCACTCCATCTTTTTTTTTTCTCCTCTTCGCGAGAGCACCACGGGTTGGGGATTTCGAAATTGGAATCGTTAGAACGAAACCCCGTTGAGGGAGAGCTTCTTTTTCCTCTGTGTTCTTTTTTTCTCGACGAGAAACTCAACCGTGGCTGATGTACTGAGATCGTAATCTCCGAGGATATTTTTCATTCCACCGGTACATCATGTAGAGTTAGCGACGAAGAATCGCTTATGTCTCACTTCTTTTTATTGGTGAGACACACACACACACACACACACACGTGGGTGGTAAACGAAATACAGGAACTCCAATTCAGCGGATGATTAATATTGTTTAGCCGTTCGCGGCGTCGAGTCATAAGTGAAGACTGCCCTGGACTCTGAACGAACTAAGAGTTCAGCTGGAAAGGGGAACAGTGAGCAAGAGCGTGCATCAGCAAAGAGCGGTGTATGGTGCCTTTTCGTCACCGTCTTGATCGTCCAGAATGGGCTCTCGTTGGGCCGGGTGAGTGATGTCCGAGCGCACGCGCCCATCTCCCGTATACGCTGTGGCAACTCGCGCGCTCTCGGGTGCGAAGGAGAATGATGATGACATAATGACGTCGCAGTGGGCGAGCAATAGCTGACATCCGCCACCGAATATTCTAAATCACGCGCTCGTTCGCATCGTTCCTGCCACTGTTGATGCAGCAGTGGCCGAAGCGACGCTCCAGTCTCGTCCCTCGTTGTCACCCGTGTTTACGAGATTCGACTGCTGGAAGAAGAGGCTTTTACAGTCCTCGCTTGCACTTCGGCACTGAAACTGACCCAGAGTTCCACTCTGTGAAGAAGAATGGAAGAACTTGCCGCTTGGCTCGTCATCGGACATGAGACGATTTGGCCAAATCAATTGCAAACTTGACGCGCCATATCAAAGCACTTGGACGTTCCTTGGCACCTCAATAATTTAATTTTACGACTTGTCAAAAGTGCAGATAAATCCTCAAGTGTTCTTTTGAAGATTCCTGTAGTGAGAAAATCTTCAAAGCTGAAATATTTTCTCGTCTTCTCCGCGCGTCTGCGAAAACCACCCCTCCGTTGCCACCCCAACGCGCGAAGAACCGAAGCTCCGGGATCTATGAAAAATGATGACGCCGCGCTTGTGAAAGGAATGAAATCGGCACCCGGGACTTGGGATCCCAAAAAGAGGGTACGAAAGGGAGAAGAATGTGGGAGGTTATATACAGTATAGAGGATAAGTGTTTACTTCGAAGTAAGGGCTCTTTCTACCGTACTATCTTACGGAGTCTTTTCGCACACTGAGTTAGTTTTGCGTGACTCGTGAAGGTAAGATGAAGATACGAAGTTTCACACACTCCGAGAACTTTTCCTCGTGGTTCTTGGCGAATACGAGAACGAGGGAATAAGAATACGCTAGGACAAAGCTCACCCATTTTCCCGAGCCGAACGAGCTTCGGCACTCTTGCCGTGCCGCTCTAACGCTAAAACGGTAATCGGCCGCTGTGGACTTGTAAACAGGGCTGGACTACAGCCATAACCCCGGGACACCATCCTCGCTATGAGTTTCCACAAACCAACGTGGTTTCTTGGGAAAAGAGAAGGAAAGCGAATGAGTTGACGTTGAGTGAGAGCTTTGATGGGTCAGGTGGCAGGTACCTCTGGGTTATTCCGTTCTCGTTGAGATGACATCATCAAATCGCAACCTTCTGTTTTTGATTTTCCGTCCGTTCAATGGGTCTTCAATATAGGAAGGGTAATATTGAAGACCCATTGATGGGTCTTGTCCACAATCGTGATTATTATAACAATCGGGCTCTCGAGGTCTTCCCTACTTTCTCTCTATTTCTATTTCATTTTCGCGATCCACCAGTTTTGACAAATCGTCTCCGTATTCCACGTCGTTCTCTTCCTTTGCCGCGTAGCATCTTTTTTCCCTCACGATCTCCTGGCTCACCGCGTCTAATTCCCCGGAATGTTTTCGGCCCCGACGTCTCGCTGAGCGCAGCTTGACTCCCTCCTATACTTTTTCTCTCTTTTTTCCTCCATCACGGGGTTCGCAGAGGGCCGAATTTTCTACGGCATTTTGTGTGTACGTTTCTTGTAATGCCTATATGTGGTAATACAGCTTACGAGCAATCCCTGCGCTTTGTATCTTGTTCGTCGAATTCACTGTCGCTCCCGGCGCTCCTGCTGATTCTAACATATTTTTATCCTGGTGTCTCGTGCCAGGCGGGCGGATCAATGTTTCTCCTGTTCGATAACACGTTTTGTCAGCGTCGTTCCGCTTCATCATAAAAACAAGAGATTATAACGTACATGATTTTTTGATTTATCTTTTTGTTAGTATTTTTATTTTTCGTCTTCATGCAGTGTTGGACTATTGCAGCTGAGTCAGCAACAATTCCGTCGGCGAAGGATCGAAGGAGTAGTCCGGCAAAGTTTGGCCGATAATTACCTCGATAAGAAAAGTTCTTACACCGTTGGATAAAAGTTGTTGTACCTTGTATTTCGTCCACACGTATGAGAGAGGTTGGCTGAATACGACCATGAAATGTAAGGCTCGTTCACTCGTTTACTTGAACGAATGACAATGACAAAACGGTGGGGTGAAAAAAAAAAAGCAGCAAGACAAAGAGGGAACCGAGACACAGGAACATTCCTTCGAGGTCGATAAAAAGTTTGTCGAGAGAGAGTGGAAGGAACTGCTACTACATTGTTCACGTTAAAGGTACAAAAAGGAGAAGAGAAAAATCCTCACCGAATCAGACACAGACTATCGTTGTCTCCTTTCCGCTTGTCGTCGTCATCCACCTCCACCTCCTCTCCTTTGGTGTTGTACCTCCCCCATTTTCATTTCCCGTTGCAATAGTTCATTAAAAAGGTGTTTCAGGAGCAATTCCGTGAGCTATTAGGTAGCCTCTATCACCCCCACGGGGACCATTTCGACCCTGACGGTCTCCACAGCCTCTGGCCCCCAGAACGAGGGCTACCCAGACGGTCGAGGCGCCAGAAGCAACGTGCTCACGACTATACGGATTCAGCATGAGCATTACGGCAGTTACCAGACCGCCCATTCGCGAAAAATGCTTTTCCCAAAGACTACGTGCAAACACCATCCTCCTTTCCCATCTCCACTCAGAGTCTCTTATTTTTTTTTTCTGTTTTCTTTGGGTTTCTTCTCGAGTCGTCTCTGCTTTATTTTCTCTTCTTTTTTTTGACAATCCATGGAGGGAAAAATACACAAGAGATTGGACGAACTAACGCAGAGTGTATAGTATATAAAGTGGAATGAGAAAAGGCACGCGTCCGAGTTGATAAGACTTTTCTCGAGAATGGAAAGAAGAGAGAACGCTCAAGTGGTGCAAGCTGTGGACCGAGGGATGGAAGAGGCTCATTTATCACGGAGGAGAACTGGGGAGCAGGTGGAAACTACGGGCGACGAAGGTTCTCTGTGCGAGGAAAAAAACAACAAAGTAGAAAAATAAAAGAAAATAAAGAACGAGATTTCGTTAAACCCGGGGAGGGAAGATATGAAAGACGGGTTCAGTGGAGATTCAGTTTTCATTATAATCGGAGTTTTGGGCTCTTTAACTCATTTCTTGATGATTATTCGGCAAATTGTTAGGTCGGTACCCCGAGTTCTCACACGAGCAGGAAGTCTGCCTGGGGCTATAACGTATCATGAGGGCCTTAGGTCCGGTAGCTCCGGACTGAGGCACCGGGAGTAAGAAGGACGCGTAGTGCGTATAATTATACGGTAGCTAGTGAGAGCGACCGCCGCCACGGCACTTGCGGACTCTCATCTCCTAAACCGTAAACTCGTTGGAGGCTGCTACCGGTCTTCCATATAATGTGAGCGAGGTGGCGGTGGTTCGGGCGTGTGGCTGCGAAACCCTCCACTATCCCTCATAACGTAATAATGGCGAAGCGTAGCGTTCGCTCGGAGAGGCCAAAGCGGGAAGCATAACAGGATTGGCGATAGAAGAGAAATGGAGAGAATAAACGCGTGGAGGCCGCGTCGTCGATCCGAACGAGCTGCCATAACTCGGACCATGGCTCGGGCAATTAGCCAAACGTTATGCGGACATGACGAACTTGCTGCCGCTGTTGGTGCAGCGGGAAAATGTTCCGGTCATACGCCAATTCCCTCGGCGCAACACCATAATACCTCACAGTTTCTATCTAGTTATAGCGAGGAGCGCCCGGCCTCGTTATGTTGCCGTTTATCAAAATTTCCAATCGATATCGGTAATCTCACAACATTCCATATCACAATCATTATTAGAGAAGTGTCATAGATCAATATCAAAACCGGGCGGAACGTTGTGCGCGGAAGATGAAGTCTTGTTAGAATGGCCAATCGAGAAAGAAGAGGAAGAGGAACAAAAGCATCGACATTCTCGTGTATAATATACACTGGAAGACGTACGCGCGTATGTATTGTTGCAATAACTATTTCTGGATCTTGTGATCTCGAGCTTGCGAACGAGAAAGCGTGGTTCCTTCGACTAGCGGTATGTACGCAACAGCTGCACTATCTATCACCAACAATGATTCAGTGATCGTGTAACTACGTGCTGCGGCGCCTTGGTAAGCTCTGGCCCGGTCCGTTTATAGAGTGTAAACTGAGTGAGAACCGCCGGGTTACGGGGCGCCTTCTTCTCTCGCGCCTTCTCTTCTTCTGCCAACCCTCTGATCTTCAAAGTCTATAGACCAACCTTTTATCCGCGCGAGCTGGCAATGCTTTTGCATCAACCAAACACACGTATACAACGACTCTGGAGATATGGAGAAGAAACGAATTCTCTCGATTGCGTTTACGCGAGGCCGTCCCGCGCGAATTCCGTATAACCTTAATGTTGTCGCAACATAAGTTGACGCACAAGCCAGAAACAGATGCCGCAATGAAACGCACTAAACCTACTTCTCGAAATCAGAGTACGGACAATGAATTAACGACGCAATGGAAATAGGTACATTGAAAGCCGTTCCATTTGGCTTCGCAACTTTTTGTCGCGAAATCGACAATTTATACGGCTTTTACATCGATCCGCAGTCTCGTCGAATCGTTTTCATAATTGCCATGAGAAAATATATTAACGAATATGTAGATATAAATACGAGTGGAGGAGAGATCAAGGGAGAACATTACGACGAGCACACCGAAGCTACTCGATTCCGTTAATTGGCGAGCAGATGCCGATTCCGATAAAAATTCAATTCGATCCTGTTATTCGCAATGCCCCGCGGCAAAAGGGTTATTTTAACGATCGAAGTCGCGTGCGGCTGCCGAGATTCGGCGGCGACGGCATAGCGCTGCTCGTTCTTCTTCTCTCTTTCTCTCGTTTACTCTCCTCTCGTCGTATACTCGTTTGGTTTAACGACTCGTCCTCCTCTCTGGGCGGATAGCGTCGATCGCGCGTCCTTGCAAAGCACAGAGTGTGCCGCCAACGCCACAACCACTGATGCTGCTGTTGCTCGAACTCCTCCTCCGCCGTAAAGACTCTGCGAAACGATACTGCGTCGTTTGCCCTCCCGTTTGATTGCGCGTTTATCGCGCTCCCCGATCCGTTTATACGAGACAGAGC
This sequence comes from Clistopyga incitator, assembly GCA_947507545.1. Classification (NCBI taxonomy): domain Eukaryota; kingdom Metazoa; phylum Arthropoda; class Insecta; order Hymenoptera; family Ichneumonidae; genus Clistopyga; species Clistopyga incitator. The sequence continues at coordinate 6,917,239 of OX382175.1, forward strand.
TATATACCCTGCTACAGTGGATACTACCGACTGTGAGCACAGCATAATACCTTACCGCAATACATACGTATAGGTGAATGCGAGAAGCCGTAAGACGAACGAGATGACGAGATGAACCTGGGACTCTGGACAGAACGACCTGTGGCTCTCGAGAATCAGCAGAAGCTGTCCGTCATAGCACTCGAGCGCTCTCTCTCCGTCACGTTTGACCCCACGACGTACGATCAAATCTCTCGGTCAAATAACTATGGCCTCCAGGCCTTCGACATCACTCCTCGAGATTCGTACGCACATACGTCGGTATAACGTGCCTGTATCGTCGTGCTTCTCATACTTCCATTTTACGACGTCCCCGTGATCATAAAAGAGCTGTACCGATGCACATCTGTCATGGATCGTGTGTAACGTGGATCACCTCATTCTGCTACTTCTCTGTACTTTCTTGCTTACGATTATTGCATTTAACCATGGCACGACGATAATTTAAGTTGAGTTTTGTGGCAAGCAACATTACTATTCTACTCTCACTCCTTTGGATCTTCGGTTTTATCGGTGTGTTATTTTGTCAGGCGAAGCAAAAGGCCCAAGCTTTGGACGCCCTGTCAGAGCCCTGCGATGAGGAGAGAGCCGCCCAACCTTTCTGTAGTTATACGGTTTTCCTCTTTTTCTTCTCTTCGTAGTAGAACCCTGTATTAGTTTTTACGAGGATAATACACAACGTTTAAAGGGATAAAGGATTAAATACGCGCTGAGCACCTGACCACCCTCGAACCGCTTCTGTTTCGTTAGTATCAGTGGGTGGAGGTGCGCTGTTCCGGTGCCTTGTAGATCTACCGGGTTTTAATACGGATGATGGTAAATAACGAGAGAAGATCGAGGGCGAAAGAGTAAAAACAAAGAAAAGAACGTGAGGGTCGGTCTATCCACGAAAAAAAAGGTAGAAATCTTTGCCAAGGTTTTCTAATGTAACGCAGAATTGCGCTTCGTGTGTTGGCACATCAAACCGTATCGACATAAAACACTTGATGGACTATTAACGCACCTCTGTTAAACCTGACCAACGAATGCGCCTCCAGAATTGTGTCTTCCATATCCCACCAACACGAAAAGTCGCTACTAGCAATAGCACAGCTCAAGCCGTACAACGAGGGTGGAGAAAATGTCATAAATAACGTTCAACTTTACTTCCACATTGTGTTTCAACTCTAACCAGGTATCTGCACTGGGCACCAGTCCGAGGGCTCTTTCTCTCATCCCAACAGCAGTTACCCGTCGCTATGGGACACTCTAGCTACGCTCTCGGGGCTTTCGGAGTTGGCCACCCCATTTCCACCCTTCTCGATTCCCCGTGTACTGCGTGCCATCCGCGAAATATGAGTAAAAACTACGAATAAGAGGGTAGCCTGTGCTACGCTCGTACGAGCGTCCTCCATAAATAACGGACAGCCGACAGCCATCCGGACTGGGTTGTCGTGTGCACTCGTGTCTTTTCATCTCTCTATGTGGAGTTATAGGTAGATGCGTGTATAAAATCCTGTGTTACACTCGAGACGCGATGCAGAGAGATATATTCAATTCTGAATATGATACGCTTATTATAAATATAAACATATGAAAATAAGAGACAAATCAAAATACGGCCCAGAAATAAGCCAGATTTGTTACGGATATGGTCTCTGAATGAACTTGCAAACAATTACTAATATCGTAAAGTATGTTTGCCGCTTGTGAGATATTAATTTCTCATGCTTTATTATTTGTATTTTCAAAAATGTCTTATACAATATAAATTGTTACGATTACCGATGCAAGAGCGCAGTCTGAATCGCTTATTTGATTCCCCATATACGTTTCAAGCTCTTCAAATGACATCCCCTACAAATTATCATTATCGTGCTCTCGCGAATCACTGAAAAGTGTCACGATGGCAGTCGCAATACTGAAATCACATGTGCCCGTCCGCAAGACAAAAGGAGGAATGAGAATTGACAGAACATGTGACAGTCGGTCGTCAAACGGAAGTAGGCAGGTTGATTACCGCTAAGTACACCCGAACGCGTAATTTCGATGATTCTTACTGCGCGGAAAGTGCTCGCGTCATCCAACATCCTCGGCGCACGTTTTATGCAACGAAATAATGGATGTGTACACGGGCGACGTGATAGCTAATGCACAGGCCGGTTTAGGGTCACGTAACTGCGTGATGCGTGAGCGAAGGGTAGTTGAGAGGACACGAGGGGTAACTATAGATTGTAATGCGTTCGCTATGCCATCGTACGGGGTGAAAATTGCGTCCCTCTCTCTCTCTTTCTCTCTCTCACCACAAAACTGAGTGCGCATTGCAATATTTACCCCTATGTACTCCGCGTCTTCTCCATAGATTTGTCTACTCTCCATGTATTCCCCAGACGTGTTATCGATCATGTGTATCATTTAGCCAGGTACACGGAAACTATAGTTACTCTGTATGTATTTCTTGTGACGTTGGCAGTATCAATACCAAATTATCGAATTGAAATTGATAACTCTGTTACGGAGTGTAAACCATATACGTAGTTAACGCTAGCTCCACTGGATTGAACTGTCCCGGATAGTACAGAGGAGGTTTGAATGAGCTATGTAGATTTGGAGTCCATCGAGAGAAAGAGTACTATACAAACCAAGTTAATTTAATCCCACCCGATCCACACCCCCGTCTCGCTCCGCACACAGAAAGGGATAGAGACAGGGAGAACAACGAGAGAAAATGTGTACCTTCACCGTGTAGCACTTGGTCCGTGTCGTCAACGCGGCTTTTCTTTGTCGGGCTTTTTGTCAGGTCGTGAATTAGATTGCGTAATCCTGTTTGTAGTCGAAATGACACCGCCGCCTCCGGGCTTGACATTTAGGCAGAGGGATTGCGAAGAGCCAGAGGTAAAGGAAGAAGGGGGAAGGACAGACACTGTGTACGCGCTCGCGCTTCTCTTGAGCATAGGCAGAATTGCCGTTGGGTGGCCCTATTGTGTGCGCGTAATTGACTCCGATTGGAAGATTGGACGCGGATCGCACGCGGAAGAGAATAAGCTCGATGGGGTATAGGTTCGTGCGCGAGTATTAGCGACTGTTCCTCGTTCCCTGGCCTTCCCTATCCGCTCGTTTCACTTCCAAATTCGTTTCCATAAAGCGCAAGACACTTCGTTAAGCTCAATTATCCGATGAGAGGCATGCGGTGCAATGCTGAACTCTCCGAGCGGGGAATGGACAAGAAAGGGGATAAAGCTGAACGGGCAAAAATAATAGAGCACCGGCTTATATCGATGATATGACTGCAAGCGGACAGGGTCCTATCCCGGTGAGAATTCGAAGCAAATATATGAAAGAGAGAATGAAACTCGAAGCGTTTGTGCATCGTCGCTGTCGCGATTCCACGTGTCAGCCCATCGTGTGGCTTTTGCCGCTGGACAGCTCACAGATACGACAATTTTTCCTCGATCTGATACTCTCAACGCAGTATACCGATCAAAGGCAGACGACGCTCTGCCTATACTCGGACTTGTGCAATTAGGCGCTTCCAGCAATAAACGTTTACGGAATTCGATCTGCCAGCCATTGCAATCGGGTCGCTTCATCTCGACGCCGACTCGCGTCGTCTCGTTCTCCTTCATTCTCGATTCGTCGAAATATCGGTGATTCCTCGAGTTCAATCTTTCGTCGGATCGTCGACTACATTGCTGTCGTTGTGAAGATCTCCTGGCTTTAGTGGCTCGTACGCCCAGCCGTGTTTCATAAGGACGGTAAACGCTGTCATTACGAGCAAATACGGTGCCGCACTTGCGGTCACGCTGAAACTTTTCGCATTTTATTCCTCATGCAGTACCGCCGCCGGCACCACAACACTGCACCGCTGTACCGGTAAGACGACGAGATTTCTGTGACCAACACCTCGGGAGTGTGATCGTACAGGAGATCGGGTCGCGCTCTTCAGGCACATCGCGTCTTCACACGAAATGTGCGTCGTACTTCGTCAACGACGCGTTATTCCGCAAGACATTTTTTTGCCTGTTGTGCGGTTCACCTCTCCAGCAACGAGACTCTTTATGCTTTATTGCCGTCTCCTTCTGGCTAAGTACCGCGCGAGCGACCACATTGCAACCGTCAATGCTGCGGTGTCGGCACAGAGACCATAGCCACAAGTGCTCACGGCGCCCCAAAGAAGCGCGGGCCCGACGAGTAGAGACCTCTCGACTCGCAGGAAGTCTCCTTTCGTGACTGACTTCGTACCAGTTCTAGAACTCGGGTAATAACAGGTGTTGTGCGTTAAGGGCTTGCCTCACGATGGCTGTAAAGGAAACGGTTGAATCTCGGAATACAGAGGATCGTATAAAAAAGGCAATGACGCATAAACCATGAAAACGAATGCTCAAGTCTCATAAGTCTATGAGTGAACGATATTCACATTAAAAAACAAATGTTTTGGAACTACTCGTTGTCACTCAATTACACACAACTTTAGCGTTTTAATCGGTAAATTGAATCAATGATTGACACATTTTATGATTGAAATATTCCCTAATGGTTGCGTCAATATTACACAATATCATGGTGTATGCACAATTTATATGACAATGTGTTCACTCAATTTGAGCACGTCTCATGTATATCGAGATACCATTCGTGCTTTGGGGTTCGATAAGGCGTGCAAAAATGAAAGAAATAAACGTTTTGCAGCATCATAAGGAGCCGGGCATTCTTCAGGCACGAGGATCAACGGCAGAAAGTGTGCTGTGCACGGTGCTAGGGACCCACAGTGAATCAAGTTGTGCGTCGTTGGCAGCGGGGGGTCGGTGCCCACCGGACAGTATCGCTTCTAAAGCATCGCGCTTCCATAACGCGCGCGATGGCCTGCCGCGCGTGTCCACAGTAAAAGAGTCTCTCGTTCTCAGCGTCATCGTCGACCACGCGGGAGAGATTATTTTCTCTCGCTTTTGCTCAGCTTCTCGCGTTCTATTGCACCTCTACCAATTTGTTGCCACGATATATGAAGCCATAGCGACTTAGACGGTGTATATGCACCCTCGGAAATAAGTCGACCCATCAATAACCATTAGGCTCGCGTGCAATTATATCCACATTCGTTAAGCGCCGGGGTACACGTGAAAGATAAAAATAGCGAGCGCGCGCTCGTTCTAAGAGTGAGAACGAACGTCACCTCCTTATTCACTATTTCGTTTCGCATGTCTTCGCACTTTTTCTTAGCCACGGAAGAAAAATATCTCCGCTCCGACGACAAGTCGCCAAAGACCCCCTGATTTCGGTAATACTCGCTAATACCGACGCACGAATACATCCGATATTTGTGCAGTTCGGCCTTATTCGTTACCGGTTTCGCGGGGAAGGTATTTTCGGTGGACTGCGGGTGGGTGAATGCTGAGACTTTTTTTTATTTTGCCCAATCGTCCTCGAGTGAAGAGAAGCATACTCAATCGTGAATCGAATGAGTCAAGGTCATGCCCAGTACCACAACGATGCACAGAAGAAACAATTTTTTAAGAGTACAAGCGTGAATCATCATTCCACGAAATTCTCAATCCCGCAGACTGCGAATACACAGAGACTTATTTGGGCATTCTTTAGTCATGATTCTTTATGCTGTTAAATGACAAAGAGAAAGTGAATAATGTACATAATTCAACAAATGATAATATAATTGATCCTTACAACATAGTTACACATTAGGTGAATTAGCTTAAGTGAACATATTTATCGTTGAGGTAAAGAAATTCATTTAATCAATTTGAATATCGTGAAGAGATAATTGCGCTTCGTCACAAAGAAGGTAAGAAATCAATACAGTTGGGGTCCTGCAGCATCCTCGAGTAGGTTTTACTCTGCAGTTCCCTTTTCGTTCATGCTGATGCTGCAACATCCTTTCTAAAGGTAGTCTACTCGCTCCTTTACCTCTGTTCTCTCTCAGTCCCGTGAATTTTTTGTTAAGCGACGAGACGCGATCCTGGGAACGGTAAGCGCACCGTTAATAAAGAATACCATAGCACGCATGCCTCCGGCGCGCTGGAGCATCTCGTTATTTGATATTAATAACGAGGAGCGAGCGAGGGAGCCAGTGGTCGAGGTCCGTTGGCACGCCTGCCGGTCTCACTGCCAGCCGGGACTTCTCATCGTCGTTGTCGTCGTCGTCGTCTCTTCGAGTCGCTGCTATTCCTTCTGCCTCTCCTGCTGGCGAAGAGCTGCTCCTCTGTAGATTCGAATCATTATAATGGTTCTGGTCGACGGTGTCTCGCGCGCCCTCGCTACCGGTCGAAACATTCCATAGTGCATCGAGCGAGAACTCGAGAAGACGAATAACAAAAAGATGAGGAATAAGAATAACTAAAGTTGAAAACAAAACAAAAAAAATACGTTTAATCCAAGGATGCAAGAGAACATGAAGCTTTTTCCCTTTTCTCGAATAACATGATGATCATCCTTAACGATCCATTAATAAATCCAAGTGTTCTATTTCCACATTGAATGCCACATGAGGTCATAAATATGAGCTTCACCTGGTGCAAGACGTCGCGCATCTTCGACCGATGCTCCAACACGCAACTTGCCGTTGGACCGAGTCATAGAGGTGCATGGGTCACATTCCTCAGGGCATTATTCTCTCGGCTCGCACTCTTACCGAACGGGTATCAAGGGCTGGTGAGCACCGCGCCAACAAAAGCCGCTTCTTTTCTGAGAGCGTCAAAAGAGCGGGTGCTGGTAAGCAGAGAGAATCTTCCTATCGAGGGAGAACTTAGTTCTCGGTCTTATCGTTCTTTTTTCGTCCTGCTTCTAACCCTTTGCTTCTAGTGCGCTGAGACGGGACTCATTACGACTATTATTCACCAAACAGAACATGTAGGGCTTGGATAACGGGGATACATTCTTTTATCCCTCACTATCTCATGACCTTCCACTAATTTCTCCGAATTTTCACCTGCATTCTGACACTCGAATCGATATATCCGAATGATTCCTAATTTCCGATTCCCACTTTAGTTTCTGAGATCATACTGCAACCAGATCCGACGGAAAAGAGTCGAATTGCGCGCATTCACGTGTTCTCGAGGCCGCGGACCAAGAGTATCCGCACCGCGTATAAGGGAGTACACCCACACCGGGCGCGTATGTAGCAACGGGGGGTCGCGTGATTTGTGGCTGCCCGGAGAAGTCACACAGCGGCTGATATATTTTACGGTCAGCGGCGCGGGACCAGTGAGCAGAGAAAGAGTCCACTCCACCTCCGCGCGTGCTCGTCCTGATGCACCGAAGGACTTGATTTCTTTGCAGGCGAACAGGCCGACTACTACTACAACTACTACTACCGAGGGTATTACTACTTCGGCGCAGTATCAGTGATTATGTTCACCGAATCACCGAGTGTCTTCCACAGTGGTGATGCAAGTCGTAACTTACTATGTGTACGAACTTCTCCATCTCTCTTTTCTTTAGCCCTAATGCTCTGCCTTTCCCTGTCTCCTCTTCTTCGTGTTCGAAGCTCGTAGATTCGGTGAGCTAGTGGCGCAGGCCGAAGGGGGTCCAGCGATGAACATTGTTCTCCATATGGGCTGAGACACGAGAGTGAGAGAGGAATGGTCAGCCGCCTTAACACGTGGCTACATCGTATTTACATGAGAAAGCAGTCGTGCCGACCACCGCCGCCGCCGCCCCCTGGCCACCCCGTCATTCTTGAGCTCTCTCCGTATGGCTGCCACCACCCCCGCAGCCTGGTGCGAGAGAACAGACAGAGAACACACAGCGTACTCCTGAGACAAACGAGAAGCTACCCTGAGAAGATATCTTGCAGTGTAAACACGCTTTATCATTATCCCCGGGGAGTCTACATTTCATTACTGACTTTTCCATTTTCAACACTAAGTATAAATTGCAAATGAATGGTAAGCCATATGGTTTGACACCATATGACACATTTTCGTTTATATTTGAGTTTTTAAATTGCAAATATCATTACGGTAAAAAATCGTGGAAGAAAAACAATGTCATCTATTTGTAATGCATTTTCCATGTCGTACTCTCCATCGATTGTTCCTTCCAAAGCAAACGAACGACGGACAAAGAAGATGGGAGCAGTGAAAATAAAATGCGTGGAAATCGAATGGCGCGAGGTATTTATCGGTTATACCTGGCGGTGTGAGGGGCGAAGAGGAAGATATCGCGGGTACCGAGGGGGTGACGAGGGGCACGGTGTCGGAAAGACAGGTTGGTCGCCGCGGGGGTTCGCCCGATGAGCATATGCGACGGAGTAATGGTGCAAGGAAAAGCCGAGAGGAGATCTTGCATCGAAGGCGCGAGCGAGATGACGATATAAGAACGACGAGAAGTGAGCGACGAAAAAAATTTGAAAAAAAAAAAACAAACAAAAAAAACGATGTAAATAAAAATGAATACAAAAAAGGCCACTGGAGGGCTGGCATGCAAGGATCGGTACCAACAACGATATAGGTACCAACTTCGTTTTCCTTCTTCAACAGCTCTTCTTCCTTCGCTCCGCTCGTCCCGGGTATCCGTATACATGCATATATGCACATGCACGCATATACCACACCAATATGTGTCGTATAATACGCACTCAAGTACGTACACCACTAACTTTGAGTACGCAAACTTATGCGCAAGGGCGCATGATATTTTTTTTGTTTTGTTTATGCTTTCATGCGCGCCGCGCGCGTTCGTTCGCCCAGTCGGTTGCTCAGGCGCGCGCGCGCGAGAGAGGACCTATCGAGGATCTTGCGTCGTAAGTCTGGAACTTTATGTCCGCGCGCGGCTAACCTTCTCCTTCGCCATCACCCTAACTTACGATAGCCACACTCGCGTCCGCGCCAGAGCGCTGCACAGCCTGGACTCTCTCTTCTTGTGCGGAACACATGCGGCTCACCGCTTTCTTACGTAGAGTGGTGTACGTGTATAGCGCAGCAACCCTTGCGGCGATCGTGCGCCACAAGGTGGAGGTACCGAGAAACGAGATTGGAGAACCTCCCCTTGCTCGGGACGTCTACATTCCGCCGAACTTCCGTGTGCTGCAGAATATGGGACTATTCTTTCCTCTTTCAGTTTTTAAGCTGTTCCCAGAGCTGCGTCAGCATCCAAAGAGTGGAGAAAGAGTGGCGAAATTTTCTTCGCAGCATAAATTTTGTGGTTGCTCGCCGTGTTCCAAGACATTACCGGTGCACTGTAGCACTGTGTATGCGGTATACTTTGGATAATGCCTTTTTATGCCCGGAGGAGAAGTAGCCTTTCGATGCTCCGGTCGGAGTCGAGCCGTCGGTGTACGATTTCATCTCGTGAATATAACCAGCGCCCATCTCGCCCTCCAAGACGTTCACCGGTACGTCCATCTCCACGAGGGTCCGGACAGGAATTCACTTTGCTCCTAGCTCGTAACGATTATCCCGATAACGACGAGACGCTACGAGAGAAGAGAGATGCAGCCATCGAGCCCTTGGGCAACGTAACGAGACCCTCGAACGATTTTTGCATAGTGGTCGTTGCCCGCTCACCCGTCGCGATTTACTGTACCGAGAACTCACTTTGTATACACCGCTCGCGGGTACATCATGTCAAATTGTTGAGTGGAGCGATCATAAAGTCCGTTTATGTTGAAAATATATTTCATGGATGGTAATCCACGTATCTTTAAATCCGTCGAGCCTAAAATCAATTACAGCGGCTTTTATACAATTGAGGTTCAAATAACGAGGTACAAAACCGCAGGCGTATAAATGCAACACAGGTACGAGGTATGAAAAAAAAAGAGGAGAGTGTCGCATGGCCTTGCCAGAAAACTTTGCGGGGTTACCCTCTGCACTGGTTTGGCCTACTGCGACGATAAAGAAGTAGTTGTAAAGAGAAACGAGACTCCTCTTCGCCACACACGTGCACCAGCAGCAACGGAAGCACAACCTAGGTCAAGACTTTTGCGCCAAGTGGAGAAGAGCGATAGTGGCAATAATTTAGAGATTCCATTCATCGTCGTCCTCGCAGGGGGAAAAGAGAGAGAGAGAGAGAGAGAGAGAGAGAGCGAGAGAGAATGAAAGAGGTACAAAAAGGGCTGGCTGCTGTCTGGCAGGTACACCATTCAGTATACGCAATGGGCGGGGTGGGTATGTTTCATCTCAAGGAGGTGGAGGCCAAGAGAGTTGGGGAAGGCTGTGCAAACAATCAATGAAGTTCGCAGCCCACAGCCACTGTGGATTCTTTCCTTTCGATTCTGTATAAGGAGATATTTATGTCTCTGCGCGAATGCAATCGAGTAAGGATCATGGAATGCATGGTTTTTTAAAACTTATTTCCAAGCGAATCCCTATAGGACATTGAAATCGTATCCTTCTCCATTTCTGGAGACGTTTTCTCGTCTCGAGTACAGAATATCATCTGCGCTGCGGAGACGGAGCGACGTTGATGTCGAGAAACCGAGTATATAGCCGCCTAATGTATGTAATTGATCTATTGTGCGATGCATTAGCACTCGAGGCACTCTCGAGGGATTCGTTAGCCTTGTCTTTGAGTACCTGGCTCTGATGTCGAACAAGCGAGCGAGGAAAGCAGCGATGGGCTCACAGGATCCTCTCTCAATGGGTTGATGGTTATTTATGGATATGAGAGATGTCTGCTATACATTTAGCTTGTTATTAGTTTTTCTGTCATTGGATTAGGCTAATGCACTCCATTGTCCGAGTTTCCACGGTGTTTGAACGATGGACAATTCTCTCTTACTATGAGTAATCAAAACTCTACATATATTCTATACTTCAGATAAAAATATGCTTGTAAACGTGCTTAGTTTTTATTATTCACTTGTAAATTTGGTTTTTGTGATATATTTTATTGAATTTTATTATTCTTGTTCCATACCAGAACGAAAGGACAAAAGGATTCAACGATATGGTTAGCGTTGTCGACACGTCACCATTCGCATGACTCAAATAATAGTGGTAATACATAATGCACTACCGAGAAACCCCTTTTTGTGGTTAGCGCTCGCCCTCGGTGCATCATCTTGTGACTTCACGAGGGCCGGACACTTCGGATTATCATGCGGTTAACCACAACCCCGGGCCATTGACATATTTTGACTTTCGTGCCCTTCCTTCGTTTCCATATCTTATTCCTTCATTCGAGGAAACCGGTCTGTGAAACCAGAGAAACACTTTCGGCCAATTATCCACTCTTCAGATTTCGTGTACACATGTGTATCCCTGCCGGGGCCGATTATGCACGAAGCCGCGGAAATGTATCGCAGCCAGATGGCGATATAATCATTTGCAAGAGCCTCATGTTCGCAGACTTGTTTACTTATAAGTTTTGTGGGTTTCTCACGATATTATAAAAAGAACATGATCATTTGTTGATTATGAAGACAAATTAGTTCGTGACTTGAACGGCGTTCTAATTTTCACGTTCGCCTCTGCAGATCGAATCTAAAAGGTGTGGGATTGATTCTGTAGTATCGCTATCTTGTCTTCGCATTATAATCGAATCGGGTTACGATGACATGCCTTGAAAACTATCCGGAAACAGTAGAGACAGCAGATCCACCTATAGAAATCCATATACATGTTTGCTACTAAATTCTGACACTCTTGCCGCATGTTCATGATGTGTCTCTCATGTCCTGCGTGATGTGTTCAGCCACGAGAAAACTATTATCCGTTGATTATGATTGCATGACTGTGAAATTGGTCGTCCGGGGTGTCTCGACATGTTCTCTCTCTCTCTTTCTCTATATACTATATTCGAAAGCGCGCAGTTCTCAGGTGAACTAGCAGCCGCTTTTGGTTCGCATGACTTCGTGAGTTTGGCGAACAATCGTCGTTACTAGCTTTCGGTAGTCATGCTTGTGCACCGCTACCACTGTTGTTTCTGCCACTATAGAGACACAGATAATATGGAGTGTATGCGAAAGAGAAAAAGCGAGAGAGATAGGAGGTGGAGCGAGCAGCACGTGGTGTCTTCCCACGTCAGTGTGACGGACAGACGGGCCAACGCTTGACAGGCCTAAGGACGGAAGGACGAACGAACCAACGAACGGACGGATGGACGTACGTACGGGATCCTACACCGGTAGCTTGTATTTTATTCAAACCCGACGACCGAACAATTACCAGAGTACAGCTTAGCCCTATCTCTTTCTCTTTTCATTTGCCTGTCTTTATCTCCTACTACGTGTAGCAGTTTCGAGCTGCACGAGTTAATACGAGCAAACCGGACAAAGAAACTACCGTGGTTATATCCACTGCGCATATCCTGTGCGTCCAAAGACAGTATCGTAAAGACACGAGAGTAGAGGGATAATTTCGATCGCGTTGGATAATTACCGATGATAGAGCGAGACCAACGACTGAAACAACAAGAGGATTGCCTTCCCTCGCTATCCGGCGTATACAGCGGGAGGCTCCCGTCGGAGGGAACCGGGAACGGTATGGCACGAAACCAGCGATGCGGGACCAGCACGTTGTGCACTGGCTGGTGGTAGCGCGGTTGCTTTTATACTATGTAGCGTGCGCGAAACTCACCGCTCTGGGGTCTTGCATCGGTTCACTCGCGAATCTAGATTATAAATCGTGTGTTCGGCTTCGGGGTTGCCCGATGAACCCGAAACGGTGACGGTGGAAGGGGACTCTGGAACTCTTGCTAGCTGCAAAACTCTGCAAACTTATCCTGATATCCTCCTCGTTTCGCTTGAAATCCGGATTTGAAACTCCAAACAGCGTCGACCATTTGTTCATTTCTCAATTCATCTCTACGTTGCTTTTATAAGCCATTCTTCTTACAGGAATTAGTCCCTATCCGGCAAATTAAAAAGTCATTGTACCCACGAAGTCCAATATGTAATCATGGCCACCAAACGTAACATATATTCCGCTAGAATCGCGTAGCAGGTCTTTGAAACTCTTGCGCGCTGTTAAACTTATACCGATACTCCCTTTTGACTTGAAAAACCCGAATCTGAGACCCCCAAATAGTTTCGACCATTCATTCCATTCTCAATCTCGCTCTCCGTTGCATTTTACACGTGCCTGGAATTAGTCGGTAACATTTATAACCGGCAAATTGAAAAGGCATTGTATGCACGCAGCCCTGTACGTGGTCATAGTCTTCAGGCACAGAAGACATTTCACAGAAATTCAGTGACAGTATTTTTCAAACGCACAATGGCTACGTGTAATTTTTCCACATGATAGCTATATTAGCCGGAGGTAAATCTCGTTGTCTGTGTAGTCCTTCGCACTCCAGCCGAAGTTGCTTCCGGAAAGAATGGGTGATGCTGCGGCGATATTATATGCTCACGAGAGAAGATAGAGAGTGGAGTGAAAGGAGGAGCATGTTCCATTCACCCCACATTTTCCTGATAATAAAGAGGCGAACGGACGGGTGGATGACGGTAAGTACATGAAAGTCCCGCGAGTCTTTCGGGCGACTGCAGCGACGTTGCACTGCAGCTGCAGAAAAAGCATCACCGAGACGACACCCCAGTTTCTCCACCCCTTCGAGAGTTTTCTCTCCTTCCCTTTCGATCCTCTCTCGTGCAACCCAACGAAGCCGCCCGCATCGCATTCTTCTATTTCATTGTCGAGAAAACCAATTTCCTGGTACCTAAATTACGCTCGCTGGCGAAAAAGCCCTCCCGCTACTCCTCGCTCGCCGTTTCCTCCTGTGAAACGTTCCACCCTCCTGCCACCCCCGACGAGCCACGCGTTCCGTTTCCACCCGCTACACCAGCCCTCTCTCACCCTCTCCTCGCGAGGCCAGCGCACCGACGCCGGTAATATCGCAAGTTTCTACCTCACTCGAGTCTACCGCTCACGGCGAAGCGTACCCGGAACGGGAGAACCGACGGAGAGAGAACGGTAGAGGGTGGAAGCGGGTTTCCGAGCTACCGCAGCGAGAGCAGAACCAGCAACGTACCAGGAACCGAGAGAGCGATGGGGATGAGGAGCGGAGGATGAAGCAAAAACGTTAATTTGAAAACGTCACAGTTTAATTTAAAATTACGTAAGTAGGGAGCTGGTGCTTCGCTAGTGCGCTACTATAGTAGGTTCAGCTGGAGGCTTTCTCATTATATCTATGGAGCGGGCCCTCCTTCTATATATATGACTGTCTATTCGCGTTTGCCTTGCATCCTTCGTGTACCACGGAGCAAAGTACTGATTTTCATCTTTGTTATTATTTTTACAATTTCTTTACTTCCACTTGAATTTGATTCTGCTCGCAGCAACTCTGTGTTATATTCCAGCGATACTTTCTCCTTCTTTCTCTCGGGATTTTTGCTATCCATTCGTGGCTTGGTGTATCCTCGAATTGGTGGTAATAATAGACGCGAAGTCGTCGCGCATTCAACCGCGCTCACCTCGATCGCGTTTCTGCTCCGCTCGGGCTACAATTATTCGGGGAACGAGAGGAATTCACGGGAGAGCAAAGGCGGGCGGGGGTGTTGAAATCCGTCGCTATATATACATCCGGGTGGCGAGATCGCGTGAATCGAAAGAAGAAGCGTGGGGAACGTAGAGCAGTAGCTTGTGAAAGAGGAACAAAAAAAGGGATGAGAAGAGGAGAAATTCTTACGTCGTGATGCTACCGGTAATACGCTTTTTCGCGACTATCCTCGCGGATATCGAGCCACCGGATTCCGACGAGATTGCTTTTTCGACGATGGAAAGATTTTTCTCTGACACATTTCCTTTTTCCTATATCCTATATATGTATACATATATATATATAGATTACATGTATACATATATATATATGCAATCGGTATGTGCGTCTGCTTTCATGGCGGTGTAGACGGGTCACGTAATTGATTCAGAGTAGACGAGTCACGCGCTGACTGCGACCAGTCTCTTCATGATTATTCATCAGTTCACGAGGTGACCAGCAAAAAAAGCGTGACACTGGTCGAACACTTGAGTTTTATATGTGCGACGAGTCGCTAATTACAGACACTTGGTTGTAGCCCTTAATTTCTCAAGACAACATCATTATTCACGATGGTGAGATTTGATAAGGCACGCGCTGCTGGCAGCTGAAACTTTCTGCCGTCCTTTATTCTACGATTCTTTAGCACTCTTTGTACAACTATAAATAGTCGACATACGGTTTATTTTTTTGCTACGCACATTGTGTTCGGTCTTTTATTGACTTTCAAATTATTGCGCACTCGATAACAAGAGGTGTTAAACATCTGCTGTGTCATCCAGTGAAAAGCAGTCCTTTTTTGAGGAAAAAAAGGGAGCGAGAGAATATAAGGCCGATCACTCCGACACGTTTCAGTGAAACCTTTTGCCCTTGCGTCCACCTCACTCCATAGCTTCGTAGCCGAAAGGATTCCATCCAGTTGGTACGTCGCGAATCGAAGAATTTCACAAGCAACCGGTGTCGGAGAATCGGAGGCTACGCGTGAACCCTTTACGAGTCTCAGAGGATTGTCGTTCTCTTCGTTGTCGTCGTAGGATAAACATTTCACGCGCCGCTCGCCGCGGTCACGTATAGCTCGAGATGGAACGTCGAAGAACGCGATACCACGTTTGGAACCCGATATCGCGACGCGGCGTGGGTCTTCCTCCGCGATTCCTGCAGAGGCAAGCGGCGAGTCGACTCCACTCAATTCTCGATCCGACCAGAGGCGTGGATCTTCTCGATTCCATGAACGCTGTCGTTGCTGCTGGGATACGAGTTTCGATCTCTTGAAATCTTCACTCCTTCCATTCTTTCTTTCGTTTTTTTTTTTTTTTTCTTCCATTCTGTTTTCGCTATTCTACAACAAAACACGAACGAGTAGGCTGATGTATTTTTTTTTCTTCTTTCCGGGATTAAAATGGCCTGCAACAAGGCTAACGAACTTCTTTGGGTCCGTGTTACAATACGTTCCTTTTTTCTTCATGTCTTTGACTCTGAAGAGTTCTTGCTCCTCTTGTTTGTTCTCGTCGTTCTTAAGATTCCTACACTTCTCCCCCGATCTACCTTCGCACGAGACACATATTCCTTACAGTGCTAAAAATGCAACTTTTATTCGCATGACATTCTTGCGGTATATTTGCTGTGGAACAACGTGTCTCTTATGAGCATTTGTGGAAATCTGTATAAACATACTTAACAGTAAATACAATGTCGTATATCCGAGTCCGGAGGTGTCGCGAAACGAACACAAGGTCCT
This sequence comes from Clistopyga incitator, assembly GCA_947507545.1. Lineage (NCBI taxonomy): Eukaryota > Metazoa > Arthropoda > Insecta > Hymenoptera > Ichneumonidae > Clistopyga > Clistopyga incitator. The sequence goes on from OX382175.1 coordinate 6,933,431, forward strand.
CGTGATCTCATCTGCTTGTTCCTCTCTCTCTCTCTCTCTCTTGAGTTCTATTCAATGGGATGGGCAGCAGAGCAACTTGCAGCTGAAACGAAGGGACGAACCTGCGCGCTCGTGGCAAACCAGTTTTCATATTTTTCGTAGCTCACGATAAATTTGCAACGAAATACGGGAAAGATACACGAGAGTTGGCGAGACCGAGGTGCGAGGAGACTTCGTTTGCAACGCTCGTTCCGAATGCACACCACCGTTGCAGCGTTATCCAAGAGCAATAAGCAAACCCGGAGAATCCGCGGATACGAGAGAAGAGGAGCAGACCTGAACCCGGACGCCCTGATGCTCCGGAGCTTCCTCCTGCATACATATATCCATGATATCTTTCGAAAACTCGTTCTCCCGTGTTTCACCATGCGATTGCGTTCACACGTAAACCCCCCGAGCCCTACCGACTACAGGATCACTAATAATGCACTATATTGCAGCGTTATACTGTCTAGATAGATGGATACAATATACAATAGTAAGCATGTACGTTCTATCGCAACTCTAACGAATCTATTTCTTTTATGTTTCAGGTGAGTAACGCATTCCTTCGCGGGTATCGAATAACTGCAGAACCTTGGTAAAACCTCTACATTTTTATACACTATATCTGCACATCTTTAGAGCGGCGAAAGGCGCGAGGAATCATGGAAATACTTCCTCTCAAGGGCGATAGGGCTGGACCATGAAGTGGGAAAATAAAAGGGGGAAAACACTATAAACCCCCACGTCCGTCGGCTTAGATAAAAAGAAAGCGAGCAATTCGTGATATTTGAGAGACAGTGGTCTGCGAACCATGAAGATTTTGACCGGAAAGGCTTGCACATAGCCTGTCGGCTGTGGGCTGACCGCTGGTCAGTTCCGTAAGTGCGTCTAGTCGTTCGATCTCCTATTTTTCGCAAGCTTTTCGGTGGTCTTGCATCAGAATTTATTCGTCATGCGAAGAGCACTGAGTACTGAAAAAAAAAATCAAGTGGGAAGAAAAGGAGAATCGGGCACATGTACGCAGTGCGCGAGGGTGGCATGACACGTCGTTCCAATACGCGTGAATTCACCGGCGAAAATAAACACGCGAGTCAGCGCTGTGAAGAGTACTGAGTGCAGTGTTGCATGCGTATTTTTCCCGACCGTAATAATAAATACAAAGGGTGTGCGAATCCCTCGTCATCATCAATCGCCCGCGTGGGTAAAGCCACGAGGAGCCCTCGTGCTTGCTGACTCGTTGAGGGTGGCTCGATGTTTCCCGCTTCCGGAAGTAGCGTTCGATGACTACGACGAGGATCTCCTCGTCACGCGCGGGGAGCGCTGAATAATGATTATTAAACGAGAATTTTAGAAATGGAAAACCCCCCTTGGCTTTCAAATTATTTTACAAATTTTCGCTTTAGCGATTCGCGTAATTTTCTCAATTTTCTGCATTATGATTCAGATTAACACGACAAAGAATCAAAATTGCCCTTGAAATAAATTAAATAAAAATGTACCATCCCCCAAATTTGCATAAACATTGAACATTTCAATTTATTGGAATTAATGTTTCACCGATATACATTCTGCGCCCTTTTAATAAATCCGTCGACCTTATATCGGTATACAAATATTCGGCCCAATATCGACAACTGCGATATACTCGAGGCTCCTATACTTAAAGTTCCTCGTTCTGAAATCATCCGGTACCGTTTCCAATCTCAAATGATAGCTATTCTGAAAGTGCGAAAAGCTTTGGCGCGCCCATGATTCGTTGCGGAAGCTCCAGTGACAGTAGACCGCACAGTGACGCAACGTTGGAGCGACGGAAGCGCGGGCACTCGGCCGGTTCGAACTCTCGCGTGCTGGGTTCGAATCGCACGGCGCATAGTTGAAACAATATTCCGGCGGTGAGTGAGCGGAGATATATCGCGGAATCGTACAATGATCGTTTAATCGGCTGTGCATCAAACAATTGGTGGACGGCCGGTCGAGCGTCCGGCGCGGCAACGACACGAGTTCGAGTTCTCGACTGTGCTATGATAGCTGCGAAATATATACGTGCTCGGTGTTCTCTCCACGGGACCGGGAGCAGCAGCATCAGGAGCAGCAGGAGTCGAGCGCATTGATGCACCGCCGGGGTCGGTTGCCGCGTCCGCTCGTCTTCCGCAGGGACAACGAGCGAGCGAGTGAAACGGCCGCGCGTTACGACCCGGTGAGCATTTGATTGCCCGTGCTATTATGACTGACGTTTTCGTGGTGCGTACGTCGATCTCTCACTTTCCGCTCTGTTTTGGTAACCCTGCTGCTGCTGAAATTGCAGCCACTGTATCCTCCTGTCCCGTGCCCTCCAACAGCTCATCCGACATCAATACGTCTAGTTGATTTGACGACGACACGCGCGCACGCCAAATAGAAATTTCGTCGAATCCTCCGTCACGTTCATAGACAACAGACGAGCTGCCGGTGAAATACCCGCCAGTCTCTCGCGTGTTCGACGCAATCAGAAAATTCTGTCGTACCGTGTATTGTACATTCGAAATGAAATAAAATATTAGCTCGAGACACATCGCCGCTGAATGGTACCAACGATATAGAATTGAGTCTCGTGTAATATGGAAGATCGATTTGTCTAGCGCGACTGTGACACGAATAAAGATCATTCCGCCGGATTCATTGAAACATTCGCGTGGGGCTTAGGGTCAAAGAGAAATAATTTGGTAAATAGAAAATGAGAAAGGTATTCTTAAATGGAGAAGCGCGGAGAAAATGAGAAAACGGTACTGTATAAGGCTATAATGAGGTTCAGAAGGTTGCCCTAGCGCGTGAGATAACTCGTTCCCGTCTCTGGCTGACTAGCGCAGGCAGCATGCTCAACCGCTGAGACTTCCTTTATCGACATTTTGATACAAAATGGCTGCTCGCGACAGGGAGTCTCCGCGTAATCTCTCTCGATTCAAATTAACACACGCAGAGCTCAACGGGGGGTCGTACACCGTGGCGTGCCTCAGGGAACTCATGCACTGAAGCTCGCACGTTCGTTCGTTCATTCGTTCGTTCTCTCGCTAGCTTGCCAGCGCGGTATGGAGGAGAGATAATATCGCCGTACATCTCTCGACCTTCTCTCCTCTGTCTTTCTCTTTAAAGCCCACCGGCGAGTGTTTCACTCTTCGGTAGAAGCGCCTTTTCCTTCACTTTTTATTTTATTTTTTTTATATTCGTCTTTTCATTCTCTTTCTCTACTATTCGTTTACTTTCTCGTTTCATTTCACGGCAACGAACGCGGATAAATAAAGGAAAAGCTGAAGTGGAACAAGAAGAGGAAGAAAACCATTCGCTCGCTAATGCGGAGAGTAAGAGAACAACGTGATGCGCGCCGGTCTCTCGCCGAGAGAACGCGCCGTCTACTGCGGGGTTATATGGAAATGTTGGTCAAATATATCATTCCGGCTTGACAGTGCAATTCTCTTATCTGCCTCGCGCCGCCTGCCGCTGCTGCTCTGCTCTGCTCTGCTCTGCTCTACCCCCAAACCATCACGGAGTGTTCGTCGGGGGTTGGTACACTGCTACAGCTCCTGCTGCTGCTGCTGCTGCTACTGCTACTGCTGGCTAGGGGATCGGAGGCTGAAGCGCCCGATAGAGGATCTGCAAACACGCTGCTGCTGCTGCTGCTGCCTCGATCCAACCCCTCACAGCAACCCCCGACGATCCTCTCGTTCGCCCTCTGCCTCTCGTCCGGCTCTTCCACATAGTACGGGCGAAGCAGACTAGAGCCCCGGCTCTATGTGCTTTTGCACCAACGAGATGACGAACTGCTACGCAAAATAGAGCGGAATGCCTATAGCATTCCCGCAAGGAATACATAGACACACGGGGGATTGTCGAGAATACGTGAGAGTTCATAGCTAAACCTCAACGAATGTGCATAGGTATTTAGATTGATAAGATTCCTGAAGAGTGTCAGCTTATTTTTTTTTTTTTACTTGAAGCGTGGAGAATTTCAGCGGTGAATTTTTTTGTTTGTTACGTTTCCCTATCAAATGAAAAAAGAGATTCAAATTTTGGTTATAAATAATCACGTTTTATGGAAAAATTATTTTCCAACCAACAATTTGTTCATCCTTCGCAGGTGTACTTTATAAACTAACGAAAACCTAATTGAGGCCAAAAAAAGTTGTTTAGAAAATTGTTGAGTAATTATTCAGAATAATTCCCTCACTTTCGTCAATTTGTTAAAAATTTGCATTCATTTTTCGAAACGTCGAGTACTGATGTCAGTTTTGGAACTTTTTGATTGGTCGACGATGGCTTTAACGTCAAGTTAACTTCAAACTGTTATGATCGCTGCCGAGTTACGTATCGCACGCATTCTGAATTGCTGTATTTTCTGCAGTTGTGGAATAAAATACATTTTTCTCCCCGTTAAAAAAAAACATGGCACATCAAAAGTCGATCGTATCGACATACTGAGGCAGAAATGATGTAACGGTATGTTTAGTCATGAGGAAAAACAATTGTAAAACAAAACGTAGGAGCGAAGCGAGCACCTTGTTGCTGATAGTATCGAAAAACTAGAAAATTAAATAATCAATTCAACATAAAAAATAGTGAAAAATCCATAGCTTTAGTTTTATTTATACACGAGTGACCATACCTTTTTCAGGAAACTACAATCCTGACGTTAAAAACTCCATTTAGCTGAAGCCAATCGCTGTCCAAACAAGATTGAATTCTTTGCCTCGGTCGGACAAAGAATTCGTATTTTGATTACACTGAATGTATCAGGGATTAATCCTGACCCTCACAAAGCTTTCGTCAAATAACCTATTCCCTTTTATTCCGTATTTGCTGTGAACGGGAAAAGACAACGTGAGTCTCGAATAAACCGAACGAATGAAAAACCGTGCGAAAGGACGTCCATCAATCATGATGAAATCGAGCGAGAGCGTTGGCAGGAGGTGGCATTGAGTTTGTGCAATAAAATGACGCTCGACGAATTTGCTTACTCATTCTTTTCCCGATAGACTTCTCTATACTGGCACATCATTTTTTTGTTTGCACTGCACGCGAGTTTCGAAATTGTTTTTCTTACTGCTCAATCTATTATTATTATTATTAGTATTATTGTTATTATTATTTTTTCGATAACGGTATTTGATGGTTTATGGGTGCATACAAGCGGAGAAAGAACCTTTAACGATTGCACGAGAGCGAAGGATCTATAAGGACAAAAGAGAAGAGAAGAAAGTAAGAGAAGCCGCAGTGTCGGAGAGAAGACGATCAGTTTTCCTTATCGGCTGTCTCGTATCTCCTTGCTTGTACTCGAGCCGCACTCTATAATTGCTTCTTTTAACTAAGATTCCTGGATCTAACTTTGTTCCCGGACTTCCGATCTTCCCTCCTTCTCGCAGTGGCTCTTCTCCCTGCTACCTACTGGTTGAGAAGACTGCACAAAAGAAAGACGACACGCGAAGCAAGAGAAAAGTCTTTCCCTCAGGGTGAACCGGTATCTCTGCAGTGCGATTTTTAAATTGGTTCTTATAACTTTAAATACACACTGGCTCGAGCGCAGTCCGCAAGATATACTCCGGGGATCCAATGTTAGCTATGTCGTGAGAATCAAATCAAAGCTCGTTTTAAAACTTCCGTTTCCACATTTTCCCCTCCTCTTCCTTCCCTGCCTCTCTTCGTCGCTTTGTTCACTTTTTGTGTCGTGCGGGGACTTTGTTTCACTTCTTGTCTTATATTATCTTCTTTTCTCACTGCTGGCGTTATTATTTTCTTTTTGCTTTATGCGATCTTCTTTTCGTTGCGCCTCATGCGTTGTTAGTAGTCCGAGCCTCGGGGCAAGTTTCTCGACGCGATTACACACGCCCGGAAGATCAGCATTAGGTACATCTTCCGTGCTTAATTTTGGCCAGAGCAATCCTTCATTCTTATATAGACGGTACGGTAGAGTATAAGCGCGTCGCCTTGTACGCCGGAATAACTTCCTCGTAATTTCCTGCTGTTGGTAGCAATAAAAGAGATTCACCATCAGCAGTCACCCCCTAAGCTCGATATTGCACGTTTTTTCCTCCGCAGAATATTATACGCAGGGTACGCACGAGGAGATGAAACTGTACTTCGTCCTGATCTCTCGGGTGCCTTAACCCACCGCAGCGAAGATTCCCTTCGGCCCTTGAGGGCAAACCAGAAGGATATGCGCTCTCGTGTCCCGGTCTCCCTCGGAAATGTAAGGAGTCCGAGTCCGTTTGGCCGCAAATGTCTTGCCTCGGGGAAAATACGAACGGATCACGGGAAGGACTCCCTTTCACGGATGTCCCCATCATACAGCAAGTCACAGGATATCAGAATTTGTCTCCTTTCCGCTTCGCCGCGTCCCTTTCTCTCTCCACGTCAATTGCTTTTTTCAGCCCTCCTCGTGGCTCCGCATGTGCAACTCTTTGACCTTCGACTTCCGGTGGAAGGTGAATCAAATAAAATTGCTCGGTTTCGCTCTTCTGATTATTTCCCATTTGTTTTTTTTTTTTTTTTTCATGGTTTCCGACGACTGGTTCCCAATTAGCGGTTTCACGCATTTCACACAATAATTCACGAGTGTCCGGTGTAACTGACGAATGCATTTTTCAGAGGGTGAATCTTGTCGAAGGGAAATAGAAGCGGACGAGTCTAAAAATGGCGATACGGGCATTGCCCCGGGCAACCACCGTTACCTCTTCTTTCCGTACTTTGTACGTATATGCGAAAGGTTTTTCGCAGTATTCTAACGTGAAATCCCACCCGGATTCCTGAAAGCATCGTATCGATTCCCTACGGAGGTTCCAGGTGGGTGGCGAGAACTCTCGGGGACCTTCGGGTCGACGGTATAGTTTCCGCTCTCGCTCTTTCTCTTCTCTCTCTCTCTTTCTCTCTTGCGTTCTTTCTTCAACAGAGCACCGCGCGCTTTTCCTGCGCGATGCAATCTTTGAAAGGAGAGCCGCATCATTACGTCGTAGCGGTGGTTCACGGGCCATTGCCTCATCCCCTCGCTCTTTCAGCTCTCTGCTCTTGCTAGCAACGTTCTTGCTTCCTCGTCGTTCACCTCTTATTCTACGCGGTTCCCAGAGCAGTGGCAGTCGCGCATAGTATACCAGAGGCTGGGTGCTATATAGCATCCCTATACGACGCAGACCACTCTCGATCGAGAGCTGCCCAATGACACATGACTCGAGGCGCGACAACCCCATGCATCAAGCCCCCGAGAAAATGAGAGAGGGTTTCAGCGAGCCTGCAACTTGCTGATGGTTCGTTCTTAAGCGGAACGCTACTGCGTTACTCCATTTTCAAATTCCTTTGACAATAATGTGACCCATTTTTTCGTAAACGCTGCACTGAGTAAAGAGATTGGTTGGTGCAAACTAATTCGGTGGACGCAGGATGTCAAATGAATGTTTAGGTGGAGCATCATTGTTGACTTTTTGATTAGCGATAATGTTGTTGGTCTGGATAGAGTTGTAGATATTTAATACATTTTCAACTTTTTCTAATTGTTTCAATATTTGATAAATAATGTGATTATGTGTAATATATATGTTAGATGTTCTTGCTAATCGGTACAAAAAAAAATGACTACATTTATTAAATTTCTATGCTTCGTTAAAAATAATTGGTGACTCAATGAATATCAATTTCTTTTGCCATGTTGTGCGCTGTTTTACGTCGAAACTTAAACGAAAGTCAATTTCATCGTGTTTCCAATGAAGTATCGATTACTTTTTTCAATCCTTGTAAATTATCCATGAAAATAATGAATAATAAACTATTCATGGAATCATTAAGTAACTCGAGCAAGTTCGAGAGCATGATTACAGCTGCAACTAAAAATCGATCGCACAGCCCGAGCCTGATTGCCTTGAACTAATCAACTTTCCTTCTTAGTGTAGTCGCCTTTAAAAGTAGGATACGCTATTATCATTTGCACGTCTACGAGCACAGAAATATCAGTTTCACTGTAGAATTAACCCATACATTGTTGCAGATACCACAGCGGCAAATAATTATGACTAAAAAAGAAATGAAAATTCAGAATTGCACATTTATCACACACGATCGTTCCAGGTTATTTGCTTAAGGCAAGGCAGAGGAATGGGTGAGTCGATCAAACACACAGTACGGAACCTGATAGCTTACAATACAGGACAGTCTCTCTCATTCCCGGTGGCTTTTTTGACGCAGTAAAACGCGTCGCGACCTCACCGGCATCTGTTCCGACGATCGTAAAAGTCGGCCCGTACGAGGCTCGTATATAAAAGCCGGTTGGTGCTGCCGCCCGGGTTACCGAGAGACCAAGAAAGAGAAGAGGCCGGGCGCACCCGACGCGCTTCGGTTAACTCGATCGTTCCGCGCTTTTGCGCTCCCGTTCGTCGCTATCGCTCACACAGCTCACCTACGCTCTACGTGCTGTAGCTACTACCTTGTACCATTCTTAGGGACTTGGATATAAACGTATAACGAAAAGGCGAGAATACAAGGAGCAAAAGAGAGACATAAAAGAGAGGGATCGCAGACTCGAAGTCTTTGGTTGATCGAGGTGCGGTCCTGGAGGACGAAACCCCGTTCCGGGTTGGTCCCTCACCGAGACCAGCCAACCGACCAACGAGACTACTTTTATTTCGATAATGAAGCTACGGGGCGAGGCTCGGCCGCTTTTCTCTCTTTTTCTCACTTACCCGTATCATCTACCTTTACTCTTTGCTACGTTTCTGGGTGGTTACGATCTCCCTGTATTCCTTGCTAACAAGGTCCACTTGGGTGGCGGAGATTCCCCACTTATATAGCCACTTGTGTACTTACCCACGAGACCCGCTTATCGACTCCTCCTGTGATATTAATATTATTATGATTATCATTAACTTTATCTTTATTATTGTTAGTGGAAACAGGTAGTTAAAGCAGGTTTCAGTTATGGATGATCATGAGGGAACGCGTCGTCGTAATTAACGAAGAGATAATGAAAAAGTATAAAAGGAATGTGAGCACTGTAACTACGATTAACACTCCGGGTAACTCACCGTACCCTTGGCTGCTTATAAACCGGCTAACCGGAGTCTACGCAGAGTCACGACGCTCGCGCAAGCCCCAGTCCAAACTCCGGGTTTATTATCGGGCTGGGCCCCCAATTAAGCGCCAGCAGCTGTGAAAATTAATGGAGCACAGCTTTTAAGATGTAATTGGGCACATTCATAACTCAGAGGGTTGCGCGCTTGCGAACGAGCGACAGGGCAGCCAGTGCTCGCGAAAGAAGCCGTGAAAGACAGAGAAACTAGGTAAGCCAAGTTCTCATCAAGTTCTCCAATTTTCGATCTTTCCGGCACTTGATTAATAGGTGAAAATAATCGAAATTTAGGGGATACTATCGAATCATGGAAATAATTAGACTTCCTGCAAATGTCCATTTAATTGAAGATGTATACGGTGAAATTATTGTTTTTATACTCTGGAGTTGTTTCTTCGAAAGGAACAGTTAAGTTTCTGGTAGGAATCGCCGCACGGAAGGAAAAATGTCGTCGGAAAGTGTCTTGTTGCTACAGCAAGACACTTGCTGATGGTTGAAAGACTTTTCTCTCCGTGCGGTTGCGCAGGAAGCGTCTCCGACACAGGATGGTGATAGCGAGGACGTAATAATAACGAATGATGCGGCATTTCGAATGGGAAAGGGGGAAGAGAAGGGGGTACGAGGACACGGGGGTAGTTTCTGCAGTCGTGACGCCTAACGCGCCCCTCCAGACGCGAAATAGGAGGGGGACGCGAACGCTCGTAAACATTTCGTAAATTTGCTCCACAGGTGTGCCATCGCGACTGCCTAAGCCGTTCACGCCAGACCGAGAGCTCACCTATTTACTCGTTCGATATATCTGCGCACTCTATACCCCCGGCTATGTTATTACATATACATAGAGCAGTCGTAGTAAAGATACTCCGATTTCCTCTGTGAGAGTTCACGAACTTTCGCGTTGAGCACTCGATCTACTGGAGTGTTGATTCTTCGTCTTCATCGGAAGTTCATTTATTCGTAGCAGCTTCATATAATTACAACAAAAAAAAACAAAAAAAGTGAAAACAAAATTTCATCTTATTTATTTAAATTCGGGTGCTGTTTTACATTTTTATATAGTATATATCTACTGTACGGAATGAATAATATGTTTTTGATTTCATGAGGCTAACAGGTTGATAAGTAGAAGCATCATATAATTACAAAAAAACAAAGTGCAAACAAAATTTTATCTTCTTTATTTACATTCACGTGCTGTTTTATAATTTTACATAGTATCTACTGTACAGAATAAATAATATATATTTGTTTTCACGAGGCTAACAGGATGATAGTGTTCCGGAAACAGTTGCCGAATGTTTGCCACGTTGTGTTATATTAGTTTGCATGGGTACAGAAACAATGAGGGTGTAAAGATAAAGAGCGAGAAAGGATCGGAGGTTGCCTTTGCTGGACAAGGGAACCTTCGAGTGATGGAGGACCTTCGTGCTCGGGCTACCGGTTTCTGGTTTGCTTCTTCGCCGATAATCTCGATTGGCTAACCACCTGCGGCCCTTTCTCCCATTCTCTTGCTCTCGTCTCGTTCGCTATGCCACTTCCGGAGCTTCGTTGCCTCCTTCCCTCTCTACTACTTCGCCTTATATTCCTAGTGCCCGGTCTGCAAGGATCGAGTCAGATAAAAACTGTAATACATCGAAGCCCGCCAAGTTCTGCTGCTCGTGCGCGCACTCGAGCGTCAGCCAACGCGATCGTAGATATAAATTCCGCGGCGAGCTAATGGTAATTTCATGCGTCTCCGCTCGAAGATAATTAGAAGAGCGGAGATACGTGAGTACGTACACTGTAAAGCACCTCCACTGCGGTGGCAGTGGGTAAAGGTAGTGGGCAAAACCATTTCGGGCGATGGTGCATCGCCCCAGGGTGGAAGAATGTCTCCGGAAAACCCCGTAGAGTTGCCTTAAGCTCAACAAGATTGACGTTAATTTTTCATTCAATTCTTGCGAAGCTGAGTGCACCAAGACACGGTATATAAATATATATGTATATGTACGTACATAGCGCTGTATGTGTACCGCATACCGTTGGTAAAATATATAAGTGATCGTTATCGACACTTTTCGGCTATTACGATGTTGTTGCTGTGGCTTGTCGGCTGTGCGCGGAGGCTTTTGCCACGCGAACGAGTATGCGATATAGAAACTCTACGTGTCTCGCTCTATCCACGTTATAGTACCGCCCATAAAGCCGCGTACACCACGAGGCTCATCCATCCGTTCTCGTTCTCCCTCGCGAGTAAGGGGCGGGGGAGGGGGAGGGGGGGGCCTCTATTAGCAAAGTGTGATGGAGTTTTGCGAGCGCGATTACACTCGAATGAGTATTACCCCACCTCTGCCCTCTCCTCCTCGCTCCTCACCAAGCCGATGCGCGAGCCGTTCTCTCGAGGGATCGAGGGAGAGGAGCGTTAGCCGAGAGGGAAGGGCCTTCCAACCCTTTCGCCATCGCGCATCCCCTACGAGTCGCGCGAAAGTATGCAGCATGACTATACCTATACTATACGAATCGTGGGCTTCCACAAGCATCAGTTGCAGACCCTTACAGACCCACACCAACCGTACTTTATACCTTTACTCCGCTCATACCTTTATCATCACTTTCTGTCCCTCGTAATAATACAGCCGATGACCAAAGAAAGCGATGGGCATTGCGACAGTGGGACACGACAGGTTGAAAATTACTTCACGCTTCGTTCGGTGCTTCTTCCTGGCGTCGGTAGTGCTGTCCCAAGACGAAATTATAACGAAAGTATAAAACTGTCTCTCTCTTTTCTCATTTCGCGATGCTTGTTTTTAGCTGCGGATCTCGCGCGAAATTGGACGAGAGGCACTCACTGACTAATACATTTTTAATCGCAGCCCTCTGGCTTCGTCGCTCGCATTTTTTAACGACTGATTTCAAGGAACAGACGGCGGTAACAGGAGACTATTCGAACTGTGAGAGGAGGAGGAATATATGATGTCCATAATATGGCTTTATCCCGAAATTGGAGAGCTCAAATAGCCCATGTGATTTAGTATTATAACTGATGAACCTTATTTCCGAACGAACTAATAACCATAGTTTCTCTTTTCACGTGTCTCCAAAGACTCTGCCCAGTTGTTTGGGTGATCTACGATCCAGTGGAGACGCGTTATGGATGACGCGCGTGCTGAAAGCCCCGTGTGGACATAAGGGCACACGGGAGAGCACGACCGGAAAGTCCGAAGGCTGAAAGATCAACGAGGAAAAGCTTGTGTAGCGTGCCGCGCTCGCTTTCACTACCAGCCTCGCGCGTTATTTAGCGACAATGTGTCGCGCATAGAAACGGCCCTAAAACAGCCAATAAACGCCGTTACGCGGCTATCCTTCCCCCATAGGGAGTGGAAACGTCGGTCCCCTGCCGAATCGGGGGAGTTGTTCCGTGCGATACGCAAGAGAAAGCATCCAGACTAACCGGAGAAAGCAAAGGGGAGACACAGACATAGAACCTGGACCAATTTCGTCAGATTTCGGGAAATTGTTGTTACGTCCGAAACGACGTCTGGAATCGCGGGTGGAATCGACAAGCAGTTCCACCAAAAATCATAGAATGTTCCTATGGCGTTTGTCTCTTACGTCGCTAGGAACAAGCGTGGTTCCTTGCAGCCTCTGTTCATTTACACCGATGCAGCGAAAGACCAAGAATCGACGACCACGTTGGTAGTCGTCCTCGGGACGGAGATTGCTGAGAGTGAGCAAGGAAACCTCTGTTCATTTACACCGATGCAGCGAAAGACCAAGAATCGACAACCACGTTGGCAGTCGTCCTCGGGACGGAGATTGCTGAGAGTGAGCAAGGAAACCATGGAGTTGTCCTCTGGACCGTCTCCCAAAACTACACCAGGGCTGCACGATCCCCGGCGCACTCTCCTATTAACTTCCTACGTGCCGCTACGGTTAAATTTCCTCCTTTATGCCGAGATAATGAAAATTACAAATAGCTATGAGGGGTCAGGAGTACATGTTTAGGATACGTGGGTAGATGAGTCGGGACTTACCGATGAAGCACACGCTCATGCTGGGTACTCTCATATGCTGACTACTTATCTCGATCTAGAAGAAATCGAAACGATGCCAGAAAATGAAAATCATTTTTGCGGAGAATCCCGACTCGCCCTTCTCTTTTCTCGCTCTTGCGTAACTTCTTTATCGTTTCACGTTCTCGTTTGCCTACTCTGTTTCTCGTTCTGGCTGCAACAACATGTTTTTCTCTCCCCCTGCTTCTATGACCTCGCTACAGTTACCTCCACGGAATATGAGGCCAAGAGTTGTTTCCGAGTGGGAGGGAGAGAAGCGGGGAAAGAGCGTCTCCCTTCTGTTGCTATGCTGCCGTAAACCCGACGACAACATACACGCTTACCGCACGCCGCAGTCGCGAAATTAGTTTTCCAGATAATCATCAGCGCGGCATTGTTGTTGCATTGTAGTTTGTGCGGGTAGAGAGGACGCAGTGCAGCCCGGGCGTATATGGGCTCTCCCGGTGTTCTATGTAGTCGGCAGTCTAGAATCTACTCGCACGTTGTTCGAGAATGCACTCGCGTCACGAACTCTATATTCTATATGTGTAAATCGTGCGGTGTGCCTGCATCGCCACGGAGTAAATGTAAGTTAAAATTATACAAATGCGTGTATATTAATCTGGCGTTATGTCGGGTATTCACGTTGCACCGCATTTGCTCCGCGATAAGGAATATGCAATTTTCATGGGGCCTCCGCGAACAATCGAACGCTTGGAACTGTTCCTTTTACAATAAAACACGATATCCTGTAGTAAACTTTAAAAAATAACAAAAGCAAAAACGTACAGCGCAATTTTAGTTCAAATTTGGCACACGAGTTACATTAGAATTTCAAACAATACGAAAATGTAGAAACTTTTCTACATGTAAGTGAGTATTATATTCTGTGTGACACGCGGCAAAGTTCTCATTCGGTCCCGTAACCCACCGTCCCCTGTCACCCGTTGCCATTCTCGGCTCACTGCAGCGCAACGCCGGTGATTAATGTTGCCGAACAAATTGTCTAGAAAAACATGTCGTACACTACAGCACGCTTTATACCCTACGTCAGCGTGTGGGTTGTTTCTTGCCTGTGTACGCGTACGCGAGGCACACGCACGAGCTCCGCACCCTTTATCTGCCGTCGCGGGGTCGCGCACCCTTATATTCCACCCCGAGATAGAGAAAGGCTGAGCAACGGAGCACAGAGAGAGGATATAGGGAACGTGAGGCCGAGCTCTTCGATCCCTGGCGCCGCAAACCCCCTGGAGCCTCGAGCGAAAGCACACAGGGACGACTATTCGCTCGTTCAGGCTTCCAATCCACGCGCAGTTTTACTCCAAGCACAGTATTCCCTCGCACACGTCCGGCGTTGAGACACCGCGTGCGTATACACCCACATACATACATTACGCAGATGATATCCGAGTAATCCGATTTACTTCGACTTCGCTATCAACGTTCAGGGCTCACACAGTCGGGCAATTATACCACCAGGGGTCCAAGCTGATCGTTTCCCTCTCACGTATACGCAGTCGTTGCCCTCTAACCCCTTTTAGCTGTAGTAAAGCATCGTTTTGTATCCGCAGAGAACAGAATCTCCCGTTCGTCCAGCAATGGTACTAGACGCTCCAACATAACGCTACCGGCTAACGATTAGAACCCTTGATTAACCAAAGTCCCCATTAATCGGTCATATCGCTCATCGCGGCACATCGCTATTACGTACTGTAACTTTCGGTACAAACCGCAAGCTAAAATAACCATAAAAAGATAATTACGTCGATTAGAATTAAACGCAAGGAAGGAAAGCGAAGGCATTTCTATATAATTCGCAACATTTTCAAACCACAACAGAAAATCGACTCTATGATTCTCGTATAGGATTAGGACCAGGCGTGAAAGCACAATACTACGGGCTTACGATTGAAACCATTTGTAAGGCAGATTTCTCACTAATTAGTCATATTGCGAAGCTAAAGAAAAACCGCAATCGGAAATAACTCGACAAACCCAACTGATGGTACGAAATGGCCGAGAAAAGAGATGAAACATTTACATACTTTCATGGTAACATTTTCCTGTTCATTTACATCGTCTCTGTTTGTAAGTTTCACTGTGGCAAGATTTAAAGAAAAAACTGAAAGGTCCGCTCCGTCTATGCGGTGCTGTACCATAATACTCGCACCCTATATATCTACTATATCTCTTGTAGCGAGCGAGAGTGCAGGTATCTACATACTACAGGATGTTGATGCTGCGTGCTGTTTTCACCACCGGTATATCCTCTATCTGTGCCCCCGTGTAACGTCCACGCATGTCGCATAAAGACCGGATTTTATTACAAGCGGATTGAAATTCCGTACAGCCGCGGGCCGAGAGGCCCTCGCGAGGTGGACTCTCGACGGGCCCCCATGGCGCGACCGGGACTAAGAAAGAAGTTAAGAGAGCCATGGCGACCCGACGAATCTCAGAAGGCAGTGAGTATGGGAAATACGTTTCATCCTTGTTTCTTTTTCATACATCTCTCTCTCTCTCTCTCTCTGACTGTGAATATAAAGGATTGCTCTTGGCATCCGAGGGCAGAAAGCAAGCATACCCGCGTTAACTCATAAACCATATACACGCTCACAACATTTGCCATACACGGGGGTATTCTATTTCGTGCGAATAAAAATTTCGATTTTATTTACTTTTTTTATCGCTGACCTCTAAATCTCCGGGATGCGAAAGGTATGGAGGCGAAGTTCCTCGTTGGAGGCGTAGGAAGAGGCAGAGAAGATGTAAAAGTGCCAGCAGGAGTCGTCCCCGAAGCGAAAGAGGGGTCCCGCTAGGTATAACACGCTCTGTGCAGACTTACAAGTCGTTTTCGCGCAGGAGGCCAAAGTGTTCCATCCAGTAGACGGTCCGTGCGCTATATAACCCGTACGCGTTGGCCGGGAGATGTTGAGGAAGAGATTTCACGACGAGAGAAGTGTGAGCGAGAGATGGTAAACGGGGACGCTTTAGGGCCATAGAGCGCCAGCCGAGCGGTCATTCTAAACGACCCTTAACCTTGCTCTTACACTCGTGCGTTTATATGCGTTATTCCTCGTGTTCTACTCCTCAAATCTAAATAACTTCCAAGCCCCCCACTTGGAATCTTGCATCGGGATTCCCCGCCAGAATCAAGATATTATCCCATTCTCTTTTCTCCGGATTATAGCTCGCGGGCAACGAATAACGGCGACGTTGAAGAAACGATTTCAGGATTGCGAAGCAACACCCCTGCGCATATCTGACAACGGAACGACCGTTCGGGGTCGGGAAAACGGGGTGGTAACTGTGCAGGAGCTACGATTCCTTCCCGAGTCCTTCGGAAACCATTGACGAGGCCCTTTCCAGAGCTGGAAAAGTACCGTCATAGTTTATCTCCAGGCTGCTTGAAGTATGGGGCCATCGGAGTCAATCTGTCACGAAGCGTTAATACACGCCGGTGGGAGACTTGTTCGCGGGGCGAATTGCAGCTTTTGATCGTCGTCTTGGAGCTATGAAGAGGGCGAAATAGGGAAGTCTGGCGAACAAGGGGCGACGCTGAGGATATCGGACACGAAAGTGAGAAACCCAGCAGTTTATAACGGCGTCAGCAGTTGCTACAACCATATATATATATATATATATATATATATATATGGTACGGTAGAGACTCTCGGGTCGCCAGAGTTAGAGGTCGGGAGTTTAAGAGACTGTTACAAGCTGACGCCTCACTCTGACTCGCTATATAATAGTGTAGTATAGTATAGCGTAGCCGCCGCTGTTACGCTAGGAGAGTGAGAATGAAGGGTCGTCCGAACTCATAGGGCTCGAGGACACAGGGTGTGTGCGTGTGCAGCAGGTACATCCACGCCGGATGTCAGGACCCTCCAACGACGCCGGCTCGACGATGAGTCTGACCCTGTCGGTCCTGATGCTGGACCGACGCGCGGCGTTGGTGGCCACGGCGAGGCTACCACTGGCCGAGGTCACCACCGGTGACAATCGACTGGCTCACTGCCTGCCTTGGGCTTTCGAGCACCGTGCGACAGCTGCGGACCTAATAAGTTGCTACTTTCGCGAGCTCGGGGTTGGGTTTCGTACTGGACCGCCCGAGATCTGCGAAACGAGGGTGTGTTACAAGGGAGTGAGGGACGAAGGTTCATAAAGTTCTGCCTATTACGTCTTCGAGAAAACGTGTGCTACCGGGTTGACACGGTTGTTCAAACTCCTAAAATTAGGCGATATCCTGGAATGTAATCTTTCTGTTATTTACAACTCGCCACTGATTGTTTATGTACTCGATAAATAATTTGAGATTTTTTTTCGTTCCTATTGGGAACAACGGATTTAGATGATTTTCGCTAAGAAAGAGAAAATTCTCATTATCGAACAATCGAAAATTCTTCACAACGGAAACGACCCCATATGTAACTCCCTACATGGGTGAGAATAGCGTGAATCCATTCTTCCCTCTCACACACTTTCTCGCCTTTCGTTTCGCGTGCTGTGCTCTACTGCACGAACAGCAAGGGTCGCGTACACTAATCATAATTTAACGCAGAGCTCATCCATCACGCGGCATGTGCAAATCCGTGATATCTACTTGCTCACCCTTTCAATGGTTATAGCACGTGTTACTCACCGAGCCCAAGTGTTAACGAGTATGATTACGATTGCGTTATAATGTTCCTGACGGTATAAGGAATTTTTGTTCGAGGCGCAGGTACCTTTCGTGAGATCATAAATCCAGTGGGTATAGGGATAGGTGAGGAGGTCGAAGTTTGGGAAAATAAAATAAGAGCGGTAATGGCAATTACCGTAACGTACCCGAACGGAGGGTCAAAAAGAAAGAACGTGCAGAAAACGAAACGGTGAGAATGGAGCGAATGGGTATCAGCTATGCTACCAATATATATATATATATATATATTGGTTACCGTGTGCTTTTTCCCAGCGTGGATATATTTTTCCTAGTCTTTTTATTGGGCAAATCGTTGAAGCGCCGATCAACATCAGCTCGTGAGGAAGTGAGCGCCGGTGAGCAGACGCTCACACACAGAAATTCCAACACTGACGATGCACTCGTTTTCTCGCTGGATTTACTCTCTTTTTCTCTTATTCTCCTGGCTCACTCGGGACCAATGACCAGCAGCGACGCTATCGCCCTTCGGAAAATTTAGTGGCGACCCCAGCAAAACAATTATATAAATTCCGGAGCGAATTTTCGGAAAAAGCGCGTTTCGGTGCCATAGATTAAACGCAGCCCCCCGTGTGCATCGCGGTGCAACTGAGAGAACCCGGCGTTTGCTGGGCAGCCGCGCGCGTTCCGCATTCGCATACGCGCTCGGTGGCTGGAAAGCGCCGGACGCCCGGCGACGCCAGGCAACGGACGGCGTCGGCTATCAGTGACACGTCGCGTGTTAAATCGCTTTGTTGACACACATAACATGTCCACGTGAAAACCCGCTAGTCTACGGACACGCCGGTATTATCCGATCTCTATGCCCGATCGCATTTCCCCCGGTGACACGTTGGACCAGTGTCACCGTGGAATTTCGAGCTTACTGCATTTTTCCACGCTAACCCAACGATCTGTAGTGATTTCCACCACATTCTTCCCTAAATGTTAAGTACAATGATGAAAAAAAAAAAAAAAATCGTTAGCTTTTATTAAAATTCGTCGTATGATACCCACTAAATTCAAGTTATGCAGGAGACTTTTTTCAGCATTAAAAAAAATTATCACCAATTCCATGCACGTGATTGTTCCTATTAGTGTTCTGGATATTTAGTGAAATCCACGGAACCAACGTTTAAAAATTTCATAAGAATTCTCTTCCGTATTGAAAATGAGAAATGTTCGACAACTTTTTACATCCACACCTGAATATTCCCTACTGTAATATTTAAAATACCGTTCAGTCAAACCCATGAGATTTTGTATCCGATGATTTTTCTGCTTATAATGGAACGAAAACATCCCTTTTTTCGGAAATCGATACAGCGCGATTAATCGTAGAGTGATCTACGAATGTAATATTAACTTACACCCTTCATTTCTGAACGCGCACTGGTGTAAACTTTTGTCAGCACTACACTGAAGGGTTCCTAGCCCTTCGCATATTATCGAAGCTCGTGGCAGGAGCAGAGCTACAACAACATACAGTGAAATTGATTACCAATAGTAGTACAGTGAGATTGCTGCTTCGTTCCGATGTGTTGTGGCAGTAGCTCCGAGCACATTGCAGCAACGTATTTGTGAGAGTTCTCGCTCGCTGCAGTAATGATGTTTTGATGCGGGAGGGACCCCGGTGCTCGCGCGGTATCGACTGCAGTTAACTAATGGAAGCTCTCTGATAATTGCGAATGGCCGCGAGTCTCTCTCTCTCTCTCTCCCTCAACGATGCTTGCCGAGCGAACAGGGAGGAAATCGTTGTGCTCGGGGGACAGTAATCATCGTTACCGGTCGCTAGCCCATCGCGCAACTCGTCGACGTACGTCGAAAAGTTATATCCCGAGAAAGCAAGGGTCGCGAGGGTAGTTTGAAAATGAGAGGGAAAACAAATGGATTTGTGGTATACTTGAACAAATATGGTCCATCGGGATCATTACATGCTACCATGTTTTATCGCTACGGCCACTCAACATGCTTGACATTGGCGTTACAATATTGGGTCATAAACAGAACATGTAAATACAGCAACGGCGGAACGTGTTGGGAGATTTTTTTGCACACAAGTGAATAAAAATCTCTGTCTATGAACGCGAATATCCGAGTTCATATTGTGAACAAAAGTGCTAGTTGTTACCAGCATCGTTACTCATTAGCGTCTCGATAAACGTGTACCGTACGATAGCCGGATTAATTGTTTAAGAATAGATGAGATTATGAAATCGATTAATCGATCAGACTAGGTATGCAAAATGCATACGTGCATTTATACGTGGGGTTGGCAAAGTATATAGGGCATTTACTACGTATGTACATAACACAATCCTGTCGTCACGTGGAACGAACACCGTGTTATGAACTGACAATGGTGATTATTGACAAGCAATGCAATACAGATTGCGGCGTCGAGTATCGCCGCAGGGGGTTCACCCATTCCGCGTTTTTTAATACCGTATCGCCATAATATTACGTATAATATTGTCATATAGGTTATGGAGGTTTGAGGGCGTAGCTAATCGCATCGATCGAGACATCCATAGTTCGCTCCACCTTTTTCTCCTCTTTTTCACTGTGTCCCGAGTTCTTCGGGGAATTCCGCACGTACGTGCAACCACTGTCTCTCTCTCTCTCTCTCTCTTCCCCTCGGTTATTATACGTGTATAAGCAAATTCAAGCGTTATTCATGTATGCGCGCCCCAGAGCGCACTAAATTTCGTCACGGTGAAGGGAGGTCATGCGGGAGACACCCCAGCAGCGCAGCAAGCATCGTGTATATAGTTCGCCTGGGTTTTATGCCTTTTTTCACGGAGAACAGTCATATGCTCGAGGTGTCCTTGTTTTTTTTCCCCCTTTTTTTCACCTCTGCAGCTTCCATAAAAAAGTATAAAGAGTTTTTCGAGTACGTACAGCAACAGTGGCGAACTCGTGCATGATGTGAATATGATATATACAAGTATGTGTAGGAAGCTCCGTTCCAACGGGTCTCGTCATAGCAGATGCAGGAAATTGGGATTAAAAAAAATTGGAGATGACCCAAAAGAAAAGGAGACGATGCGAATAATTTAAAAAGTTATCAAGGTACGCTGACACTTTTTATAAATATGCATTCGGACTTTCCGTGTTAAATTCTAGCGGGCATATGGGAAGCCGATGAAAGCTGCTAGTTCACGGAAGGGTGGCTCTGTGAAAACTGTTCCGAAAACAATATTCTCTTCGATATACCTCTTCCCAGACACTTAGTTATTTCTTTTTCCCGTCTCTTATTCCGTATTAACTTTGTCGCAACGTCATCGAGACACTCCATTTGCCTCTCGAGAGTGAGTGTGCTTGGGCAGACCGCACAACAATGTAGTAACCCCAATCTCTATCTGGCATCGTGACATCAGCCATTCGCTAACAGACAACGATGGAATGGAAGATACAGATAAAGATACGTGAATGGAAGGGAGATAGCAAGGGTTTGAGAATCGATTTCCCGACATCGATACGTATACATGGTCTCCTTGACTTTGCAAGCTCACGCAAAACGGGAACACAACAGTCTCGAGTCTAGACTGAAGACAGAATGTGAACCCTACCCCAAATGGTTTCAAGTAACCAGTAAAAAAAAAAGAAAAAGAAAAAGAAAAAGAAACAGAAAAAGAGAAAGAAAGGAAAGAAGAAAAAAATGCGGCTGTGGAGTCCCTCTCATTTCAACTGTAAAATTTTATCGCGTCGCCGGGTTAAGTTTTCCGGCCGAGGCGACGATATTTTTCCTGGGCTTTTTTTTCGTAACGGCCTTTCTGCTTGCTGCTGGCTCTGTATCCCTCCCTCTTTCTCTCTCTCTGCTGGACTGAGAGATTCGTGCTTCCAGTAGTGCTTCCACTGGTGGAAGCTCGGCTGCTGAGAGGGGTTGGACAGTCCCTCTCGGGTCTGCTCTCGTCGTCCTCTTCCTTTCACTTCCTCTCTCGTAGCTCGGGCAAGGGGTGGTAGCGTGGAGCGTTGGTGGCGCGCCATTGTTCGGGCGATATTTCAGCCACGGGGTGGCTGCCAGCAGAACTGAGGCAGGGGTTGCTACGACCGACGAGAGAGAGAGAGAAAGAGGGCTAGAGAGAAAGAGATAGGCGAGGGGGGCGGTAGTCAGCTGGCTGTGACATGCCGCCTACGCCGCCAAAGGGGAACCGGAGCGGCGCTTAGGAGCACCGGAGGCTGGAAAGGGGCCTCACGTTTAACTATATATACCCCGCGAATATAACCTCCTATATCTGTATATCAACAGTATATAGTTAGCGTATACCCCACTTTAATATATAGGTACAAAACACGAGGTTGCACCCGCGTCATTTATTCGCCAGGATACTCTTTCATCGAATGATATCCGAGGCCTTGACTTTGAGAACGTTAGCAAAAGGGGCACAAACGGTCGTCACCCCCTGTGCTACTATATCGTTATCACTCGAAACGGCCGACCCTTCGCTTTTCCCTCACTCGAAATCATGCCGATATCCCTCTTCAGTGAAATATCGTAATCCATTTTGTCGTCGTTTGCCATCGGATAGAGAGAGAAAGAAAAGTCGGGAAACTTGGATCCATAGACTAGGATTTTATGGTCCAATACAGAGCCTTATAAATCTATCGCAATTCGTCATAAGATCTCGTGGAAATAATACGGAATTTATAAAATCGTTTGCGAAGTTTCTTGCGCGAATGATAGTTCAAGGTGTGTATATGTACTGCAGAACCTATACGCTCCGTTAGACGGCAAAATCTTCGACTTACGAGCGCAGAACCGGCAGCGGTTTTGGCCGGCACCTCGATAGACGTATTAAGGGGGTGAGTACCGCGTTTCGCTCGCCAAGAACTCCGCAAGGCTTTATCTGAACGCAATGTAAGTACAAGACCCACCATGGTAGAGTCGAGAGAGAAAGAGATAGATAGAGAGAGAGAGAGAGAGAGAGAGAGAGCGGGAGGGTTTAATAATTATTATTCATAAGACTCTCCCGCGGGAGTCGGCCAGGCGTGAGACTAAGCAAGAAAGATGTGCCGCAAAACAAGGGGCTCACCCCGACTCTGCCTCTCTTCAATCTCTCTCACTCTCTTTCTCTTGCATTATGCGTTACCCATATCCTCGCGTTCTCTTGAACAACTATAGCGTGTACCTCGGTCTTCGCCGCACCATCCCCGCAATGGAAAGCCGAGAACGAGACTACGGCGGAAAGAGGTGGGAGGCGAAGGGATGAGGAACGCTCGACTCAGTCGAGCAGAAACCCAATCACTTCCGGCGTCTGCGCCCATTAGGGCGCCGCGACGCTGACGTCGGCTGACGCGTACACCTCGCCCATCCTCCTTTTCTTATTTTCCTTCTTTATCAGCCTCGCACTCTCCCTCTCTCGCTCTCTCTCACTCTTACTCTCGATTTTCTCGCGTTCATCCAAACTGTACTTCAGTCCAGAAACTCTCTCTTGCATCCCCCGAGAAACAGTCTCTTGTACGCCTTTCCGTTCAGTCGATGCCCCTGCCAAACCACAAAACAGGGCGCGATTCCATTGTTCGATAAGCGTTCGCCCGTAAGAAGCTTCTTCATCGAAGAGCTAATGACTTATAGTCCAAATTACATCGGTGATGGGGAAGAGGCCCGTTGTTCGTACAAGTGTTCTGAGCTTCCGGTGAACTCACCAAAGTCCTGTAACTATTCTACGGAGTCCACGTGGAATCGATCGGGAAATCATGCGGTCACCGCAGAATGATCGAGACGACCAATCCTGCTTTCCGTCCAGCCGAATTGAGAATCGTTAGCCTGCCATGATGGGCCATCGGTTTATGACTATCGTTCATCTCAATTTGGCTACGAGCTCGCGGCTTCGAAATCACCCTGTGCATATTTAATTATTACAATTCTCCGGTGTCCAACTCTGTTCTGACACTGTGAGGTAATTCTCCCGTACTTCCAGTGTCGTTGTCTGCAGCCACGATAATGGGGACATTGGACAATTGCACTTGAAGTTTACGATGAATCTGAATGAATACTTTAATTCTTATGCTCTAATTTTATTGTTTTTTGTTTGTTTGTTCACAGGTTTATTAACGCGAGACGCAGAATCGTCCAGCCTATGATCGACCAGAGCAACAGAGCCGGTAAGTCGAGCCCAGTTATGCCAACAGACGCCTACAACACTGATACACACTCACACGATATTGCATATCACACTGGACCGCGTGTAGGTGTTCCTCGCGCTATCAATTACGACTTTACTCAAGGATACGGGTCCCCCGTTTATCCGGAGAATTATAGCACGCCCTGGAATCCATACGGGTTGATGTAGGTCAGTGCAGAGTGAGGTACAGATGCGTCAAAGGGTCATCGACTTAGTACCTGCAACGGAGAGATTACGTCACTCATAGCGAATTAGTTGGTTTGAATAATCTTGAAGATGAAATTTCAATTTAACCAATGGTAGAATAGATTCAATTAAAGACCGTATTCTCATTATACTAATTATGTTGAATATTAGCATTGAATATTGTAACGCTCGAAAAAATAACTTCTTGTACGAATTAATTGAATTTTTTAAACGTGAGTTTAAATCACGGCTGGAAAATTTAATAATAAACGCGATATGTTCTTTTGTTCAATTATCAGGTTTCCGTTATTATACTGTCATACACTGTACACCCCAAATATCTATGTAAGATTTTCCAAATGTTAAATTATTGCCATTTTAACGGGTAATAAAGTGACCTAAACGCGAGCGAAACCATCAAATGATCTTAAATAAACGAAAGCTCAGCGATCTGTTACTTGTCTCTGGTATACCGTAGCCGCATCAGCTCTCGTGAGTCGCATTAGCACACAGATTGATTCAATTACCTCGTGGAGTTGAGCGCCCACCCATTAGCGTCGCTATATCGAGTGTCGAATTAGCCGGGGATGTCCGAGAGTGGAAATGCCAGCTAGCACTCGAGAGCGATAAATAAAGAAGACCACGCTGCATTGGGAGTGCACGCAAAGAACGATTCAACGTCCGAAGGAGAAACGGAAACGGAATGGCGAAAAATGCGATTAATAAATAAGTACATCTAATTTCAGGGAATAGTTTCACACGAAAAATCGTAGCGAGGTTCTCTCTCGAAAAGACTATGCTCTAGTGCCAATAATTGGTCACTGGAAGGCCAATCACTGAAAGGTCTTCTCCACCGAAAACCGAAGGAATAATATAGTACACACTGGGTATAGTATCACCACGTTTACGAGGCGGGAATCACTTCGTTTGCAGTAAAAGGCGACAACGGAGAAGGAGAAGGCAGCCAAAGATATATACGGTAGTAGGAGTAGTCGTACTCTACTTTCCTCTCGGTGCTGAAGTTCTTGATGGTCGGGAGAGGGTTCGAGGGTCTTCGGGTACATTGCTCGTACTACCTATTCCAGAGCTTCGGGGCATTCGAGAGACGGGTTTAGCAGAAGAAAATAGCGGAAGGGGATACCCGGTATCGTCGCCTCCGAGAGAGGGCCGAGCGGTGGATAA
This sequence comes from Clistopyga incitator, assembly GCA_947507545.1. NCBI lineage: Eukaryota > Metazoa > Arthropoda > Insecta > Hymenoptera > Ichneumonidae > Clistopyga > Clistopyga incitator. Next base: position 6,958,736 of record OX382175.1, read on the forward strand.
CGTTCCGGATAACGCTTGGATAACGGCGGGATAATTGGTAGCGGTGATCAGACCGAGTTTTACGATCCGGCAACACGAGGTGGCCACACCCGGTCTCCGCATCTCGTGAAAACCTCTTCTCTTTTCGTGCTTTCGTTCCCACTCGCTTTGTTCTGTCTCTCCTTTTCGCGTTTGCCCGGTTGCAATGAAACGGAGATAAAAAAAACGAAGAAACAACGGTGAGCCCACATGTACACACACGTTCCGCAGCTCCTAGGAAAAGTCTGTGCCACGCACGCTCGAGGGGTTGCTTGAAGGTATTCTGTGTTCTGTGGGCTACCCAACAGCCGAAACACGAGAGGCGATTCGCGTACACTTTTACGACTGGACCCCTCATAAACACTCTACTGAGTTACGGGTTGTTTGTTTTACCGAAACTCGGCTTCTCACGGCTAGCGAACTGACCCGAACAGCTACCGTGCGCACGTAGTTACGGTGCTATAATGCTACATGATTCTATAGTACTTGTAACGTGTCGCCCGAAACTTTTTCACAAGAAAGTCATAAAGGTGCAGGTGTATTATTATCCTGCTGTTATTAGACACTCCAGGGGACCCAATAATTCCACTATACCCATAAAAACATCCGGTACTTCATTTCAACTCCTTTGATTAAGTTCTCTTATTTTTTTTTCTCCTTACCGGGTTCCCTCTACCGGATTCTGAGCGAAGTTGCGAGACAGTAGGAACCATTCTCGGCCACTGTCCGACGATATCACCAAGGAGGCTGCAATACAACATCGTTAGAGGGTCCATGAGTTCTCGAGAAGATTCCCCGTGGACGAAAATAGAGATCCTCGCTAGGGCAAAGTGGAGTTTCGTGTCCACCACAGATTATCATTGCGGAGTCAATCCTGATCCCACTTTCTTCCTACACAATTTTTCCTCTTTTCACTCTATTTTTTTGATTCCTTTTATTTCTGTTCATGACAAATCTACCATGTTTTCCAAAGATTGCAAGTAATCTGCCGATTCCCAAACAAATCGATTCTGGAAATGGAAATATACACCCATTCCATGGGCTCTTGCGAGGGACCTTTGGGAAACGCCTTTGCTCACTTTCTCGTCGACGTTCGATGCTTTCCACGACGATCTCCGTCCATTAGACTCTAATAGCTGATGCATTAGGCTCCCAGGGCGGATTTCGCATTTTCTCCGCTCTGTATTCTTCTTGTTGTGTCGAAAGCCCAGGAATAAATGTATTTTTCAAATGTCCCGGAGTTCTCGGTGTTTCCCTACGGTTACTCCCACAATCACTCCGCACCCTTGCGGCGGAACTTGACAGTCCTGAGAATGACAAAATTGCAAATCGATTTTTCAAGTTACGCCGTGCGGTACGTTTTATGAATTCCGACGTTCCTGCTATTCTGCCCAGTTACATAATTCTCTTTATCGGTTTTGCTCGCGTTATCTCTTGAGATTGCATTAGCGCTTAATGTGTTTAAGGCCGGGCGCGCAAGTTTCACGACAGTTCGCCGCGGGGGCTCGATGCGAGAGAAGGAGAGCGAGAGACGTGAATATTGCAAGGCTGTATGGTACAATACACGCAGCCGAGGAAGCATATAGAGATATATGGTGCAGCGCGCATTCTCGTCGGACTAATGACGGGCCCGCCGACGCCGCGAGCGTCATCAATCATACTTTCATTACGAGGATTGCGCTGTGCAACTCGCATTGACTCCGCCTACAGGCATTGTTATTACCGCAAGTCCGCGGGAGGATTGTGCGCGCCGACAACGTCGTCCGATTCGAACGCGTGCGGACATCCCGATCCGATACTCTCGCTGCTTCTGATGCGTCGTTGCACTCTATAATGCGTTCTTATCGCTAATTAATGGATGCAAGAACACGTCGAAGCCCACCGTACAAATTTATCGATGCATTTCCGTGCAGAGTTAGTCGAAAATTATGAAGTTTCAATGGATGTTATCCTTGCGGAATAGACGTAGAGCAAGGGACTACAGCATCTACCGTAGTACAAGCGAAACGGCGCGTTCGGGTTTAACGCTTTCGGCTCCTTAATACCTCTCATAAAACCGCGATCCCTTTTAAATCCCCCTTCAATCACACGGGCGCACGCCCGACCCACAGGGACCTTCTACCGCTGTACGTAACGGGCTATAGTATGTGCTATACACCAGCCAAACTATAAACTATAAACCCGCAGTGCATCATTTTACGAGGTACAAGCAGCTATTGCTACTACTCCGGCATCCACCGTTGGCCTTTCTTCTGTTTCTCGCACTCTCCTGCTCCTCCGCCCGAGTTATTCGATTAGATTTGTAAAGCACACCAGCGTAGATATAGATCGTGAAGTATTGCGCCACATGTGACCTCGATTTCTATTGCACGGGTAGGATTCGACGCAACAGGATAAGCGAAAAGGCCAAATTGCCCGAAGCTATGTGCTATTACTTTGTTTATGATGCCTCTTCTTCTTTTATGATAGTGACAAAAAATTGTGCCAATGAGGAATACATTTTGTTTTAATGATCCGTAGTGCAACGTTTTTCTTTTTTCTGAGCTATTACTTCAGGTTACGTAGCGATCATTTAGTGGATTCGTTTTTAAAAGTCGATGTCAGGATGAGTGTCCTCGGAAAGACTGAAAAGCACATAGTAACACCGACTCCGGAGAACAGAAACGTGTGCTCGGTAAAATCGCCCTTTCCCGAACGACGTAGTAAAAGCGTAACAGCTCGCCCCGAAGTACCGTAAAGCTGTGACCGTACGGTGCATTTCGCGATGATGCCGAGCGATAACCACCGCTCTCGACTGGTACACGTCGAACTGCCTCTTCGTGCAGATACACATCACATAGAAAGCGAAGCACTGCGAAGCAGTTGGCCCTTTCCGCAATTTCTTCCGGCTTTTTCTCGATATCCCGTAGTTCCACCCGCAAGTACACTGTTCTATTGTAAGTGTACGTACAATCTAATCACTAGAAACCAAATGCTGTTTAATCGACATAAAAAAAATGAAAAAAGCTTCCATCCATTTGATCTACTGTTTTCATTCGCTGAATTTCTCGACGACTGATAAACGTCTTGACGTTAAGAATACAAACTTGAGTTTTCTTAATGCTTTGCAGACTGCGGCCTCTGGTAATTACGCTTTCCTAGAAAAGTTTGAGGTGACGAGCGTCTAAGGATGCTCAACGTTTCCAGTATACATATACATTTAATTTCAGTAAACGACTTCCCACGAATCGTGAGCGCCGCATCTTTCGTCATAATCTCAATAAACATCGCTCATACGTTTTTGTCGGCTCGAAAGAGGCTCACCTTCGCCCTCGACAATTTTACGAGACTCGGCGTTTGTATGGGTGGCCAAGTACATATATTTAAGTTCGCTGCGAGTGTCCGGTATGATTCTCGCTTTCTCGATGCCGAGGGAGGGTAGAAAACTCCGTCGCATTCGTTAAGGCCCGCACGCAATGCCAGCTGCAAAGTGACAGCGCGAATTGCATTTCGGTGTCTGTCAAGAATAATATAATTTACACGCGCATCTCAGTAACAGTCGTTATTCGGCTACAAAGCTTCACACGGCGCGTGCGTTGCCCGCCCAACGACGTCATAATTGTCGGCTTTTGCTTATTACCCGTGAGGTATACTACGGTAGCCGGGAGCCACAGCAATACAGTACTAAACGTGAATAAAATACTTCTACTGCCAGGTGGGGGTGAAGCTCAAGTCATAGATCATCGGAGGTTCATTCTCGTATCGTTTCAAACTTTTTTTTTCTTCTAAAATCCCGCTAGACGTTCTATGTTTTGCGTAGTCGTAAAAAAACTTAATTTTGCTTGATTTTTTTCCTCCCAAAATTTTTGCCTTTACACGTTATGATCGTTCATTGCTGGAGGCTTCGACGGCGCGACGAATTCTCCGTAACGAATAAGACTAACATAGCCACGTAGCTTTGTATACCAAGATGAACTAGGAATGGTCTGGGGATGCTGTCGAATTGGGGACCTTCTATTTTCATCAAATATTCCAGCTGGTGCTCGCAGTTGACGCGAATCGACCCTTAATACTTCAGTGCGGCGCTGCCTATCCCGCCGCATATACCGTGCTCTCTTTAGGTCTGTATACCATGACCCCTGAATCCTATAGTCGCGAGGGCCATTCGTCACGCACTCGCTGAGAGGTTCGGTCTCGATAACGCCGTGGACCCGAGTTCTATACTTGGTCCCTATACTGTAGATTGAAGTTGCGGCTGGTCCTCCCTTCCCTTCTTCGGCAGGGTTGACCCTGCAGATACGGAAGGTCTACGAACGGCAGTAGTAAAGAAGAAGAGAGCCAGAAAAGCGGAACGCGCTATCTGCTAGTGCGCCCTGCTGGTCGCCCTCTTCTCGCACTGTAGAGAAGCCGAAAGCATCGCTCGTCCACTCCATCTCACTTGGCTCGATCCGGTGCTCCCTTTCTCGTCGTCCCCGCGGACTCTTTTTCGTCTCTCGCTTTTCCTCGTCCCCTTCTCATCTCCTTTCCTCCTTCCACCTCCCGTCGTCGCCGTACCATTCGCACCGATCCCTTCAGCCCTATCTGCAAGCATCTTCGCTCACATGATCTGTATATAGTGCCACTACCGAGAATTCTCCCTTTCCGCGGACGCCATCAATCAAGCTTGTCAATTTGTAATGGCGATTCTCTGTGTCCATCTCGAATGGGTCCAGGAGCTTCCAGACGCCTCCACACCCACCCTTCGATTCCCTCAGTGCGCAAAAGAAGAAAAGTAAGAAGGACACGAACGAGAAAAGACTGCAGCGAACCGAGTAGCCGACTCTCCATTCCCTCAAATCCCTTTTCTTTGCACGCTTTTCCAGACTTTCGCCGAGGTTCTTCTTTTTCGTTTACTGTTTCCCTCTGTGTCCACTTGTTCTTTTTTTTTTTTTTGTTTCTTGCTTCAAGCTCTCGCTTCTTTCTTTCGACTTCTTCTGCAACCGTATATACTGTATGGCGGTAGCTGGCCACTGTGATGGGCGAAGCGTGGAGACCCACCTCCTCGCCTCACCACGGGCGAGTTTAACGTCCCCGACGTCTCCGGGCTAAATAAAATAGATGTCTCGGGGTCAGAAATTGGGAGAAATTGCGCTCGACCCGGCAGGAGGCTGCGCATGTGCCTCGTCGTTGTGGCCTTCGCGACCACCCCCAGTTGAGTCGTTTAGAGAGAAGGACCGCGGGGGGCATGCTAGCATCAGTGCCCAGCGGTATCAGGGGACTCTTTTCCAATTGTTCTCTCGAGTCTCTCGGCACAACAGAGCACTTCGACGGCTCCATATTGTACGGATTACTGTGCCATACACTTCTATTTCCCCCTTAAAAAAAACAACGAGACGACAACTAATTGTAATAAAAGTTTCAGGAAAGAATTTAATAGAATAACTTTACATCTGATGATGACTTAACTATCTTACACATCAATGTACGAATACTTTCCGAGATAAGTATTTCCTTAAAATGTTAAACTGTTGAAAGTTCCGTATTCAATTGCACACTGGATTCCATTGATTATGTTCTCTTGTCAGGATAAATTTTGTGGATTGTTATCAATGGGAGAGGATGGTTTTGAAACATTCACTTGGATGTGTTAATATGGATAAACACCAGTACAAATTTTCCACCGGTTGTCTTAAATACGATGGATTTTTAGCATTGCATGATATAGGATTACTGCTATGCTTTAGTGATTCTATGACTTCACTGAAGACGCAGTATACGGTGACCAATATTGCAATAGGTGGAAGTTTGAGACCTCTCGGTAAAGTAACAGGGAGGTGGTCGTCACGTAGACGTGATGTAGAGTTACTTAGAGTGCCAATCCCTCGGCCACGTTTTATACTAGAACGCACACACAGAGTTGCGTTAGCGGAGGCCTTTGAAAGGTGTGCTTACGTAGTATATATAGCTCTGCTTTTCGATCCCGGGACCTTCCACGCTTCCGTGCTTTTCCTGTCCCTGTTCTCTCTTCCCGTACCGCATAGATCATACGTTAATTGAAATGGGGTGCCTGTGCGGCACTCGTCGAATACAAACGACCGACTTATAGAAACGTTATTATTTGCTGGAGCTTGGCTGGCTCTTCGTCGTCGTCGTCGTAGTCGCGCTTTCGTTCAGTCGCTCGCTTCCTCGCTGAGGGACATCCCCTCGCATCTACCATCCCCATACACACACCCTCACACACACACACGCCCGCGGTAAAGCTCGGTGGCCTTACCCCGGGCTTTACCCAGGAAATTGCGTTTCGTCCTATTATCATTTCGACGTGTTTACCCGAAAAAAAGAACATCCAAGGGAAAAAAAAACCCGAAAGAACGCGGGAAAAAAGAGATGGCTCTTTTACTGTCCACCAGGGAACACCAATGTCCATACCCCTGTAATACATAATATGACTCTTACTTTTCTGTCTACCCTCTCGGACAAAAAATCTTCAATATTACTTCCCGAAAAAAAGAGAAAAAAATTCCATTCTCGATCCTATTCTCCGTGGAATATCGATTTCTGAAGCTGGCTGCTTCTCTCATTTCCCTTTTCACCGAAGAAACTTCGATATCGGCCATATAAACGAGCGTTGAAAGCCCCATCTCGTTAGGGGTATATAAATTGGTGGCGCTGGTCATAGCTGAGGCTCCGGATCGGGCAGAGGTATGGGGGTTGTTCCTTGAACGCGGAAATGGAGTTCTCGGCCGGTCCGCGCGATCGCTATGAAAAGATAAGCCGATAGCAGAGCGATTTCCTCTTCGCCCTGTAGCTTCGTCCCTCCGCGGCCCGCGCCCTCGTCGCCGGTCAACAGCGACGAGATTTTTCATGCCGTAGATCGCATCCGGTGTATCAAGCTCACTTGGCTCGCGCTTTCGTCCTGAGAAACATTCTCCGCCGGTTTCGGGCTCTCCCAGCGTCCAGCTAGGGTGCGGACCACTGCCTCTATCTTATCGGTATCCCAGCATAATGGCACCCGTGCTTCCTATCACATCTCCAGGCTGGTTCGATGTTGGTCCGAACCACCCCCACTCTGTTCAATGCCGATCATTACGACCACTCTCGGAGCCAGCGACGAAACCACTCCGCAATTTATAATACTCGCAAGGATGATCGACCTGAAGTTACAGACAATTTTCAGTCTTTAGCGAAAGAATCTCACGAGGCTTTGAGAAACTAATTAAAAATAACTAGAAGCTGGCGATAAATCTAAAGTCCTATGGGTTCGTAGAGGAAAAGTATGTCGCGACACAGATTTTTCACTCAACACTCATCGTACCCTCCACATAGGTATCGAAAAATCCATGTGTGCAATGTATACGTTCCACGTAGTACGCTGTGTATATTCATGCGTCCTGGCCTACAGAGAAGCAGCAGAGCGTCGATTGACGTGGAACGAACGACAGGGGCCAATCTCCATCCATCATCGAATCCTCGCTCGATCGAAATCGCCCGTGGCATCGTGACCGCCTCGCTGGACGCATCAATATAAGATACATATATAGTTATATGTCTGCGTTCTGTCTATACGTCCGGCGAGAGATCGGTTCGCTCGCGTTCTCTTCAACTCGAACAAATCCACATCGCTGAGTAGCGGAGTCGCAATCCCAGAGAGTGAGAGTGAGAAAGAAACAGAGGAGTCCGTCTGGCCGTCGTCCCATCAGTCTCGGACAGCGTATACACAAAACAGAAACGTCGAGTGGCTCACCTATCGGCGCCTCCGCATTGCTCTGTGTCTGTCTCGCTCCTTCATTCTCGATTTCCCCTTGATTATCATAATTTATAGCCGATCGGTTAATTAAAATATCTAAATACTATCGGCGCCCGCGCGATCCATATAAGACATGGGTTTCTACGCTGCTTCAACGGTGCGCCTTCCCTTTTCCGTCCTCCCCTGTCCACCCGGTCGTATATGCACCTCATACCTTATAAATATTAAGTGGTTTATGGACTGAGCGCTCGCGCGTCCCCGTGGGCTCTCGATCATTAATTATTTATCGCGTCAACGAAAACATTGAGTGGGAGGGAGAGGAGAGACGACGCAAAAAACGAGAGGACGGCAGAGTCCTGATCATCGCGCCCGCATCTACTCACTTCGTTTTATAGTCGTGAATTTAGCAATGGTGCTATGGGACGTCGATTTTGTCGAATGAAAATGGTCCTCCGCAACGTCCTCCTCTCTGTATACTTGCAGTGCCAACCGAAGACGTACACAGAGTATATATTTCAATTCCCTCGCGTCCTGTCTGTCCAATGCTCCGGCTAAGAGATATTTATGTGAACCCGGCTCCGTCCCGATAAGAGGAAGAAAAAACAAAATCGGACCCTTCGAATGTTGAAAGAAACTGGGTTAAAATATGCCAACGCCGGGGTATAGTCGTGGGGGCAAAATTAATTTCATCTTGTCAGCGCACGTTGGGAAGAAAGGCTCTCGATGGGCCCATCCATAAATGCAGCAACTTCTTATCGCCTAGCTACAAAGTCCTTCGTGACCCTGAACGCTCGGCTAAATGTTATGAGGTAATTTCTCGAATGCTTGGCGACGATGCAGTATTGTTGATGTCATGCCAAACTCGACATCCACAATAATATTATCATCGCCAGAGCCGTGATAAATTTTGAAAAGCGAAACACATGACAAAACTTCCGGATTGCTGAAGATTTCGTTGGAGAATAAGAGGACGAAGGGGAAAAGGATGATGATTTATGGATGAGAGATCCTCGGGGCAGAAGGTTTCAGGTGAATCTGAGTGAGGGCCCATAGTCCAGCAGCATACGATACTACATCACGGTATATATCTTGAGCTGCTCGGTATATCCAGGCCGCTAACGCAGCGATCGATGTCCAGCGCTCGTTCCTGGATAACCGAGCTGGACGAGGTGGATGCTGCTTCTCCTCCGACTCTTACTACTCTCCTACCATAGAATCTCCGGGTGCTCGTGGTGGTAGCAGTGGGTAAGAACGAAAGGCCGCGTGGCATGGACCCTATAGGAGGGGAAGTTGCTTGCTGGAGACAGCGGAAGAAAAATAGCGGAAGTCATCGACCTCCAAGGGGCTATATATCACGGGGGTTGGTTCGCGCTTACGGGGGTGGCAGCGACCTCCGCGCGAATATAGAGACGGCAATACCGTGCCCGGAATTCTACCGTTGCTACTTTTAGGACATTCGAGCTAGTGTGAAAGTGTGTATACCAATGTAGTGAAAAGTGAGAGGACGAAGTGAAGGGGAGAGGCTCTGGTGGACGAGAGGAGAACCCAAAAAGTGAATCCTGAGAGGAGAGAAAGAAAAAGCGGAAGTGATGAAGGGACTAAGAGACAAAGAGAGAAGTTGAGGGTGAATCTAGGATAGTAGTCCCAGCGTTTTATCATCCCCTGCAAAGGACTACAAGCGTATATACAGAGAGGTCAAAAGTGCTGCTATGGCGAACGTGGATCCAAGGAAAGCAGTTCTCCATGAAGCTTCCTACTGTCGTGTGGTCCGGTGGTGCGACCGGGGGTTTATCTTAAATGAGACTCCCCGAGGGCTTAACTCAGCTTGGCAAGGTTACCCGGCAGACCACACGCTCGCTTCCTTGGGGGTTATGTCTGATTGATTAAATTCCTGCAATTACATCGCGCCATACATCACTCCCACTCGCTGCTACAGCCTTTACCGCCGCCGCTACTACTGCCAGAAAAGCGGAGGGCGAAGGAGAAAGGAAAGGAGATGGTGGATGCTGACCGTGCCCCGGTCCACGAAGAAGGCACTATCGTCTCCAAAACGGGAATTCGACTGGACCACATCGAACGAGAGAGGTAACGAGATTCGCCGATCTGGCAAAACCGCAAACTGGGACGAAAAAGAAACGAAAAAGACAAGATTGATAGAGATAGTGAAAGAAAATTATATCTGTGCGGTTATTACGACGCAAACAACTGAGCAAAAATCTCTGATGGAGTTAGGGAACGAAGCCCTAAAAAGAATAAGAGGAAGCAACAAAAGACAACGCGATTCTTCGATATCTGTGGGCTGCTCAAAAGGAGAAACGAGAATGAGACAGACGAAGGGAACACGCTGCACGGGGATGAGTTATTAGATCCGGCGAATCCGGTATTGCGTCGCGGATGACCAATAGTTTCATCGAGGGATTGTTGAAGCTTCCGTAACACATTTCCGGTTTCCGTTTTGCGAGAATCTCGTCGTCGTTTGCGCTCTATCTGGTCTAGCTCCCCAACAACCTTCTCTTGGTAACAGAGAATCGCACGGGGGATCCTCGACGCGGATGAGAAAGCTCACCCGGACAAGAAATAGAGGGACAGAGACAGACGGACGGAAACTTGGGGGTTGCGCACGACTTCCGCCGCCTCTTCTCTACTCTCTAGGATACCGCAAGGACATTACGCGCCGCTGGTCCTTGTCTTCCTTCTTCCCGTCGGTTTTCCTTGATTACTATCGAAATTATGAGGCTTTCCTCACTACCGACATTGTTTTATCATCATTTCTAGTGAAGCAATGTAAATTATTGTATTGCCCGTACTTATCGTTGCAATTTTTGTTTTGGAAATGCATGCCTCCTCCTCTCAACTGGAGCTGCCGTCAGGAGACTATGCTCTAGGAAATTCAACGCGAAAGCTGAACAGTCGGTGTGTCGTCGCCAACTTAGGCAGAGGTAGACAAAGGCGGCTGGGGTATAGCACAGCACACTCATCCTCCCTCAGGATTCCTTTCTCGGTCTTGGTTTCTCGTAGCTCCTCCTGGCAGGGCGCACCTCGCCTCTTCGCTTCCCGTGAAATCCCTTCGCACGACACGCAGCATCTACCACCCGAGCCAGCCCGCAACCATAAGTTACTACTAATGTTGTTCTCGTGTTCGGTGTTGCCGCGAGTCGACCGGAGGGATTTCTCTAGCCGCTTCCTCGCTCCAACATCTCGCCCTTTCGTCCCCTGTCTTCGTTCCACTCTCCTTCCAACTAGAGCTCCTTGAACAGACTTTGAATTAGCAACTTTTACATAGAGAAATCAATATAATAATTATCGCACAATGAGGCTATAGCCTAATCAATAGATCTATAGAGCTAATAAACGTGTTTTCATTCTTGCACAAATTGAAAAAATCATGTTCGATGATTCAAAGTAACAAGAGAAAAGAAAACAGTGGTACAAGGGGAGAGTTTGTAGATTGAAGCAGTGTATTAGGTGGACGAGGATGAGTTTGAGAAATGTCATTTTTAGTGACACGTCGTTCGGTGGACCTAAACTCGTAGGAGTCGTACGAGCAGGCAACGAGCATTAGGGTGTGTCAGGAGATCCGAGATACGTGGGGAAAACGTGACGATCAGCGCCTTCCTCTAATTCCCTCATCGCTTCACAAATAATTCATAGCTCCGAGTGACTCGATCGACTCTCGGGACTATAGAGAAGAAAGGAGGCTGACTAAATCGAGCGAGTTTACACGGTTCCTGCTGACAAGAGCTTTAGGGATCACGAGTGTGTCTGGGGAGTTTGATATGACTGGCATACTAAGTGTTGAAGAAACAATTCTTTCATTGCTCCTCCATTCTTTTATTTCTATAAATAAATGAAAAAACGCCCGAAACTATTGCCCCAGAGCTTAAGAGACGACAATTAATGGCTGTCTCATCGCTTTGAGCCTCTGAATAAATTACGAACGTGTGTACACGACGAAAAAGGCACACAAAGGAGTCCTCGTTGTATGTACAGTGCCCAGGATATAAGCAGAGCTGGGAACAACAGCAGCTTTCCGAAATCCATTACCCTGCGAGCTTTCCCGGGGCTTTATTACGTTACGTTGTGTTTTTCTCGTGTATCGCGTCTCCTGCCGTAGGGTGACGACGACGTTGAGGCTTTAACTTCATCGAATTGACCCCACTTTAGAGGAACAACTTTCGTAGGTGGATTTCCACTTGCCTACACGATAGCCCACTTTACCTGGTATACAAATAAACCCTATCGGGATCATCGCCCCTGCAGATATAACAACGGATCATACCTATATGCGAAAATTTCCAAATTCCTGTGCGAAACTTTCCGAAGATTCAGGGCGATACGGGGTTGGATGCTGATGCGTGATCGCTTGATGAGAAAGTAGGGAGAAAAGGGCAATTACGTGGCGCTTGAGGAGAACGAATACGGAAATCCGAGATGGGTATAATGGTATGGATTGCGGATGGTATAGATTGCTATGTAGGCTCGCACAGTTACCGCCCGGAGATTCCTCTCTGCTTGTGGGCACACTATATAGTGTACACTGTGAAGTCCCCTTCAACTCTGTCTCACTCTCAGTCGTTGCCTCTCTCTCTCTCCCACTCTCATCTTGCTCCTTTATTTTCCATCTCACTTCGGCTCGGTGCTGTGGCAATGGCGATTCCTTAATTTCCCATATTGTTGTCCGTCGACTATCTAAGACTCCCTGCTGCGTTATAGCGCGGTTTAATCACACTACAAGCGCATCCCTCGTTAGTGGAATATCGCCCGAGTGGCTATAATACGAGACTACATTCCTCCGTCGCGCCGAGAGACCCGAGACTTTGCACGAGCTTCGCGGACTCCGAGTCAGCTAGTATTCACCAACATTAAGCTACACATTTATGTATATATATATGCTTCTCCGATGACCGTGGATCTATATAATTGTCGTGTTGTTTGCGTTCTGGGCGAGAAAGGGAAGGTAAATTTCTCTGTGAGAAATATTCTTAGAGAGAGCAACATAGTGAAAGAGGACGGAGAGCTAGCGTTTGCGCAATAATTGTGATTTACAGCGTAGACCCGCGGGTTAAGTAAAACGCGAGCGGAGAGTTTTTTATGCGAACCTGGTGGCGGGTGCCCTCGGGATAAAACGAGCTTTGTTTTATAAACGTACGAGGCTAGGCGAAGGTAGAAACAGCGTGGAGTAATTTCTGCGCTATAAAATACGTCGAATGTGTTAGAAGGTGGAGAAATTCACTTAGCATTGTCCGCAAGGAAAGATAGGATCAATAGGCAAAAATCAATTACATTGTAACAGCACACGATTAAGTTATAAATAGGATCAGGAATAAAGTTATTCAAGAACGCAGGTAGAAATAAGTAGATTGAGGTCAGGTTGGAAAAGTAGCTTCGGTTCCTGAGTGTGTTCAAGATTTATACCACTCGACCAAGTGGATGTAGACTCGGTAAGTGCATGTCTACCATTGGAATCAATGTATCGAGATTGATCGGCTCCGCTGAGTCTCGATTTAGCATAAGAAAAGCTTCCAGAAGTACGGCGCGTTGCACAATGGGTGAGCTTGCGCTCCCGTTCGGAACTCCCCTCGTGCCTCCACTTTTGTGGGAAAGTCGAGCGAAGTTGACTGGAAAGTGGCCGTGGTATTAGGTCCTGGGTCGAGCTGGAGTTTCTTGGGTTGAGCTCGATCGCGTCTCGCAGTCGCTGCAGCGGGGACGCAATCAGTGGCCCTGATTTATCGAGGCAATATACATTAAGATACGAACATTAAAACTACCGGGGTAGTCGTCGTCGTCGTCGTCGTCGCAGTCCCCTGCTACTTCGGTTAGGGGGCACCAGTACGAGGATCGCCGGAGCGCTCCATTACCACCCTGCTGATGACAGCGTGGCCTACGACGCTCGAGAAATCGATCGAGAAATAAGCTCTCTTCGTAGCATCCTTGTCATTGACGGTGTTGAGAGTAGAGACGGAAAACGAGAAGCGGCTAAGCGAGGGAGTGGTGAAAATTGAATTTTTATCGCAAGCCCAGAGTCTTTCGTTCGAATCGACTTAAAAATTTCGCTCTCGAGATACTCAAATGAGAACAGTCGTTTAGTCTTTAGGCATTTTATCGATAAATATAATAAATCAATCCATACACGTTCAATTACACGTATAAACATCACGACACTTAATTCGCTCGAGTCAATGTTCTTCAGGTTAGGTTTTAGTTGTCTGTTTTACTTTTTTAATGGCAATCGATGACGATGACTTGAACATTGACTTCAACGAGCAGATTCACACAGACACGGCTCTTTCACCCTCTTTCCGATGAAAGTACTCACACTAGATACTCCACAAGGGTGGATTGAAGCTCCGCTTCGGCTTGTGACAAGCAATGAATCTCCAAACTGTGGATAGAAGCGAAGAGGTTTCTCCGCCCAGTGAAGACTTTTTCTTGCGGAAAAGCGATGGAGTGAAGTGTGTGGGTTCTGGAGGAAGAAAAAAAAAAAAACGTCGAGGGTGAAAGAGCATGTTCAGTGGCTCCCTGCCAATTACAGAACGGAGTTCTAACCGTAGTAACGTGTAGTGTTTCCGCCATTGTCCGCAGGTCCGAGCGGGGCATACAGTCCGGATGCGACGATGGGTTACATGATGGACGGACAAGCGGCGAGCATGATGCACCGACCTCCCGGTGACCCCACCTTCCACAACCAATACCATTATCCACCTGAGTACTACGGCCACCACTTATAAAGGTAAGTGTCTATCGCTCGTCTTACAGCTTGCGCTATTCTTTTCCTATTCCACTAATGCTACTGAATAGCGTTACGTCCATTCTCCACTTTACCGTCAACTACTTTCGTCCGGAAAAAGCTTTTGTCTATTTGTCGACTTCGATGACTTCTGACAGGGACAAACGTTAATCATGAAAATGAATATTCTTAGCAATTCAAACAATTTCCTACATGAAACTGCTTGATAGTCAAAATAGCTTCAGAAACATTCACCTTAAAAAATTGATGCCAGTAAATGTGCTGTAATAATGAATTTTGATATTATTTTCAAGCAAATATAGAAGAAATATTTTCATTTAATTTTGCGCATCGAGGACTTTCGTTAGGCGACGAAAAAGATAAGACAATTTCTAAAACAAAACGTTTCCCTTACATGTTACAGCTGAATGCAGAATCGAATGGGGCAATGGCAGTGAATGTCGAGAAGTATACGAAATAAATTAATGAAACAAAAATGGGCTGAAACCTGGCATCGAGCTGAAAGCAACGGCTAGCGGCAAGCGAGTGATCCGGAGGAATTTTTGTCCAACATATCGGATGAGAAACCGTGGTGTTTCGGATCACGATCGAGCGGAATCCAAGACAGAACTCAACGCGCCAAGGCGTCGGATCACCGCAGCGGCGATTGCATCAGTAGCAGCGATGCCCGAAGAATTCTGGAAGGCATCGTTGACGGGCCAGGAAAAACGAATCGTAGATACGCGTGCACGTGGTACAAATGTTACCGGAACGCGATGACGGTTACCCAAGAGACAGATAAACGGCAACGGAGGGATGAACGATAAACTATCGTACAGGAGAGGAAAGCGCGACCAAAAGCTGCGCGAAATACGAAGTTGTAAAGAGAAGATTGGTCGCGACGAAATTCATGTGATTGTTCTTTGTACAAATATTGCGGTGTAATATTGTAGTGATTGAGATATAAATGTTAAATTTTAATACGATCGCAATCGAGAGACTATATAATGAATATAGTGATATAGGCAATTTTAGCGGGCATGTACATTACCGGTGTTCGCAACGAGAAATGTCTGTCGCTCGAGGAAAACACTGGACGTCCCTGGAATTCAGGAGGAGAGGAAATCGAAGCGATTATGCGGAACGAAAGGGATGCAAAGGATCTCGAGTACCTAGCCAATGAACGCAGGTCACTGAAAGATGCTTCACGGGGTTAATTAAAAAATGATAAATGGACGAAGAATGAGGGCAAGCGTGCCAGAATCGAGCGCTGAAATTCTCGACTTAGGAGACATTAAATTTGTACAGTTCATGAATATTAATAAATTTCACTATTAAACCGAAGTAACTATATATTATGTATAAAATAACGCGCGAGGACCTTCTCCTCGCCGCCCCCCGTTACAAAATAATACGACGAGTAAACCAGTGAAACACAAATGTCGTAAACGCGGCAGTGCCGAATGGTGGACGAAGCAAGTGACCGAAAAGGTATACACGAGATAAAAAAATTAAAAATGAAGGAAAAAGAGGCCCTCATGGAGGACACGAACGATCCAGCGGTGTCCTTCGTGCGCTATACCGATCCGGCAAAACGCCACGAGCTGCTCGTCCTAGGGATTAATTAAACAACAAGAAAAAAAAAACAACTAATAATTACAATTTACTATAATATATTGTGTATAAATAGTTAATTGAATTGAGCGCGAAGGAGGAATGAGGCGGATGATACGAAACGAGATACAAACGCTCGATGGACTCGGTATATAAAGAAAAATAATAGTGCGGTTTATCAATACTACCGGTACCGGTTCTGCTGCTGTGCGCGAGGATATCGTTTCCGTGACTTTCGCAAATAATCCGAGAGACGGATCGGAAGAAGCGTGGAAGAAAAACTAGCGACGAGATAATATACCAAAAGCGCGGTAAATAAATCAGACAAGCAATGGGTAATTGACAATCGAGGAAAACGATCCACCGCGCGAACATAGACGATAGATAACGAGAAACGAGATATCCACGATGCGTAGTGCGCGGTACTTGACGCGTGGAAACGATTAAATCGGATTAAGCAAATGGTATACGAAATGCCCGGCGAGGAAAGCAATGTATTATAGAAATATACATATTACGTGAGTAGGTAATTAGGGCCCGAAAGTATAAAGTTCGTTTCGTTGATCATCTGCATTTTTGCTCCCTTTCGTTGTTGTCCAATGTCCTCGTCCGTCGACCTCCTCACCCTCCTTGCAAACACCTTGTTGTATTTTTCGTTTTTGTTTGTTCATGTTTTTTCGTTTTCTCTCACTTTGACGCGCATCGCGGATACGAGCGAGGCTGTAAAATATTTTTGTTTCACGTTATCCCGTGGAACAAACTCGTGTTTCCCTCGATCACTCATCCGTGCATACTCTCCTCGCGTGGTGCACACTCGCCACGGAAACGCGCCGTGTCGAGGAGCAATGAAGCTCATTCACGTTGTAATATCGTCGTCGCGGTTCGCCCAGACTAGTCTGTCGAAAAATTTGAAAAGCTAAGAGTTTTTAAAAATAGCACACCGAACGTAAAGAAAAAAGAAGAAAAAAAAACATGCAGCTCGATCGCTTAAATCCAATCCGTTCCTTCTTCTCATCGTTTTTTCTGTTCGTCCCTTATTCTCGCTCACGAAGGGAAGCAATTCTATATTTCTATACGAGATAACTGATATTCGCGCGCGTCCCTGATATACGTAACTTTTAAACAAAACTTTAAAACGAAAGCATATGCAAATACACAGACATTTACACACAGCCACAAAACCAATGAGAAAAATAAAAGAAGAGATAATTATTGTATTGCAACGATAGAGATGGAACAAAAATTAAAATAAACACAGAAATTTTCGATGCTACTTTATATTAAGAGAGGAAAGAGAAATTTTATTGGAAATGTCCCGCGCGAAAGAGTCGATTTTATACATGAAAACAAAGATAGGATATCGGGTGATCAATAAACAAACAAGAAATAAAGCACTTTCATTTCCTCGCAAAGTTCTATGATACGAGACACTGAAACACAATAATAACAGTTACGTCGCTGGATATGCATACGCGTACTGCGTACTTTTATTCGACGACTATTATTGCGTAGTCTTTGTCTCTACGTGGAACCCTTTGCGCGGCGAGAGTACCGATACAAAAATAAAAGAAAAAAAAAAACAAAAAAACAAAAGAAACGCGGATATTAAGAGAAATGTTATCAATATTTTCAATACGCCTGCATACATGTCAAGTTTACGAGGAATGGGAATGGATAGAACGATGGAAGCGTTATAAATTTTTAATGTTCTCACTGTCAACGAGCGAACCGAAGAGAGTGCTGTGATCGTCTCAACGTACTGATTTTTTTTTTTTTTTGTTCCAACTACGAGAGATCAGTCGGATCCTGTTTGTCAGCTGGACAAACGATCCTGATCTCTCGTGCGTCAACCTCCCGATAAATCGCCGCATCGATCATGCTTCGAGACACGGTCACTTCGATCACTTGGTGAAACTCGTTCGACGTTCTAGTATACTAAAAGAAACAAATACCCACGTATACCGAAAGACTCAGGTGCGAATGTCGACCGTTCATTATATTTTCATTAATTGGAGTAAAATCGCGTAAATGTCGTTGGCCACGCGGTACGCGTACCGATTGCCGTATTCGCTCGGATTTGCCGCACCAAATACCGTCGAGTAAATATTTGTCGATAGGATAACTTGCGTTCATCGGAGATTCGATTTTAGACGAGTTACAGGGTATTATATATATCCAAGCGCTGCTCGTCGGACGTTCAATTTCTCCAGCACTTTTATCTTTCCTGACATGCGATGTTTTTCCTTATTTATAACAATGGCACCCAAAGCCTGCACTCGATTCTAAGTAATATCAAAAATATGGACAATCAAAGTTTTAATGTCAGATCAGAATTGTAGCTTATTGAATAACCGATGAAACGTCAAGTTGCCACGTAGAATGAAAAGAAAAAGAGGGAAATTCTAGAATTCTGGCGTCGAGTCGTCGCGGATAATTCAAGAGAGTCGGAAAGTTTTTACGAAATGTATTTGTTGACCAGTAGATTGTTTAATTTTGTTGAGCTCCGAACTGCGTTATCCCGACGACGACTCCACGCCGAACGATTCGATATTTCGACTTGGTTAATTATAAAACATTTTAATTGTAGCGTGACACACTTCGTGGGACTTTGGTCCCCGAGGAACGATTTTTATCCACCGCGCATAAACCCGTACTACCGCATCGTTACCACGTATACGCGTGATCCTCACACGTCACAGCGATTTTATCGTTTTATTTATGGAACTCGCGGTTGTCGCGTTACCTCCCCGCGATTACTTAACCGCGTATCAATGATAACTCGAGATTTTTCTGTTCTCTTAAGCTTACGATCGAATCTAGTTGTGTTATACTAGTCCACGAGCGAGAGTATATATGCGACGGTGGATTTTGTGCAATTGACGGACGATTTTAAGCTTTTTATTTTGTGTTGACAATGCGATCGATTGTGCGATAACCGATGACGCGGTGGTAAAAAATCGTAACAGGGTGTTTAACGAGTGTCAGGAGCGAATAACGAGCGCAATCTGTACGTCGCGAAGCGTTAACGACGAAACGCGCATTGGCTGTTCGTTTTAAAAAAATGAGTTCATTCGATTGAATCATCGCCTTAAAAATGTATACGAAGTAACAGTAAGGTATCTAAGTAATAATCATGTTAGAGGGTAAAAAGTAAACCGAGTTTTTATGCGCAGCGATATACGAGCAAGAGTGAGAGAAATACAGTGTGAGCGAATGAGCAAAAAGTATACGAGTATGTGTGCCTGTGCGTGAGAATAAGAGAGTGATGAAAAAATTAAAATAAACAATATGCTTGATGCGAGGGTGATAAAACGAGAGAGTAATGTATAATAATTATTGTATAATTATGGATGATGATAATATGATTATGACGTTTATGATAATGATGATTATTATCGTTATCATCATAATGATAAATGATAATGATAACGATGATGTATAATAAGCTAAAATTTATTGTATCGGTATGGAATCAGATTTTTTCCACTGTTTGCGCATTGATGACTATTGACACCTAAGTAAAGAAAAGGCAAATAAATTTAACAAAAGTGAAAAAAAAAAAAAAAAAACAATGCATTCATTGTGTTCTCCGCTTTGTATATACAGATAATAACCGCTGAATTAAATTATACTGCGTTTCTGATAAGCGAATCAATATCCCCATGCTTTCACGTTGTTTCAGATGACGGGAAAACCAAAAGATTTGCAAGATCGAAAAGAAAAAAAAATTGTTCTAGGGTATAAAATAATGCAATTACGCGCAGTGGGCTTGCGAAGAGCTGGATATACGAAAAAAAAAAAAAAAAATAGTCCTATCGATAAGGGCGCGCAACCGTCCAATATCGCTCGGTAATAATTTGTGTGCAACGTACTGATTTCATCATTCAATAGCTCACGATTGGCGTGACGAGAAACCTTTAACTCACTCAAAAAGTAAAATAACGAATAAAGAATAAAAAAAAAAAAACACCAAGCGTTGATACAGTGTCGAAAAGTGGTTTATGTTATGGACTGTCCATTGTATAGTGTTCTTTGAAACGTAAGCATTAAATGCTGCATCTTGTGTGAAATCCGGAGTCCAAACGTTTATTTTATCCACCCTGAAACGGATTATTTAAGAAATTTACATAATACTAAAAATGTGACGAGTTCTTTGCCAAAATTTGTCTAAACTAGTGTTCATTGTTCAATATTAAAAAATAAATTTTTTCGCCAAAAGCAATCTGCTGCCAGGATAGTGGAGAGTAACTGCTCCGTCGAGTATTTATAACGTTTAGCTGACGCGTAAAAAGCGACTCGCGTAACTTTGCTACTTTGGCGTATACTTTGACGTCCCGCCACTGCTGAATATAATAGTAACATAACAGTGGGCGGAGGGTTGTTAGCGAGCCGTCGATGGTTCTGGAGCTTTGTTATCCACCCCGGGTGAGCCGCCCCTTCGCTCCTGTGCCTCGTCAGGATGGCCAAAGGGTGCCGGAACGTCGAAAAGCGCGCGACGCTGTATAAAACACGCGTTTGCCAGCAACACGGATCCTCTTCTTTGGTCGATGCGAGATCACTTTCTCTCTATATTTTTCTCCCGTTCTCATCCATTCCTTCGATGCCCTCACTCTCGCACGTAGCTCGCATGGCGCTCTCGCAACCGACTCTGAAATATGATAGGTACAGCGGGGAGGGTGCCGCTGGTAGCCGTCGACGTGATGCTGTTGGAGGCGGTAACCGCCCCCGTTCCCAAGACCGTAGGTGCCAATTACCGTTGATGGTTATTCCATGGAAATGGACCTTGTTAGTCGAGGGAGAGCGAGAGAAGACGAGTTGGGAATCGGGAAAGATATACCAATTATTTTCGCCCGCTCGAAGCCTCTGCAGCATCCTACAGTAGGTATATATGATGTTACTATACTACAATAATAACGACCGTAGATTTTCGATTTTCGACCGCTGAGAATATACAGCCTGACAGTTCGACCTTAACGATGACCATTGTTTTCATTTTATTTCTTTTTTTTTTAAATAAATACTCATAGCAATAACAAGCTACTTGGTCTTTTTTTACGACTGTTATTATTATTATTTCATACATTTTTATTTACTTTATTACCGCGTGTATGAAAAATCTTTTGATTTTCATTGAGCTTCGAGCTCGTTTTATCATCGTTGTAATGATTTTAAATATCTCACTTTTTTAAATGGAAGTAGATGAAATAATATTCATTTACTTAAAAATGTGTTGGTACAATTTTTATGTCTCGTTTCTGATAGCCGATCGTCCACTGTAAAATAAAAGAGCGAGTGAAAAAGATAACACATGTATCTGTGCCCTGAAATGAGACGAAGGGCTTTCTAATCAGAATCAGTGAGCTCGGGGCTATCGTGGCCACACGGGGTGCAATATATTAAACGTTCGTGGCAGGCGAGGAGAAGGAAGCATCGCGAGCAAACAATCTCGTAATGGCGGGACTGACTGGTGTGGCGCAGTAATGAGATATTAGAGAGGAACTGTTCGGCGAGGGAGTGGCCCTGTACTTCGGGTGAGGGTGAAGCGCAGGGAGAGAATACTCGCGCTAGTCTGATGCTCTATGGCCACCAACGGGAGGAGCAAAATCATAGTGGCATCGGTAGCGCACGAGGGTGTTACGGAATACCGCGAGACTCAGAGCATAGTATAACACAGCAGGGGTATCGCTTTCCCTCTGGGGATGCGATTATGACGTTGTCTTCTCTACGTGTGCGATCCTCCTGTTGCCTGGCGCTGTAGATGCTGCAAGTATAACTAGAGGATCATTCCAAGTCCACTGCAGCTCTCGCCTCTGTTAATGCGACCTCGTGGTTCCTCTCCTTGGTCTCTAAGGGTCACTGGAGCCCTCGGGGACCACCAGATACGTACTCAGTGACTTTTGTCGTAGCTCATTCTACATACGTCCTTGACAACTAAATCCTCTAATGATGGACCACAAAATATTCCATTTATGGCATCCGGATGTTGTCATGTTGTTCAACTGAATGACCTACTTCTTCAAGGTTGAGACAAAAGTAATGATGGACCTCAAAATATGCTGCCTGTGGCATCCGGAATTCATATCATTCATAAGAGTGACCGACTTTTTCGAAGTCTCTCCAGGGAAATGGAATGTTACCATTCCATGAAGATTTTTGTCAGTTTGAAGCGGAAAGGCCCTCACGAAAGGAAGCGAAGTTTTCAAAAAATTGATCTCATTGAAAATATTACAAACAATAGTATTAATTGAGAATTGAGAAAACATTTGTTCTTTTAATAAAGTTTAAAAAACATTTTTCTTATAAAGATGATTTTCTCGTTTTTGGAATACATGATTTTATAGATAATTATTTTTGCCTTTTTAAATGTTGGACCGTCGGAAAATTTTATATTCGTTCTCAGAATAGTTGCACAATGCACATCAAATATGTCAGGGTCATTGGAATCACCGGCTTATGGGAACAACGTAGAAAATTGTACAGACCAAAAAGTCCCAAATACTAAAGAAATTGTTTCGATCGTTACGTTCCTTCGAAAACGTCAATGATTCTTTCTTAGATAGCAAAAAAAATAAGTTTTCGAAACGCGAGTTGTCTGCATTAAACTTATTATTATCCTTCATCAATATTCTTCGTACGCTCAATGATTTTCTTCGAATAGCCATTTCCTCAAATTTTCATCGAAGAACCTGTTCAGAACCGACTGCAGTTGACGGTTACACATAGAAAAATGTTTTGCTATACCAGCTAATATATTGGTGGAATCATATTTTTGGTGGAATAACAAATCATTTTGCTAGGTCAGCAAATATATGCGTTCTAGACTTCCAAATATGTCTGGAAGTCTGGAAAAAAAATGATTTGCTGACGGTGATTTACTATCGGTATGACAAATGATTTTTCGCTGTGGTGTGTATGGTTTCGAGGGTCCCCAGAATTACGCAACATTTCTTGCAACCATAACTTGGATTGGTGACCGCTTAGCCTCAAAATATTTAAATGCCTAATTATTGCACTTTGTGTAAAATTAGTTTTTGTTCCAAATTGAATTTAAAAAAAAATTAAATCAAAAAATTGTACATATCATTGATTATTTGCAAAAGAAATACAAAAAATGTATGTTCAATTTCCAATGAATATGAATAAAAAATTTGTTTAATGACGCAGGCTTATCGCAATCAGGATTTTTCATTTTCATTCTAATTTCGGTATAATGATTTGAAATGCATGTATGTGATAAAATTCACGACGACTTGGGAAGGATACTCAAGGCCAAAGTGCGATACCATAAATAGAAAAAAGGTTCATTAAATTTTGCGACCGAAAAACGGATCGAAATTCTAAAGTAAAAAACAGCCAAAGCTTACGCATTTATCATAACAAAAACGGTTTGAAATAAAACATAAATCAAAATTCGATATTTTCCTCATTCAAGTCATCATCTGCTGTTTAGTTCTCACCATAACACTTCGCACATTGCTGTCTACTATACTACACTCTATTATTAGAAATCATAATGATAATAATTGTATAATGGGTCTCAGATACCCATGATATCCATTTTATCTAATGGATATCAGTTATGCTACTTAAGTACTCTAATACTGTGCTTAAATAGACAGTTAAAAGTTCAGTGAGTTTCTAAACCTAAAACGAATGAAAATGTGCCAATTATCATCTTTACACAACGTCGTGAATGAAAATTCAAAAATTTCAAAATACGTTCGATCAAATATTTTCTGTATTACGTTCATTATCTTATCAGATATAAATCTGCATCACCTTCTGTAGCAATTTCTTTTTCATCGTCAGCTTCTCCAGATCTGTACGTATTCTTGAAACAAATATTTGTTATTGCACATATCTTTATTCATAAAATTAAACGAAGATTTACACAATACATGCACAATGCACAAAAGTACATAAGAGGATCGGATAGAAGACATTTGGAAAAAATATGAACCAAAAGTAAATTAACCATTTTTTAAAACTTCCAGCTGTAAGAAAAATTGTAATATAATCAATTTATTCCGGAAAAAGATCCTCTACATAAGTACAACCATAAAGAATAAAATAAGTTCTCTAAAATATAACTAATTATCTCGATTATTATAATTCATTTAATGCCTCCACTACAGTGGATCAAATGTCAAGAATATGGACACTAATTAAAACGAAAAATAATATTTTATATTAACATTCGCCAACTTTGAAAAAATGTCTCGAGACTGTGATCCCGGTATTATTATGCATAACAACCGGAGCTGAAGATTTTGTAAATGACAACTCTAAAAAAAAATTTCCCCTGAGTTATGTGACAAAAACTCAAGAATCCTTTATTTCATTTGAAGTCAATGTTTCCCTTGAACAATTGGGAGACAGGTAATTACTCTCCGATCGCTCTTAACTTTCACCCCCCGCCCCCGTTGGAACGATTTCGGGGGGTGAGACTGGACGAATTCGAAGCTTCGGCAAATAAGAAGCACCCTAGTCTATACAGTGACACGGTAACGTGGTATTTATTCCAGTGTTCGGTTACATAGATCTTCTTTGGGAATAACGGGGTACTACAATACCTCAGCCCTAAACCAGAAGGACCATCAAGGTCTACTAGGTATTTCAGGCCATCTCATTTGTTACGTGAGCGACGGTGCGCGACGTTTTGTTAACAATAGGAAAGCGGTGCGAGCAGCGCTGCTACGTAGACACTGTTTGTTGGTGGTACTCGAGGCATCGAGAGCCGCGCATTCTCGGGCACTCTCGGAGTAAAACGGAGTCGCGATCTGGACGAAGTGCAAGAGTAGGCCAGAATGGTCTGCAAGCTCGCGGACAGTTGTAGGATAGAGCGAAAGCTTGTTGGTTGCTTGCTCGGTGAAACAAGCAATGCGAGAAAGACGGAACGAGGAAAAGGAAAAGCGAGAGCGAGAGAGAGAGAATCGGGCGAGCAGACGAGGCGAGGCTCTCGCACCCCGAACGGACAAATGGGTGTCCCTGCATATGTAAAAGCACCGCTGTTCGGCTCACCCTCGGCCGGCCATTTGTCAATGTCAAGGCGCGAGCGCCGTAGCCATGGTAACACCCCGGCGAGCCAGCCAGCCGACCGACCGACCGACCGACCGAGAACAACCGAGGCATAGCCAGGCAGGCTTCGCTCTATCCCTCTCGATTCGCGAGAGCGCGCACGTTGCTAGCCTCCTAGCCGCTCTGCCACTGCTCGGCACTACCCCCAGTTCCCGCGCGCACTCGCTAACACCCCCGTAAGCGGGCAACGACGTCGGGCCACACCGACGAGAATCCCTCCTTTCGGGGGACGGGCATGCGCCCTTTTCATCATAAAACTTCGGCAACGTCACGTCATCAAGCCCGAGGGCGCCTCAAGACGAAGCAACTTTACCATTAGTCGAGTAAGCACCTCAAAAACGAATCCATTCTCTTGGGTTCTTCTTCTTCTTCTTCTTCTTCTTCTTCTTCCTCTTCTTCTTCTTCTGGCATATTCGTGTTATGGTAGGTTCGTACTCTGGAGTCGCGTACCATTTTTGTGAACTATTTGATAAATAACTATGGGGATGAAAGGTTAAACCAGTTAAAAGGAACGGATTATATGGAGACAAACAGGGGATAAGGATGCTTTATATGTTTTATCATCTCAGCCTAAGAGTTGTAACTTAGAGCTTTTTTTATAGATTTTTTTCCGTTTTTATGTAAAGTCGTTAAATGTACTTATCTTATTTATTCGAATAAGATGTGTATTCGAGGTAAATAACGAATGGTGACAGGTGATAAGAAGCCTTATTAATGATTAATTTTATTCCAGCTATATTGTACTTGAAATAAATGAATTATTGAGAGTAATGCATTTGTAACAATTCATTATTCCTTCAAAACCTATCCAATTTCCACCATTCTACATCCATCTACAATGATTCCCATATAGCATGAAATATTCATTGTATATCCATTCTAGCTCCATATTGGGGAAAATATATTCTGCATATCCTATGAATATTTATTTTGCATGTATGTACGTATATACATGCACAAATGTCAAAAACACATTTGGTGAATATACTTGAATTATTCGAATGTCAATTTCTAATTACTAACATAATCGTGAGATATTTCACGTATATGCATCCAAACTCGTATTAAAAAATCAAAAGCTCTCGTGTCATATCAATTTGAAATAATAAGAAAGTGACTTCCTCGATATGTATCACACAATTATAGCATTTTTCAAATTAGAAGAACTTGAAAAAAAAAAAAAATCCATATAAAAATAATGCTAATAACTTCAAATAATAGTTATGTCTCAAAATTATTAATGAATTTGTACAAAAAATGACGAATATGTAGTATATTATTTAATAAATTGACTACCTTTTAAAATTTCACGCGATGCGAATAATTAATGGCCATTACGAATAAGTAATATTGACCTTAAATATTGTAATATGGATATACAAGAAAATATATTGTTTGTGTATATTACTTCAACTATTGTATGACCCTTATTTTACGTCCGCATACGAATCTGTGCTGCATATGCACAGAACATTACCTTCATCTGCCTACAGTGCATATACTTTGTATATATTCAAGGATATCCAGAATATGTTGTATATATATAAATAAGTAGCGCCTTTGCAGGGGCACATACACGTGTATATGCATTGTACATTGTATATCCGCCAATGTTAATGCAATATATATGAAATATACGTGACAATGCTCTGTGAAAATGTGCGATGGAAGGATTCAAAAAAATAATGACGAATTGTTAATTCACCACGATTTTAATAATAAAATAATTTACCGTTCCAACATATTTAATATATTTTAAGCGAAGCGAGTACTGGAAAAATTCTCTTTAATTTTCAAGCAGGCGACGTAAATTAATGTATCTCGTAATTAATATAGTTTTCGTATTTCCTCCAAAAGCTTTTCTCATAACGCTCCTAAAAAAATCATTTTTGAAGGATAACATCTTTGTAATAAAATAACAATACAAACAGCCTTAAAAATTGTTCATTACAGCCTTTCTTGCAGAAAGTGTTTGGCGGAACTGCGAGTAATCTGGGTGGACCAAATAATCATATTGTTTTTAATAAGAATCTGTTGACAAAATTGGCTAAAAATCCGATACTTCTTTTTCAAACGATTGCCATTTTGTTTCCATAATAATCGTTTTGCAACTTTCGTTTAAAATAATATTTACGGCCACAATTATGTACAACCTGAGGACCCGTTTTTTCAGAGGCATTTTCGAGCGTTGCAAAAAAATGTAAAAAAAATGATTCCTTAAAATTTTATTTTCTGTTCGTTGTAAGTCTTTTAATTTGACATTAAAAAATCAGTCTGAGTAGCGTATTTCAACCATCGCCCAAGAAATTGTGAAAATCAGTTATTTTTCAGCCCCTTACACTGTGATGAGCCCTTAAGGAAACCGAGGGATCACCCCTCAGTTGTGGCTTCCCGAAACTCGGCGGTACGTCAGCAGCCGACAATCTGAACTTCACTACGGCCCAGTGTCGATCGAACCTTCAATCGATAACTACGCTAACTTTGGGCTTCGTAGCTGGTCCGACGATGGCCCGCAGTTCAGGTGACGTTGGCTGCCAACGTTCTGCCGGCATTGACGCTTCATGCCCAACTTCGAGGTTCGCGGCAATATCGGTCCAACACCGGTAATCGACGTTCCGTCAACATAATTAACTAAAGTGGGATTCGAATTGAGGAATTGATAAACTTTCCACCATTTTGTGTAATTAATGAATAAATATTTGGTAAATCCGTAATTTCTAATAATAAAAAAAAACTATATACAATGAATTCACTACTACTTCATCAATGGCGAAAAGTATTGAAAATGATTTTCAATACTTTTTGCCATTGTTATTATTTTTCCAATAAAATTCTAGTAAACTCTGTTATATCATCATAACACGATTACGAGCACATTAATGAAGTGTTACAGATACATATGATGTACATATATAATTTGATACTAAATTCTTCAAGATAAGGATGACTCAATGGGTAAGATCGTCGAGTACTAATCCTAAGATCGCAGGTTCGACCTCCACGAATGCCCGAGTTATGTATTCTGAGGTTTTCAGGAAAGAATGGTTTTAAGAAAACCGTGAAAATGCAATTTAGAATGATTGAAAAGCATGCGAGGGCAGATCGATCATTCTAATTATTTAATTTGTGTATTAATATTTGTTATTCACTGTCGGCTGATTGTCGGCCTTCTGTACTGGACAAACATCGTGCGCCGTTATTATCAGCGAGGATCGCATAATCGGTACTCGCACACCGAGCGATATAGTCTTGGCTCTATCTCGACTCTCAAAAATCGCACCCGTGCTCGTAAATTTTTCCGTCATAACGACTCATTGGAGTCCTCGTCATGGCCGAAGGTTCGAGGCGGCAGAGAGCAAAAGAGACGAAGACGTGGAAAAGGTGAAAAGAGATGTGAGAGCATCTCAGACGCCGTCGCCTCAGGGAGACGTCTCTCGGAACCGCGCGAAATTCTTTATCGCGAGCCAGCATGTAGATAGAGAATATAGTACGCGGAGAATAGAAAGTAGGATATGACGGAGTAGGACAAAAGGCAAAAGGATAATATAAAGCGAAGAAAAGGGCGAGCGACGGTCGTTCTGCTGCCGCTTCGCCAACTGGAGTGGCGGTGCAAGAGAACGACGTGAAACTGCTCGCAGGGAAGTACGACGAGTATCCAGCGAGAGGGAAGAGGAAAGAGGAAAGCGAAAGGGTGACAGGGCGGAAGAGGGTGGTGCGCGAGGTTCTCGTCTGCTTCTGCTATACCAGAGTACGTACACGTATACACCCGCGCATATACGGAACATTCAGTGGTGATGGCGCGTGGGTGTAACGACTGCATAGCAAGACAGCTCGCTTAAATATGCAGGATGGGCGGCGGCAGGCGGCATTGTAGCGTGCTTGTAGCGCTCGCACGGAGCAAGGGGTGAACTCGTCGCGGCTCTCTGTATACTGTACTATATACTGATGAAAATGAAGGGGGTAGGGATGAAGCTAGAATGAGAGGGTATGTATATGGGGGCTATATGTATATATATATGGCCTATGTACATCGTATATACGCCACGAGCTGTAAGCTACCGCTACGCGAACGAGATAGAGTGAGAAATATTCGGAGGTCGTATGGCGATAGCGCGGAGCGTGGGAGTCGAAGAGAGAAGGATGTGGAGGAACACGAGGGAGGGAGATACGCCACGACGTTGAGGCGCTTGCGCACCCCGTAATGATTGACTGGCTCGCTGGCAGCCAACAGACAGACGTTCGCCTACACCCGACCACCCGACCATGCGCCCAACACCACCCGACCAGCAGAAACCAGCAACGGCCCACCCAACTTTACCCAGCACCGCGGCACCATCACCACCGCGCAACATCCCCGAGAGCGCCACGACTCAAAAAACTCGAGCGCGCGATACAATGCCCGAACCCATTCTCATACTCGTTTTTCCTCTGCTCTATGGCTCTCCGACTCTCTCTCTCTCTCTCTCTCTTCGTTTGCACCGCTTTCTCGGGGCCTCTCGTTGCTTCTGTTACCTCACGCTACCCCTACGGAGACCCATACATAGACTCGTTCACATATCTCTACACCTTTTCTTCCTGTGGGATACATAGGAGCTGTGGTTGTTGTTTTTTTTGTTTTTTTCTTTTTTTTTGCTTTGTTTGTTTATTTTTACGGCGACGTTCTTTCTGCTTTATCGTCGCTTGGCTTTTCGACCCTTTCGCGCTTCTTGCGGTGTTACGAAAGCGAATGGTCAAGGGTTTTGGTTCTTGACCCACTTTCTCACTGCGTTAATGCATTTTTATTGTAAACAATAGAGGGGATGGAAAGTGGGGCGAATGTGGTGAACGCTAAAGAGCAATCGGGTCTTTTCGGTTACCTATGGATTTGGTATTTAAACGAAAGTGGAGGAGTTCCACAGATTTACGGGAAAATGGGCATAAAAATTGTCTCAACAGTTTTTTGACAATGCAAGAAAAACAGCATTTACAATTTTGCAAAATGGCGAATATTCCGGAACAAATGTAAAAATCAAATCTAGTTACAAATTGAAGATTTTTTTACACGATCAAGATAACATAACAAAAAATGGCATTATAACTATGGATTTAATTTTATTACGGAAAATTCAGAACACGTTTTTTTTCCCCTAAAATCGGTGGTGTCTATATATAAACATATAAAATTAATCTTTCCATAAAACTTTACAAAATATTTCACCACTAAAAAATCGAATGCTTATCACTCTTTCATATATCGAAAATATGGAAAATACATTTCATATACGGTTAGCGTAAATAATTCTATATGTCGAGTATATTGTGGATATACTTATATTTCTCCGTGGGAGGCCGTGTCGCGATTTCTCGGAGTAGATAAAAAACAAAACATTAAACTACGGAAAAATTACTTTGTTTACGTTGCAGGAAGAAAGGAGAGTGTCATTCCGCCTTATTCCTCTTCTCGTCACATGTTCTTGATTCAGTCTTTTCAATTTTGTTTTATTTTTCATTCACTTCTCTCGTTTCATTTTTTTTTTTTTTATATCCTCACCGAGGCGTTTAATCCAATACCGCCCAGGCGTCCATCAAGCGCCGCGCGAGAGGCGAAAAGGTTTTGTCCGCTTTAGCGAGCAGCAACGAGTGACTGTATGGTAAAGCGCACTCTGCCGTTTTGCGTGCCGCGATGGTGCGCGCGCGTTACCTTCTGCCGCCAGGATATCTTTCTCTCGCTCCGTCTCACTCCCCGTAAATTCACGGCCGTGCGAGCATGTTCCCCGTGTCGCATAAAGCGTAAAACCAACGTGAATTACGGTAGTATCGCGTTACAACGCTCGTGGCTGGCAGTCGGCGTTCGACAATTCTCGACGTCCTTTGCCCTTTAGGAATTTATGTAATTTTTCGCACTACCACGACTATTTTCCCACGAAACGCCAACGCATGTACATCGACAACACATGGACGCAGAGATACACACTTTGCCATGTTTTTCTGAGAGATATCGATCGGATTCGATCACAGCCAGACATTATTCCATTTAAATTCATTTTTATACGACTTTTTTCCCTTTCAAATGGTCCATTTTATCCAGCACTTATTATTTGAACCTGGTGGTGTCCGTTGTGTTTATTTATGCCATGAGTTATTTTGGAATTGAACATTTTTCTCAAATTTCCGTAGCAATGTTGGTAAAATATTAGATAAAAAATTTTTGTATCTAAATAAAGAAATATATATTCTCTGTCATAATTTGCTTGAAAATTCTAATGGCGTCATTAATGTTCGATTATTTTGATTTTTGTACCATTTTTTTAGAGGATTTTTATAGAAATTTTATTTGTTCTCCTTCATAGAAGAAACTTTTTTTTTACATAGACAAACTTTTGGAGAGAAGTTCGGAATAAAAAATGTCCGAATGAGTGTCTATGTCCAGACTTTCGAAAATTCAATGACTCAGGAACGACTAAACTTATTAAGTTAAGATCTTATGCACAAGTGAATGATTGTTATTATATTTAATGTAATTTATCCAAAATAAAAGGGTGTCGACGTATTGTTATTTCTAAAACTATGGGTATTATACCAAAAATTTCAGAGTGCAAACACATTTGATAATTTTGATATTAAATTTGGGTGAAATCGGGAAGGGTAAACTTGATAAAGGTCCGAATTCATGAAGGTATGAATTTTTCGAAAATGTTACGTTACTGCATCAACTGATCGAAATATGAGTAAACGAGGTCAAATTTTGTATATAAACGAAATAACATTTAGTAGTGATAGATATGGAATTTAGTGAATATCGTCAATAGAATTCGAATTTCATAGGAAGTTGAGTTTCGTTGACTAATAGTTCGGTGATCTTCAGATTCAAAAACTTATTTGAAACAAGGATTCAGAATACAAAAAACTCGCACATTGCGACCTCATTGTTTTTGAATTTCCTCAGAGCTTACTCAATGAGAAAAAGCTCACATCATTGAGCATCTCCGTAGACATGGATTTGTAACCAGAGAAAGAAAATGAAGAGACAATGTCGAAGCTTCTACTTTGGTTCATTTTCCTATACAATATTTATACATTTTCTTACAAACACGATGGAATAGTTCTATAAAAAATGACTTCGCGAAATTTGTCTTTTTAATAACTAGGAAATAGAAAAGTCTACTCGGCGCCCGAAGGTCAAGGCGAATCCAATAGAAGAGTTCTCTCACATTAGATATCCTATTGCCCGTTTATTTTCCCGGCGGTGTGGGTATAATCTCAGACGGAAAATCTCATGCCACCAGAACTGCCATTACGCGAGGTGCTCGTGTGCTTGGGCACGTTTCTAATTGCCATCGTGGCGTCGTCGTCTCGCCGTCGTATTGGACTCTCGGTGCGATTCAACGAACGACGAGGAGACGACGGGTGGCGATCTCTGGTGCTACTCGGTGAAATGGAGAAGAGATGTAAAAGGACGTTGGTCGTTGAGCGCGAGAGCAAAGCTATAGAAACTCGTCCTCGTCGCTCCTAGAGGGAAAGGAAAACGACGTGGCGGAGACACTTGAGCCTCGAAGACACAGGCGCGGACGCACCGAGCGGTTAAGATCCTCGTCGAGGGGCATCTTCTCTCGTGTCGTCGTCGTCCCTTTCGCGTCCTTTTTCCGTCGTCCTCGACGTCGTCGTCGTCGTCGTTGTCGGGGTGAGGGGCCTGGGTTGCACAGAGAGCGCTCGCTCTGGCCGATAAATCGCCCAGCACGTCCCGGAATTTAAGTGCGAACAAATTTGTATTCGCGCACGCTTA
Source organism: Clistopyga incitator (assembly GCA_947507545.1). Taxonomy (NCBI): domain Eukaryota; kingdom Metazoa; phylum Arthropoda; class Insecta; order Hymenoptera; family Ichneumonidae; genus Clistopyga; species Clistopyga incitator. Next base: position 6,991,640 of record OX382175.1, read on the forward strand.
CACGGCCAACGGCTTCCCGTAAATGGCCTTACAACTGGCGGGCTCGCGCTTCGTCGGTCGCGCGAGTCAAGAGCACCGGAGAGTTCAGGCTCTGATAATTAATCGTATGGCCGTTACACGCGAATGAACTTCGCGAGCCGCGTTTCACTGGTTCGAGCGCGAGAGGATCTACAAGCGCGAATGTACTGTACCGCATATACTCTTAGGTTTCGCACCCGCTTACATTGCCGCTCCGTCCCGATGTTGCACAGAGTGCTCGCAAGTGTCGGCTCCGTAGTGTATAAGGAAATTGCACGCGGCTCTACCGTAAGAGACCCCTAAGTCTGTTACGTGAGACACGCGAGAGATACCGACGATTATTTTTCGCGGTGGCACGCTGCTTGAATTCCACAGGCTCGAGTCAACGGCGACAAGCATTTAAATTATCACCGAGGGCCGCTCGAACGATTATGGTGGTAGCTTGGAATTATGACATCATGTGCTCATTCGGCGAATCCTGCGGAGCGGAGTTTCCATCATTTTATTACTTCCCAAATCAAGCTATTCTCAAATGAGTTTTACAAATTATTTTATTTTTTACTGAATTTTCTACCATATTTTATGGGAAATTAGGTGAGGTTTTCATTTTGTTTGTTAAATGTACACATATTAAGACAAAAGGCGGAGTAAATCGAAATAAAGTGATTATTTGTACCATTATTCATTCGTGTGGAAGCATTTCATTTTTGTTTTCAACGAAACGTTTGTTCATTTTTCAGGCTACGTGGGAGCATATTTCCAAGCAAATTTAGTATCAGATGCTTTGTAATTTAAATAGAAAAGTACGATCTTACGTACTGGCAATATTTACTTTTTCCTCATATTTCTAAGTGAGACTTATACGTTTCTTTATTTTGTAGTGTAAACATGTGCATAATAATTAATTCCACAATTGTTTGTTTCTCAATAATATACCATAATACTCATTAGCATACAGGCATACAGTGGCACAGTGGTTGAGGACCCGGGCTCAGAAGCAGTGGAACCGGGTTCGATTCCCGCTGACACCAATGAAATTTTTCTGTGTGTTTTTTCGGCACCCTTTCCGGTGGTTCGGAATCCACCGTACATAAAAGTAGGCCCATTCGCATGGGCCAATTATTAGGTAAGGGCTCGTGTTCGATTCTCGGTGCCGAATGGCGTGGCTGGTGGAATAACTGACATGACGTATGACCTACGACTGTGTCTGTGTACCCCTTGTTTAGAACCACCTTGACTCACCTTAGACTCGCTTCGGTGCCGAGTAAAGAGAGCTCGAAACCGCGTTACGAGGAAGAGAGATGCAGTGTGGTTTAACGGTAATCAGGAATATCGGTCCACAAATACATTATCTCATTAGCATAACATTTAACCTTTGAATTAACGGCAAAAAAGTGACGAAAAATTATTGCAAAGAAACAATGACAGATGAAAAAGGCAACAATAACTAAAAAAAAAAGTATAGAATTTTTATGTTACGGCCTTCAGATAAGACATTTAAAAGTCGCAAGGAAATTGCCCTTACTCATGGAAGGAAGCTTTTAAATAATGCATTTTCGAAGGTATGAATTGTACGATAGCATGTATTTGTCAAATCCATCGATCGCCCTTTCAATAGTAATAGCAAAGTTTTATTTCCAAGACGGTACGTTAAAGACAAAATAACAGAGACCCTACATCTAGTGCTGACGTAGCCGGTATCCTCATGGCGTTTCTACTCTCCCGAACGATGTTCTCTGAGGACTCTCGATGCGACAAAGCTGCTGCGACGTGACTCGGAGTTCGACCGTAGGCATAGTTCTCAGGGCAGGCGACGAAATTCCCCGGTGAACTGAAACGAAAAACTCTCGTTAACTCGCATCTGTATCAATTTATGCTGCCGAGTCGCTTTCCACCTCAGGCGTGAAAGCGACGTACCTGCATTGGAGGAGGGCAGACAGGAAAAAGCGACAAAGTTCTCGCTACGAGTGGTAGAAAAATCTCTAGCGGCAGGTATGACTTTTCATATTTCAAAAGTTACCAAACACTTTAATCCGCCATGTAAATGTTTTTTCAAAAAATCTTTATTATGTATAATTAATTAAATCAACATCAAAGCATTCCAGACACCTTGAATTGAAAAGAATGTGTATTTACACACATGATCTTTTCATAATATATTAGACGGAGTAACATTCATACGAGTTAGATAGTGGATTACACCACTTCTCGTTCGTTCATTCAAAAGGGATGAAACGTGTACAGGGTGAGATTGTTCGAGAGAGTGGAAGGGACTCGTTGGTGGTCCCCAACTATCAGGAATGGTTATGTACATCCAGAAACTAGGTTGGATACTAATTCTCAATTGGTAAATCAAAGCGAAAGGTGCAAGGGCTGATATAATTGCAAACCAAAAGGGAAGGTGGACTGGAAAAGGCAAATAAGTTCTCTTTTGTATTTCTTCAATTATCGTACATGTTAATCTGTTGTATTAATATTTTTTTAAAATCAAAATTAAATAATTAAATCAATCTTTTGGATTGGAACTTTGAAAGCTTTGGTTTTCAAGCCCCTTTAAAAAGAAGTTGTATTTACACAGACGATGTCTTCATGATATATTAGGTAGAGTGGCATTCATACGAGTTAAATAGTGGATTACAACTCTTCTCGTTCGTTTATTCAGAAGGGATGACACGTATACGGGGCGAGATTGCTCGAGAGGGTGGTAAGGGGGTCGTTGGTGGTCCACAATCGTCAGGAATGAGTTACGTACATCCCGAAGCTTTTGGACGCTAAATTCCAGCTGGGAAATCCAAGCGAAGGGTGCAAAGGGCTCGTGGAATTGCAAACTGAAAACAGACGGGGGTGGTTTCGGTTTTCGAGGGGGCGGGGGGTGGGGGTTGTTACAGACAGGAACGCGCAGCGACAGAGTGCAAGAGACTCCATGGAACGAGGTTGAGTGAGATCGAGAGTAACCGCGCGATTGGCGCAGATGGTACGCACCGCACACCCCAACTGAGAGTTCGCTGTTACGCGCGCGAACACAGGGAGTATCTATTTGGATAACAGCACCAGCCACCAGACTCGCCCCCCTCAATCGCACACAGAATGTTCGGAAACAATCGCGTGGCTCACCAGGCCCAACCTCCATCAAAATATCTTTCTGTGTTGCGCGAGAGGAATTCACTGTTAAACAGTCAAGGCAGCAGGTGCCACATTGCCTGGATCTTTCTAAGTTGAGACGAGTTAAACACTCACGCCCACAACCCTTTCCCTTTCGACTATGTTTATCCTCGAATCAGCCATCGGATCGCATGTCTATCGTCACTATCATCATTTTTATTATCATTACTATTATAATTGCAATTAATTTTTTTGTAATACGTTCATGAACAATGGTGCTGTTGATAGCAGTTTTACGGGACAAAAGTGGGTAGTCGAGTAATTACAGGTGTCCGAACAGTGATGTTGCCCTTCGATGAGCCTCTATGAAAAATATCTAACACACTGTGAAATTGTTGGCTACAATAACGGTCGCGGTGACATTCGTTGAATGACATCTCTGTACAGAGTTTTCTCGTACGAATGTTTAATACAGAAACGAAAAGAAAATATTGTAATATCTGTCACGGATATTATAAGAATGATGATTTATAGATGTTTCATAGAGAGCATCGGAGAAAAGAGTATGAAACATCTTTTTGTAGCAAACGTTGACAATCCTCGAATGAGCCTCGAACAACTAAGATTGAGTGGAAATAGTAGAAGTGAACCTTGCACTGGTCGATAATGGATACAGCATTCCACTAGATTATTTGGATCTTACAGAATACTGTATCCATAATTGGCCACCACAAGACTTATTTCATTCACCGGTTTCGCCGAATAATTCGTTGCATTCATTCGGAGAGAGTACCGCTTCCCATATAAGAGTGTGGCCCAGTACTCAGCATATCAGGCCCATTGCTCGGCAAGAGTGTCTAGTGATCCAGTACTCAGCATGTATCAGGCCCATTGCTCGGCAAGAGTGTCTAGTGATCCAGTACTCAGCATGTATCAGGCCCATTGCTCGGCAAGAGTGTCTAGTGATCCAGTACTCAGCATGTGTTAGTGGCTTCTCTCATTAATGGCGCATCAACAGAAACCCGCATTGGCTCATAGCTGAGTAACCATTGGGTAATAAGTTAGGCCCAGTACTGGCAATTGGGTATGGGGGGTGGGGGGGATACTGCCCAAGAATGGTAACAAACGTGGCCATTATCGGGCAAGTAACGGTGGCAAGTATTCGGAATGATCAATTTAATAATTAATTATGCTAATTCAAAAAATATATCTCCTGACACACTGCCTCCAAAAATTGTAATAACATTACTATATTATTATTAAAAAATATGAAGGAAAAAAAATGGAAACTCGACGGATATCATTTCTTCGATAGTTTTCGAGAAAGTGATGTTAGCGGGATTTGAATCCAAAACCTACACGATTTACCTAAACCACATAACTACCCATTGAGCATCCACATTGGACATCAACCACCAGACCAAGTCGACTACGCTGGATTTCTTATACTTTAAGTCTATAATAGTTGCATCTATTATAAGATTCAACCGATAGCCAGTGTATTGGTTTTATAGGAGTTGCCGGTTACTTAAATTCAACTTAGATAATTTCGTTTCAGACAGATCAAAGGTATATACGTGTATATGCCGTCAGGCTGAAAGGGTTGTGGTTCTTGTGATGAAATCGCTGAGGTGCAAGTATATATCAGCGCTGGTTGTCATAGGGGATTTCAGATGACATTAGGTTGTTCCAAAGTTGTTCTAGCCGGTTCCGAGTTTCGAGTAAGTGAGTTGCAGCATGAGCTCAGGTGTTAGCAGTCAATGTGACAGCCATAGTATCAAATTGATTCTCAACATTCTTACACAAAATTGATTCAATTCTGCAGACGCATTCTTGTTGAAAATTCATTCACACACGATGAATCGAACTGGTTGGAACAAGTGCTATCAGGGTAGCTGGCATATCTTGACCCAATGAATCGACCGAATTTCGAACTACAACAAAGAATGGTGGAGATAACTTCTGCAAATGAGTGTTCCCAACCCCATAATGAAAAAGTGTTTTTCATGGGTTGCGGCAAGTTTCGCGATGATTTACGGCTACCATCTCGTGTGAAATCATGTTGTGTTATCATGACAGCGATTCGAGATGATTACAGGCACTAAGTAAAACGTACTAGCAACTCATGTAACGCCAACCCATAACAAGGCATAGTCGTCCCAACTAGTCTTTTTGCTTCGTGTAATAAATTGTAAACGTTGTTTTAATAACCAATCGTCCCGGTAAATCGAACGAATTTCGGACTACAACAAAGAATGGTGGAGATAACTTCTGCAAATGAGTGTTCCCAACCCCATAATGAAAAAGTGTTTTTCATGGGTTGCGGCAAGTGTCGCGATGATTTACGGCTACCATCTCGTGTGAAATCATGTTCTGTTGTCATAACAAATGTTCAAGCTGATTACAGACACTAAATAAATCGTTCTAGCAACTCATTTAAGGCCAGCCCATAAAAGGACAGTTGACCCAACTAATCTTTTTGTTATTAGAATAATCAATCGTTCTTGGGCAAAAAACTACCTTGTAGAATCATACAAAACCGTGGATAACATCTCTAACTGCCAACTAAATATCAATACACCCTTATCAATTTAAATGTACTCAGTTTGGATTACCGATATCTCAGTAAATACAAATAGGAACATACCAAATCCTTCCATTCCATTCCTCTAAGTGCTCATCATCCTTGTCAGACACGAGTTGCTGCTTGCTTCACAAGACGATTATGTCACTTCGGTAACGAGGATGATGCGTTGCCTCCGGGTTCGGAAGCCGGGCGAAGTCGTTTGTAACGTGACTCCGCAAAAATCAGGAGGCAGGAATGACGTACGGTCGAAAGGCGCATCACCGTGAGTGTTATACTATATACAGTGTAGGTCTATACTCTTGTTTTCTACTACTGCTGTTCAGCTGCTGTTTACCCCTTCCCCTGGATACCACTAACGGTATTAGTGTCATTGCTAGTTGATTCCCCATCTGTACGCTGTACAAATATGTATTTATTGATTCGCCGGAGACGGGGAGGCCACGGGGAATGAGTCGTCGCGATTCGTCGTGAAAGGGTTGAGAGATCAATTTTCCATTGCTATCCCTCTCTCTCTCTCTTTCTCTTCCAAACTCGTCACAAATTCGCCTGTCAGCTTTTCCTGTCCCCTTCTCACTCCCTCGACTCGTGATATTAATGGACTCCCAAAGAAGTGTAAATCAAGAACGGTTGTCCAAAAATGCTATTAAGATCATTCTCTCGAAATCTCGACCTCCTGTCGACTCCCTGACACTTAATTCTCGACAGGGCTATTTCAAGAGTTAATCAAAAGACGTACTTCTGGTCTCAAAATAAATTTGCCAATGAGAAGAATTGACCAAGGATACGAATTAGAACCTTGCACATTGCTGCCTCATTATTGTTCGCTTATTACCAAGATACTTTCATAAGGAATGTGGCCGCCTCATCGAGGAAGCTTTGTAAAAGGCTTAAAATGGCTTAAAAATAATGTGTAAGCAATGTATATGGTTTTCCATGCTTGCTTTATGGCAGCTTACATGAGTTATAGCTAGATGTAAGTTTTTGGAAATATTCAAAATATCGTAAAATCCAATCAGCTTTACCGACCACTACGAAATTTGGTACGTAAAAGCACTGAGTATTGTTATTCTGTAGAAAATTTTTGTTGGATGATATATTGGTGTTACCGTTCCGAGGTAACAAGACGTTGGAAAGGAATATATTTTTTGGGATTTCTTGTTCGATTAAGAGTTCAAACTCAAATTTCGGATTGATACACGCGTTTATTCTTTTATATGAAGAACCAAATTTAGTACTTTGAATTAATTGATTTAATAGGAAAAAAACTTCTTATTTATCGCCGTTTACGATAATTACTAAATACTATATGTTAGGTTTATAATTAAAAGTTAGGCTCTTGAGCCTTCAATAATGTGATTTTATTCCATGTTTCTCGATTGACGATTGATTAAAGACTGCTAAAATAAAAGTTTGATAGAATGAAGAAGGTGTGAATAAGATTTTAAGTGGGGGTTTTGGGAATCGTGGGACTGCTGATCATACACTGCACCTGCGGACAGCGAAACTGACCAAAAGAGAAAACGGGACAAAAAGTTAGAGTAGCGGATACAATTTGGCAGAAATCGGATATACATCCGGCGCGACTGAATAGTCAGCGTCTGAAGGTGTCCTTTATATAAAGAAATAAAATGAGAATATTGTGGGAATATGGAGTTTAGAAAAGCGTTAGGAATTGTAGAATTAATTGTAATGATAGGATAAAATGTGTATTAATTATATTAGGAAATATAGCCAGGACGTAACAATTGGCAAATTTCGAAACCGTACGAAAACCAAACCTATTTATACTATAGATTCTATATAACAAAAAATTGTTTATCTCGCTAGCTACAGATTTGCTGAAGCTACAGAAACTACAGACATTTTTCTAAGCCATTTTTGGCGATGGTTTGGGTGATTTTGAATATTCTAACATGAAAATTTCAAGAAAAATTTTTTTTTACGAATACAAAGTTCCCTCTATGAGAAAACCAAAAAACAATATTATGGTTATTTTGCGAGGGAATACGACTGAATAACAACTTTTTAACTCCTTTAATCATAATCCTAATGCCATATAAATCAAATCTTTACACAACCTAAGTATTTTGTACGTCCTACTTATCTATCGTTAGAGCAAGTCTTAACCACTTGTTCTAAAATATTATTGGCATTAATAAAAAATGTACATCTCCTTTCGATCCTTTCATGACTAATTCTTAACACTCAGATAATAATAGTTTATCCAAAACCGTTTTTCTGCTCCGAAAATAAATCATTCAATAAAAGAATTCTAAACAACACCCATCGTTTTTACTTAAAAAGAGTAAAGTGATTATACGTTATAAAAAACATTTGAAAAATTCATATGCTGCATAGTACTGTAATGTATAGTATTTTAGTAAACCCGTTTTGAAAATTCTATTTAATATACGAAAGAAAATTAAAATTCAATGTATGTGTGCTAGTATTTAATTTAACTAATATGAAAACCACTATTTTTGTAACTAATTTAGCAGAACTTTCCATCAACTTTACGTTACACTCGTGTAGTAAATTTTCTATATCCGTTTCTGTAAAAGAGCGTCCTGCGCGTGTATAGTAATGTTACGTTAAATATTTAGAACAGTGGACAATGGTATTACAAAATTAAAGTTAAGTCGTATTCAAAACGCGAATCGTATGGTGTTATTGAGTACCCTATGCATTAATTGATACGCCTTCTATAACGAATTTAGCAGACTGTACATTAATTAATACGATTTTCGTAACGAATTTATTAGAGTTGAAAATAAATGTTAAGTCATACTAAAGTACTCAATTTTCTATACCCGTTTCTATAAAAGACATTTCCACATTGCGCAGTAATTTTTAATATTTCGTACAGTGCAATTAACGCTCCAATAATGTTGAATTGCATTAACTGACGCATCATATAAATCGGACGTACGCTCAGACTTAATAGTCTGCACGTCCGCAATCTACTTATCTAAAATTAATGTTGACGTACTTTGCGGGAGTCTTTAAGCGTGACACTCATCATATACGACGGAAACATGAAAACGAGAAAAGGGAAAAAGGGGTGAATGAAGGAACTAAAGACAGAAAACGCACGAAGAACGTTGCGCTTGCTGTGCTGGAATAGCGAGGAGGCAGAGGCACTTTGTTATTCCGGCTGCAGCCGAGCAAGGAGTATCAGAATGGTAAGCGACGTGGCACCATTAATCACCTTTATAGCGCGCGGGCGAGCAAACTCTGTGTACCCAGCGTCGCAAGTCACTGTGCGCGCTCCACAGTTGGTATAAAGGCGGCTCATGTGTGCTGCTCTCCTCTTGTCGCTGCAAACTATTCGAGAGGATTGAAGAGCCACGCGAGTTGTGAATACTGCACCCTTCGATCTCATTGTGTACATTGTAACGCGGCAAAATTGCGCGCTACAATAATTCATATCGTCCTGCCCGATCTTCGACTCAATGGCGATCTCGCAAGGGTTAACAAAAACGTCACATTAACGTATTTATTAATTATTTTTCGAATGTTAATTTTTATGTGTACCACGTCGACAAAGATCAAGCTAGGAGTGAAAATGAATGATTGTATTGTAACAGGACACGCGCGTCCTGGCGGGAGATCCACGAACTTTGCAATCCAACAGCTTGCTATTATTCCGATGCAACTTCCATCCACCGATCTGCCAATATTTCGTCGCCTAAAGGGAAAGGCATGTACCTTTATTGCATTAAACATTACAGTAGCAAAAATGCCCTCTCCGGGGCATTTTTTAATATCGGTAGAAGCCCAGGTGAGATTACCCGATACGTAAAGTACGTCCGACTTTCGCCGGAATGTCGGCGAGTCCGCAGCCGACAATTGAAACTCGAATATAGCCCAGCGTCGATCAAATTCAAAAATTCAATCGATAACTCTGCGGCTCCGTAGTTGGCCGGACGACGATTCTCAGAGTTCTGGTGAACTTGGCTGACAACATTCTGATGACGCTTGCGTGTCATCCGTACATCAACGTTTCGCGGCAATATCGGTTCAGGCGGCTAATGTACCGTCAAAATAATTAAGTAAAGTAGGATGAAAATTAACAAAAGCAGCAGTTAACGATCATTTCTTGCGGTTTTTTTTTTTTTGCGAATAAAAAAATAGACTCCAAAAATGCGCTCTTTTTCTAAAATCGACGCGAAGTCTTGATTAAAATGAGATGCTTTTGTCTTGCGTAACCTTCCACTTATATTTAAAGGGTCTTATCAAAAACAAACCACACTTTACGTGCCTTACGCAACTCATTTAATGAACACCCTGGCAAACTCGCCAATCCCCTAAGCGATTAAGTGCACGCACGCAGTTGACGACTGATTCGTCGATTTCACTTTGAACTTAAGAGGGCCCGAGCCTCACCTACCGAAGCTTTGATTGACCCGCACTGGAGGCTTTTTATCATCGTAAATATCGCTACATAACCCCGTATTCGTTGACATCTCAGTAAGGTTTATGTTTTCTTGCTTCTATTACGAAAATATTGACACACTTAACGAACTAGTACATAAGAGCATGATTCTGCAGAGAAGTTGGTCATTCTCTCGAAGACCATTATGTTTCTACGCATCAACGAGACTCCATCGAGCGAGCAAAGCACCCCATCGAGAATTTTTACACTAGTCCTGGATACATCAAATATTGTGAGAATAGGTATCTCAAAAATTTAATTATGACTTCGCAATCTGGTCTACCGAAAACAAATCCGAATTGCTGAATCTGAGGTACTCATCCAGCGCAACCGAGTATATGGCGAGGTCTCTGTCTCTATAGAGTAAAGGGCTTGACCCGAAAGAGAAATCGCCAATGACTTCCTATAACGTAACGCCAGCGAAGCCATTGGTACATGTTTTTGTGTCTGTCAACAGTGTCTGATTTAATTAAGTCTGTAAAATATCAATCAATTTTCACGAAATTGACTTATAAATTCCCCTATAAATTAATCAGTACTAATTATCTAGATTTCAAAAAACATGAAACAAGTTTAAGAACCCTGTAACGTTTTTTGCCATTTCGATAGAAGGGTGTGTGTCTGTCTGGAGGAGATATATCTCCATAGATTTTGACAGCCACCCGCATCTCAAGAGTTCTTGAACCTCTCAGTGTTGTCAACCGCGTGAAGGACGTGTTGGCGATCGGGAAAGACGAGAAAGAGGACTCGACGACAATGGGACGCGTCCAGCGGGATACGTAGCCTCTCCGACATCCTCGGCCTTTTGTCGCTGAGCTCGGTCTCGTCTCGTTTCGAGTAAAACGAGAAGTGCACGGGCACAAATTTTCCACACTCGTTCGAAGCCATTGCAGGTCCTTCTGGTATTGGCCGTGCAGAGCAACCCGCAATGTCGTTGATATTAGCGGACTGTCAGCCGGGGCTTTTTCGAGGTGTTAGGGAGCTCCATATGTAATATATACATCTATATAGCTTTCTTTCACTCACTCAACCATTCGGTCTCTCGTCGCTTGTGTTTTATTAATCAAATTTCATAGAGACCTCCGCGTGAGCTGCGGCTGGTCTCTCACCCCACGATACGCTTCGTTCCTGTGCTCCTCGACTCTTCTCCCGACGTTGTATATACGTCGACGACCGTGAAACGCCGAGGCAAGATGAGAGACGAGACTGGGAGAGGGTGAGCGAGACACGGAGGCGCGAGTATATGGTGCGTCAAAGACGCGAGAGTGAGAAACCATGAAGCCAACAATAACAGTGACAAGCGCGCGATTCAATAAAGCATAATATCTGGACTAGCAAAGGGACCTTTTCGCCCCGTCCTTCGTTCCGCTGTTGCTATCCACCAGAACGGGGGATGAATCTCGAGGCGACGGGGGAACCCCGCGACGTTCCGAGGGTTCCTCCCATTGATACCAACATAAATCACAATAGGAATTTGTATTACAGTTACAGAGACTGGTGGATAGGAAATAAGGAATGTAATAAAGAAAATGGGCAACAGAGGCCGAAGAGAAAGGCCATCATGGAGAGGGAGATAAACGCGGAAAAACGGAGATGGCTACTTCGGGGACGGGGCGATTGGAGAGCGCGTGCGGCCAAGGGATGTGTTGTGGAAAAGTCAAGACGAGAGAGAGAACACGTGTATGGTAAAAACAGCTTCACATTCTATAGAAATTATGCAGATGTAGGATGAAAGATGTTTTTACATCGGCGCGACATGAAAAGTGAGATTTCCACTTCCCGTACCTTGTGAAATAAAATTTTATACGATACTCGGTGGAAAAAGATTTCCTCAGTTCGTGTGATTGTTAATACTCGCCTTCGGCTCGCACTGCAAATACTCGTGAGAAACGAGTTTTCGCGCCCTCGTGGCGTAATATACTGTTACCTTCCGAGAAGATTCATTTTACAGATTAGAACCTTTTAAGGGAGAACCGTTGTCATTGGGAGAGTTGCAGCGATGGACCACTTTTTTTTACCGATGTGATGATAGACATACCGAGGGATTAAACTTTAATTGTGATATCGAAATATCGACATAAAATTTACATTTTTTCGACGAATAATATGTACTAATTAACTAAATAACTCTGAGTGTCTAATTGAAAGTCCAAAATAAACTGAATTCATCAGCGTGATTCATTATGTTGTGAGTATTGGTTTTTTTTATTTTATTTTTTATAGCCTATGAGATACACAGATTATATCGAACTTATATGTTTCTCTATGGACTTTTACAGCACATATATATATTTTTATCTATCAGAAATATATACCGTATATACAATTTGCATATATGCCCTATGTGGGAAATGCGCCAAAATTTTGCATTTTGGAAATATATTTTTCATCTATGGAATATATCCAATATATATGCAACTTATGAATTTCTTAGGTTTTCTATCGATTTTTAGCGAATGTATTACCTTTATGTATCTCCATATGGGTTGCCACTGAACAAATTAATATTAAAATCATGGTTTTGGTAGAATTTCTCTAAGTGAATGCCTTTTTAGTTTTCATCTCATAGAATCATGTTTTAAATGAAATTAAACTTTGCACCATGTCTGGTTATATTCACTAGCTGTAAGAAAACGGAAATATTAAAAAAATCCGTAAAGGCTTTTTATGACAGAAAGTTTTATTTCAACGACTATTTGAAAAGCTCGAAATATTGATTTGATGAATTTCATGGAGTAACCCCCAAACAATTCCCATTAATGAAATTAATTGTGTAAACGTGATAGCGATCCTTTGCTTATTAGTTAATTTCATAATGGCGACGAGAATTTTTCGCAAGCGCAAGAGAGGGAAATTGTAAATTAAAAAAATGTGCTTTTTTTATTGCCCGGACATCTTTTGAATTTCATTCGACTGTGCACCGTGTCTGTGTACACTGGCTGACTGTCGGAATGGGGTGAACGGCGCTGGAAGAAGGCGCGCGTGCGTGCGTGAGCGCAAACGCGAACGCGCGCAACAACCCTTCGCTGTATTAGAATAGTGCGCGGATGAGTCGAGCCCGAGAGAGGGAGTGAGAGACTAGGATGCGAGCCGAGGGAGAATGGTTCTCGAGAGGCAAGGAATGGGGAATTGTAATGAGCAGCCTGACAGTTACAAATGACAGGACGGAATTCGCGAACTGTGCGATAGAAGCAAGAGCGGGCTCTCTCCCTCGTACTCGCTACTTCTGCTTCACTTTCGCGCTTTCCATCTCTCGCTACCGTTCTCCAGTCGGTGCTCTTGCCTAAAGGGCGCTTTACATCGCTCGGGAAATATTTCTCACGAACGCACGCCCGCTGATGTATACAGTTTACTATGTGAAAGCTCTTTCACCCTATCGCGAATACTCGGTTTATAGAACCCCTGAATCTACACAAGTTTTTCGCGATGCGCACTCTCAAACACAGCTCAACTCATCGAACCAGCAATTCTATTCATTTATCCCCATTGCATTATTTAATCCTACGGACTATAAATTACATTTTCCATTTATGTATTCGATTAAAATGTCTCGCTGCCTCTAAACTCCGGCAGCTTTCTGGCGCAAGGGCTTCATTTTGTTGTCCAATATTTTTCATTATTATAAACATTTTCTGTAATAATAATCAATCAATCGTGTGCAGTTGCAAAAATTGTGATGACTGTGACGAACATTTATTTGCAGACATGCAACTATTTTCATTATTTATATATTTAGATTTTTCGATTTTTCAGATTTTTTCACCAGTAATTGTTTGCAGATCAATGGTTACGAAGACACTACAAAAAGTATGGGCCAACAATTAGCAGTCGGAAAAATGTATACTGTTTCGATATTGAATTTGTACAATGGGAAAACGTTGCACAATCGATGGGCTCTCCCCTTCAAGTGATTTATGCATTTTTCAATTGTTTTTTACTGAAGTATACATTAAAAAAATTTTTATTTCGGGGTTTTCTCTAGTGGACCTCGTGAATGAGATGATACGTTCATCACAGGCTGTTGGTCGCAGATCCTATCAGTAAATAATAATGTACAGAAAAATTAATAAACAAAAAATAAACATTCATTTAAAAATTGAATATTTTATGTCACAATTTTTTTCAATTCTTCAATCGATTTTTAAGGTACATTTGACTTCCATTAGAATCAATGTGCCAAAGATCGGACGATCGTGTCTAAGATTTAAAATGCTATTGAATATGTAAATACAGCACACAAATGCACGGGTATTTTACATACCGGCTAGTTTTCACATACGTTATAGGCAAATTCGAAAATCTCGGAAAACAGAGAAGCGACGGCGCGGGGTGTATTTTTATTGGGGGGATTGTTTCATGAAATTTCAAATAGGATATTTTTTCGCGGGGACATTTTCTCACGGAATATTTATTGGATTTCAAAATGGGATATTTTGTTCCAGGATATTTTTGTTAGGGCATATTTTATCACCGGGCATTTCGACAGACACTTCGTCCCTAGAACATTTCAGCGTGTTACCAAAATTCTCCATACTGATTTTTGTATTTTTTTACAACATGACAATCAAAATTTTACAATTTTTATCACCGTCAACATTGTGGTACAAAAACTTTATACAAAATCGAAAATGGTAATAACCGTTTTGTCGGCTATCCAAATAGTAGAAAGTCGTTGCAACATACAACATTTATCCGAACCTCGTTAACGATCTTTGCCGAATTTAATATCAAGTAGCGATGAGTATTTGTTGATTCTGTATAATATTTGAACTGAACTGGATAAAGTTGACCAATTTACAGCGAAATCCACAATAAAAGAAAATCGAAATCACTTTGTAAAAAGATATGTAAAAGACTCATAATTTACCGTAATTTTTTTAATCTGATAGAAACATCACCAAAGCCTAGGTCGATGGGAAAGTTTGGTGATGTTTGTTGTCATACCTTCGTTGTCGCAATGAGTGTCCCGAATATTTCAATTCTACCAACCATCCATCATGTAATCAGTCAGAAATGGTTCCAACCATTGTAAGCACACACACACAACTTCGTCAAATCTACGGAATAACATCTGTAAGCTCCTAGGGTAGTCACATTAGGCAAGGGAGAAGCCTCGAGTCGTATGTTTACACATTTTGGATGGAATCGCCTAATATGAACTTCATTATCGATAATAACTCTTCATTTTGCCAAAAGTATTCCACTGAATAATACATAATTTACAGCCATTCTGTGTTATGGAATCATCGTCAATCTTTCTTCTACGAACAGTAGGGAAAACTCTCCACGTCCTAATGAATGTTTTGATTATTTCAATACGTTCGGACTATCCTCATCATGTCATCTGTAAAAAAGGCTTCCAAACATTTTAAGCAAAAACGCAATTTTGTCAAATCTGCGAAACAAGATCTGTTAGCGCCTAGGGTAGTTAAATTACTGAAGGGAGAAGCCTCGAGTCGTATGTTTACACATTTTGCATGGAATCGAGTAATACGGATTTCATTATCGATAATAACTCTTCATTTTGCCAAAAATATTCCACTGAATAATGCGCAATTTACAGTCATTTTTTGTTATGGAATCATCGCCAATGTTTCTTCTATGAACAATAGTGAAAACTTTCCTCGTTCTAATGAATGTTCCGATTATTTCAATACGTTCGGACTATCCTCAGGATATCATCTGTGAAAAAGGCTTCGAAACATTTTAAGCACAAACGCAATTTTGTCAAATCTGCGAAATAAGATCTGTGAGTGCCTAGGGTAGTTAAATTACTCAAGGGAGAAGCCTCCAGTCGTATGTTTACACATTTTGCATGGAATCGAGTAATACGGATTTCATTATCGATAATAACTCTTCATTTTGCCAAAAGTATTCCACTGAATAATACATAATTTACAGCCATTCTGTGTTATGGAATCATCGCCAATCTTTCTTCTACGAACAATAGGGAAAACTCTCCACGTCCTAATGAATGTTTCGATTATTCCAATACTTTCCGACTATCCTCATCATGTCATCTGTGAAAAAGGCTTCCAAACATTTTAAGCACAAACGCAATTTTGTCAAATCTGCGAAATAAGATCTGTTAGCGCCTAGGGTAGTTAAATTACTGAAGGGAGAAGCCTCGAGTCGTATGTTTACACATTTTGCATGGAATCGAGTAATACGGATTTCATTATCGATAATAAATCTTCATATTGCCAAAAGTATTCCACTGAATAATTCGCAATTTACAGTCATTTTTTTTTATGGAATCATCGCCAATGTTTCTTCTATGAACAATAGTGAAAACTCTCCTCGTCCTAATGAATGTTTCGATTATTTCAATACGTTCGGACTATCCTCAGGATATCATCTGTGAAAAAGGTTTCCAAACATTTTAAACACAAACGCAATTTTGTCAAATCTGCGAAATAAGATCTGTGAGTGCCTAGGGTAGTTAAATTACTCAAGGGAGAAGCTGCGAGTTATATGTTTACACATTTTGCATGGAATCGAGTAATACGGATTTCATTATCGATAATAACTCTTCATATTGCCAAAAGTATTCCACTGAATAATTCGCAATTTACAGTCATTTTTTTTTATGGAATCATCGCCAATGTTTCTTCTATGAACAATAGTGAAAACTCTCCTCGTCCTAATGAATGTTTCGATTATTTCAATACGTTCGGACTATCCTCAGGATATCATCTGTGAAAAAGGTTTCCAAACATTTTAAGGACAAACGCAATTTTGTCAAATCTGCGAAATAAGATCTGTGAGCGCCTAGGGTAGTTAAATTACTCAAGGGAGAAGCCGCGAGTCGTATGTTTACACATTCCAAATGTTCACCGTGCATGAAACGATAAGGTATGCCGCTAACGACGCTACGCCCCGGGAGTTAATGTGTATGCGCGTTGCCTCGATGTTGGAGAGGGACAGATAGCGAGTGGGACTTTGCAGCACACACACGAGATTTCTCTCTACTAGACGCCCCCCCGGCACCTCGGTGCAGGTGGTCTCGTACCGCCGCACCTACGAGGAATTTGCGATTTCTCACACCTACGTGCTCCTGACGCTTCTCCATACAACGAGATTCTCGTACTCCTCGAGAAATTCCTTCACTTGTCGAGGCTGCGGTTGGAAAATCGTTGCGAATTTGCGTTGAGAGACGAGACAACGAGAAACACACTGTAATGCTGATTACACTGTTAAATGCTGATGTAGATTAAAATTCCACAAATACTGAACGCTCGAAATTAATCTCGATCAAGGATCCAGGACGAAAAATTACTTCGAAACCTATAAAGGAACGCGAGAAACAGTAGAAAAGTCATCGACATGGTCAGACGCTCTTCCTGTAAAATTCTTTGACTTTCATCACTTTCATAGTAGAATCTATCTAATCTGATCTATAAAGTATTTGTCACACTTTCCGTATGTCTGGGTAATTTTAATATAATGGAAAATGCAAATTTAGTGCACAAATAAGCAACATTCGCACACGTGAAAAAAAAAAAAAAAAAACTCTCGATATTCGAAATAAAATTAATATCGTCGACACGGAAAATCAAATTTCGTTGCGAATATTTTAATATTCTTTCTATTCTTAAATAATGTCAATTAAGTCCACATCTCGTGGTTCTTACTATTGTGTATATCGGCGGACACTTTCTGCGTTCGAAGTCACTTAACTTTATCTCTCATTTTCAGCATACTTTTGCTAACGAGACACGAACCATAAATTGCCACGGGAGCAGAAAGGCAGGAATAACCGAGAATAATCGTTCGAGTCACACCTCCAATCGCGATAACGCGATCATCGTTATCGCAACAGTCAGCTACCTTTTTCCTCCTAGAGAGCATTGAGAAGGAGCTCTACTGCAGCACATTGCGATCTCGCGATGCGTGACAAGAAGTCCTGCGCAGTGTGAAGTGAGGTCAGAGAGGATTCCCTATCCCGATCGTTTCTCTTCTTGGACACTGCTAATGGCCACAGCCTCGCTCTACGAACTCGTTTCTCGTGCTTGCTTGTTCGCACACTCTTTCTAACCGAGGGAAACTCTTCTCGGTCGTATAATTGGATGCAAGTTGTAAATAGTTGAAGACGATCTTCGAGATATCGCCTCTGTGCCCATTTTGTACTTCGAGCGGTACTTTAGAATCCATATAAGGTGAGTTACAAACTTCACACCATCATGGAAATGGATGTACATCTAAAATGGACGAGGATTAGTTCTAAATGTATATTTTAAAAAGTCATAATCTTTAGGCATTTCACTATATTTTTTATATTTTAAGGGAAAAATACACAGGTTATTGTGTTTTTGTAAGAGGGATGCTTTATAACTTGTTAGGGCATGTTATTGTATGTTAAAGTGAATCGATAATGCGAGCAACGATTGTACAAAATAATTACCTGTGAAACATTTTTTCGACATAATGTTTAATGCTTTTGATAGATTTTCCGATCTTTGGATTTAATTTTTTTTTAGTATGTTCTAAATATATCGAATATTTGTATCGTATACCTTTAGAATACTAATAATTTCGCAAGAAGTATGAGAATGTTTTAGATTTTTTGCGAAAGTGTGCTGCAAATCGCTTCCCGTACATTATCAGTTCCTGCTTTTAACGGCTAACGCGAATACTATTTACGAAGGTCGTATATCCCATAGACTACTTTTTTTAAAGATTTAATTTTTTTTCTTCTAAATTCACTAGCATTTTCGTGTATTACGTGTTAATACAATCTTATAATAAACCGAAATTCTTTGAGCTTTGTCGCGTTCATGCGAAAGAACAACAAAATGCATGACATAACAGTTATAAAGGCAGAAACTGAAACATCACCTGCAGTACTACCCCAAGACAACAAACATTACGTATACACATCGCCGTATCTAAAATTTGATTAGTGCGCGTTCTGAATAAACATGTTTACGTGCGGCAACTTCGAAATTCACGCTTTAAGTGCTACAGAACCCGACGTTATATGAATCAGCCAATGTCCCATCACTAGGTAATTAATATATATTGTTAAGTCTCGAACCGCAGCGTTCTAAATTTATTTATTTGTCACAAAAAACACCTAAAAAGGCCTAAAACGAGGCAAACAAATTTAACTTCGTTGTGGTCGTGCGAAAGAACAACAAAATCCACAAAGTAACAGTTATAGAGGCAGAAACTGAGACACCACTCGCAGTACTACCTCAATACAACAAACATTACATATACACATCTCCGCATCTAAACTTTGATTAGTGCGCGTTCTGAATAAACATGTTTACGTGCGGCAACTTCGAAATTCACGCTTTAAGTGCTACAGAACCCGACGTTATATGAATCAGCCAATGGCCCATCACTAATTAATAAATATAAATTGTTAAGTCTCGAACCGCAGCGTTGTAAGTTTATTTATTTGTCACAAAAAACACCTAAAAATACCTACAACGAGACAAACAAATTTAACTTCGTTGTGGTCGTGAGAAAGAATGACAAAATCCAAAAAAGTAACAGTTATAGAGGCAGAAACTGAGACACCACTCGCAGTACTACCTCAATACAACAAACATTACGTATACACTAGGGTGTGTCATTTTTGGGCAATTTTTTTTTTTCGACTCACAAACAGGTTGTATACTTTCAGGAAGGTAAAATAAGAAGCCTGTAAAAACTTTAGCTCTTAATATTAATATTTAGATGCTCCTCATCGCGAATTTCTATTTCCCATTTAAATAACATGGGAAAAAAATGTTTTCATGTTTGGAATTTTATACGTTGGCAATGGCATATTGTTCGATGGAACGCAAAACATATTTTATAGAGAATCGCACGCTCTACAGAAAAGATATCTTGCATTTTTTCGATCGACATAGCCATTCTGATTATATTTGAGTTCAAAGTTCAAAATATACGAAAATTCATCTTTTTGTTAATATTATAGCGAAACTATTGACTCTGTTGAGAATCTTCGATCAACTTTTTTGTAGATTATTAAATTTACCATGAAAATTGTCTCATCCATGATTAATTAATATTTATTGCTAATTGTTCAATGCTGTAGAGACCTGTCTTCTGTCACGAAACTGGTTCTAATGGGCTGGTACTTATCATAAATAGTTACAAAAAAAATCGACAAAATACTCACGAATAATATCTTTCGTTATTTCCATTAATAGTAAAAAAAAGATTCTCAATAGAGTCAATAGTTTCGCTATAATATTAACAAAAAGATGAATTTTCGTATATTTTGAACTTTGAACTCAAATATCATCAGAATGGCTATGTCTATCGAAAAAATGCAAGATATCTTTTTTGTAGAACGTGCGATTCTCTATAAAATATGTTATGCGTTCCATCGAACAAGATGCCATTGCCAACGTATAAAATTCCAAACATGAAAAAATTTTTTTCCCATGTTATTTAAATGGGAAATAGAAATTCGCGATGAGGCGCATCTAAATATTAATATTAAGAGCTAAAATTTTTACAGGCTTCTTATTTTACCTTCCTGAAAGTATACAACCTGTTTGTGAGTCGAAAAAAAAAAAATGCCCAAAAATGACACACCCTAGTATACACATCTCCGTATCTAAAATTTGATTAGTGCGCGTTCTGAATAAACATGTTTACGTGCAGCAACTTCGAAATTCACGCTTTAAGTGCTACAGAACCCGACGTTATATGAATCAGCCAATGTCCCATCACTAATTAATAAATATATATTGTTAAGTCTCGAACCGCAGCGTTGTAAATTTATTTATTTGTCACAAAAAACACCTAAAAAGACCTAAAACGAGGCAAACAAATTTAACTTCGTTGTGGCCGTGCGAAAGAACGACAGAATCCAAAAAAGTAACAGTTATAGAGGCAGAAACTGAGACACCACTCGCAGTACTACCTCAATACGACAAACATTACGTATGATGCATCTACGTATGTGCCGGGTGCTGATACTCGCGCACGATCCTTTAAAATGAAAACGGGCTGATCGCAAGCCAGAGTGATCGACTCATAGTCCTGGCGGAGGAAAACGACTCTGCGGAGTCGATGGGGGACGGAAAGAAGAGGAGAAGAAGAAGAGATCGAGGTGTATAGTATCAGTATGAAGGAAAAGAGCACGGGAAAAACGTAGGATAGCAGCGAGCTAGGATAGAGAGCTGCACGAGAGATCGGTACGATGTTGGCAATATACGGGAGACTTAGCCGTGATAAATCCTTATATATGAGGCCGCGCGTTGTACGTCGGCCCTCTCTCTATATGAAACTCCCTCCGGCGCACCCCACGGGATTACCCGCTATACACAGCAGAACCCGGGGCGAACCGAGCACGAAGTGAAGAGAGTGAGTGTAGTGGAGCTATCGCTACAGTCACTGGATGTGTATACAGTGGAAAAACGTAGCAACGCAAAAAGCGGGCGAGCCATTGAGCTAGCCTGTCGAAGGAAACTCAACGGTGGAATCATATGGGAAACGGGTAAAAACTGAGAAAGAAAGAAAAACAGTAAACACGCTCAGATCCACCGACGAACGAACCGTCGAGCTCACCGAAAATTAGAAAACAAATGAGAGGGTGACAATGAAAAGAGAGAAAAGTAACGGCAAAAGACTTTCTATCCGCACAACCCGTTTTTCGACCGAATGGAAATTTTCGCGTGATCTACCCAAAACACCCTATCATACCTAGGCGACAGGTAAAACGCTGTGGCTGCATTATTCGGAGGCTGTACCTTTGTCTCGCGATGTTACGTGAAGTACTATTCCTTTTGGTTGTCATGTGCGATAAGCTTTCATATCTTGGGATATGAATTCTTATGCTGTTGACCTTTTTACGTGAAGTAACGTATTTTAGTTGTTCGATGGTTAAGTATGGAAAATTATGAAGACCTTGATTTTTTAAAAATAAATTTGTCATTGATTTGTTGAAATAAAACTAATTTTATGAATTTTTGGTTTTGAAGAATGAAAATATTTTCTTTCTTTCTCTTTATCTCTCTCTCTGAAATAACCTTAACTTTCATTTGCAAGTTACCATAATTACCGTTATTATAGTCGGTAGTTTCTGTGGCCATTTAATTTTTTGGAAAAGTCCGTCTAACCATGAAAATCTTCACATACGGAAGCAATTATTAGTTGACATTCTCAATTATTAGGTCTATCGAGATTTATCAGAAGTGAACTGTTATTTTAGCAACAATGGCAACAACGTACTTGCCTCACTCACTCGCCTTGAAGTTCTATTCATTTGTATTTCCTGGTTATTGAATAGGATATTCGACTCTGTACGGCTCTGTACACGAGAGTTTCAGTGTAAAGATATAAATTCGACAAAATTACGGACTCGAATGTTAATTTAAGTAATTATTCCTATTAGAATGCTATAACCTCTCTGATTTTGAAAAAAAAGCTACATTCATGCCGGAGAAATTCTCCTATGTAAATTGAGCACTTTTCACATTTTTTAGATCCATAAACTTGTCTCCGGATCATGTAAAAAAATTTAAGAACCTACAAGGCACTTATTGCAATAGTTGGATGCTTTTGCCGCAGCGCGAAAAAAGAATTTTCCTTTATTTTCAGGAAACATATTTGTTTTAAATAACACTAGCACATACACAAGATCTACCGACACGTATCAGTAATTTGGGCCTAACTGGCTCCCGGTAAATGATAATTATTTCCTTCTTTTCACGTGAACGGATAAACGGGGTTGTCAAACGGTCTTTCAATTTGCGAAAGGGCGAAATATTGTACTACTCGTCCATGGGGGGTGGCTGACGATGTTACAGGGCCATATAGGCATGGGGAAAGCGAAATTTCCGATGGCCTATAGTCCTCGACGTTTTCCGGTGCGTTTGACGTTATAAAGATCGGTATCGTCAGCGGTAGCGATTATCCATTACGGCGGCATAATCGTTGGCTCGTTAAACGTTAACGACTCTCGGAGCTGGCGCTGTTAGTAGTTGTGGAGCTGGTACTTCTGCGCAAGGGTACCAAAGTCAGCTGTATACACCTATAACCCGACGGCGGGGATCCCGATCACGTTGTGTGCGTCGAACACGACTATGCGCTTGTCGCGGGCTCGCGATGGCCACATTTGTTTTACCTTACGATATGCCCAGCATGTACAACGTCGTCGCGAATACTCGTAGAGCTTGCAATTTTTTTTTTTTTTTTTCCTTTGTGCCAATCGATATGATCACTTGGAAACATTTACCGAAACAGCCTTTGAAACCACATTCATTGATTTTCGATTTGAATAAACCAGGAATCCTAATTTTTTTATGAAAAAATTAATTTCAGTGGATTCTGTAGTCTCAGGTACCATGCGTTTCTATAAACGCACTTGCTGCTGGTAGAGAATATCGCCCGACAATAATTAAAATCGAAAAAAAAAAATCGATCGGCGATAATTATTTTGTTCTGAAGTCGTATAGTTAAATGCAATAAAATGTCGTTTTGAACTGTTCTGCAGGCGTTTAAAATGTTTTGAAAACAATTTTTGAATGATTCTGGAGCCATTTTCTTTTTCGAGGATTGCAGTATCGAATGAATAAAAGAAACTCAAAAACGAACCGATCAACGCTTAAGAAGTTCAAGAACCTATCGACAGATAAATCCCTAATTATCGTTACCTTGCTGTTCTGAAAGAAATGAGATTATAATTTGCTTTTTCGATTAGCACTAAATTTCGAAAAGTATATGAGAATTTGCCACTAATTGTAGAACTGCAAGTGTTTATCAATAACTTAGAAATTTTAAGTGGCGCCGTGAATACGTATTAATTATGAATGCAATGCACGGTACATAGGTCAATTTTTCATACCGGATCATGCATCTTCAAATAAAATTTGTCCAAAATTTGTTTATCATTTAGATGATATTAATTTATAAAACGAGTTTCGACATCTCATTCAAATAACCCAAAATCCCCATGACTTTTGTCCACAAATGATATTCATTAAAATTACAGATTTCGTAAAATATTCTTAATCATTTATCGAACAAACTAGCTCAGTACCAATATAGAACCCACTGCATGAAAAATTCAAATGTAATTACGCTCGATGCTGGCTCTTGAGAGCATAAAGAATTGAGGGTCAATTATTCTGTCATCGCAATTATGCAATTTTTTATCTTGGTCAACTACTGGAAACGACAACTTCCTCTTTCATTATACCGATCGATATCATTATTGGAAAAATGAACAACACCGTTTTTCTCATCTCATTACAAGACTTCCCATTTCAAGAAACCAAAGCCCTCAATGTATTTATTCAATAAGAAATTCAATTAAAGCCTATATACCCAAAATATACCCACTTATTCTGAGTTCGAATAATTTTGCTGAATGCACTTACAGATTATAAAAACAATGGAATGCCAATAATTACGTTGTAACGATTACCCGTCGTGCTACTAATTTTATTCTTAGCACTACCCGATAAGCCAATTAAAATCCATTTACTTAATCGTTTATCCAAACCTCATTCATTGATTAGACGAACCTCTTTACTAGACTTTCCATTTGACGAGACCAAAGCACTCAATGTATTTATTCAATAAGAAATTCAATTAAAGCCTATATCCCCAAAATATACCCACTTATCCTGAGTTCGAATAATTTTGCTGAATGCACTTACAGATTATAAAAATAATGGAATGCCAATAATTACGTTGTCACGAATATTCCTCATGCTACTAATTTTATTCTTAGCAACACCCGACAAGTCAATTAAAATCCATTTACTTGATCGTTTATCCAAACCTCATTCATTGATTAGATGAACCTCTTTACTAGACTTCCCATTTGAAGAAACCAAAGCACTCAATGTATTTATTCAATAAGAAATTCAATTAAAGCCTATATCCCCAAAATATACCCACTTATCCTGAGTTCGAATAATTTTGCTGAATGCACTTACAGATTATAAAAATAATGGAATGCCAATAATTACGTTGTCACGAATATTCCTCATGCTACTAATTTTATTCTTAGCAACACCCGACAAGTCAATTAAAATCCATTTACTTGATCGTTTATCCAAACCTCATTCATTGATTAGATGAACCTCTTTACTAGACTTCCCATTTGAAGAAACCAAAGCACTCAATGTATTTATTCAATAAGAAATTCAATTAAAGCCTATATCCCCAAAATATACCCACTTATCCTGAGTTCGAATAATTTTGCTGAATGCACTTACAGATTATAAAAATAATGGAATGCCAATAATTACGTTGTCACGATTACCCGTCGTGCTACTAATTTTATTCTTAGCAACACCCGATAAATCAATTAAAATCCATTTACTTACTCGTTTATCCAAACCTCATTCATTGATTAGACGAACCTCTTTACTAGACTTTCCATTTGAAGAAACCAAAGCACTCAATGTATTTATTCAATAAGAAATTCGATTAAAGCCTATATCCCCAAAATATACCCGCTTATCCCGAGTTCGAATAATCCTGCTGAAAGCACTTACAGATTTTAAAAATAATGAAATGTCAATAATTACATTGTCACGATTACCCGTCGTGCTACTAATTTTATTCTTAGCAACACCCGAAAAGTCAATTGAAATCCATTTACTTGATCGTTTATCCAAACCTCATTCATTGATTACCCAGTCAAATGAAGTAAAACCTCCAATATTTATATTCAAAAACATCATTGAATCCCATATCCGTTGAAATATATCCTGGTATTGTGCGTTCAGACAAACTCTTCCATTGCTGCCAGAGAAGCGAAAAAAAAAAAAAAAAAAAAAAACGGAAAAAAAGAAATCGAACTGCAATAATTACCGTGAAAACGGGATATCTCGAAAGCTTGACGTTGTAACCATGGAAGGGAGCGAATTGGTAGTAGAAAAGCGCTCGTACAACCGGATGCCATTTTCAGTTGCGAATCGGCTATCGCGCACATAGAGAGGTAGAGAGCGTATCGGCGGCGGGTTCCCGATGAATTCGGACTCATTCGATCCCTCGCGCCATTGTGTTCGTTATAATTAAAAACGCAATTTCCAATTGCAAATTGGAAAATGGGTGAGCGGTGTGCGCGCGTAGGTGGTGCGCCAGGCTGGGCCGGCGATGTGGGGGAGGGGAACGTCGGCGGTGAAGGAGGGAGGGGGGGGGGGGGCGATTGCTGCGCCGCGAGCTCGCGTTGTTTATGGGCCGTTCATTGATTTTTATGCGCGGAAATTAACGACCGGCCGCGATTTCGGCGTCGCCGCTCGCAACACGTTCAACACCGTCATAACAGCAAACAGCGTCGAATTCCACAAGCGATGCGCACAGCTCGGGTGTATCTACGCGCAGTCGTGCAGTTTATAATCCATCTTTTGCAATCGTTCATTGCCCATATCGATATGTCCCTGTCTTCGGCTCGGTACTCGGTGATGTCCGTCGTTATTGAGCGCCGCCTAAAATTAAAACAGTTATCGGTCCCGCCGCTGCTGATATTACAACGAGAACACGTACAACTGTATCGTACATACGCACGAGCCAATCTCTGAATCATTGGACTCGATATTATGCAGAGTACTTTTTTCGGCATTGTAAACCAACGACACACCGATATTTATAATGTATATTTTCGTATTTCCTTGTTACGTTTCAAACGGAAACACGAGAAGCGGAGATAAATGTGGAGTTTCATAAATCACGCGATGTTTTGGATGCACCATTGATAAAGGGTAACATAATTAGCGTTATATCGGTTGGCTCGAGGTATATTTACGGATACGTGGACCCTCGAGGGCTGAACGTTATCGGAAAATTGAGAAAAGAGCGAGAGAGGAGGGAGGGCAGGTGGAGATGGCGGAGAAGGTGGAGGTGAAGGAAAAGCCGCGAATCGCCAACAGCAAGGGGAAGAGCGGCCCATTAGCCAGAAACAGCACGCGGAGAGCTCGCTCTCCGGTAATGCGATCGGAGCTAATGGCTCGCCCGGTTGTGATAGCCCACTAAATAACTCGCAAACTGCGCACGTACGTTGGATCGGGCAAGCTCCACGCTCTCGGATTTATCAATTCCATGCACTTGCTCTCTACACTTCCCGCCCCCTCCGCAAGACCTATCTCCCTGCTCCCTGTTAGTCGGTGCAAGCATAGGATTCGTGTGTTATTGCCGAACCATGCTGGGCTGCACCTAATATCTTCGCCGGGATTGCAGTGACTTACCAGACATACGCAATAAGAGTTCTATTCTTTTTGACTGGACATTCAAAATTAAACTGTAGAAAAATAAACCATATAAAAGGGTTACTGAAAACGAAAATTTGTAAAACCATAATTAACAATGTCTATTGAATTTGCCTGTACAAAAAAATAATAAGTGTCTATAATACACTTTATCCGCACGTCAGCGGAAACAATCGATCACAACTGATAGACCCTTTTGATTGAACTATGATAGCGGTTTCTGCCATTGAAAAATATTTCTTAGCAGAAATTGGGAAAATTTAAATCAACATTGAGGAACCAAAAAGAATCGGACCGTAACGGAACATCACACTGCAAAAAATATTTTCGTGCGACGAAACGAATTCGAATTTACTGATTAGATCCCAGGTACAGAGCCCATTTCTATACTCGATATATCAGTAAATTGGCCATTAACATATTTTGCGTCTTATTTATTTTGAAAAATAAGTACTGAAGTGGTCTCGATAATAGGTTTGTGATGTTCGACGTGGGTTAAACTACCCCAAAAACTAAATTGAAGAAAACTCCTTAATGAGAGCTCAGATTGAGAGCAGAAGTGAAATTACATTCTTGTAATTTTCTCAACGTCCATCGAAACATTGCTGTTACTTTCTGAACATACGTAATACATGTCACACTGACCATGGATTACTTAATCATTGTTTTCACTTCATACACCTTGTTTACCCCCTTCCGTTGTTACCGTAACAGTTACCGTTGTTAACGAACAGTTACCATAACTATGAAAACACTTGCATAGATTGAAAACAAGGATGCAAAGTAGAAACTTGCACATTGCTTCCTCATTAAATTTTGCTCTTTACAAAACAACCTCTACGAGGAAGTATTGTGATTAATTTTGGCTTCCTCATTGAGGAAGGTTTGTAAAGAGCAAAATTTAATGAGGAAGCAATGTGCAAAGTTCTCCTTTGCAGCCTTGTTTCAAATAAATAACGGCACATCTCATTTTTATTAGGCACAAACTTTTGTCTTACTTTCTTAAGTTTTACGGAGGCTATAGCGAAAATCGCTAGTTTCTCAAATATTCAAAATGGTGTAAAATTTGAGCGACTTTACCGATCACCACCAAATTCGGTACATAGCAGGACTGCATGGTATTTTTTGTTTGTAGAACATTTCAGTTCATTTGCTGAGATTCTACGTGATTTATAGCAACTTTTTTATTTTTTACAAAAATTCAAAATTCCATAAAATCGGAACCGCTTTACCGATTCTGTCGAAATTCAATACCAAACAGCATTTAACGTGTCTCTAGTTATGAAGAACTATTTAGCCATATCGGCAAACTTTTACGAAAGTTAGAGAGTATACGACATTTTTCAAGACAATTAAAAATTCTATAAAATCAGTATACATGGATAGATATTTTTAGAAATCATAGCGATTGAAGAGGAATTAATACGCTACTTGCGTGCCAAATTTAAACTCGATTGATCAAGCCATTCGCAAGTTATGGACGATTGAATTTTCAGTTCCTGAAACACATACACACACACACACAGGTAATTCTGAGTATGCTGACATGAAAATCTCGAATAAAAGAAATTCATGAAAACAAAGCTTCCTCCATGAGGAATCAATTAACAGTTTTCACATTATAATTGACCGTACTATTACGATTTCTCCGAGTGTTACTTGACTCATAACTTAAACTGAAAACATCTCCGAAATTTTTTAACATCCGACTATTTACTCTGAAGATACTAAACATTCAAAAACAGAAAGAAGCCTTTGAAAATTATTTATGTAGCTGAACTGTAAAACAAATGTGTCGCTGTGCATTCTTCGAGAATCTAAAATTTAATATTTTTAATGGAAGTTGGCTCGCGTTAAAGTATGATATTTCATGTGAGACTTTTGGAGTGCCCGGAGTGATATTATGTCGTACTATATACACATATAGGTAGCGCGGAATAGAAAGACTGTATAACCGAATGTCCGAGTACGCGAGCCAGCAGTAGTGATTCCCTAAGTAAGTATAAATCCGGATGATGCGCTCGTAAAAGACGTATGGGGCGAGAGCCGAACGAAAGCGCCGGACCTGTGGCACTCCTATACTACTGTGTAACCCTGCGCTCTCCTGCTCTGCGTATTTGTAGCTTCGTCTGTAGCTAAGTCACCACTACAACTTTGAAAAAAGCAGCTCAGCACGTGCTTTGGGCTCTAGCGAAGGATCGGAAGGGCTGCTCGTCCTTTTCTGCTCCTTGCCTCGAACAGTCTTTCGCACATGCAACATCACGTACACTGCTTTATACGAGTTTGTATTATATCGCCTTCTCATATGTGTTTTTAGGGTGCGTGTAGGTCACGTTACGTGTCGTGAACTTACGTCCCGTACGGTCGGACGAGCTTTACGAGGCCCTCTTCGCCAGTAAGATCGTCATACTGTTGCGACGATGATGCCTCGCTGCGGTGAGTATGTGATGTGTTTCGAATGGCCGGACGATGGCATCTCCCCATTCCATCACATTTTTATTGTGTCGTAACGAGAGATGGACGACCTACCAAATTCTGATTGATCGGCTTACCTTATGGAACAAATTCTCTTAGCACTGCAGAGGTCCTCAATAATCAACACACATTAAGATCATCTGATAGATGTCTAAGTAATCTCCAATTGCATCAATGACTTATTGAAAAAATTATAATTTATATTTTTGTACATGGACGAATGTAAAAAATTACACAAAGCAAAATCGTGTCTCGTTAACGCCTCACGCATTTTCCATTTTCTTGGAGATTTATTTGGAGTATATAGTCATATTAAATTATATAGTATCGAATTATCTCTAATCTCGAATTGCATCAATGACTTATTGAAAAAATTATAATTTATATTTTTGTATATGGACGAATGCAAAAAGTACACAAAGCAAAATCGTGTCTCGTTAGCGCCTCACGCATTTCCCATTTTTTTGGAGATTTATTTGTAGTATTTAGTAATAATAAATTATATAGTGTAGGATTGTCTCTAATGTCCAATTGTATCAATGACTTATTGAAAAAATTATAGAGCAATATTTTTATATATGGCTGAAAAAAAAACACAGAGAAAAATCGTGTCTTGTTAACGACTCATGCATTTTCCATTTTCTTGGACATTTGGTTATAGTGTATAATTATATTAAAGCATATTGTATAGTTAATTGTCTTCATGTTCGAATGACAACAATGTGTTGAATGTCAAGAGACTCAGGCCTGCTCTTCGTCAATAATGTAAACCCTTAAATGACAAGCCCTGCTGTGAAAAAAACGATTTTTGCAAATATCTTGGTCTTGGAAAGATATTTGCAAAAAACGTCTTTTCAAAATAACATAGTGAGCGGCTGCTCTATTGAACTTCTATGTTTGTGAATTTGTACCCGTCAGTGCGTTTGTAGTACATAATATGAAAGGTTACATTTCTTATAGAACTCTATCTGCCGAATTTCAAATTGTTCTCCTGAATTTTTTGACACCTACTCAGAAGTAACTATTCTTTCAACGTAGCAAATAACTCATATCGATATTAAAAATATGAATATCAAGAAATCATTTGGGAAATACCATTTCAATAATCGTCATTATTAATTTGTGAAAGTAGTTTGAAAAGTAAAAATGTTTCGGGAACAAAGGCTTCTCACATGGTTATCGAGATTTATTCTTCTTTCGACTTTTATCTTCACACGCGCAGATATAAAGAAAAGGAAGAAAAGGAAGACTGGTGCCCTGTTCGCCGGAGCCTTTCTAGGTTTATGCAAAACAGAGAAAAAGAAAGAGGATCGGAGCAGTGTATAGTACCGGAAGTGTCGGTGCTCGGTGGTGCAAAGAGCCCGAAGAAGCAGCGGTATTCGAGAGCACGAGGCAAATGTCCCGTGACGGCAAACGGTCTACGTTGGCATACGTAGGAAGGTGTCCACCCCTAAACAAATTTACGTTCGAACGCGCGGTACGTACGTGCTGAATATATACGATCTTCGGATATAGCGCGCGCAGTCCTAGCAGCAGCAGCAGCAGCGGCAGAAATTCAGTCCCAAAGCACAGTAGAGTCGTCAATTCATTCTTCCCAAAGAAAATAAACGAAAACGGACAAAAAATTGCCAGACTTTAGCTAAACGCAGAAATAACAAACCATTCTCATACATTTCTCGTTTAATCTAGAGAGAAGTCCAATGGCCAATTTCTTTTATCTTTTTCTCGCTCCAATGAAACATCGTTACATTTTTTACATACCTGCCGAAAGCCACGAAGAATCAACGACAATGGACATGATAATTATCCGGGTGACACAAAGTACTACCGATAAATAGCCTCATTTATTTTGAAAAATAAGTACCAAAGTGGTATTTTCTAACACACCACATCAGTACTCGTTACCATTAACGAAACAACAGAAACAAATAGTTGAGTCCAACGAAGGGTTTTATTACTCTGAGGGACGGACGATCACTTGGTTGGATCAACTGTTTTCAATTGGTTGGCTCTATGTCGTTGGTTGAACTAAATCGTCAGTCGGACCAACTATTGGTGAAAATCCCAGTCGTCCTATTCAGTTAGAATAGGAACAAAATTCGTGGTTTAACCTATTCGAGTCATCTAAGTCTGAATAGTAGATGTGACTAAGCCCAGATCGTTACACAGACAAACCTGATAGTTGTGGCGACAAAATTTCATCCAACAACACCACATCAGTACTCGTTACCATAGAGTATTTCGTGACAACACGCCAAAAACTACTTGGTCTCGGTATCGAAACAAATAGTTGAGCCCAACGAAGGGTTTTATTACTCTGAGGGACGGACGATCACTTGGTTGGATCAACTGTTTTCAATTGGTTGGCTCTATGTCGTTGATTGAACTGAGTCGTCAATCGGACCAACTATTGGTGAAAATCCCAGTCGTCCTATTCAGTTAGAATAGGAACAAAATTCGTCGTTTAACCTATTCGAGTCATCTAAGTCTGAATAGTAGATGTGACTAAGCCCAGATCATTACACGGACAAACCTGATAGTTGTGGCGACAAAATTTCATCCAACAACACCACATCAGTACTCGTTACCATAGAGTATTTCGTGACAACACGCCAAAAACTACTTGGTCTCGGTATCGAAACAAATAGTTGAGCCCAACGAAGGGTTTTATCACTCTGAGGGACAGACGATCACTTGGTTGGATCAACTGTTTTCAATTGGTTGGCTCTATGTCGTTGATTGAACTAAGTCGTCAGTCGGACCAACTATTGGTGAAAATCCCAGTTGTCCTATTCAGTTAGAATAGGAACAAAATTCGTCGTTTAACCTATTCGAGTCATCTAAGTCTGAATAGTAGATGTGACTAAGCCCAGATCATTACACAGACAAACCTGATAGTTGTGGCGACAAAATTTCATCCAACAAATAAATAGTTAGTTGGACCAAAAAAGCAATTTTTTCCGTCAGGTCGTGATGTTCGACTAGGACTAAACTAGCCCAAAAACTAAATTCAAGGCAATTTCTTGATAAGGACTCAGACCGAGGGCTGAAACGTAATGACGGTTTGGTAATTTTCACACTCTACACGTGCATGATACATGGCGTGGTTACCATGTGATTATTTCGAGCATCCTTTTTATTTGGTACATTATATGTTTATTCCTTTACTATTTACACAATGTACAATTTTTCTTATTCGACTTAAAACTTGAAGTGGATCAAGTTGTATAAAAGAAGTCTTACAATTTTCTCTCATTGGCCTTGGCACTAAACCCAGCAGCAATTCAGTAACAGGGCACAAGAGTCGTCAGTTTATTTGATGCAAAGAAAACAAGCGAAAAAAAAAATTTACAAGCTTTAGCGAAACGACAAAACAATCAAATCATTCTCATGCATTTCTCGTTAAATTTGGACAGAAGTCCAATGAAGGTATAGCGCAGTAAATAGCCAATTTCTTTTATCTTTCTCTCCCTCTAACGAAGCATCGTTACATTTTTCGTTATATACCTGCTGAAAAGCCACAAAGAATCGCCGAGGATGGACGTGATAATTATCCGGGCGAATCAAAGAACTATCGAGAAAGAGTCCATCCCGGACAGCGAGGACTAGCCATGCTCGACGGGTCTTTTGATGTCCGGTATATTTGTGGAGATAGGGCTACGCACAACGAGACAGCGACTGAGAGGGCTATTTTATGGTATCGGCTGGATGTGTCACATAAACCGGGAATACAAATTCATCTATTCCGAGGGCTTGACCGTGACTGCTTTCTTTGTATACACTAATTGCATCTTTGTCAGGAAAAGCATCGAGCTTCGTGTGTCGACGAGACTAGCCATTCCCGTTGCGTTGAGCGATTATTCGCATTCGTGTTTCCCTTAGTTCTCTCATCGACGCGCTACTCTGACTTTGCAATTGAAATAAAAAACAATATCGCGACGGACAGTCGAGCGAATGACCACTGGTAAAAGCCGATGGTATCGCGCGTACATATGTTCTCTCGCTCGAGCGTCGCGTTAACCTGGATGGCGACGATGCGGCCGAGGTCACCGCTCATACCTCATTCTTGCCTCGTGCGACACTTTTTCTCGTCGCATCGATTAGGAGCACCGCGCCTATTTATAGTAATTTGGCTCGAAGTCGATGGCTTACGTGGAATTATCACCGCTTCTGTCCGCGCGACCTATGAGAAAAGTAGATAAGGAATCGTCCTTGCGCAACGCAACGCGCAAAACTCGTGCGAATCGAATGCACATGCGTCGCGTACGCGAGGCCTTTGCAACAGCAACAGTGTAGGTATACATGGATAAAAGCGTCTCGCGGCTCGCGCGGATTGCGAATTCGCATCATGCAGCTACCGGGAAGACGGGCGCGTCTCGCATGACGATGATGCGTGCGCCTTCTTACCTATACTTTACCAGCGTGCGTCAATCATCCTGCTGCATGCGGAGACACGACGGGTTGTGCTGTCATCCCGCGAGTTGCATATTATAAGATGGAATACTTGTAAGTATCTTACTTTGCAGCACAGAGCGCTGGCATTACTAGACGGCGTAGACCACGGCGGAGACCACGGCGCATACGACGTCGGGTTCATAATACAGTCTGACGTCGAGAAAAACATGCTCGCCTGCTCGAGATGCCAAGATGAAGCGGATGAAAAAGAGACCCCGAGCTTGATTTGAATTTTAGTGTCGATGTCCTTTGGTCCATTTAATATCAGCGGAACTGACAATTTATCATAATTAACAGCAAACTTCTTATTTGTATATATTTTTTTATATTTACATGTAAATTTAAATACTGAAAAGAGAATATTATCGAGGCAGCAGTCCGGTCACTTCGTTAAATGGGCCAGGACTGTAATACAGTGAGTTGCGTTATCAACTTGCAAGTATTTTGCGGCGTAACATGACTCGCCAAAAACTAAATATGTTGCCAAGTGCATTGTTACCAATCTTTTATCTTTATCCCTTTCTTGTCAGTGTGTTAAAATGACTGAAGTGCAAAAGACAGGAAATATCACACTTGTCATGCAAAATAGGATTCGAAGTAATTGTGTACAATTCTAATGTATTCGCCAGCGATTTTACCTCATCATTATGGGCACGCTGTAGAAGCCGTAACAACATTGATGAACCGCAGTTTATTAGTAGTTAACGTATCCATAAAAGTCAATTAACATACCGCAATATAAAGTGTCAGTTGGTCATCACATTAGTAGTCGCTACAATTATTTTGGCAATATC
Organism: Clistopyga incitator; assembly: GCA_947507545.1. Taxonomy (NCBI): domain Eukaryota; kingdom Metazoa; phylum Arthropoda; class Insecta; order Hymenoptera; family Ichneumonidae; genus Clistopyga; species Clistopyga incitator. Next base: position 7,026,695 of record OX382175.1, read on the forward strand.
GAAATAAAACAAATAATCGCGAGCAATAATCAATAAACCAGTTACTATTGATACTCACTCCATGAAACATTTAATGGTTAAGGTAAAAGTGGTCGTTTCTTTACGGTCATTTCTATCGTCTTCCCTCTTCGATGATAATTCCCTTTGTCGCGGGTAAGTCTAAAAAAGAGAGCTCACCGAATGAGTGGAGAAGAGGCGGTGCGCGTCGCTCTCAGTGCCTATCCAATTCAATAGAAGCTCAACGGAGCATCAGAGTATATCTCGGGTCTTACCGCGCATATACATATATTCAGTCTTTCTCAGTCGAACCAGAAGAGTCAGCGACCATAGGGGAAGCTGGAGATGGTATCGGGTTGCGGCCGAACGAAACGTTGTTACATTCAAATTAGAGTGGACGACGGTATGCGTATAGAGCGAGGTTTGTGCTCTCTCGTGGTGGACCCGTAACGCCGCCGCGTTCCACGGCGAAACTTCTTCGTCCTCGTCGTCTTCTCGTCCCCGTTGTTATGGCTGATGCACATACTGCGGCAACGTGGGACAGCGGAGGGCCCGCGGGGCACCGCTGCACCACACCATCGTTGGATATCGTTCTCAGCGATTCCACGTCGTCTTCGTCGCAATTCTCGTATTCAAAACAGCAGGAGGCATCGAGTAGCTGTTTATTTTATTTATTTTACTTATTTTATTTAGTTTATTTACTTTATTTAATTCTATCCCTCGCTCTCCTGCCATTTTTCTTTTTTTTTTTTTTTTTCATCGTTTTTTCATTTCTCTTTCTCCCGTACTTCGCTACAGTCCGAAGACCGTCATGCGATCTTGTCCTTCCACAACGAGCCGAGAGAATGAACGCGCTGGACGAGAGACTCTCGCTTCGGCGAGGATTTTCAATACACTTATATATTTAACGAACACACTCGTGAGCGCGGGATCCCATGGGCGAGAGCGTGACGCGGACCATGGACCCTTGCATAGAGGGAAGCGAGTTAGGATGCGACCACCACTCGCAGGACTCTCGACGTGCTCACTGTGACGACTTTTTGTATTTCCACGGGCACCGAACCGGCTGGAATCGGGAATTTATTGTTACTCCGAGGCAGGCACAGAACCTGTGGGAGACGTTGGGGGAATCGAGCGTGAAGGCCGACGGAATAATCGAAGGGACGAGCCAAAGTGCGATGCCACGATTTTTACTTGTCTCGTTGTACGCACGAAAAATCCTTGCTTTAATCATTCGCTCACATTTAATGATCATAGCTCTTAGCCTTAAATATTGTTTTTCTTCTCCAGGCCAATTATATTGTCAGTAGAGATATTAGCTGTCAAATTGGCTATGCGGTCTAGAAATATTTTGAAGAATACTTTTCGATGAAACAAACTTTTTTAAAAAGAAACCAAAATAGTGGAACCATCGCAAACATGTACGAAATTTAAGGAATGATCGTTTTTTTCTTCGTCAACGTTTTTCATTATGAGAAATATTACGAATCCATGGAATATTTATATGAGATATTGCAATGGATATCGAGCAAAAGGAGATGAACTTTGCTTGCAAGCAAATCCCCACACGTCATGGCACTGTTGATGGCGGAAGCTCTGCAGACGCCGGACGTTCGGTCGCGTCGGTAGTCGTGATATTTTCCTCGTGTAACCATCGGCAACTATGCATCACGCGGGTGCATAGACCCGGGAATCGATGCGTGGAACGACCTTGTCGATCGAAGACATTCAGAACGCGTCTTGCGTTTCGCTGAAACATGCACGCATCACCCGCACGTAGAGCCTCGCGGGGGTGTAGACATCGAACCGACGTAGCTGAGACGAAAGTAAAGAGGGAAAAAAGAGTTAATTGCCGCCGGCGCTATGTGCGTGAACGCGCAGAGAATACGTCACCTTTTGCTGCGAATATAATTGTCGGCGCTGATAATTGCCTAGTTTTGCATGGAAGAAAGACGCAACTTCTCATGTTGCTTCCTTGTAATTTCCGTTCTTTACGAATCTATGTCTGGAAACTTTGCTTGCTTGCAGAATTTTGAAAAAATAAGTAAGCAATATTTGAGCTTTTGATCTGGATACTTGTTTTAAGTACATTTCAAAAACTGAAGTTTCGCAAAATTTTAGTTGTGAAGGGATAGTTAAGAAAAACACTGTAGAAAAATCTACTGGTAATTTGATGAACAAATACCGGAAATTAGTCATGCATGAAGTGGTGTATGAAATTTAATATAAATACCGTAATTTCGATAGTTTACGTTAATCTTACGGTAAAAATGCTTTCATTTAAAGAATTTGCTTTAATTTTGCTGTAAAATTACTTTTATTTAATATCACAATTGGGCATTAAGTTTTTTTCATCAGTTTAAGCATAAAAACTTCCGAGCTTTTTTATCAGTGTATGTGTCTAGCATCATTGAATGTCGTTTCGTTTACATACAAAATTTGGGCTCCTAACTAATGTTTTGCAAAAATTATAATGCGTATCTGCGAAATTACTAAGCTCTGAACCGCTTTTCCGAAATCAATGAAATTTAAAACCATCCGCCCTTAAACAATCTGCACTTATAAAGAACTGTTTCGCAAAATATTGAAAATTTTGCGAAATTTTGAGCAAACACGTTCTTTCTTTTAATTCAAAAAGCTATAAAATCGAAATGATCGCGTAAATTGCGAATATCAAAAAAGAATACTGCTTCGTTTGTATTGTAATATTTGAGTTCAAGTAGCTATCAGGCTTTCGACGTATAAGTGATTCAAATTTGATACCTTCCCACAAACACACAAATATTTGAATCATTACGACCGACTATCTGAAATAATCGTGAATAATGATAGATTTTTCTTTCATAAAACCAATGCCATCCTCTACTAAAAAACAAAAAATTATCAATAACACTTTTAAATAATTTTCAAAAATAAGTAAAATACGAATTTATAGATTTTAAGTCATGTAACGCGGAGCAGGTAAAATTACAAGAGTACATGTCGCGAATGGGCTAATGAATTAGGTATTTAAGTACGAATTTTCTAACTACCAAGAAAGTTTACGTAACCATATACATAACCCTTGCGTCACTTGACATTAATGTCACATTGATGAAAGGAAAATTGAGCGATAAATGGTCTGAAGGCTCTTATAGTGACCGCCTTAACAATCTTGATGGATTCAATGGAAATCAGATACAGATCTTATTGTATAGCTCTGAACTCATGTATTTCAATTATTTCTACTCATGAAGTGGTCCACCATTTAGACAACTTGAACTCGCAATGATACGACTCTATACTCACTGGGTGATGCTTTTCTTTTTCCATTTAAATTAAAGACTGTTCTTATAACAATTCAAGATAACTGGAACATTGTCTATTTTTTTTGTTTTGTATAGTTTGGAATATTTATCGAAGCAATGATAAATTAGTTTCCTCTTGTGTCCACCTCACTCCATTCCATTTTCTGCCCTTTCTGCCTCTCGTTACTCTCCACTCGACAGAACAGGAAGGAGGCCAGCTAGCAGAAGCAGAAACACGAGTAGAGCGAGGAACACGCTCGGCCGATTCGCGCGCTCCACGGGAGGCTACGTTTTCGTAGCCTTTAGGAATATAGCAGAGCCAAAGAAACGGAACTGCGGTGGTGGAAGAGTGACGCCCCTCGAGGTAAAGTATGGCTCTGTTTACCCGGAGCTAATGGCCACCGACGCCGTCGCCGCTGCCGACGGCGAAGCTCTCGACGCCGTCGGATCGAACAACGTCCAGCAGGAAAACGTGAAGTAGCTGCTGGGTCTCGAGTAACTCGAATGACTCTCGTTCGCCCCTTGTACTAGCTCTTTCAAAGCAGCTTCTCCTTTTTCCCACAATCGCATACAAGTCGTATCGACGGAAACGAAAATAGAGAAGTTGCGACCGTCGTATTCGCAACACGTGACTTCCGCATCACGCTTGATACTGACGTTCAATTTTCACCATGATTTTATTAACATTGTATTAACCAACACAAATTTACGAATTACTTCCTACAAAATTATTTTCTCCCCGTCAACGACAAGTAAACAAAAAAGTATGTGACTTGTTTTACACAATTATCGATATGCAGATTATTGAATATTATCTACAATGGAAATGAGAAGAAGAAAAAAAAAGAATTTTTTTGTGATGTACGTGACGTCGAGATATCGAGTAAAATGGTTTTATGATGGTTAAGGTTTTTTGAGGCATAGGTCGATAATTTGTTAGGCAAGACTGACATAATTATAGAATTTTAAAAAATTCGATTTAATAGTCAATTTCTCAATGCCTCCCCTGCATTCAATTAACGGATTCACCTTTTTCTTGTCGCTCACTGAAAATATTAAAAAATTAAAGGACTAATATTGGAAATGTTTGTGTATGAACTGCTATGAATGTACGATTAAATTAAATTAGTGTTATATTTCACGACTTTTTACTAATTCTTTTTAGTTTACTACCTATCAATATCACTACACATTTTATATTATATTTAATATAGTAAATTCGTCTTATATGCAAGCCTCTCTCAGTACCAGGCGCGGAATTTCACAAGAAATTAATTTTAACAGTATGAAAAAGGAAATGCAGCCGATGGAATTGTCGAAAAATATATTTTTTACATAAATCCGATATTTTTAATAACTCTCCGACGTTATGATATACGCAGAATTTTCATGGCGAACGAATGAAGAAACACAGAAAGGCAGAGTCTATTCTTGCAGTATTCAGTAGCGCACGAGACTTGGCGAGATTCTTGTGTGACGACTCTGTCGAGCGCTCTGCAGCGATCGGGATCGTATCGAAGGAGAACTCGAGGGGAAGTCTTAACAGCAGTAGCGAATTCTCGGATATCGCCAACATTGTATACCCGGCTTTATCTTTTGTTACCTTCGACCTTGGTTTACATAACCGATCTCTCGATTCTCGACGCTGAGTTGCATGTAAAATAAGATTTACAAAAATGATGTACCGGTAAATACTAGTCAATGTACAAGACTATAAATTTACTGTTTTTAAAATCGTATTGATTAGTAGCTAATTCAAAATGTAAAAATGAAATTATAATTCTTTATTAATAAAATTTAATACACGCGTTCCAATACCAAAAAAATCCCGCACTAGATCGTTAGCACTCATCTTCTTACTAACCCTATTGTTTCTTTTGAAATTGATCATAAAATTATAATTTGCAAAGAAATTATTAATATAAAAATGAAATACCAGTATTGAAGAAATTTAATCCGCAATTTATGCACATGGTACTTGCAATAAAAGTATATTAATATTAAGAAAGATTTGTTTAACAGTGTATCTTGAACTCGGCTTCGAAACGCTGCCTCGTTTCTTGATAACTGAACTGATTCAAGAAGGATGCGTCTTCAAATATTTGATGTACCAATTTTTATATTAAACTGGACAGATCTTAGAATAAATAAAAGCATGATTCTATTTTATCCACGATAAGCAGTTACTTTTATTTTCACCCAGCAATATCATATTTATTTATGGGTTCAACACCTTACATATTTTCACGTAACCCCAGCAGCCGAAGAAGTAAGTAAATTGAACAAAGTATGAATAAATACCATCGATTGTGACCCGACTTCCCCTCTCAACCCTTTAACCACGGTACAAGATGCAGTTTTGCAATTCTACCGAGATCGGTGCTTACAAATTCTCAGTAAGTGTATTCCATTGAAAATTACCATAATTCAATGACCAATTATTCACGACGATCGACAAGGTACATTTAATTCGCATGCGATCGAGAGAGACGCCATTCCCCGCGGCAAACAAATTGTTATAATCGTCGCGACGCTCCGGCGTTTAGCATACCGGCTTGCGAGGAGTCAAAAATACACATATGTAGTATCCCTTGTTGCATCTTGAGGAGATGCGTCGTGGATAACGATGATACGTGTCTCATTGTCGTCTTCGTGATCGTCTGCTAGCGGCTGGACAGAACTGCCAACATACGCCATACCGACCACGCTGTCTGTGGATTCTACATCAAAATGCACGACGTTCGTCACGATAGTCGCTGCGTGCGCAATTGCGCGCGTCTCGCCGATCGCTCCTCCGTCGATTCCCAAGCATTGCGGCTGCCACTTGCTCCCTTATTTTCTCCGTTCGCCTCAGAGCTCGGTCGCACGGGCCACCGGATTCTACACGCGCGCATTAAATCACTCGCCAAGCCCGGGTGCCAAGTAAATAGTACCCGCGATCGGTTCGAGTACACCCATTCTATTCGCGCCTCTTCGCGGAGGTCCTCTGCCTCATTACCATATCCACTTTACCTGGAGATGACGAGCAGATTGTCACAACGCGAATAGGGTGGTCTGCACACTCTTTGTCGGTATTCGCAGCACTCTCGTCAAGCTGAGCAAGAAAAAAGGAGTTTGACATAAACGAAGAGTGAGGGGGAAAAGAAAGTACCGGGAAATGTCGCTTAGAAAAAAGTTGTGCATTTTTTAATTCGTCTCATTCACGTGATAATTCGTATCCGGGGATTTTTGGGGCCCTGATCATGAATCTTCACTCAAAATTTAGAAATTCAAAATGATAGATCCTGTTTGGTAGATCGGTATGCAAAAAAAAAATAGCTTCGTGAAAGTGAAAGATGGCACATTAGGAGTCTTTGGGCTCGCTGATTACCAATATAAATTCAAAATTCAAAAATTCTGGAACCCATGTAACACGGTTAACCGAAGTACTAAGCATTAATCGATTTCGGCGAAACTCGGTACGCGAGGTTTTTGCAATAGTTTTGCGAGTCTATAATTAAAATTGAAAATTGGAAACGGCCGAACTAATATGGCGAACGAATGTGCAAAAAGTTACTTGTGGCCATGTGGCTTTCAACGTGCACCATAAGTCCCGTAGGTCTTGGGTTTAAGTTCCCCGTGCATCACTTCGTGAATAGTGTTAAGAAAAAAGGTATCGCAAGACGATTTACTTTTTTTGTTGCAAGACTGATCGAGTATTGTAGTTAATATTACTGCATAATGCCCGGAAATTAACAATTTATTATTATATTGTTTATTATGAACGTATATACAGTCTTTGGAAGTGATGAGCCACTCGCAGCGCAGCTCCATAATAGCCTGATCAGCGTCATATGTGAGACAACGTTACAATACACTATGGGGTTACCATAAAGCACCATACGAGGGCAGCCAGGTAGACTGATAAAGGCCCGAAGATAATTTCTACTCGTACTTATATTTGCCCGTTTACTCCCGGTAGTATTCTACTTTTCTCCCCTTAAAAGTGTTGGCAGTTCCGAAATCTTCCATAACTGAACTGGAGTTTTCCATCCTTTTTGCTTCTTTCATTTTTGTAAATATCATGTGTCTCTCGCTCATTGATCTCCGTAATTTTATGGCTATCATTTTTTTCGTTTTTGTTTTCACGATTTTTCGAATGTATCGAAACAAAAGAAACGTAAATTCTTAGATTCTGCTACAGCTAAACAAAAACAAGCGTCGATCGATGAATTTCAATGTCTGTAAGATTGGTGCCAAAAAATTTTCATGAAAGTTATTTCCATCAACAGAGCTATTAAAAAATCTTTGCGCATTTAGCGTGCTTGAGTCACGATACGGATCGGTATAAATTCACCTTAAATGTCGTCAGATCGAAATTAGTTTCCTTCTCGAGGATACGTTGTCCAGCTGAACCGAATTACTGTGAGAAAACAGGTTTTTATTTTTCGTTGAAGAATCTAATGTCTTTTCTCAGGAGAAAATTAAGAGCTGTAAGTCTGAAAAAGGAAAACAATCAAGGTGGGTAAAATGAGGAGAAAGGATGCTGGACAGAAATATCTGAGTCTCGAGGCCACCGATGTATGCGTATGCGGTAAATGTGAGTGGACAAGCGAGGTAAGAGTATTTTATTTGCATGGGATATACGCGAAACGATGAGAACAGGGCGACTGGTTCGTGAGATCAATGTATATAATATGTAGCGTACATTTAGGTGTGTGCATGTGCAACGAAGCTTGCACGCTCACAGCGACGAAGACGAAGCGCAAAGAGGGGAAGAACAGTCACCAGTGAGGGAAGAAGCAGAGAGGATCGGATATAATGGCACAAAGCCTCTTTGAATCTCGAGACGCGCCGCCCGCGACTGAACGAACGAGTCACCGAGCGAGCGAGGGCGCTATCGCCGATCTGCTGCATCGTATGCAAATCTTACTCCTTATAAATACATCAGGCTCCGCGGATCTTATAGGTGCCCGATTCTCTCTCTCCCACCGCATTCCGCATCTTCTCTTCTCTGTTTTCCGTTGGAAACGACTGCCTGAAAGAAAAGGGCGACTGTCACGCATCTTACTAACACGGATAGGTACTGCACAGCAAAACTCCATTTTATATCCATATCTATCCAAGATCGGAGAGAAACTAGATGAAAAAGATAGTGCAGAGAAATCGTGGAAAAAAAAACGTCGTGGGCGAAGTCTGTTAAAGAATGTTGGGAAGAACAAATTTCTATTCGTCATCAGTACGTATGATTTCGATGCAACAAGATATTTTGAAGACAGGCAATAACAAAGGGGCACTCGGATTTTTTTTTTTTTGTTCATATTTCATGAGGAATTGAACTGGTAACTTTGGAGTGAAACAGGTAAAAATTCATTTTGTTATCAATTTAAAACATTGCATTCTATTTTGACATTAAAGTGATATGTATTTCACGAAAGACTGTATATATATATTTTGGAGGCATGTTAGACATATCCTGCACAACATTTCATATAAATACTCTCGCACGTAGTTTTCAATGCATGTAACATATTTCAAACCTTTACGAAATATTAAAAAATCGATATATTGGTATATATCTTCCGAATATACGTCTCTTTCATGAAAAGTGTGATATAACATTTTTTAATATTATGTACAAAACTAGTTTGCAAGAAATAATGAAGGTGTTGCAGACCGAATTGTCAAAACGTTAAAGGGAGACTCTTGTAGATTTTTTTCGGAAATTGGTCGGTAAATATTTGCCTCTATACAGGCGACTGTCACGCATCTTACTAACACCGATAGGTACTGCACAGCAAAACTCCATTTTATATCCACATCTATCCAAGATCGGAGAGAAACTAGATGAAAAAGATAGTGCGGAGAAATCGTGGAAAAAAAAACGTCGTGGGCGAAGTCTGTTAAAGAATGTTGGGAAGAACAAATTTCTATTCGTCATCAGTACGTATGATTTCGATGCAACAAGATATTTTGAAGACAGGCAATAACAAAGGGGCACTCGGGATTTTTTTTTTATTGTTCATATTTCATGAGAAATTGAACTGGTACCTTTGGATTGAAACAGGTAAAAATTCATTTTGTTATCAATTTAAAACATTGCATTCTATTTTGACGTTAAGGTGATACGTATTTCACGAAAGACTGTATATCTATTTTTTTTTGAGACATGTTAGACATATCCTGCACGACATTTCATATAAATACTCTCGCACGTAGTTTTGAATGCAGGTAACATATTTCAAACCTTTACGAAATATTAAAAAATCGATATATTGGTATATATCTTCCGAATATACGTCTCTTTCATGAAAAGTGTGATATACCATTTTTTAATATTATGTAACTTTACAAAACTAGTTTGCAAGAAATAACGAAGGTGTTGCAGAACGAATTGTCAAAACGTTGAAGGGAGACTCTTGTAGATTTTTTTCTGAAATTGATCGGTACATATTTGCCTCTATACAGTATGTATATTCAGTAGATATAGATATACATATAATCCTTTGTCCGTGAAAAGCTTCGAGCAAGGTGCGCTAATGTTCTTAACGCGAGAAGTCAATACACTATTTTTTAATATACACTTTAGATCATTATAACGCTATGTAGATACTATATATGTGTGACAGAGATACAATATGAACATAAACGCTTCGGTATCCGGTCCAAGTTTGGTCGAAAGATTAGACAAAACAGAAGAAGAACGCGTATTACCGAACTTTTCGAAAACCAATGGGACCGCGGACAATACATCAACGGACCTTCGCTGTCGGATGTACAGTAGAATCTCGTTTATTCAGCTTACGACTAATCGAGGCTCCGCGTTATCCGAGCCTAGTAATATGGAAAAACTCGGATAAAACGGATGGCGGATCTATGCCTACAATGTCTTCCGTATTATCCGAGTTTTCACTAATCGGAGGGACCCCCTCCCCGTTTTACCCGGGATAAATGAGGTTCTACTGTAATCGTTTCTGGAACTTGGACATGGGGATTCTTTAACTCTTTCCGAATATTCCAGAACCATGAGAATGACGATAACACAAGCTACATCCACTTAAGTATAGTGTACACTGCTTTCGCGTAGTTTGTGCGCTTGCATTGTTTCTGGACGTTGTGTGTGATCGGCATTCTGATGATGTCAGCATATTCAAAAATCATTCGAGAATTGACGTCCGGTCAGATTTGACATATTCAGGTTCCAGAAATGGAACTTCGAACCTTGATTACAGCCAAGGTCTGTTGAAATATCGTCTACGGCTATATTGATTTTCGAAAGGTTCGGTAATTTCTCAGCGATTTTAACTGTTCAGCCTAAGTTTCCGATCACAATTGGACCGGATGTCGGAATGTTCATGTTTATATTACCTTCCGGTCGTATAAATAGCATCCACGTAGCGTAATAGTGCATACTGAAAAATCGCCTATATTTAGCGACTAATATCGGTGAAAAAATCTATTCCAGTATTCCCTTAAATGGGATATACGAATCAAGACTAAAAAAGGGAAGAGAGTGTGGCTCTCGTTCGTTCGCCCGTTTCCATGGCTTTATGTGCTCCGCGTGCGCGTCGCGAATGCAGGACCGTGAGCCCTGCTCCTGCAGGCAATTAAGGGCCGGCTAATTAACGGGTAATTAACGAGTGACACTGGGGAAAGGAGACGTTCGAGGACTCGGCGAACGGTTATATTCTCCGAGTAGAATCGGTTGCTCGCGGCGGTTTCCTCTGTCGCAGGCGCCCGGTCTCGTATCTCTTGCTGCTGGCTTGCCGATCAGTTCCCAATCGTTTGCTCTCCACTTGCTCTCTCGCTATACATCCTTCCGCAGCTTCTCATCTCATCCGCCAAGCAGCGTAACCCCCAACCGGTGGCATTGTTAATTGTTTGATCGACAAGATAACGTCGCGTCTTACATGTCCCTCAGCTATATAGGTATAGAAATTATACCGTGTCGGCGCCCTCTTCTTCTTTCCTATATCACCGCGTGCCGCTCTCAATTGCAGCTACTATTCAAAATGCACTACCTTTTATCGAATTTTAGCTTCGAACCGTCCTCTTTATTCTATTATCTGCATTCGGACGTAAATCGATTGTTCACAACCGAATTGTGCACCCTTCGATAGTACAAGACGAAGTTTTTGTGCACAACAGCTTCATGTACCATTTTTTTTCTGTCTATTTGTGTTACCCACAATTTTTTTTGTATAGAAGTATATTTTACAAAAAATCATATTGTATAATTGTGCACTTTATTTTATGCACAGAGCAATAAAATTGAAAATGTATTCTAGAAATAAAGAAACTATTTTTTTGTGACACACGCACAAAATGTCTCCCTGCACGGGCCCGTAACGCATAGCGAGATTGACATATTGGTTAAGCATGAAAAAAGCAGAGAGTACATACATAAATCACACTAGTTTTATTAAGAAACGAACTTGTGAGCTAGATCAAATTATTACAGTTACTAACCTCGTTTTGACGTTTGACAACTGTCACTCAGCTTCACCTCGTGGCACTGTATTCTCGATCTGGCACGTGCAGTCAATGTCCCAATCTTCGTCGGAATAATCGCTTTGCCATACTAGTATCACAAAGTATTTTATTTTCATAAAAAAGCTGAAACTATCTCTGTAAATTAGAATATTATAATGATTCTGTTTATTATATTACAATAGAATAAATAGAAATACGATTTTAACTTAAATCCGACTACGATATGTCATTTTGACGATTTTCATTAGCTAACGAGTATTATTTTGACGACTGTAATTGCTTTGTCGTATATTATCTTGACCAGTAGTCATTTGATTTATTATTTTGACATTGTGTCATTTTGACATGAAACTAGTTGTGCAGAAATAAAAATGGGATATACATGTGCAAATAAACATTGTCCACAAAATAAATGTGCACAATATGGATGTGCACTATCTGGCTGTGCACATAATCGATTTGAGGCCATGAGATGGAACCATACCTATTGACCAGCCGTTATTATCGAAACCGCTAGTAAAATCCAATCAATAACTTTCCCCACGGCCAAAGTTGTATCACTTTCTGCAAACCATTCAGAAACAACGGAAGCAAGTTGTGTCCGCAATTGTCATTAAAATTACAATCACAGAGTACGACTATAATTTCGATAAAACAGTAGAATCTTGCACATTACTTCCTCATTAAATTTTGCTCTTTACAAAGCCTCCTCTATGAGGAAGCCAAAATCAATCACAATACTTCCGCGTGTCTAATAATGCTTCCTTTGTGCCTAATAAAAATGAGATGCGTCGTTATTTATTCAAAACAAGGATGCCAATTAGAACCTTGCACATTGCTTTCTCATTAAATTTTGCTCTTTACAAAGCTTCCTCCATGAGGAAGCCAAAATCAATCACAATACTTCCTTGTAGACACACACACACACGCACACACGCACACATGCAAACACATTTTCAAAACCATTTTTCTCGACGTTTTAGGTGCTTCTGAGCATGCTGACATCAAAATCTCGAAAAAAATATTTCATGAAAACAAAGCTTCCTCCTAATTAAAAAATTAGCCTGCTAGCCTTTTTTTAGGGGAATGTACCGAGCAAGTAACCGATTACTGGATAATGTAAAACAATTCCTCTCCGAAGTTGAATCCGAACTCAGTTATCGAAAAACAGCAAATGCAGTCTCATCTTGATCCAGTTTTTGTTGAGATATCGCCGATTTCTGTCATCAATTGTCATTCGGTTTAATAATCTTAATAACAGAACAGGAACGTATCGTACGTAAAATTTAGCTAAGCCGTCGCAGCAAGAATTAAGAGGCGGAACAATAAAATTGGCCGGTGGCCAGGGTCAAAAGTGCCATAGAATCTGGAGAACAGAACGCGGTTGCAGGATGGACGACGTCGCCAAGAAATCTGCCCATGGAAGGGTCGAGGTGGACGGTAGCAGCGTGTAGAGTCAAACGGGCAGTCGGGGAAGCTATGAGCGGGGCGAGATTGAGGCGCAGCCAACAGAAAAGAAGACGCGGCAAAAGCGCGACGGAGAAAGGGCGCGGCGTCTGCGAAGGAGATCGTGCACCTGGCCCGGCGTCCTCGCGATCGGGAAGATCGATGCGCCGGTTAATTGGCAGTTGCTTGAGAGGTCTCTCTCGCATCCCACTCGCGTATAGGTACACGTTGAGAAACGATAGGTGGGTGCAATACACACAAGGGGACCGTGCAAAATGTGTGCTGCGCTCACAAGTGGCCACCGCACTCTCGCAAACGGACACGCCTCGGTGTAAATAGATCTCCCCGGTCAATTAAGTCTGCATACATATAAAACAGAGTCCGGAGCCTCGCTTTCTCTGCTCTTCGGCGCGAGTGAAAGACAAGACGAGAAAGACTGCGAGTGTCTCATTAAGATATTCGTTTCGCAAGGCGCCCGCGCGTTATACGCATCTTCTCTCGTTTCTTATCTGTCTCGCGACAGCGTTCACTCAAGAATCAGGTCTGCTACTGATGCGCCCTGGCCACATTGTCAATCACACTCCTGACTTCTCTGGCCTGCTGCTCCACTCCGGAGCTCCTCGAGTTCTCGAGGGTATCTCATCGTGCGTTCGTCTTCGCCCCGTCACACCGTAGTCGTGGACGTCAGGCCCGATGTCTTCGGACTCGGCACCTCAACACGCAAACCGAGCGTCCCACTGGCCGATTGTATCTCTTGTACATCTAATCGCTGAGTAATTGATACGAATAAAGATACAATTCGAGGGTGAGAGACACACGGAACTGGGAAGCCTGGATTTGTATCGATTGAATATCAAATCAGAGCGTCGATTGGCTTGCTTTATATCGAGAAATCATTGATGGTATCATTGTGCATATATTTCGTTAACCGGACGTGCCATCTATATGTGCATTACGAGGGTATCTCATCGTGCGTTCGTCTTCGCCGCGTCATAGTCGTGGAAATCAGGCTCAATATTTTCCGATTCGGCACATCAACACGCAAGTGAAACGTCCCACTGGCCGATTGGATTTCTCGTACATCTAATCGCTGAGTAATTGATACAAATAAAGATAGAATTGAAGGGTGAGAGACACACGAAACTGGGAAGCCTGGATTTATATCGATTGAATATCAAATCAGAGCGTCGATTGGCTTTCTTTATATCGAGAAATCATTGATGGTATCATTGTGCATATATTTCGTTAACCGGACGTGCCATCTATATGTGCATTACGAGGGTATCTCATCGTGCGTTCGTCTTCGCCGCGTCATAGTCGTGGACATCAGGCTTAATGTTTTCCGATTCGGCACATCAACACGCAAGTGAAACGTCCCACTGGCCGATTGGATTTCTCGTACGTCTAATCGCTGAGGAATTGATACAAATAAAGATACAATTGAAGGGTGAGAGACACACGGAACTGGGAAGTCTGGATTTATATCGATTGAATATCAAATCAGAGCGTCGATTGGCTTTCTTTATATCAAGAAATCATTGATGGTATCATTGTGCATATATTTCGTTAACCGGACGTGCCATCTATATGTGCATTACGAGGGTATCTCATCGTGCGTTCGTCTTCGCCCCGTCATAGTCGTGGACATCAGGCTCAATGTTTTCCGATTCGGCACATCAACACGCAAGTGAAACGTCCCACTGGCCGATTGGATTTCTCGTACATCTAATCGCTGAGTAATTGATACAAATAAAGATAGAATTGAAGGGTGAGAGACACACGGAACTGGGAAGCCTGGATTTATATCGATTGAATATCAAATCAGAGCGTCGATTGACTCACGTTATATCAGGAAGGCATTGGTGGTATCATTATGCATATATTTATATTTTTCGTTAACCGGACGTGCCATCGGTATGCTCATTAGGAGGAAATAGTCGAAATAGCTTCAAGCGAATTCACGTTAAGCTAATTAAGATTAGTGTTATCAATGGAAATTCAATTCAGTTAACTTGGTAAAGTTGGTTCAATGTGTTTGTGAGGTTAGATACGTCGAAATTCACGTGCAGTTCATGAAATTAATAGTACTTTGTGATACTAATATGACAAAGCGGTCTTTTCGACGAAGGTTGGAAAGTTGGCCGCACGAGTCGGATGGAGAGCTCAAGAGGAGGTTACTGCTGCTTAATTTCTAATTGCCACCGGAAGATCGCTTGTTCCCGGGAATATCACGTAATATTTTTCGTAACGATTGCAAAATGTCTACCCCTGTTTGTGACTACTGCGCGGTAAAAGCGTGCGAAAATGTATCTCGAGTGGTTGAATATAACTAGGTGCGAAAAATAATTGTTTTCATGTAACTAGGTGTGAAAAATCAGTGTTATCACAGATGTAGTGTGATTTACATATCACAATTCCGTTTTTTTTTCACCCCTAATTAATAAGCGCCATTTTTCCCACGCCCTATAGGCCCGATCAGGGGAACTTTTTGTGCATGTGTTACAAAAACAAAATTAGCTAATGAGGATAATCCCAGTAGGTACGAGATCAATTTTTCAAACTAATCGCTTGACGTGACAGTTGTCAATGATGTCGTAACAAGAGGTCACTAAATTCCATGACATGATTTTCGCCGCAACTAACGTCGCCATGAAGTTCAGCCACGGATGTGCCGATAACTCAATCAAATTTTCATGAAATTGAGACAGCATAATTCAGCCGGATCGATGCAATGAATAAAAAAAGTGTTAAATTAATTTTGTGGGCTCAAGCGAAATGTTCCATAATTCCACTAAATTCAGGATTGACATTGTAAGTGATGCACACGTATGCATTTTCGCATAGTGTTCGATTGAAGCCGAGTGAGTTCAAAATTATCGGAAGCCACGGAACTCGGTGAAGAGTCCAGAAATACCTGGATTCCGGACAATTCCGTAGAAGTGTGCAGCACCGAAAAAGGGTGAGTCTCGCGGAATTTAATTACATGCTTTTCGCAGATCCCTCGTCAGCCACTGGTTGGCTGGTTGGTTAGACTCTGGGTGTATACGATACGGTGAGTCGCGAGCTAGCATCATTGTCAGAGACCCTGGAGAAAGAGAGCTCGTTGAACAAATTTAATATTCTCACGGGGTGCAAAATTCCCCGACCGAGAGCAAGCGAAACTTGACTGCAGGGGTATAGCATTGCCGCGGTGGGTGGGCACGTGCCGGAGGAGTAAATCCGCACGAGGAAACTTGCGTCAAGCCGGTCAGCCCGCGGGGCTCGTCAAGCTCGTACCGCAGTGAATGCAGAAACTGAGGCATGCGAGAAACAGACCAGAAGCTGAGCACGAGTAGGTCCTTCTCGCTTTCGCTCGCGAGGCTCCGGGCCTGCCTGCTACACGGTATTATACTCCAAGCGCATAACAGCCTGAAAAGCGAGAGGAATCAGAGGATGGAGCAGCCTCGGGCCACCTCCACTTCTCTCAAACAGCGCAGACTTCGTAGGCTTTCCCCAGGTTATCGTATAGCCCTGGCTAAATACCTATATAGACGAACACATCCCGCTTTAGATTTACCAAGAGGCAAAGTAGCCAACTATAACCTGGCACCTGGTGTACACAGAACCCACGCTGGCTCTGGTGGTGAACGGGTCGTCTGGCCTCTTCGCCCCTTCACTCCCTCGCGCATCGTGAAGTTCCCATGCTTGCTGCTGATGCTGTCGGTCGCTTGCCGCTAGGCTGCTCGTCGTCCAGGGGTTGCGGACGTAACGTAATGAGAGGAAGCAAGGATCTGGAGGGCGATGGTACCAATGTACCACCACCATCCGCGCGCTCTATAGTCGCGTGGGATAAGAGAGGGATGGAGCAATAGCTTGACGTTGGTGCACGTTAGCGGTGTAAAGGTAATGCTAGACCAGACTTAGGAAGTGTGGCGCGTCGAGACACCGTAACTTCTACCACCCTTGTGCCAAGCAGCCTGACGCCCGAGCCCCACCGAGCTACCAGGGTATGCACGTAAGTTTGCCCACGGCGACACGTTCCTGTGCGATCCACTCTCTCCCCACTCTCCTTTATGTCCCTGCTTCCAACCTGCTCCTCCATCCACTCCTTGCCACCCGTTACTCCATCCCGCACTGTCCCATCCTATCATATCCCAACGTATCATACACTACGGGGAATCCTGGCCTGCCGCAAGACCTCCCTGCAACCTCCCCGCTGAGTACCGCCGTTCTACTCCCTGCTCTTAGACTCACCGCCTCTCCTCTCAACCTCTGGACTCCGCCGCAACGCTCCCGGCGTTTCGCCAAGTCGCGAGTTATTACCTACACCGCCACCGTTCTCCCACGTAACCCTCTTCTCCGCTCCACCCCCCAGAAAACCCCTGCTACGAGCACGAATTACTGCAAATTGCCAGAGGACGTACATCGCTTCGTCGAAGCATTCGCCCACGCGGCTACCGAGTCTATTTCGATGGAATCTTCAGTCATCCACTTCCATCGATGACCCTCCATCGGTTTTATCCCCTCCGAGTTGTCCCGCTTCGGGGTTGCCAGACTATTAAATGGATGCAATTTTTTTTTTAGATATTTTTGGATGAGCAGTGATGCACAAGAGCTGTGCATCCATCAAAAAGGGCTCTTGTGGGAATGCTGTGACCTGGGTATTAAAAATGGTAACGCATCGACATCGCGTTCGCTGTAAATTCAACCACATTTTTATTCAGTCCTTCTAATATTTCTCATAATCAGCCAGACGCTATCACTACAATCTGTGACATTTGTAGAATCCCGTATCCAAACATTAACACAATTGGCAAACCGATTTTATAATTAATTTGAAACATTGGATTTTTTTCTGCACCTTCTCCGTACCGAGATAAGTGAGGTGTTTAAATCAAAATATGGCGCCTGAATTTGAGAGAAAATAGGATCAGATAGAATACACAATGGGGTCAGTCGAGTGATAAGTAGGCCGGGTTGGTGGAAAATATCGGATGGACTGACAGAAAATACCTCCCATATAATATCCCATATGATATAGGTAATATTAGCGATGAAACGTCGGCATCGGGGCCTTTGGGTAAATCCACCGCTGGCGCGGAATACTATACAACATATAACAACATGCCAGTATCATTCTGACGTACGTGTGCGCTCTCCGTTACCGTGCTGGATTTCCAGAGCCCCGTGTCATGCAATCCCCGATTCGTAAATAAAGTTTGCAAGGGAGCAAACTGCGGTCGTGCACGCCCACGTAACTTCCATAATGGCGTATAACGATTCCGTATAGCGAGTGTAGCAATAGCGAAGAACAGGTAGTATATACACGTTGGCGGTGCAGTGAGTGCCGGAGCGCTACAATATTGCACCACGGCCCACCAAACGTATACGTCGCAGCGGCATAATGATTGCGTGCTCGGAGGCAGTGAGTGAGCTCGTAGACCCGGCGCAGGAACCTCCGGGATTCAACGACAATGTGTTCTGCAAGAGCCACCGACTCGCAGAGCAATGATAGAGAGAGATAAGCGCTTTTGCGAGTGGTAACGCATGGGATATCGTAGTGGTGAGACGGAGTAAGGTGGTGGTACCGCCTTACGTTCAACCGAGAGGTACATCCCCTATGGCAACCCTATGATTGGTGATGGAAGTCGGATGTTACGTTAATGCCTTATTCATCTGCGATTTTTACACCAGAGCTTTTTGTTCAACGGGATATCAGTCGTCCACCGAATGGCTTCATCAGGTTTGCCATCAATTTCCATAACATTGAATATGAAATTAAGTTACAGAAAAATAAAACTGTTAATTTTCTCTATCCTATCAATCCTATGATTGGTGATGGAAGTCGGATGTTACGTTAATGCCTTATTCATCTGAAATTTTTACACCAGGGCTTTTTGTTCAACGAGATATCAGTCGTCCACCGAATGGCTTCATCAGGTTTGCCACCGATTTCCATAACATTGAGTATGAAATTAAGTTACAGAAAAATAAAACTGTTAATTTTCTCTATCCTATCAACCCTATGATTGGTGATGGAAGTCGGATGTTACGTTAATGCCTTATTCATCTGCAATTTTTACACCAGGGCTTTTTTGTACGTTGATGCCTTATTCATTCATCTGAAATTTTTACACCAGGGTTTTTTGTTCAACGAGATATCAGTAGTCCACCGAATGGCTTCATCAGGTTTGCCATCAATTTCCATAACATTGAATATGAAATTAAGTTACAGAAAAATAAAACTGTTAATTTTCTCTATCCTATGAACCCTATGATTGGTGATGGAAGTCGGATGTTACGTTGATGCCTTATTCATTCATCTGAAATTTTTACACCAGGGTTTTTTGTTCAACGAGATATCAGTCGTCCACCCAATGGCTTCATCAGGTTTGCCACCGATTTCCATAACATTGAATATGAAATTAAGTTACAGAAAAATAAAACTGTTAATTTTCTCTATCAGGAGGCAGTAGAATTTCAATCAAATTGTTGAATTACTCAAATTCTGATCAATGAAGCATTAAGGATATATGTTTGATGCACAGCTAACAATCTGTAATTGGGAAAATAGACGTTAGCTACGAATTATAGAATTTGTTGATAAAGGCTAAAAATTGTTAATATGGGCTGGTGAGACAGATGGGCCAGAGTCACACATGAGCTTTCAATTATAACCTACGTTCATTCGAATAGTAAAAGAGTCGAAAGTTCCGATTGAAATCCTGTTTTCGGAATATCTGTGCATTATATCTGAAATCGAGTTGATTTATTGCGGCCGAAATAAGATAAGTTGCGGCCGATTTTAACGTTGGTCTGTACGCTGAGAGAAATTGATTCCATAGAAATTGGTGGATTAATTTTTCTTCGTTGGATCCACCGGAAAATTTCTTTATTTTCAATGATATGTTAGAAAGAAAGAATTTTTTGCATTCGGATTTCAAAAGTGTTATTTAGAGTCATTTTATTGTCTCCAATAAAAAATTTACTTAATGGGCATATGACAACGAAATTGTCAACCTGATTTAAAGAAACGATATATCGTATTTGATGGCGCCTATTCTGCCAATGATTACGAAGATCGCGTCAGACGAATCATTGTAAGCAAATAAAAAGTGTGCAGCCGATTTTTATAACATATTTTAAAATTAACTTCGCCGTGCCTCTATTCCTTTTCCGGACACGGTAATTTACGGCCTATTTTTTTGCTCCGATGTCCCGAAGACGATTTCTTTGGAAACAATGACAACCAGTTTATTCGTTTGAAGAAATGCGCTGCGCGAAGTTATCAAATAGAATCTTACAAATATTCCAGTGCTGGCCTTTATGTAGTCCCCGGTGACCCGTTTCTGCCAGCATAATGTGATTTATCTCTAGAAGTAGAAGATGCTGAGCAATGCATAAGCCGTGCGACTACGTATCGGTCAACTCTATGATGTTAGGAAGTCGGTAGAAATGGATTCTAAGCCCTTAAAGTTAGCATCATTAATTATTTCATTTCCATCAGTCGGATGGGTTGACATAGAAAAAAAACTTTCACACTGATAAATGAACATATTTAACTATCTACAGGTTAGTTGCCTCGCTTGATTAGTTCACAATGGTGACTGATCTAATATGTTAAGTACATGGTCGTTAACTCAATTAGATTTGCAATCTAAATCACCATTAAGAATCCTTCCTTGTTCATGCCTTTTGGTTTACGCGCCAATATATGTAACTAATTGCGAAATAGAACTTGTGTATTGAGGTAACACAATCTCCACCCCCTTCCGCCCCGCCACTTCTTTATTTCTAAAACTAGTTTTGTAATTATAGTTTTTATACGAAGACAAAAGATTGGTTGTAAAGAACCACGTTTTGAATTTGCTGTATGCAATCTTTACAAAATTAGTTACGACACCTGATTAATTTATTGCCGTAATTACCCCGAATAGTAATCCTCAATTTTTCACCATTAGTTCGCGCAAAATATACAACACAGAGAGTGCAGTGCTTGAGGCTACCATACAAAGTGTATAAGTACAACCTCCCAAAACACGTTTCCATCGCTTCAATCCTGCTTTTCGGGCACGATTTACGGTGCTTAGTAATACTGACCAGCACAATTTATGGCTCGCTTGGCTATTTTATTGGTACAAACAATATCATGAACAAGAACATGTAATCTGATATTCAAACTCATATCCAGGACATGTTTTCGAACAGGATATTCGAATAGTCGTGTGAACCAATCGAGTAGGTAAGATTGCATTATAGTTGGTAACCCCAACTAAGGGTTTATCGGCCAATGGATCTTGGTCAGTGCAACCGATTCTCCTTGCTCTCGTAACGTTGAGTTATGCTGAGTTGTAGGGGAATTAGGATACCTATTTGGATGTGTCATCTTGGTTGTGGCAATTAAGCGTTTTTCTCTGTGCATAGCTGTAAGTAAATCCTCTAAAGGAGGTTCAAACACCAAGACCGAAATATCATGAAATAATTATAATTCATTTCTTTTTACGCCCCATGACCTCGAAATTGACCGATACTTAGCCCCACAGCTTCTGCACTGTTCATATATCCACCCCCATCTCCACACGCTCGTCTCACTAGTAAAACATTCAGGCCAAAATTTGTATTGGTCACATTTACCACTCTTTTCATAAAAATATCATCCTCATTGGTAGTCGAATCGTGGGAAGCAATAAAGCAAAAACTTTTGGGAACCAAAAAAAAAGCTCTAAAAATCCAACGATCTTGACTGACTCTCGTAATTTTCCAAGAATTTAAACCATCACAGCTAAGGCTTCTTAAGAGACTAATATAATGACGTACGCGCTGGTGTTCTCGCTATATGCAGGAGATGGAATACGAGAAAAAGGTTTGAAGCGGGGAAGAGTTTCCTCAAGATTGTCCAAGCTGGAGTAGGTAACAGCCAGGAGAGGAACAGTGGAGCTTGAGAGCTCGATGAATTTCGTACGCTAGCGTACAGAGCGAGCAGTCGGGTACATCTAGTAGAAGCACGCTTAACTATGCCAGACTGGCTGGCTGGCTACATCCACGTTATATATATGGGGGCTGGGACTAGGTCTGACTATGCGAGGCACGCGAGAGGGCGGCTTGTAAATTCTCTCCGAAATGAGAGTGTCACCGCTCTCTCCCTCCTCCGCTTCCCTCGCCTTACTCACTGAAACGGCTTCCATCCCGGCTACCCTCTTCTCAGCTGTGGTGTCCTTCTCCACTACTCCCTCTCTAATTCCACCGACAGCAGAAGCCAAGGCACATCGTATCCTCTGCATGCACATCGTCCTCGTACCTCTCCCACAATCTCCTTTCCTCTCTCCCTATAGCCTCACTCATACCTTCCTTTCACCCCTTCTGTTCCCGTCCGCTGGTCTCCCTCTCTCTCGCTCTCTCGCTCTCTCTGTCTCTTTCCCTGCCACCTTATATACACTGGCAACGAGAAACCCTCAAGCTATGCACGAAAGCCGTAAGTACCTACCGACGTTGCTTCTGGTCCTTTTCGACCTGCACAGTAGAAAACGGTCCTGTTCTTATGTGTATACATCCTACCTTGTATACCGGATGAATTCCCAATGAGACTTCCTCTCCGTGGTCCATCACGAATGTGTCCTTGTTCCCTTCATCTCCCTCCGTCTCTTCCTCATTCAGTCTTCTCTTACATCTCTCATCCAGTTCTCTCAACTTCACCATCAACAACGCTCAGTCATACCTTTTTCGCTCCTCCCGCGACACAGACAGAGAGGGAGAGGGAGAGAGAGAGAAACATTCACTCTGTTTCAGAAGCAATAAATTCATCAGTCTTCAGGATATATTCTCCATAACTCCGATACAGACGTTTTCATAGCTGGTGTGCCGCGTTCAGCCCCGTGAATTCGAGTTACGGGAACGTTACAGGAAGACACTTATGAAATAGGAATAAAAGGCGAGGAAAGGAATCGCTGGGGAAGGAGAGATTGCTTACAATCACAGAGAGACTTCTGTTCGCGACCTTCGAACTCTGGCTCTGTGTCTTTCCTGAATCTCGTCTCTCTCCCTTCCGCCTTACCTAGGGCTTCTTCCTCTTTCCAATCCTCCTGCTCCTCCTTCTTGCAGAGATCTTTGCAATTTCAGCACATCGCCAGTTCACTCCAGCATGCCCGCACCGTCGACTGGTTTCGTCCACGATTCCGTATTCCCGGCGTGGATCTCAACGCTCGCGGGGGCGTGGGACGAGCAAACAAGTTCCACGAAGCCATTTCCCTAACTCTTGCCTCTCCGAGGAGCAATGGATCACCACGTGAGCACGCGAGGGGGTACGTGGTCTGTACTGTACGTACACTCATCCCCGAAGTCCCCAACACACACGGTACGTGCGATATCAGGCGACGCTGTATTCAAAAGAGAAAACAAAAGAACATGCAAGATGCTGAACATTTCCAGAGGAATTCGAAATGAGAATTTCCAACCCAAATCCCGTGCATAAGAGAAAATGGTCTAGTTGAGAAAGCGAATGAAATGATCAGTGTCAACGAATCCACATGCTCGGTGCGCATTGAACATACCATACTTTTTTTTTATCTGCAACCCAACAAAAACGCCATTTCCTTACTTTTTTTCATAAAAACATTTCATCATGAAGGGAGTGAACATATTTGCTAGAAGGGTGAACATCTAGATGGTCTTCAGCGTGATAGAACACTTTCTAATTAGCGTTTTGCCGATCTGTGGTGCCAAGCAATCAGTCGTATAACTTAAACCCCCGGTTGGTCCGTGCAGCCAATGAGAACTTTCAAGTGGCCGATTTGTAGCCAAATGAATAGTGTGGCTGAAGCAACCATCGCTAAGTTCACCTACCGATTCGTGAGTGGGCCAATCAATTGGTAACACGAACCAACAACCAATCGGTAAAACAGCCAATCGATTGGTAATCGACCATACCAACCGATCGACTTGCAATATCAACTGTTCCCGGATGCGGAACAAAAGCGGAAATGGGGTGAATGTTATAATACATGTCATGGGCGCTAGAACTAACGTACCACAAGCATTTATAAATTTCTTCACACAAGTAATCATTTTTCTCCGTTTATAAATACTGCTTGCCGCGCTATGGACAACCGAGAAAGATATGAAGTACACACACACCGACATACGTATACACTGGGTCCGCGGCCGTGAAAGAGGCGGCAGAGAGTTGAGCACGCCGGCTTGCATAATTGTGTATCAACACGCAGCGCGTGTGCGGGCAACTTGATAACGTGATGAATGTCGGCACGTTAGAGAGGAGAGCAAGCGATCTTCCGATGCTGTATATCCACACGAAGCACACCAGCTCCACCGATCAGCACGCAGTTTTGAGCGAGTGGGAAAGCACACAAGTGAATACAAGCCGCAGTGTGCTTCTATCTGTCTCTCGTTCCGGCACAACCATCCCCACGTGGACCGCGATGCGATTCTCACGCTCTTCACACCCTCTCCCGACGCTTACGGCCCCGCTACCGAAATGATGAACGGTCCGCGACTCTGGAAACTCGGGGAGCGCCGAAAGCACGTTCCGGACGATGCGAGATTATCCGGACGATGTAACCGCGCACTTCTGCCTCGTTGGGCATATGTATAGAGTAGAATAATATAGTATTGTATACTTATGCTTCTGGCTAACTCCGTCTATTGTATTGCCGTAGAATCCGTTTCTATTGTATAATAATCCGTATTTGTAGTGTAAGTATTGTAAAGTCCTCCTTTTATATGTTTTCTTACACATTTTTGTGGGCGCGGCAGGCACAGCATACTAAAATATATGTAAAATATGCTTCTGATCCCAATTTCTGTACGCGATCGTATTACTGAATTTTCGATAAATTCAGTATAGCAGGCAATTTAATTTTGCTAATTTTCCAAAGACGTATCATACTTTATCTGTCGATGAGTGCATTCTAGTAACGGTGTAATGATTCTTTATATGGTGGAAATTGAATTTACTGTAACCGATTAGTGTTTTTTATTTTTTATTAAAGGCAAATTGATTTACACATTTAAAATCATAACTTTGTCATAAAAGACCAAAATGAGAATACCTATACTCATACCATAATGCCCTCTTCCACAGACAAAAAAAGGTATCGACACTAAAATGTGTTCACAGGTTTGGTCTGAGGTACATCGAGTTAAAAATGTTACTCTTTACCTCACGCTATTTTAGGTCACTGTATTGCAGAATTTTATGTATGTACTTAACAAGGCTTATATGTAAGATTTAAACAAAAAGGGCATCATCTACAGAATGTTTTTTCTTTTGATTTATTATAGGTGACTCGGTCGCTTTAACCAAGTGAGCGTCTGTGCTGAAGAAATTGCGGATGAACTTGGTTCACTGTTTTCCTAGTTCCGTTGTAGTTCATAATTTCATTGCACTAAATAAATAATTGCGTGAGACGATTACTCCTCTTCGTGAGTTGGGTTATCTCCAATAACGATGAACGATAATAGAATAGCGATTATCCACAAATGTAAGATTAGAAATAAAAATCTTGTAATCATAATATTACATTATTGTATATTCTCAAAATGATTATTGACGACTAGTCGCAGGCGATTAAAAACATTAATACAATCTGACCTTCTTAGTGTGACGAAAATTCAACAAATGGAACAGTCAAGTGATACGTCATTTTTAATTGGCATTATTATAATATTCCCCCTTCCCTCAACACGTTGTAAGAAGGATTACATCTGACATAGCTCGCAGACGTGAAAAAACGGCAATCAGGCAAATGTTGTTAGACGTAACAAATGCAAAAGTTATTTCTTAAGTCCATGTATGATTACCTAACTTTCAATTTAAACGTTTTTAAATTACATGACATCTAATCTGTAAAATTGTTTGTATCTAACGTTGGTCTTTATTTAATTGGGGCGTGAATATGTTCCATAATTCTGGGTTGATTAAAAAATGGTCAATTCGCACTAATGTTTATTTTACGAAGAAATTCACCTACAATTAATTTTCATCAACGGTCCTCAAAATCGTCGTCGTCACATTTTTTGGAGTTCAGACCTAAAATTTCTGTAATTATGCTTATTAGTTTACACGAAAATCGCGCACACAAATTGTGGCGCAAGTTTAAAAAATCTTATTCTCTACTTTCGGACATCCACTTCCTGCAATCGGGTTGACCCAAATACCAGCAGAGTCAGGAAGCCAAGGCACGACCGTGGTATAAATTCGCATAAATAAGCGAAACAATTTCGTGCCATACAGGGATTGTCGTTGTGCGAAATTCTCCGTCGCTTTCTCCGCTTATCACTCTCGTTTTTGCTTATGGAACTGGGAAGGAACGCGAGTTTTGTCACACGCTGGAATGCATACGTGATATGGTCCCATTTCTCCGCCTCTTTGGACTATACAACGACCTTAGGAGGACTGTGTGTTTAGGGGTTGGTAGATTGGAGGGAGGATAGTGGGATGTGTCGATATGCAGAAAAAAAAAGAGAAAGAAGAATAGTGAGTTCCCTTTGGATCCGACGGAAAAAAGCTTTTTCTTCCTTTCTCCCACTTCGATAATATTATGGCGGATACGTGGCTTGGTATGCCAACCACGTTTCCCTTATTTATCGTCTCTCGATGCTTATGTTTTACTAGGCCGACGAGGAGCAAGCGTCTGGGTATATTCTATGTACAGTGCTATGTGCACGACTGTGATGCTGCTGCTGCTGCTGTAGCCACCCAGCATCCCTTCCTTCTTGTCTTCTTGCAGCCCTGAAGCGCACGCCAGCCAGAGTACACGATAAGGCGCTGCTGTGCCTTGGCAAGGGGGCTGGAATCACTGAGGGAACCAATAACGTGATGTATTATACATAATGCATGGCCGAGAGATCCACGAAAACGAGGAATGGGCGGACGGGCGTGCTGGCATCAGCTATACCTGGGCTCCTTGGCTGATACGTGTTTTGGTACATCTTGGCGAACATCCCCTTCCCAGTAGTTCATGTTTAAGGCATGCATAAGTACACTCACGGATGAATTTACGACACGATTTTGTTATGTTTGTTCTTTACGATTGAAATAAGTGTTCCTGCGTCCTAATATTCGAACTATTTTTTATAAAATTCAATCAGACACAGTAAATGCCTAAGATTTGATTTGGCATCTGAAATTTTTACACATTATTATTTGGGCTTGCTACTCTATTACAACAGAAATACAATATTCGACTGAATTTTTTATTCAATCTTTATTACCATTTCAGATTTGTGTAAAGCAATTATATGAATTGTTGCAAATCATTTTAGTGAAAAATTATAACTCATAGACGATGGAACAATGGCACCAAAAATACTAATGCCCGTGTATTTTGAATTTCAATCTGTAATACGGTAATGTGGTCTCCCTATTCAGTTGAACCATTGAAATTTATTAGTGTCCAATTGAGAAATCACCGAGCATATT
Source organism: Clistopyga incitator (assembly GCA_947507545.1). Taxonomy (NCBI): domain Eukaryota; kingdom Metazoa; phylum Arthropoda; class Insecta; order Hymenoptera; family Ichneumonidae; genus Clistopyga; species Clistopyga incitator. The sequence continues at coordinate 7,054,310 of OX382175.1, forward strand.
CACAAGCTATCATTTTCGACCATACTTGTACCCAAACTGAACTCTAATAATCGGTAGCAGAGCAGCCACATAAAAAGCATAAAGTAGACTAAAGCAAAATTACTTAGCATTGTTAAAATTTTGTTCATTTAATTATATATGACCATTCAACTACCCAGACGTCAATTTTTCACCATTAATGTAATTATCGGGGAAGCGTGCACTTCTCAATGAATAGTAAATATATATATATATATATTTTATTGAATCATCTGAAAAAATGTCCCTCGAAAGCAATTCATCGTCGCACAAAACTAATACAAGCATCAGGTGAGGAGGAAAAGTGGGCGAGATAAAGAGAATACTTATGCGCACACAGGTTTTCCTTTGAGCAAGCGAAAGAGCTATGGGGGTTGTAGCGACGACACGTGGAAGCATAGAAATAACGCGAAATAGCTTTGCATTCGAAATATACCTCGGCACAGGACACAGCCACGAGAAAGAAGGGGTTAGAGGAAGAGAGGAAAGATTTTGCATGTGAGAGGGCACATAACTCAAAGCGTTCCTTAAATCATGGTTTCGCTTTGCCCTCCAGCAGGCGCGCGTTGTGGATGTTTCAATTTCCTTGAGGCGCAATCTGATGCTGGTGCTGCCGGTGCCCGTGCGAGCAGCAGCAGGTTCTCTTGGCTCGAGAAAAGGAGAACGGAGAGAGAAGAACGGGAGGGAAAAAAGTAGATACGAGCAACATGAAACAGCCCGCGGGCCAACGGCGGCAACCAAGGAAAATGCGAAGTTAATTTCTGTCTGCTAGGGGATGGGACGAATAGTTCCCAACGGGTTAACCGATGACGCAACTCGAAAAATATTGTCCTCTTGTAATACCTTTCTGCTCTTTCCGTTCAATTTAATGCGAATTTCAGATAACGTATCTCGCGGTCTTATCCCTCGAGTATATTCAACAAAACTGATTTGTCACCAATTGAAAAAAATCGGCGTCGTTAAAGTGCGTCATATCGAAGAAAAAAACATTTGTACGCCACATGAAATTGCCTTGCTCACAGACTGAATTTTATTTTCGAGATCTGCTCTTTTCGCAAATCTCCATTGAGAGTGTTCAATGGTTCAAATCGGACTAAAATGTGTACTATTAAGGATTCACAAGGCTCGCTGTGATTTTTTTATTAGTATTGGCTCCTTCAGCGCTGCCAATGGCACTTTCCACAGTGCGTAATTAACTCAAGAGAAGATGCTAACCCCGATTTCAGTGCCGACCTTAAACAATTTTGCATCTGATTCCTGCCGTACGATGAAAATAAACTTAAACAACAAAACATAAATTGTGACGTAAATAAAATGCCGAATTTCAATGTTACGTTCCAAGTTCAAAGATAATTGTGCTGTAGATTTTTAAGTTATACTTGAAGTTGACTAATATTACAACGTTTCTTCAGTAAAAGTTTTATACCATGGAGATAACATTATTTTCGGTTCCATCTGAAGACTTCCTACATTGTTAACATTGCGATGAGTAGATAAATATCGATAAATTGCTCGCGACCAGTGAAGAATAACGGCACAAGTGGAATCCGAAAATTGAAATGTATTTTATGCAACGATTTCCGAGTAAACTGCGTTCCAAATTTTGAGGTTATGCTACACATCAGCATCTGCCGCTGAAGACCACCGTCCATTGGTGCACATTTCTCAATACGAACACATGTGAATCCCAGGAGAGATGATATTCAGCGCCGGATTTTCGTCACAGCTTCTGTCAACAGAATCCGCCCGAAGTGAGAAGAGAAATAGCGAAGAACGTGTAAATATTTAAGGGCGATCGTTAGTAACGGGGGTAGACACTTTTAATCTGCGTTATTTATTTCGAGTAGCGAAGTGCGAGAGCACAGCATAGCAGCTTCAGCCGGGGTGTAATTATAGAAGGTACCGCCGGGTGTTGGACGACGAAGACGAGGACGAAAGAGGAAAAGGATGAAGATGAGAAGCAGGGAGAGAAAGAAAGAGCGAGAGGAAGGGGAGGGAAACTCCGGCGAGCGGGGCAACTGCAAAAAAGTTCAGCTCTCGCCTTCGTCGGTCCGAGAGTTCTCGGCGAGGGCAAGTCGCACAGAAACGGTGAGGGAACTGCTCCTCCGTACTTCCCATTAGCGCACCCTTGATTACTTTTTCTCATTCCGGTATCTAAATAAATAAAATATCGGACTCGCGCCTCTCGGACGACTGCTTCAGAGTTCGCTGCTGCTGCTGCTGCCAACCCGCCGCTGTCGTGAACTGGTAGATAACGGGTAATGGGGAAAGGAAAAGAAGACTTTATTTAATTACGTATCTGTTATCTTTGTCCGGGGATGGAATGCCGAGAAGCGTGAGAGCTCTCCGAGGGTGAAGAAGAAATCTACCGAGAAGCACTGCATATTCTTAAAGATGGACATCTTTGAAAAACGAGAATTGCGATTTCGAATGCTGCTAAAAAAAAGCGTACTGCGCGGACTGCAAGAAAATTGTACAATCTTAGAGATACAAAGTAAGTTCGAGCTAGTCGTCACTGTTTCGAACGCATAATCGTGAAGAAGAAATCTACCGAGAAGCACTGCATATTCTTAAAGATGGACATTTTTGAAAAACGAGAATTGCGATTTCGAATGCTACTAAAAAAAGGGTACTGCGCGGACTGCAAGAAAATTGTACAATCTTAGAGGTACAAAGTAAGTTCGAGCTAGTCGTCACTGTTTCGAACGCATAATCGTCTTTTTCTGTTTTCCATGAGTTCGCCATTTAATCATTAACAGAGTATAGTCGTTAAACGTAATTACCTACAATGAACGTTCCATTGAAATCTAGCGTCTGTCACAAAAGTAGAAAATTTTCGCGAAGAAAAACGAGTTCTATTTCGTGTTCACTTTATTGACAGAAAAGTCATTGCATTCGGTTAAGCAATAACACAAAATCGGTAATCCGTTTCTCTGAGAAGCCAGTCAATAATTCGAAACTGATATCAGGGAAATGTAGGCATCTACATAAAAAATAATGTGCATTCAAAGATAACACAAGACAATAATGGCGCTCTCCAATGCTCTCTAAAAATGCGGGGATATTTCCTGGACTGCAAGGCATTTATATAAAGTGAAGAGGTGCACAGTAAGTCCAAGCTGATAGAAATTGATTTCATCGTTGATAGTCTCTTTCCGTTTTGCACGTGCATCTTATTCAATTATTAACATGGCACAGTTTATTCCATTAGTACATTAATTTATCATTGAAATCCAGTATCGCTCACAAAAGTAAAAACCTTTATTACAATAATCGACATTAAAACACGAAGTGTATAAGATGCATTTTTTTGCTGTCTTTCGTGAACAAAAATGAAATCCATTTTGGTTTTACCTTGTAGACAGTACACGAATTGCATTTGATTAAGCAATGACACAAAATCCGTGATCCGTTTCTCTGAGAAGCCAGGCAACAATTCGAAATTGATGTCGGAGCATTTCACCATATGGGCATGTACATCAGAAGTAATATGCATTCAAATACAACACAAAACAATAATGACGGTCGCCAATGCTCTCTAAAAATGCGGGGATACTTCGTGAACTGCAAGAAATTTATATAAAGTGAAGGGGTGCACGGTAAGTCCAAGCTGATAGAAATTGATTTCATCGTTGATAGTCTCTTTCCGTTTTGCACGTGCTTCTTATTCAATTATTAACATGGCACAGTTTATTCCATTAGTACATTAATTTATCATTGAAATCCAATGTCGCTCACGAAAGTAAAAACTTTCATTAGAATAATCGACATTAAAACACGAAGACTATAAGATGCATTTTTTTTGCTGTCTCTCGCGAACAAAAATGAAATCCATTTTGGGTTTACCTTATAGACAGTACACGAATTGCATTTGATTAAGCAATGACACAAAATCCGTGATCCGTTTCTCTGAGAAGCCAGGCAACAATTCGAAATTGATGTCAGAGAATTTCACCATATGAGTATGTACATCAGAAGTAATATGCATTCAAAGACAACACAAAACAATAATGACGGTCGCCAATGCTCTCTAAAAATGCGGGGATACTTCGTGAACTGCAAGAAATTTATATAAAGTGAAGAGGTGCACGGTAAGTCCAAGCTGATAGAAATTGATTTCATCGTTGATAGTCTCTTTCCGTTTTGCACGTGCTTCTTATTTAATTATTAACATGGCATAGCTTATTCCATTGGTACATTAATTTTTCATTGAAATCCAGTATCGCTTACAAAAGTAAAAACTTTCATTAGAATAATCGACATTAAAACACGAAGAGTATATAAGATGCATTTTTTTTGCTGTCTCTCGCGAAGAAAAACGCGATTTATTGTGGATTTACGTTATTGACAGTACAGAGTTGTGTTTGGTTGAGAAATTACACATAATTAGCGATCAGTTTTGATGGAAAACCAGAGGAGACTCAATTCGAAACTGGTATCAGAGAATTCTACCATATAGGCATGTACATCAGAAGTAATATGTATTCAAAGACCACACGAGAAGATAACGCAGTGAGGGAGCAATTCGCGAGCTCGTTATTATTTGGCAAACGAGGCACCGCGCGATAACGATGCATTTACTATGCAACTCGGGGACCAATCGGCTCTCCGTGCTTTAGCGGCTACTCGCTCCGCCTCTGTTGCTCGTGCTGTGAGGAGAGCGGGAGATACGAGCAACCGGTGCCACCTCGTCGTCAATCGGTATGCAAAGTTCGCTGGCCTAGCCGTAATTCATATAGTCCAGGCTGGTGATTTGGCTTGTCTTTTATTTTTTCCCTAATTTTTTTCTCTTTTACCCGATAGTCGGGCCTGTTCGTTCGGCAATGTTATAGGCACTTTTCTCCACGCTCCTATTTCCCACCCCAACCCCATTATCGCACTCGCGCGAGAGGCCAAAAATACGTCGAGCCTCTTCGCCTTCCCCCACTCAGCAGTTTTGCTGTGTGTTGTTTTTTTTTCTTTTTTAAACGAGGTCCAGGCGATCGGTGTAGACTCTTAAACACCCCGATTAGCCGGCTGTCACGAACAGGCCACCCTCGCTCCGCCTCATTCTTTTCTTTAATTCGTTTTTTTTTTCTCTTTTTGCCTCCATCCCTTCCTACAGCACTCTCACCCCTATCCTGGACTCCCCTTTTCGCCTGTCTCTCTCACTCTCGTGTTGGGTGCACGAGGACGTTTTTTTATCGGGCCCGAGGTAATTAGGGTGGCATCCCTGCAGTCAGCACCCGCTCCTGTGCGGGTTAAAGCGAGAAAGAATCACCATCCGGCAGTCAAGACTTACTCCTACCCCCTACCCCAACTGCTCCGCGTTTTAATGAGATTTAGGTCCGCGCGCGAGGCACCGGCTAAATTTTCATAAGGTTCCCGGAGAAATTACACGCCTTCTTCGTCCGCTATGCACCCTTTCTGCATTCCTCATTTCTTTTATCGCTTTTTTTCGTTCTACTCAGTGCTTCCAAGATTTACAATCTCCTACGGAAAGTATCGAGACTCATTCGTGTCTTTGAAGTATCTATTGATGTATTTATTTACGGCCTGCTAAAAAAGAAGGTATCATTATATTGCAATGAACCTGGAACAAAATTTAATATCGTGGAAAATTATCCATCTCATTAACTGCACTGTACCTTGTGATAAATCATTTTTTAATATTTTCAACGAATACCCACGTAAAATCAGTAAATTGATAAATTAAAAGCGACGACAAAAATTTGGCACCATTAACAAAGACAATTAAATAAATTTCCAGCTTTTCGTTCTTGTAAAGAGACGAAAAATACTTTGTATGATGAATATGCAAAGGGTAACACTAAATCATAATATATCTATCACAATATTTGATATCCCGATATCTACTTTTTGCTTCACTTTTCACTTTTTAAGTTAAGCTAGAAACGAAAATAAAATTGTACGATTTGTGTTAAAATAGCAAAAATTTCTAGTACGTTTTCTGGTTAATGATACCATATAACTAGTCATTTGGACCACAAATTGACAAATGTCACCTTTATAAAGGGACGACAATCGCAATTTTTCTGAGTGAAAACACTTGACCATTACTTATCAATAGCAGGTACATCCGTGCGTGGTCAGTAACTGGGACATCCACCCTGTAGCATCGCAGTACACCAATCCTAATATCCTCAAAAGTCTTCTGTGTACGTCTGCGTGCGCAGACACCCGTGTGCCAGCAAACAATACACGTTGTACGGTAGGCAAGCCGCGTGTCCATGCATAATTCAGATAGTCGCACAGTCGCGAGCATCCGCGTGTGGAGGAACACCCTTCTATATCTCTGGAATACGTACGTGTGTAACGTAGCTATATAGGACGGAATACTGAGCGCAGTGAGCGCGGAACCGAGAGCAGCGCGAATTCTCTCTTCCGTTCCGACTGCTCGACTCGTAGTAAATACGTAATCAGACATCGCTATAACGCGAGCGATTCTATACGTATGTGCATACAGTATAGTCTCTGGTGTAGACTATATACATCTGTAGTTCCGTCGCGCACGTCCTCCCCCGAGCTCCGGTCCTGCGTTTGCTGCACATACACTCTTTACTTGCCTCTTTCCCTTTCCCTCCGCGATGTCTCTCTTGTCTCACGTACGAGCCGTCGTCCTCTGCGCCGTCTTCCCATATCCAACGGTTTCCCTTTGCCATCCCATTTTCTCCGTACACATATACGCTTACCGATACGAGCTTTAGAGGTCGCGCTTGGAGAAATACTCATAAAACGCATGTGAGGTTTTGTTTTTTCCGCTGTCTTGTGGTCTATGTATATTGTATTACACTGTTCTACCGCAATGCGACACCAACTGGTATAGAAGGGTGTTAATTTAGCTTCGGAAAGTCATTGATCTTCGATCTCTCGTTCGTTTCATCCCGAACGATCTTCAGGCTATCCACTATGTCAAAACTTACAACCGGTTTACTTCAGCATAACAAAAAGAAATATGTTTTCATGAGAAACATGATTTTTACATGATTTTCATGTCGGAACACAGGATTATGCAAAATATGGAAGAAAGTGGCTCAGAAGAAATGGCTATGTGTGTGTGTGTGTGTCTGTGTGTGCGGTGTATGCAGGATTTCCAGATCTTAGTCGCCTATAATTAATCTAGAATTGTACAACCGATTTAATTGGAATTTGGCGCTCCAGTGAAGCAACAGTCCGCCTTTGATTGATATATTTTTGGAGAAAATCTATGCAGCTATTTACATTTGACAGCTTTAAGATTTTTTTTAAACGGTGTAATCCCTCTAACTTTCGTAGTGTTTAAAATATTTTATAAGATGTCTCAAGTATCAAATAGCCCGTTAGCTAACGAACAAAATTGCATTTTTTCAGTCATGACAAAAATACAAACAGCGCTGGTTCACTTATCTTTCAATGTGCAAAAAATTATGCCTTAAAAAGTTTCCACAGTTCTTCCTGACAACCTCTAGAAAGTTGGTCAACGTTTTAAATATTGCTACTGCTAAAAGACAGCGATTTATATTTACGGTACTCTCACCTGAAGAATACCTTTCGAAAATGCCAATGAGTAACCAACGAGAAACGCTGCCCAGGTTACATTCGATGATGCCTACGTACAATTTCCGTCTATATTAATCCACAGAGTGGCCGCATACCAATTTCCATTCCCCACATATACGTCGTGATACTTTGCCACAAAATTGATCGATTACAGCTTTTGGAAAAGTGCGAGTTTCTTCGTACACGTGTCAATAATTTATTTATTCATTTTGAGCGTTCACAGCCGAGGACAAACTGCTTTTGCTGTAATTTGCACTCTTCGTCTGTCACGCTCTTTTACCTCCGGAAGGTTATCATCGCGGGGGTTAATGGCGCAGGAGACTCGGCGTATATCATACCCACCAAGCCAGCCAGAAGCACAGCAGCAGCGACACACACAGTGCAGCGGTGTATCCGGGCTCGGTATACGTAGGATCTTCTCGTTCGTCGGGGCACAAGGCTCATGAGGCTCCCGCCGGGTTATCCCGAGGTATATATGCGCGCGCCAAGAGTATCTGGACTTATGACGGAAACAATTTAGAGGCTTTGGGGGGTTGGTGCGAGGGACCGACGCTCACGTCGACCCGGCGGGCTTCTCCGCTTCGCTTTCACCGTGTACCCCGGCCGCGCGTTGTACATGTGCGAGGAGATGAGAGAGCCGAGAGCCCAGGCGAGACACGGAGGAGGATCCGACGGGGTTCGCGCTCGAGGTGCGGAGGGAGCTAAGCCGCAATAAGTCGAGGGATGAGCGCGAGATGTGGCCGAATCGTACCTCGCATACTGATATCGTTTCCTCGCCTCGGCGCCGCGTCTCTCGTTGCAACGTTAAATCCAGCGAACTCTCGTATCGAAGCTGAAAATTCGTTTCGCAGCATCCGAAACAACCTGCCTTGGTGAGAGGGATTGAATACTGGAAGTATAGTCACGATCGGGACGAAAGTCGATCTAATTATCGAGCTTTAATAAAATTGTACTTAAATCCGCCTCGCCACTCTTTGAAAATATAAATTCTTCTTCTGCACGACGAATTTAACGTGATTTAGAGGCTGCGGAAAGGGTCCTAATCAATTGACACTTATGAGTTAGTTTCAAAATGAGATTAAGACAAGATAGGGATGCCGAGATTTTATCGGAAAGTCTTTTCTTTTTTTGTTAATATTTTTCTTCATGGTTGTCAATTTGCTATCTATTTTTCTGAATATTTGTTGTAAAACAAAACTCGAAATATGGTTCTATAAAGATTTTTTATTTACTCACTAGGACTCATTTAGATGCTCATAACAATTCTGACAGATTCTGAACAAAGGATAATCTTTCCATTAGATATTATCGATCAAGTTACTTAAAGTGAATAAATAATCGCCGGAGAAACTCGGAAGTCGAGCGAATCTCGAAAATATTCAATTAAACCGCCACAGGCCATACCCTCATTGGGTGGACTTGGTATTTCAGATTCTGTTTACCGAAGAAATATCAAGCCGAAAAAATTTGCAGTTCAGAATTTCGGATTAGAAAAGCACGAAGGGAAATATAAAAGAACAAAAGATTCTGGATTGTACGCTTTAAGGATCTCATGAAATTCAGAAATTCATGGTCGCATTCGAAACGAATGGAAAAGATAAAAAAGGAGAAGGGTATATGTACACCTGTCCACTCGACTCGTAGAGCTGTTTTCTCTTTTCCCTCTCAACTTCACACTTCCTATTATCCCGAACCCCTTCTTCCTCCCTCTTCACATATATTTATCCCATCGACAGCATTGCTGCTAGAATTCCACTAGCACAAGTTTTATTTGACGTTTCGTCATATCGTCCTATGCTTCCAGTCTGACAATGACGAGATGACGAATAAGTGCCCATTCTTCTTCAGATCTTAGTACTAGCTGCCGGTCGAATAGGAATTGTCAGTAAAGGTGGTTAATAATTTTACCTTGACGAAAAAACAAAAACTCTAAAGCGTTTCATTGCAATAAGTCGGAAATGAATTTCTTACTTATTTTCTTTTTGCACAAAGTGAAATAATCAGTTACCCTAATCGGCATGAGTGAAAAGTCTCAAGTTGAGTTATCGTCTTGCACACTCTTATGAAATATTCCACACCAAATCAGCCAACCGATTTTCAAGCAATCCAAAAAAAATTGTAATCAATTAATTGAAGGCTGTAAAAAAGTCGTAAGTAATTGAAATTCAGCGCTGCCAAAAAAAAATTTGAAACCGTAATGTGTTTCCTAAAAGATACGCGCCCTGGAAAATTTTGTAAAGCGTTTTTTGAAAAAAATGTATAAATTTACAAGTGTCGGGAAAGAGGCAGTAAGATAAACGTACCAATGGCGGGACGTTTACGGCAATGTCTGTTTTGTATACCAATTTTCGCATCCATATATTTATTATTTTAGCAAATGGTGGTAAAAAATCGTAAGCTTAGCGTTTCTAGTTTCCGAAACGCATACAATAAAAATATTTTTGATTGTGTGAAAAAGAGTTATTAATTAAAACGCTGAAAAATGTAGAATGTACCAATGCTGGGACGGGTATTTTTCTACATGTCCCGCTCTCGGGACGTGAAATGTGCGTATCGGTGGACACATAAGAGTATTTGTAAGAGTTATTTTTTATATTTTCTTAATTGAATTCTTGATATATACAAATATTCATATAGAGTCCCTCAATTGGGACCTGTCCCGCCATTGGTACGTTTACCTTAATAGATCCGGAAAAAAAAAGCGTGGAAATAATCAAACATATCAACAATAGTCATGACAAATGGTAGTTTGCTCGTGTACAATGTTCCACACACCATTAGAAAAATAACAGAAACATCTAATTAGATGTGCTACATATAATGTTTGTAAATCTAATCGCCAAACGTGTCCAAAATTTAAACTTCTGTCACTCAATTTCGATGGTTCACCTGATATTTACTCTTATATGGTTTAAAAATATACGCACAGACTAATTCAGCCTAATTAATTGAATGCACATAGAGGTAGCTTCATTACAGATTGAATAAATTGAATATATAAATATATAAATATATAAATCATTTTTTCGGAAGTCTTTTGGGGAAGGGATTCATATTGACGTGCGGAACGTAATTGTCAGGATTTTCTCATGATTACCCAGCCAATATTGTCAAGTAAGATAATTAAATGAAATCTGAATACGTTACACTTATCGCCAATTACCTCAGGGAAGATGTGCTCGAAATTTCGGGCAGTAACAATTTGTTTGGGTTGAAGTGCATTCGATTGTCAAATTCGAGAATGTTAGATTTACAAATTCGCATTATAAATCGAATCTATTATTTTGTATAAATTATCCAAATTATATTTTGAGTTAGCAGGCCCATTACCAGTTACATTTTTCATTTTCCGTATACGTTTCACCTAACATTGGAAAAAAAGAATTACCCATTGAAACGGATCACACTATGCTTCCCAAAGGATCATTTATCAAAATGTATCCCTCAATAAGTAGAATACTTATAAAATACAGTGACATAGAGTTTTGACAAATAATTTGCACAAAATCAATTACTTTAAGTTAACAATTATAATATGATTCATTATGCGAACACCCCGTGTAAGGTGACTTATCCTTGCACAACCATTGCTTTCTAAAGTTCTCAGGGTGTGTAGAAAAAAATGGCGCATCTGTATTCTCAAATTAGATTTCGATTTGTTGACGACATCCACGTCAGAGATTTGTGAGATGCACTCTTATCACCAAACCAAACAAAAAAATAACCGAAGGGTTTATCACGTAAACGGAACACTGTAGGCTCTTCAAATTTGGTACTTTTCCTCAGGAAGTATATTATTACAGCTATGCAAAATTATAACATTTTCTGAGAACAGAAAATTCGTGTGGTTGAATTGATGTGGAATACCTCTTTTTCGAATCCCCGAATCCCCGTCAGTAAGGTTAGGATAATTCGAGGAGGGGGGGGGGGGCAGATATAGATAAACAGAGAAAAGAGAAAGAGGGACTGAGAGAGAGAGAGAGAGAGAGAGAGAGAGATAGAGAGAGTGAGAGAGAAGGGTTGGGTGGTAGCTGTGGTGGAAGGGCGTCACGGCGAGTGAAGACGGACGTCGCGACGCGGCCATAAATCCCAAGCTTACCCACAGACGAAGAGAGACTCCAAGAGACTCGGAAACGTTTGCGCGGAGTAAGAGACAGAAGAGGCCAACGGGTGCACAGGAGAGCCGAACTCCGTCGCGGGAGGCTAACTCTCGGCAGGACGGACCGCGACCGAGCTACCGCGACAACTTTGATTATACTACTCTCAGGGTTTTATGGGACTTGCCCGCCGTTTGCTCGATCTTTCCCACTGCTTCTACGGCTCTCCAGCTCGCAGCGCAACGTTACACACCTACATAGGATAAACTCGGGCGGTGTATGCGTTTAAGACGACAACTACAACGAACTTCAATGTACAAGCTGAGAGTCGCATTTTAGCACTCGTTGCTGAAACAGGTAAAAGGTCGAGGTACTCCACCAAATTTCCAACTATCAACCAACCACTTCTCCACCATCAGAACTTTTCTAGAAGTGGCTCACGCTGAGAAATTCGTCGAGCTTTCGTGAGCCGTATTATTCTCGAGTTTTCTCGAAAGATTTCGTGCAATTTTCCCAGTTATCCCTATATTCCAGTAAAAAAAAAACGTTTTTTTTTTCTTTCAAGAGACACGAAGAAAAGGATTTAGCGAAAATTTACATGAAACCTGACGAGGACTCTCATAAACAAATGTATTTATGTGTTGGTGAGTTTATTTAAGATTATTATGACGAAACTGTGGCTACCGAAATAAAATCTTGCAAGAATGTAAGTTCTCCCTTTGATTTTTTGTCTGCAAATATAATTTGAGAACGATGTATAGCAGTTTTTGGAAAAAAATTCAGACTCGATGCGAGTCGATGACCAATTGCATTACTCTTATGCAACAGTCGATTTTTCCGTATTTAGGTTACGTCTGTTATGAAAATTCTACCATTTTACCATAGCGAAGTTCAACTCGCTGGAAAATTCAGATTGACGATTAACGACACGGTTGTCATATGATCAATCAATCAGATAATGAAACGGGCCGAAAAGTAAATGAAAACAGGTCAGATTAGGCCATCAAAACAGGTCATATTTCGCTTTTATACTCCGTGAGATAACGAACAGAACTTAACAATACAATTTTGACCAGAATACTTCATGGTAATACAAAATCTGAAACAAAAATCACTCCCACTTCCGGGAACTATAATTCGGATTGCAGACACAGCCGTGCTGTGTTCAGCTACCGCAGCGGAACACCAGCGCTGGACGTAGTTCCCTTGTACGAGCAATACGGTATAACTGTGGGAGGTATCCGTATAGCTGTGGGAGCTATACGGATCTCTGTCGCACCTTTTTTGTTTTGATTACCACAGCGGAACACAAGCGCTGGACGTAGTTCCCTTGTACGAGCAATACAGTATAACTGTGGGAGGTATCCGTATAGCTGTGGGAGCTATACGGATCTCTGTCGCACCTTTTTTATTTTGATTACCACAACGGAACACCAGCGCTGGACGTAGTTCCCTTGTACGAGCAATACAGTATAACTGTGGGAGGTATCCGTATAGCTGTGGGAGCTATGCGGATCTCTGTCGCACCTTTTTTGTTTTGATTACCACAGCGGAACACCAGCGCTGGACGTAGTTCCCTTGTACGAGCAATACAGTATAACTGTGGGAGGTATCCGTATAGCTGTGGGAGCTATACGGATCTCTGTCGCACCTTTTTTGTTTTGATTACCACAGCGGAACACCAGCGCTGGACGTAGTTCCCTTGTACGAGCAATACAGTATAACTGTGGGAGGTATCCGTATAGCTGTGGGAGCTATACGGATCTCTGTCGCACCTTTTTTATTTTGATTACCACAACGGAACACCAGCGCTGGACGTAGTTCCCTTGTACGAGCAATACAGTATAACTGTGGGAGGTATCCGTATAGCTGTGGGAGCTATGCGGATCTCTGTCGCACCTTTTTTGTTTTGATTACCACAGCGGAACACCAGCGCTGGACGTAGTTCCCTTGTACGAGCAATACAGTATAACTGTGGGAGGTATCCGTATAGCTGTGGGAGCTATACGGATCTCTGTCGCACCTTTTTTGTTTTGATTACCACAGCAGAACACCAGCGCTGGACGTAGTTCCCTTGTACGAGCAATACAGTATAACTGTGGGAGGTATCCGTATAGCTGTGGGAGCTATACGGATCTCTGTCGCACCTTTTTTATTTTGATTACCACAGCGGAACACCAACGCTGGACGTAGTTCCCTTGTACGAGCAATACAGTATAACTGTGGGAGGTATCCGTATAGCTGTGGGAGCTATACGGATCTCTGTCGCACTTTTTTTGTTTTGATTCTTCTGAACAAACGGCTTTGAGTATCGAAAAACCCTAACACTAGTCCAAAAGTGCAATACTTCTGCACATTCTATCAAAATTTAAGCTCTTTCCGCCTGGTATTTTGGGAAAAAATAAGTTCAAAATTTTGAGGTGGTGGAAAGTACCACTGCCTTTCAACCGCATTGCTGCCACAGCTATTCGTATTGTTACTACAACTATACCCACAGCTCTCATAACTAAACTGCATGCAGCTATCAGTTAGTTGGTTGTGAGAACTATACCGTTTTCTCAGTGTAGCTTGTGTCGTTAATTATTTTTGAAGAATGTAATTTGCTGTGGGTCTTCCACATTGAAAATGTAGTTTTTTTATTGAAATTCCATCTCAAATCTCCACTCCTTATGATATTGAACCTGCAATATATAAAAACAAAATAACATTTTTAATTACTATCACTAGTGGACCTTCGCGGTCGGCGTTTGTCTTCGCCGGTCCCACGAATTAAGTAGCATAGTTTCCGACCATAACTTGGATGGGTGACCGCTTAGCCGTGATGGTGGTTAAGTAAGTCACTTTCGTATATACACCAAGGAAATGTAAGAATGTACTCCCGTCTGCTACGGTCATTATTTTTCTTTCTGACATATACAGATAGAATTAGCAGCAAATGAGTAGTAAGAACTAAGTGATTCAGAATGCCGCCGACTCTATTTTTCACTCGCATGAGACTTCAAATCTATTCGCTATTCTACTCAACACTGTTGATTAGTTGAAACAGCGATTTATTTTAGGCCCTACCAGATGCACGGTTCAATCATTGTGTTGTTTCCACAGCCCTGATAGCATATACGATTAAATCAAAAAAATGTTTTTTTAATTCATTTCGTTCTAGATCATTTTGAACCAATATTGCACTAGCGGTGCTTGCTGTATACTGTAGACACAACCATACCAGTTTTATTAAAACAATGTCAGTGTAGTTGATTCAAATATGCCTCGTTTGATTCAAACAATTTTTTTTCGACCACAGAGGCAAGGTTAACGTTACCAAACCGTTTTTCTCGGTGGAGAGTACACACTTCACGCCAGTAACAAATGTAATGAGAAAGTCGCGTGTTCCAAATACGCCAGTAGCAACTCATCTTCGCTTCTTTATTCTATAAACATATATAGAGCAATTTTCAGTAGAACATGCTTTTGATGCTCTCGATGGTCACGAACAATGATGCTTGGACCAGGAACAAAGAGTACGAGAGGAAAATTGTGCTGGAAAAAAATGCTTCATTTCTAAGCAGCATTTTCTGCGCCATGCTCTTCACTGACGAGTTTAATTAGGTTGGCCTATCATCTTTTTTGTTTTTTTATTTTTTATTTTACGGACACAGACTTGAGAGCTAAGTACCTAGCGGCACGTACCTCTATCCCTTCGCCGTTAGGAACTGGTGCTTCTGGAAGAGAGAATGAACGAACGAAACCGCGCGTGAGCTCAGAGTTGAGCAAGGGAGGGGGAGAAAAAAAAACGTGAGAGAAGGAAAGAGGCAATTTCGCGAGCGTTTTTAACCGTAGACTAATTTCCTGGACGCTCCAGCATAGCCGGGTACAAAGTTGCCGGTGATGTACTCGCCCCCAGAGTCGGTACTCCCACCCTATACTTTGCTGAGGTACCTGCACCTAGTTTCATTCGTAACTATAATAGCAACAATGCCTACTACTACATACTGTGATGCACCTAACGCACGGACTATCCGGAATGAAAATAAGGACGAAAGAGGAAGAATAAAAAAAAACGTAACGGAGCGAGAGAAACAACATGGAAAAATAACGTCGGCTAAGAGTTATGAAGGCAACACTTGCCTCGCATTCATGAAACAAATTAAAAAGTAATTAAAAGAACGGGCGCTGGATATCCTCGCGCATACAATTTATTATTAGTATGGAACAACGCCGCCCTCCGGAAACTCTGCTCTTTTCTACGAGAGACCAACAAAAGTGGTGAAGATTTTGTGAGGCACTTCCTGCCAGTCATCTGATCGTCGCAGTTCATAATTTATGAAGACCAAAATCATTTTTCGTCCAAATGCTCTGTTATAACTTGATGGAATTAATTTCATACGTCGTAATCATAATTAGCTTCATCAGGTCGAAATACGTGGTGACATTGATGCCATTTATGGATATCTGTACATTTTGGGTTTTCAAACCTAATCAATGAGAATAGCTTCATCATTATCATCATTCAATGATTGTTATTCGATACGCTGATTTGTCTGCTGGACAAATGGTAGATTTTACGTGATCAATGATATAACATAGGATAAACGGGGTGAATATGTATCATTAAAAAGTTTTGGACTATACCGCCCTCCGGAAACTCTGCTCTTTTCTAGGAGAGGCCAACAAAAGTGGTGAAGATTTTGTGAGGCACTTCCTGCCAGTCATCTGATCGTCGCAGTTCATAATTTATAAAGACCAAAATCATTTTTCGTCCAAATGCTCTGTTATAACTTGATGGAATTAATTTCATACGTCGTAATCATAATTAGCTTCATCAGGTCGAAATACGTGGTGACATTGATGCCATTTATGGATATCGGTACATTTTGGGTTTTCAAACCTAATCAATGAGAATAGCTTCATCATTATCATCATTCAATGATTGTTATTCGATACGCTGATTTGTCTGCTGGACAAATGGTAGATTATACGTGATCAATGATATAACATGGGGTAAACGGGGGGAATATGGATCATTAAAAAGTTTTGGACTGTACCTGCACTGTTAACTTCTACTTTTCGAGAGGAATCTCACTATAGTGAAATAAATACGTTAACGTGAACTTACACAAAAAAACCAGGCACTGAAGTATTCACAAAACTTTTTTCCACGATCACAACGCGATGATCGATCAGAATCGGTCTTTTTTTGAATGTTAGTAATACGGACCATTTTTAAAGTCGACTAATATAGATAATCTAAAAATTCCTGGAACACAGACTGGTATGCTCTACGTAAGTTGTACATACTTTTAAAAATATTTCGCACATTCTAAAGGTCTTACAAATCCTTAAAAATATATATATATATATGTATACATTCTTTTTAGAATTTGTATTTTACTTAAAAAATGGTAAGGAAATTAGTTTTACAAGATGTCACCAAAATTTGGTTTAAATAATAGAGCTTTTGCAGACTTAAAAAATAAAATTCGATTTTTTTCAAAATCATTGCCTACCTTTTTTTCATTACTTCAACGACTAGGTTTACTCGGTACATCAGACTTTATATGGTGAACAGAAATCAATTAAATTAATTGTCAAAAGTGCGGATCACTTTCTTTGAACTACCTGAAATATTCGCAGCTAATAAAAACGAAAGCTGGGACGCTGGACGTAAAAATCGACAGGCCATCATTTCACAATCCATTCGTCCATTTACTTCCCGATGTCTCCATCAGTCAATTGGAAGACAAAAATACAACACGTAGAGAAGAGGATGGATGAAGAATTATCCAGACCCGATTGAAAAATCGCTGACGCGCCCAAGCCCTGGTTAAATCCTCGTCCGACGCTCCATATTCTCTCGTACAGTATCCAAACCTATGCCGGGTAGACGACAACGACGGTATAACCAACATCGAACGTCACATCCTCCGGGGACCTTCGAGACAGGGGATGAAACGCGCTTTGCGGTATTCCGTACAGTGATCGCCGAATCCTGGTGCCACATAGGCTCATGTACATACACTCTATATATATAGATATCCACATATATCTATATATACATATTCGTAGGTATGGAAAATGGTGGAAAGGGACAGCAGAGATGAGAGAACGGTTGCTGGTTCCTCGTGAGAGCTCGATTTAATAATCCGAGGGCGGTAAATTAAAATGATAGACGTCACGGCGACTGGCGGGCACTGAGAGCCCATCAATTAAGGGGGGTAGTGCTGGGTTGAGGTTTGCGGGAACGAGGTAATACGGGGCGAAGGGGGCGCAGCCAGGAGAGGGCCTACTTCATTTGACTATAAATAAATAATCGTTGATCGTGGCCTTCCAAGAGCCCGATTACTATATAGTACAATGGAAGGGTTCGAATTGAGAGGTAGAGGTACACGTGGGCACGACGTGTCACTCAACATCGCTTTAGCTTTGATGCTTCTGCGGAAGTACGAAAAGGAATAAATGGGAGGAGTTGAAAATCGAGGTTCATTACAGCTTTGGTATAGTTTGGAAGTAATGCGGTTTGAGAGGCAGTGAGAATATATCAGTGGCGATTTCGACGCTCAATGTTAAACGCCTGTAGATCTGTTCCTCTCGCACATTACCTTCGATTTGCTTTTCCGACTCCCTCGAAAAAACGGCTTTGACGATCGCCCAGCCAGAAGATTTGTCCCATTTCTAACATTATTTCACGTATCAAAATTAAAGCCTCAATTTTGGGACAATGAGTTAATGAAGATTCTCAAGGCTATGGGTTTTCATAAATTGTCCAAAATTTTTGTATTAATCTCTATAAAGATTAACAAACAGATTACATTTTTTATCTCTGTAGAGATCTAGTATCAAAAAATTGACACCAACATAGTGTTGATAGTAGTGTTATATCAGGGTTGTTATCAGTCAATACTACTTTTTTTACATCGTTTGTTATCAGTACGATTGGTGTTAACTTACATAGACCGCTTTGGTGTATAATTTACAACCGCATTTTGTACAAGATGTGCAATATTAAGAATGAATGTAATTTTACCCCAACTCTTCTGTTCCCATCATTTATCCTAAGTAACTTTCGGGACAAGTCATCGTTTAATTATTTCAATTCTCTTGATGTCTCTAGTAATAAGAGTGACCAAAATCGTTCGCTGACGGGACAACAGGGGAGGAAGGACGCAAAAGCGGATGCAGAACGACAAGAGGAAGAGGAGATCGAGTGAAGCGAAAAAGGGAATGGCTTTCAAATATTAACGCCGTCTCATAGACGTCACATACGTTACCCTCTTCTCGGATCCTGAACATTTTACATATACATACATTGAAACGTGGGACCGAAGGGATCCCTGAATGTCCTATGCAGACGTTGCATACGAGCCCCCTCGGCGTATGGAGTTTTTTCGGTCCTCCGGACGAGACACAGAAACCACGCCGACCTTTTCCACGATTTTACATTTATTCATTCCAGCGACTGGTGAGGGACACTCCCTTTTTACGTCTAGCCCTTCCAGACTCACCGTAGACTACCGGACCTCCTATATAAACAATTGAATTCTTTTACATTGTTCTAAGAAATTTTATAAAATGCACAAAAATATAAAATTGGTGATATTGTAATCTGTAATTGACTCAAATTAAAATGATCATTTCGTAGTTCATAGAACTATTTTTACAGTTACATTAAAAAATCGATAATGACGGTAAAATAAAGTCAGTTCTTATCTCTACATTTTTATACGGATTTTTTTACTTTTTTATTATGGGGGTACTGGAGGATTAACATCAAAAAATCTAGCATTTGAAATAAAACGGAATCCCCCATACATGAGATTTTTGTTTTCTCATGTGTACAAAAAAATATCATTTTCAATTGCACTACCAATTCCCAAAATCCATATGAGATCGGGGCACTAAAATATCCTTTAAAAAAATGTTTAATCACCATTTTAATGGCGTATGGAATCGTCAAAAGCAGAATGAGAGTTTAAATTACAACATTTCTTTTTGACAGCCGCAACCCAATCGTTTTCGATGTTATCAATCAATGTTATATTCTTCACGGTATTGCTACTCTATTTGCAAAATAAATTTTCATAAATGATTCGATCAATCAACGACTGGAATTCCATTGACTATAGTGACTTCGGAGGCTTCGCGTGACGTATGCTGAATGTGGCTTTTGACAACTGCAAAACACGTTGTAAGCAAAAAAGCGCGTTTCAACCGTACGCGATAATTAAAAGTATAATAACGCCCTAGCAATGTGCCGACTATGCGGTAGGTCGTCGCTGATAGGGTGTTACATGGTAGCAAAAAGCAAAAAGTAAAATAAAATTAATTGTTATATTTACGATTACATACGAATTTTTATCGTCTTTATTGTGGAGATACTACCAATATCGAATAGTATAGCATTTAAGACCAAACGGAATCCCAAGTGCTTGATATTTTTGTAATCTCATCTATAGAAAAAAATTCCATTAATTCACGAATTATTCGATTGCAGATTGTAACAAAATAATATAAACAAAACAAAATATATAACAAAATCCATATGAGATCCGGACACTAAAGTATTCTTTTTTTTAAAATTTCGACATCACTTTAATCTCGTATGAAATCATCAGAAGCAGGAGAGTTTAAATTGCAACATTTCTTTTTGACAGCCGCAAGCCAATCGTTTTCAATGTTATCGATCAGTGTTATATTCCTTACGGTATTGCTACAATATTTGCAACTGGAATAAATGTTCATAAATGATTCGATTAATCAACGACTGGGATTCCATTGACTATAGTGATTTCGACGGCTTCGCGTGACGTATGCTGAATGTGGCTTTTGACAACTGCAAACCGCGTTGTAAACAAAAAAGCGCGTTTCAAACGTACGCGATAATTAAAAGTATAATAACGCCCTAGCAATGTGCCGACTATGCGGTAGGTCGTCGCTGATAGGGTGTTGCATGGTAGCAAAAAGCAAAAAGTAAAATAAAATTAATTGTTATATTTACGATTTCATCCGGATTTTTATCGTTTTTATTGTGGAGATACTACCAATATCGAATAATATAGCATTTGAGACAAAACGGAATCCCAAGTGCTTGATATTTTTGTAATCTCATCTATAGAAAAAAATTCCATTAATTCACGAATTATTCGATTTCAGATTGTAACAAAATAATATACCTACTATTTCCAATTTACCTACCAATTCCCAAAATCCATATGAGATCGGGGCACTAAAATATCCTTTAAAAAAATGTTTAATCACCATTTTAATGGCGTATGGAATCGTCAAAAACAGAATGAGAGTTTAAATTACAACATTTCTTTTTGACAGCCGCAAGCCAATCATTTTCAATGTTATCGATCAGTGTTATATTCTTTACGGTATTGCTACAATATTTGCAACTGGAATAAATGTTCATAAATGATTCGATTAATCAACGACTGGAATTCCATTGACTATAGTGATTTCGACGGCTTCGCGTGACGTATGCTGAATGTGGCTTTTGACAACTGCAAACTGCGTTGTAAACAAAAACGCGCGTTTCAAACGTACGCGATAATTAAAAGTATAATAACGCCCTAGCAATGTGCCGACTATGCGGTAGGTTGTGGCTGATAGGGTGTTACATGGTAGCAAAAAGCAAAAAGTAAAATAAAATTAATTGTTATATTTACGATTTCATACGGATTTTTATCGTTTTTATTGTGGAGATACTACCAATATCGAATAATATAGCATTTGAGACGAAACGGAATCCCAAGTGCTTGATATTTTTGTAATCTCATCTATAGAAAAAAATTCCATTAATTCACGAATTATTCGATTTCAGATTGTAACAAAATAATATACCTACTATTTCCAATTCACCTACCAATTCCCAAAATCCATATGTGATCCGGGCACTAAAGTATTCTTTTTTAAAAAATTTTGACATCACTTTAATCTCGTATGGAATCATCAGAAGCAGGAGAGTTTAAATTGCAACATTTCTTTTTGACAGCCGCAAGCCAATCGTTTTCAATGTTATCGATCAGTGTTATATTCTTTACGGTATTGCTACAATATTTGCAACTGGAATAAATGTTCATAAATGATTCGATTAATCAACGACTGGAATTCCATTGACTATTGTGATTTCGACGGCTTCGCGTGACGTATGCTGAATGTGGCTTTTGACAACTGCAAACCGCGTTGTAAACAAAAACGCGCGTTTCAAACGTACGCGATAATTAAAAGTATAATAACGCCCTAGCAATGTGCCGACTATGCGGTAGGTTGTGGCTGATAGGGTGTTACATGGTAGCAAAAAGCAAAAAGTAAAATAAAATTAATTGTTATATTTACGATTTCATACGGATTTTTATCGTTTTTATTGTGGAGATACTACCAATATCGAATAATATAGCATTTGAGACGAAACGGAATCCCAAGTGCTTGATATTTTTGTAATCTCATCTATAGAAAAAAATTCCATTAATTCACGAATTATTCGATTTCAGATTGTAACAAAATAATATACCTACTATTTCCAATTCACCTACCAATTCCCAAAATCCATATGTGATCCGGGCACTAAAGTATTCTTTTTTAAAAAATTTTGACATCACTTTAATCTCGTATGGAATCATCAGAAGCAGGAGAGTTTAAATTGCAACATTTCTTTTTGACAGCCGCAAGCCAATCGTTTTCAATGTTATCGATCAGTGTTATATTCTTTACGGTATTGCTACAATATTTGCAACTGGAATAAATGTTCATAAATGATTCGATTAATCAACGACTGGAATTCCATTGACTATTGTGATTTCGACGGCTTCGCGTGACGTATGCTGAATGTGGCTTTTGACAACTGCAAACCGCGTTGTAAACAAAAAAGCGCGTTCCAAACGTACGCGATAATTAAAAGTATAATAACGCCCTAGCAATGTGCCGACTATGCGGTAGGTCGTCGCTGATAGGGTGTTGCATGGTAGCAAAAAGCAAAAAGTAAAATAAAATTAATTGTTATATTTACGATTTAATCCGGATTTTTATCGTTTTTATTGTGGAGATACTACCAATATCGAATAATATAGCATTTGAGACAAAACGGAATCCCAAGTGCTTGATATTTTTGTAATCTCATCTATAGAAAAAAAATTCCATTAATTCACGAATTATTCGATTTCAGATTGTAACAAAATAATATACCTACTATTTCCACTTCACCTACCAATTCCCAAAATCCATATGTAATCCGGGCACTAAAATATTCTTTTTTTAAAAATTTCGACATCACTTTAATCTCGTATGGAATCATCAGAAGCAGGAGAGTTTAAATTGCAACATTTCTTTTTGACAGCCGCAAGCCAATCGTTTTCAATGGTATCGATCAGTGTTATATTCTTTACGGTATTGCTACAATATTTGCAACTGGAATAAATGTTCATAAATGATTCGATTAATCAACGACTGGAATTCCATTGACTATAGTGACTTCGACGGCTTCGCGTGACGTATGCTGAATGTGACTTTTGACAACTGCAAAACACGTTGTAAGCAAAAAAGCGCGTTTCAACCGTACGCGATAATTAAAAGTATAATAACGCCCTAGCAATGTGCCGGCTATGCGGTAGGTTGTCGCTGATAGGGTGTTACATGGTAGCAAAAAGCCCGGCGCGGCAGTGAGAAGCGAGAAACGAGCAGCGGCCATCCAGTCGCATAGTTCGTGGCGGTGACACACGGCCCGGAAATATTTGGCAGCTGATACGGCCCGCTATACCTCCGGCTGGTAATTAAAAATGTCTCCCGACCCCTCGCAAAGCGTCCGGCATCCGCAGCCGCACCGCCATCGTCGCGTTTCTCTCTTTTCCTGCCCTCATCTCATTCCGTACCGAGCGAGAGCTGTCTAACAGGAATGCATTCGCGGTACTAATGAAAAGCCTCATCGGCGTGCGTGACACGCTAACGAGAATGAGAAAAGAGACAGCCACTGTATACGCTCGACTCGTTGGCACACCGCTTATCCAGCAGCAGCAGCAGCAGCAGTGGCTGCTGAGCGGCACATCGCTGACAGCGGGAATTGAAAATTGCAAAGAAGGAAGGAAAATCCGCGTGTGTAATGCAGTAATACTAGAATCTCTCCGAGAGACTGGCGGTCGAGAGGGACAGATTGCAAAAATTCAATTTGCTCACTAAAACTAAAGCAAAACGCTTTCAAGCCCTTTTCAAAAAACAAATGTATAAACCCTTCACAGTTTTCAATTGAAAAATCTCAGCTGAAAATGCTATAAATTGCATAACGTTTTTAACCGTTTATGTATATAGTCCTAATATGTATACAAAAATCTTGGAAACTAGGACTATGAAATAAAAAAATTGTTCGATGGACCACATTAGCGTTTGCCGACATTGGCACTAACGAAAGATTAGTTAGTACGCACATCAAAAAATGGTAGTTACCTGGAACATGCTTCGGTCAAAGGATCCACATAATTGTTGCACAAACAACATTTTTTTTAGTAAAGATCAAAAATTTTTTCACACCATTAGGTGTTAACTTGTACATGGAGAGAATTTTCGGACTAGAACCACCATAAAAATTTGGCGATGGATCCCATGCTGCACAGTAATAATATTTTCCGTTTGGAGATGTTTGCCGTGCATTACGTTTAACCCTAGTACTCATGTACATCGCTGGTGACCCCAGATGATTTTAAAATTGCCCTCCTAAATCAGATTTTGACATTATCGACTCGGGATTATAACGACAATTTGGTTTGATCGTATGACGAGCTGCGCGGCCCGGTAGTAGCCTCAATTGATCGTTAGTATTCACCCAAGCAAAATCGGCAACGCACTTGGGGCCGTTAACGACCCCATCCTTAAGCTCCCGTTAGTGCTTTATGTAGATAAGTGACATTTTTTTGTCGTAACTGTCAAATCTTATTATTATTATGTAATAGTCGCCGTTTTCTTTTTTTTTTTTTTAAGTTTTACGAGCTATAATATAGATTCCATATAGAATTCGCTTAATACAAAACTTTTGCATTCAATCTCATAGAAATAATATTTTTTTCTTCATTTTTTGCATTTTTGTCTCTAAATGTAACATAAAAAGCACGAACACCAATTTTTTCTTACAGTTTATATTGATTTTTCCCATATTACCAATTTCTTAGTGTTCTCCATTTTCATGTGTCCAAATAAATAGACTTTTTTAACGGAATACAACCGAAGATTTTTTTTTACTAGCAGCCTGGTGTGTCCTCTGTGGAATGTCCTTCGAAATTTCAAATTGGGCTAGTCTTTTTGGAAACTAGAATTTGTTTCGTTAAAAATGTGATTTTCTTGAAACTTGCAAACTATTGCGTTTTCTAAGAAAAAAAGTTAGTCGACTTGATTAAGACATAGCAATGTGGCATTATCTCGCAGCTATTGGACATCAGTTTTATCTGAAAGTACACATAATTCCCTACAAAACAAAACAAAAATGACCTCAATACGATGAAAATTGACCGAGTTACAAGCATGTGAAAAATGGCAATTTTTCGATGAAAAATTTTATCGCAATAATTTTGTTGCCGAATGTATATCAACATCAAAAATTCTTAAATGCTTACAATATTTGCGATGTCACATAGCCGGTACCAATATAAGCACCCAGTATGTGTCAAATACAGTGACCCAAAATTTTCGTTAGAATTCTCATCGAAGAATTATATGATCACAATAGAACATATTGCAAAAATTGAATTCGCTCATTATATCGAGAGAAGACGAATCCAACCCCAACAGAGTCATTTATATGTCCGCCACGTCGTGTCAACGACGTGTAAAAGAAAATAACGCGTACCTGTTCGAAAGTACTAAAGAAAAAACTATGGATATAGTTCGGTATTGCCTGACGGCGGCAATCTAAACCTCCGAAGGACAGTTAGAAGTTTCGAAGGATAGGCCTATAAAGATTTGAAAAGTCAGGAGATCTCGAGTGACTCCGAGGGGTTAGTCCGGCGGACAGGACGCGTTTAAAATGTATAGCCATATAATACGAGCTCCTCGACAGCCAGATCTGGTGTGCATATCCGAATCGGGAAATTGTCTGCGCTCAAGCGCCGGATCGACGCGTGCTTCAACGACATGCCACTGGAGGGCCAGATTTGCCCGGGTACACCAAGTCTGTGACGTCGGAGAGGAATCGAGGACGCGACCGTCGGAGGTACCCGTTAGATACGACGTTGGTGAAGCTCGTCAACGTGTTCTCGCAGGATGGACATTGGACGGTAGTGGTGAACGTCAGGGAAGGACATTGGCATCGGTGAACGTCAGGCAGAGGACGAGGTCGAGAGGACAGAAGCAGGTGGACGTCGAGGAGAAGAGAGGAGTCAGCCAGGCAACGTACATCAGCGACTAGGAAGGACGTTGACTACGTTATACGTTTCGTCATACATATATATATATATCTATGCGCCTCCACCTCTTCCAGAGCACCGAGAGACTAGAAACGAGAGATAGACAGCTACGAGCCGGTACTACTTCGCTAGCACGATAATGACGGTCGCTAGATAGGGAGAACTGACCAGCAAGCGGATTAGGTATATACATGGCCGTATAGCTAGCACTGAGCGTCGCGACGTCCAACTGCGGATGCCGCGCGCTTGTCTATCCCGTAAGTAACCTGTAACCGTATGCAAGCCGAAGGGGAAGCTAGCAAAGCGAGAACAGCGTTGAATGCCGCGAGACTACGTGGCCAAACGGTGAATGATGTGGGGAGAGGCGGTAGTGACGTCATTAGCAATTCCGATCTCGTCGGGCGGAAATTATGTCCAGTGCGACGGGAGTCGCTCTCAATATCCTCTAGCCCCGTGGCTCCAGGCAACGTTCACGTTAACTCCCGGTCTTCTCTCGCTGGAATTCAACTCTCGATCGTTTCGTGTACTCTTGGTAGAGCAACGAGTGCATCACTGTTCCAGCAGGAGAACCGAGAACAGAAACGACGCCCCCGAAGCCGCGTAACGCTGTACCCCGACCCTTAGGCAACAAAGACACGTGGAGGGTGGTTCTTGATGTAATGAGGAACGCGTTCTCCGCGTTGTGTTACTAACTACTAACAGAGAATTCACGGGAGATTCAAGAGGTAAGGGACGTACACGTGCAGTGGATTTTCAGATGTGTTACTTGCGGTAACTATGCTGTAGCTTGGACATTAGGGCAATGTGCTGTGTGAGTTGGCCGGTTCCTCGTTGGCCAGCCCTCCAACGTCAGGCAGTCCGCCACTTCCGGCGCGGGAACGCCTTTGTTGTGATTGGCTCAGGCACAGCGACCACAGCGGAGGGTGCAGCAAGTCAACACTATTACCTATGCTAAGGCTTCTTAATGATAGAATGGG
The DNA here is from genome assembly GCA_947507545.1 of Clistopyga incitator. Lineage (NCBI taxonomy): Eukaryota > Metazoa > Arthropoda > Insecta > Hymenoptera > Ichneumonidae > Clistopyga > Clistopyga incitator. The sequence goes on from OX382175.1 coordinate 7,081,319, forward strand.
GTTTGCTGTATTAGATTTAAAAAATATCGATGTTGATCATAATTTTCACGAAAATTACATTTTAGTCCGAAAACTCAAATACTTGGGAAGTCAACCCTGGTAAGTAAGTTCAGCTAATTTGCCAAGAAATACCGAGTTCGCAATATTATTAAAGGATTTTTATAAATCAATGTGACCCTAAATCACATTTTCTCGTGATTTATTTTTTTCCTCTTCCAATATGGCCTTCTTTCCTAGTGCTCAAGGCTTAAACTCGAAATGATGACCGCACAATAAAATGTATACAGAAGATGGACGCGGGAAAATTAACCTTAACGGTCGCTCAATAGGCATCAACTTTTAACGGTGTATATCTGATAAACAATTCCTCAATAAATTTTGCTCGCAGATTCTGCTTCCAAAATATGTATATTGAGGTACAGAAGCGGACTTTTGCAAATCTAAACCAAGAGTTTAAAAAAAGTTCTATTTCTGAACCACAATAGTATGTATATAATATTTTAAAATTTAAATTAGGCCGTCTTTAAGAATTTGCAATAAAATAAGTTAATGGAATTCATCTATTGGCACTCCGCCACTTCCGGCGTGGGAACGGCTTTGTCATGAATGGCTTACGCTCTGGGGAGGTGCAGCAAATCACACTATTTGCTATGCCAATAGCAAATTCGTGTTCGATTTTTAAGATATCGATGTTAATGACAACTTTCACGACAATTACATACTTGAGGAGTATTGGGGTACTGTGTGGTCGTTGCAAAACTGCCTTTTACAAGTTGTGCTAAGTACCCTGGTCTGCTTTAAACAATCTCCTACATATAAATAAGATAGGTTAATACGTCATTATTCGAGACATGTTCATGAATAGACACCAACTTCTTGTAATATTTATTCAAAAGAAGTAAGATAGCCTTGCATTAATACTCGACTCGATAATCACTTAGACAGTTTTTCGTAATATTTTTTGCATGTTGTGTAACCGGGGGCAAAAAGGACTTCCCGCTGAAAGAAATTCCCGCTGATTCTGCGTGAACATATGTATATAGCAGTAAAGAAACGGACTTTTGCGAGTTTGAACGAAGAATTTTAAAAAAGTTTTACTTCTGAACCACCCTAGTATGTATACAAAAATTTGAAATTTCAATCACTCCGTCCCTAAAAATTTGCAATAAAATCAATTAATGGAACTCTGGATTTTGTGCTAAGATCTACAAAGGGAATAGGTTTCATTTTTATGAACCGCTATTCTTAAACCACTGTCTTTTTTTTTTTTTTCAAAGATCAAGATTTTTCACCAAAAGCCGAGAAAAAAGCGTGTTATCCCGATTTTCTTTTACTGTCACCATCAGAAGTCATAAAAATTTAATTCAAATTTCTTATAATATTTATTCAAAAGAAGTAAAATAGCTTTGCATTAATACTCGACTCGATAATCACTTAGACAGTTTTTCTTAATATTGTTTGCATGTTTTGTAACCGGGGGCAAAAAGAGCTACAGTATGTGTGTCAAAATCTTATAAATGTACGTTTACGGAGCTCAAGGCTCGTGGATAGTACATGAAAACCGCATTTACAGTGATTAGATCTACTAATTTGCATTGTCGAATAATTCCGTACGTGAACATCCGAAATCGAATGAACTATATATACTGTAGAATTGTGTACAAATGAATGACCGAAATATGTCATATATTCAGGCTAGTCGAAATTGATGTTGCATATTGTACGTACTTAATTACTAACACTTCTGTAAATGATTCTCCATAATAAATGCGGAAATTCTGTACATGAACAAAGCGGTTCAAATAATACTGATTAACTGTCTGACCGTAACACGTTTCAATCCTGATATTCTTGCACGTGAGGTTTCTAAAATATTCTAACGTAGCTCCCGGAAAAATTCTACTGCCCGACACGACGCTTAGACTTGACTTCGCGACTCACTCACTTCAACAGTCGTAAAAAACAGCCATAAAAAATTATGGCCGCAACATAGCAAGGCAAAGAAAAGCTGCCCTGTGTGTCGTGACTAGATGGCGTACCCAACTCTGTCGCACGCGATAAGAATTCCTGCTGTATGTTCCACTCATATTCTGTATTAATCAGCAGCCCTTCTGCCATGTATTCGCTGTATTTACATAAATCTTCAATATGCACCGCGCAAAATTTCGTTATGAAAATATAAACACTATACAGGAAATTGTTTGTGAATAACGTGTCTGTATTAAATTTATGATACACCTATTGGATAACATTGATCTGTCCAATATGAAACATGTTACAAAAGTCGTGCATAATATGTTGTAATATTTGGATAATTTGGAGAGAATTCTAACTTGTTTTATTTTTAGGAGCCTTTAGATTTATGAAAATAACCGCTTCGATTGTCAAATATTCGCGGATATAAATAATAAATAAGAAAATAAATATAACACAAATAAACGTAGAGATTTTAACGGACAACATTTATTTCACAATACTAAATCTTTTTCATCAACCAATTTTAGAGTAGATTCGTGTATGACTTTTAATGATTTAACATCAAATTATTCAAAAACATCTCATTATAAAAATAAATATATAAAAAGAAACATTCACAAATTAAATTCGCATAGATTTATACTTATCTTATTATTCCGTAGATTAAACAATTTTAAAAGAAAATAATCACGTCGATCTAGAGCACGTCTGCTCAACGCCACGCACGCAGGATGAGAGAGCGATCGATTTTACCTCGATGATCAGTATTGATTTTGCATGGGGAACATCCGATTTACGGAAATTACCGAAACTATACGAACCCACAAGACCGGGCTCGAAGTGATTTGGGCGCGTTTAGCTTTTAAATATAAATCGAAATCATCACAATGTAAAAGACAAAAAGGAAAATCGATCCAGTTAACGGGACTAGGATCTACGCATTGCAAGCGGATTTACGCCACTCCATGCGAGAAGTTGCACTTCTCTCACTAGTCGCACAAAGTATTATTATTTACTTGAATTCCGGCCCACTAGAGTTCTATCCATCTCAAATAAATGTTTCTTTTTGAAAGCAATATAGTTATTAAATAGTGAAGATATTTAAACCTAAGAAATATCTAAAGTCGATCTGTGGTCCTTGTGGAACGACTGCTGATTGACAACCAGAAGGTTCCGAGTTCGAGCCTAGAAAATATCAATTTGGGTCGCAGGTTGCAGAAATATCTATTTGAGTCGGGGATTATATAAATATAAAAATAAAAAATAATTTTTTTCGTTGACATATTCTTCGATATGGCTCAGAAACCCAGAAAACTGCTTCTCGCTCCGCAGTTGAGAGCAAACCAGTGCACGGCTGAGCGGTCACCCATCTAATTTGTGATCAAACAAAACTGCTTGACTCTGAGGGTTGCCGAAGTTACACACCGACCGCAAGGTTCGGTATCGATTGAAGGAATTTATAATTTGTATGTAAATACACGACAAGAATAAAACCAAGTCGATAAACTGTGCATCTAAAGACATTTGTAGTTCAGGAAATAAAATGCATAACGTATACAAATTTATTCGACTGAACTGTCTTTTGTATGAACAGAAAAGTGTATAAGAGGTAAGTTTAGATTTTCATTATTGGATGTTGTCAAATAAACGTTGATTTTAATAACTAAATCTATTAAGGAAGAAGAATGATTTATTAAGGGAAATAAATATATATTGAATGAAATAGAAATTCTATTTGTTTTTTATAAAAAGAATCCAGTACATGTATTTCCTTATTTCAACCAGATCGTTCTTTCTCGGACTTAAAGAGGTATTTAGTTGCAATAACGAGTATATTTTCGAAGTAAAGAAACTTAAATATTTAATGAAATACATATTTTTTCAAAGAAAAAACAAATTCTCGTTGATTGAAATTATGAAACGTTGAATAAATAATTTTGGTTAATATTACGAAATCTTTTTCTCACACGGTATATACAAAAAATGCTTTTCACACACCATATCAAAATTTCTGAAACATTTGAAACAGTTTATATTTGACTTTTATGTTAATAGTCAATAGCTTTGTAAAAATCGAATAGTACTAAGAAACAATTGAGAGAAAAAGCGGAAATCACGATCACTGATGGGTTGAAAAATAAAGTCATTTTACAAACTCATTATCAAGCATTTTATCACAATTAACATCAGCTCGCATCGTCAATTCAGTCTCAAGCTCCTCCGGAAATGATGATGCAAGAACGAAACGATCATAGCAGTGCCTACACCTTAGGTCCACATTCCTCTGAACGTTGCTAATTGTTTCATGCTTGACTCCGAAACATTAATCCTCATTAGTGAATATACCTGATGTGTGTTTGTGTACATTTGTTACACGGTAGATAAGCTCAGAGCGGATGGGAAAAAAATAACAGCCCGTTCACACAATTCCTTCGAGTTTCGTGCATAGGAACTCCTTTATGTTTTAAGTCTTTCCAGTCCTTCGAATGAAGCTATTTACTTTGGAGAGAATAAACATGAACAGATCGCGGTCACTGTCTCTCTTGTATTTCTTTATTCTTGTTTTCCGTCCTGCACTCAGCATATATATCATTCTGCCATTTTTTCTATTTCGGTGAGCTCGTTTGAACGACAGAAGAAAATTGAAAACCGGGTAAGGAAGTGAATTCAACTACTTAAAGCTCTGAAGATGAAACGTGAAAATTATTGATATCGTTACTAATTGAAACAGTGTAATTAATTGCTGATGTCTCGGCAATTCCAAAACCGCAGAAAATTTTGTGGGTAAAAACTTCCATGAAAAAACATGATTTTCCGTGATTTTCACATTACATTTTTGGTGTGTCGACAAAAAACCGCATTTTCGTATTGAGCGTATAATTTTGATCGGAACGGTATCTCTATTTGAGTAATAGCCAATTTTTTTTAATACTCCGAATCCACTAAAAAAATCAGGTTCACATAAATTCGGATTTCTTAACTAGAGATAACTTCGTATTTCGTTGACCGAATATAGATATTTGTTTTCATTGCAACGAGCTCACCGACTAAGAGAATGACGACATCATTACACTGTAAAAAATCCGCTGGTGTCAAGTGTCAATGTGCGGAATAGGATTCCATGGTGTTATTAACACCCGCATTATGAAGTAAAATATTTTTTAATGCAAGAAACGGTAATCGGGTGTTACTTTGCTGCAAGTAACAGTGTGTGGTTTTGTAGCGAATCAACATCATACGGACCATACACTGCAAGAAAATAATGATATTAGTAACTATAAAGTGACAACTATTAATTTTTAGTTCGTACAACCAGTTTTTTTTTATAGTTACCACAACTAACAAATAATTTCTATGAACTAAAAATGAATGGTTGTCATTTTATAGTTACCAATACCAATATGACCCGTATACTTTGCATATTCAGAATACTTACCGAAGGCGTATCTTGCATAACTTAATTTTTTTGAAACCTTCAACGCCAAATTCACAACGTTTCAAGCTAGATGTGAGAAAAAATATTAATAAAAATTATGCTTTTAATCAGTCATAAATCAATAATAAATGAATCAATAGACAGACAACTAGAAGAATCCTGGTAAGCAAGCTGAGTTTACCAAAACGTACCAAGTTCACAATATTACGAAAACGTTCTTGTGATTTTTTGTCCATATCGAATATTGCCTTTTTTCTAGTGCCCAAGGCCTGAACTCGAAGTAATGACCACACAATAAACTGCAGAAAATAGACGCGCGCAAATTAACGGTACACGTTGCTCAATGGGCATCTACTTTTAGCGATGGATACCTGGAAAAAAATTCGTTAAGAAAATATTCCCGCTGATTCTGCGTAAAAATATGTATGTAACGGTAAGGAAACGGACTTTTGCGAGTTTGAACGAAGAATTTTAAAAAAGTTTCACTTTTGAACCACCCTAGTATGTATACAAAAATTTTTTATTTCAATAATTCCGTCTCTAAAAATGTGCAATAAAATTAATTAACGGAACTCTGAATTTGTGCTAAAATGTACAAAGAGAATAGCAATAGAATTTCTTTTTTATGAACAGCTATTCTTGAACCACTGGATGTGCGGTTCGTTTCTTTTTTTTTTCAAAGATCAAGATTTTTCACCAAAAGCCGACAAAAAAGCGTGTTATCCCGATTTTCTTGTACCGCCACCAGAAGTCATAGAAAATTAATCAAAATTTCCTCACATTTATAATCAGCAGAATTTCAGGAGAAGCCCTTGGTAAGATTTGACACTGAACCAAAATGATTGACGAGTTTTCATGCAACCAGTTTGAGCGACAATAGAACCATGAGAAGGGACTGCAATTATTCTGATACCCGCGGTTTATTTCAATCGCTCGAGTGAAGCTATTCCTATAGAGAGAATAATAATATATTATTCGCTGGGATATATTCCCTTGGCTTTTTACTTATTCTTCTTCTCTTCGGCCTGCAATCGCGGTTGGCTCCAGCCCATCGCCACTTTCACTCGTCACCGAATTCCGCACTTCGCCGGGATGACATGTTTAATCATTCGTTAGATTGAATTCGTGGAGAGGCCGGCCAAGCAGAGACACCGACACTCTCCACTCGGCGGTGAATATTTTTGCATGCCGCACGTTCCAGCGTGAATCGGCTGCGTGGCGAGCGACAGATACGGATCGGGCTGGCGGCTCGTCTCTCCCTTTTTCCTGACTACTCTCGCTCTTGGAGCGTACGAGAAAGAGCTAACCCGAAGGGACGCGATCCGGGCTGATATGTATGGAAAAGTTGGAATGAGAATCAAATCTCTACTCTCCTCCCTCTCTCCCTGTCTTTTAAAATCCAACTCTCCCACTTCCTCGCTGGTTGTCGATGCATAACTCCGCGAGCATAAATAATAAACGCTGCCGGTTATGAGGAGAGTCGCGCAGTTAACATAAATCACTGATCGTGCGGAAAATCTCCTTGTAATCTCACGTGTAACAACGAGAACGCGGATACAAAATACGAGGAATGCGCGACGGACTAAAATAACAAATTGTTTTTGCTCGTTTCGCTGTTGTTACTGGCGTCGTAAAGGATGAAAGAAATAAAAGGTAAAATGTTGACGGAAAAAAAAAAGAAATACAAGATAATGAACGTGTATGAAGGGACTAACGAAGAGGTAGCGTTCTCGTATCTACATTACAATTTCCTTAACTGTATAAGCTTGTCTCCCGCAGTGCATACTTTCGAGCATACGAACCTCTCCGTCCTCTCTATAGCAACGCTACGAGATTGGCGGCCACGCTGCGATGCAGCAACTCCACGGGTGGCATCTCTAATTATTTACATAACATTAAATATTAATGAATATACCATAACGCTAAGTAATTGTGATTCCCATGAGCTCCGAGATTTGCCCGGGCACCGTGATTTACCGTGAATTAAGGGAGTGCACCGCTTCGAGAGAGTCATTAGATTTCTGCGAAGCAGCGAAAAGTCATTCCACGCTATGCGCCGAGTTAACATATTAATAATAGATGTGCTAACGGGAAGAACCGGAAACTCGCGAGTAGCTAATGAAAAAATATATAAATTATTATGAATTGCGCGTGCGCATTCTTATGTAACGCGATTTATTCGCTAAGCAACAGATTAATATTTGCAACAACAACAAAAAGTTCATCTGCTCGCAGATCTTTGGAGGGTGCACCGAGAGAAACAATTGAATAATTTCAACAATTCCGGCGGATGTAAGCTGTAAAATGAATATTTTGTCAGAGCTTCGGGATATTTTTCTTGTCTTCTTTGATACGTTGACTCGTTATCGTATCGTGAGTACACATATTGATTAAACTTTTATCCGAGGACGAAATACAATAGTACCAAGGGTGGTGGTTTTCTTCAGGCTTATATTTTTGTCTCCACGTAGCAAATAAACAAGAATAAGGAAATGCCAGTTGAAAGAAAATAATGATTTTGAAAACAATTAATTTGATTGAACGTTTTTGGAATAGAGTTACTTGCAAGTAATCTTGCTTCCTCATAGAGAAAGCTTTGTTTGCGTGAAAAAAAAATTTCTTGAGATTTCTCAATGTCAGAATGGTCCAAAACATGGAGAAAACTGGATTAGAAAAAATATCCGTATGCGTCTTTGTGCAGGGCTTCGAAATTTCAATCACCTATAACTTAAGAACCGTTTAACCGATTGAACTAAAAATTGGCAGGCAAGTGAAGCAACATCCCGTCTTTGACTGGTGCAATTTTTTTCGAAATTTATGCGGGAACTTCTGTTTTACAGCTTTTTGAATTTTGTTGAAAAAAGGACATGCGCGCTCCAGATTTCGTAAGATTCGCGATATGTTACTAAATAAGTCTTCCCAAGTACAAATACTCATAATATTGCTTGATATTAAAGTTAACTAGAATAGAAAAAGCGGGGCGGATTTAATACAGTTTTTAAATTGTCGAATAATTAACGGTATCGGCCTAACTTTAATGAAACACGAGATATTGAACTGAAATTTAATACATGAAATCAGTACCCATTTGCGATGATCATTATATAATTTCGTCATAATCTGTAGCATGTTTCGAATTTCTCAGAATTTTAACTTTTAGAAAAAAAACATGTCATTATATTAACATTAGGAAAACATTGAAAAATAGAAAATTACACATAAAATCAGTACTATTTAATAATGGTAGGTACACAGTTTCTCTGCAATCAGTTGTATGTTTCAGCCTTTTTTTCACAATTTTAACTTTCAAAATAAGGCTGCAGGGTAGAACCTTCCAAATTGCGTCCTCACTATCCTTGGCTGTTTACAAAGCGTTCTGCATGAAGGAGCCAAAATCGATTGACATACTTTTTTATAGACACAGCTTTGTGAGAAGCCAAAAATAATAAGGACGCAAGTTGCAAAGTTCTACTTTGCAGCTTTGATTAGTAGAGGTAATCGTAACCGAGGTCCTCCTATTCTTCACCCCTATCTCCTATGCAAGGCTGATGGACGTCCACGCAGATGTTATTAAAGTTGGAAATTACGCTGAGAGTAGTGACACAACCTATCCTGACGACATCATGCATACTCCTCTCTATCTTGTCATAGACACAGCAAATAAAATGAGTACCTGTAGTGGAATCTCTGCGAGTGATGCTCCGCTCATCCCCCCCGCAAAATACTGTATAACGCAGACGAACGTCCGTACAAATGTAACCAAAGGGTTTCGTCAACCCGCATCTCCAAAGCTCGCTTCCACGTGGAGTAAAGCGAGAGATTCAGTCAGAACGTTATCTCGACATCCCGCGCGAACAGACCACGCGGCATTTCCTTATTCCGCGGCTCTGCAGTGAATTCTACCGGACGAGTGAAAAAATCTCCCTAGCAGAAACTCCTTGTGCACTCAGAGAATCTCGTATGCGCCATTCTGACACATAGTTTACACGCGGGCCTTGAGAACGTACAGATACCGCATCTTCAGAGAATACGCGGCTGGAAATTATGCAATAGCGTTAATTTATGACTTTATCTCTTTTTTGCCAGGTTTCGTCGACTTTTTCATACGAATAAGACTCTTATATAATAATTCGAAATGTATTGCTGTCTCTGTATGTAATCAACGAGGATATTTTGTTGAGGAGCTGATACTAATAATAACAAATTATTACATCCACCGAATTTTTCAACGATTCTCAACGTAAAATGCATGCTTTTTTTCCACTCCAGTTCTTATTGAAATTCCCTTTTAAAAATGTCCACTGGTCATAAATAAAAATATAGAATATGCGAAACATAATAGATAAATTTAGAAAGGCTTTTATAGAAATTTTCATGAATCACAATGAAAACACAAAACCATGGAAAAATAAGACGTTTTTGGGTGCCTTCGTGACAAGTTCGATTCGTTTATTATTAGCGATTTATACTTTGGCACGGATAAATCACCAGCTTTGTGTGCAGAGATTTAAGAGCTTGCAATCTAGTTCATTGCAATTTGAAACCGTTACCAAACATATCTTGACACAGAGTCTTGCAATGTCTACTAATTTATCTTTATAGGCGTGGGAACTTGTCTGACTGAAGATTTCTAGACTAATAACCAGTGTACATTGTAATGCAGCACACAATCATCTGGCTGTGTTTTAGAACTTCCGTTCCGCAATCTTTACGACCCTCGGATATCTCGAATGTAACACTGCATATATATATGGGCCATTCCGTACCAACTCGACCGGGGTCTGACCCTCGACCTCTTGGATTTCATCCCCGATTTTTTTTATTATTGTTCTGTCTCTAAACAGCAACCAGAATTTTTAGTAATTTTTTTTTAAACACTTTATATACTTATGACTATTAATAACGAAAATACTGAAAGCCATTTTTTTATCTGAAGACATTTTTATAAATTCTGTATGTATTCTTTACGATTTTCTTTTTGGCACAAAAACTGATAAACAAACCAATGAGTGAAAGAATCATATTACCGCAGACTATCGCTTGAATATTTGTATGTACCGCAGACGTCGGACAATTTTTTTTTTTAATTTCAGAGCGATTGTTTTAAACTAAATATATATTTTTTAATCGCCATCTTATGATTATTTATCACGAACATATGGAAGGTCATAATTTAAAAATCTGATAACATTCACAAAAATCGTGAATTCAAAATAAAGGATTTCCTGCTTTTTTATCGTACTTTTTGGGTGTCTTCATGACTTAACTCGAAAAGGTAGCTTAGCAATCGACCGTGCCAAAGGAATTCGCTGGCAATAATATTTAGCGGTATCTAATTTTTTAAATCATAATAAACATTTAGTCGCCAATTCCCTATGGTGGATATTAAGGCTCGAATACATAATTCTGCAGTGAAAAAACTAACTAAAAAGAATGTATTTACATTGTTGACACACCCCAAGATATACGTATATATAAAATGCACTGTTATATATAGAGTGCCTTGTGCGTGGGTCTCTGTGGTGCTCTGAATAAGAGACGAGGAGCTCAATGGAGTCTCCAGGTAATTTGAGTGTTTAAAGTTAGCTGGCTGTGCGTTATCGTACGTGGACCGAGCGGCTGCAGGTAGAGCCTCGAGGCTAGATATACGTACATGCGAGATATACCAGCAGCGAGAAACCGAAGCGAGCGAGAATCCGGAGCGAAACCCCGGAGCCACGATGTTCTGCGGGCCGGCGCTGACTCCTGAGATTTACAATGAGTTTCCGGTGTAGAACGTGGAAGGAAGTTTGCCGGTAGTATGGCCCGGGTACACACGCCTCGCGGTGACGCGGGGCGCTGGCCTCTCTGCGCTCTCCTGCTTCTGGGTGCTGCGAAGAAGTAGGTGCCGTGCATATAAGTGTAACGCGCTAGTGCCTGCATACACCGGGGTGTTATCTACTCGTATCGCCTTCCCGTATCCCGCAGCACCGCGTGCGCGCTACTTCCGCTTCTGGTTAGACGAGAAACAAGGGGTGAAGCGACGCTGCAACAGAAAAGAGGCACAATTTGCCGTAACAGTCCCAAGATGTCGTGGGCAACAAGATTATAATGACATTAAGCGATATGCGAAAAACGTGGCTTTAGCGAAACAAGGAAGCAAAGTAGAACATTGCATATTGCTTCCAAATCATTTTTCACTTTTCATAAATCTATCTCCGTAAAGAAAGTTTTCCGAAAAGTAAACATTATTATTATTATTATTATTATTATTATTATTATTGTTGTTGTTGTTGTTGTTGTTGTTGTTGTTGTTATTATATAGCAATTTGCGAGGTTCTTCTTCGCATCTTTGGTGTGAATAATTTTGATTAACTGAGGTTCAACGAAATTTCGGTCGTCAGAAAATAATATGAAAAATGAAAAGTCCAATTCAATATAAAACCAATATGTATCCTATCACCACTAAATTTTGCCCCGATCATGTACGTTTATCGATATTATGATTGTGCTGAAATAAAAAACGCAGATAAACAATTTTATGAACATAAAGCTTCCTCTATGAGGATTCAAAATTGGTAACACATAGTTTCGTTACCAACATCCGTGGTTTTTCTGTTCTCACTGAAAATGGAACTGTTCACCTATTTATTTGCTTGAGCCGTTGAAAAATCGCGATCCTGACGAAATTATAGCTGAATATTTTATTTCCATTTGATTTTTAAATATCTCTGAGGTATCTATTTTTATTTCCAGTGGAGTGGATACCGAAAATGAAAGGAGGCAAGTTTTTCTTCCTTAAGACCAGGATTATTAACTGCCTTTGGTTAATCGAACGAAGCCTGTTTCTCGGTACTTCGAATCGTTCGCTTGTTCGAGAGGCCATAAGAAGGACATTTCGAACACAAGACGAGCAACGGCGTGAGAGGTTAGCTCTTTCTTCGTCTTTTCATTCTTGAAAACAGCGTAGACTCGACTGCTTCGGATTCAACTACCCGTGTCGCGACGACTACGAGCCCCTCGTTGAATTTTATTGAGCAGAAAAAATAAGACGACTGTTGCTTCGGTTTCCTCCTCAAATCTGTGCCACAATGGCAAGTGTTTTTTATTTCATTTCCCTCGACAATAAGGCGGCAAGACTTCAAGAGGCCCTGAAATTTCAACTTCGATTTTTCATCGACAAAAAAAAAATCCGAATTTTAGCGGACCATAATCCTCTGACCTGGAATGAAGTAAAAATTGTACGAGTCTCGGGCAGTTAACAAGCTCGACAATTTGTTGGAGTTATAAATTTCTATCGAACGAAGCTGGAGTGCGTGGGAGAGGGAAGAAAGAGCGTGAGAGGTGGCCACTATTGCAAGCCCTCTGACGCCCATTTATCGCGAATCGATGGCCCCGGTGAATTGTTAGTTATTCATTGGCCGATTACAGTTTTATGCACTGGGACACGAGCGTCGGTGGCAGCAGAAGCAGCACCAACACACTGGGATGTGCATGCGCTGGACCGTCGTGTATGCAGCATCCAGTGCATCCAGTGCGAATTTATGCGGCCGACAAAGGGCCCCCGGTATTGTAACCGATGGGCATAACATCGCACAGTGGACTACGAAACGAATAATCAAAATGCGAATGCCCACTGCAAGCATATACTGTGTATAGTTTATTTTATACCATCGAAACCCACTGTTTCAATATTACGGTTATAAAAAAATATCACCTGCGGGGAATATCATTGATGTATATTAAAACCGTAGCTTTAAATTACTCATTAAAAAAAAAAGAAGCTTGCACATTCATTTCTCATTATTATTATTTTTTTTTAATACAAAATTTTTCATTTAAAAAAAAAACATCGACATTACTTTGGAGTTTGGTGGAATTTTTAAAATATTTACAGAGCTAGGCGTAAAGTTCTAATTTACATTCTCGGTGTGAATACATTATCATAGTTGAAGTTTTGAAAATTTCGAAGCCCGGCGCACACACTCACGAACATTTTTTTGCAAACCCCTTTTTTCGATATTTCGGACCATTCGGCCTGTCGTGATATGAAAATGTAAAAAAATCAGTAATTCACGAAGCTAATGGTAATAAGAATAATTCGAAAAAATTACGTGTCGAGGGAATCGCCAAATTTCAAGACTAGCCGTACACGCCATCATTTGAAAACACTAAAACCATTTTTAATCTGCACTTCCAATACATAACAGTACACAAAGAACAGAAAACTATATTTTTTATGTAACCGAATGCACGGGTTGCATATTTCTCTAACTGTTATTACTGCTTACCTCAACAATCTTAAGATAAAAACATCTGCCAATTGAAACGATAATTCCAGTAGGGAAGTTTACTGACCCGAATGAACGATATCGCAATCGTCTTTTCGATGGAGACGAGAAAGCTTGTGAAATTTCACGGACGGTCGTACGTCGATGGGATTCGAATGAGGGGACAACGACGACGAGCGACGAAGACGAAGAAGACGCGAATGAGACACGTGTTCGTGAGACTCAAGAGAGAGAGTGCAAGAGAGAGAGAGAGAGAGAGAGAGAGAGCTAGATGTCTCGAGCTTTTACGAGTCATAAAGTCAGTCGTGCTTCTCACGACCTCCGAGAAGACGAGAGCGGCACAGAGTCTCCTTTCTCCTCAGGATCTGCTCGCACCCTCGGTGGTTTACCCGCCCCCTGAAGCAAGCAAAGCACGCACAGCGAGAGGGCATCGAGAGAACGAACAGGCAGAGGAACACAGGAGACCCCGTTTCCCACTCTCGCGCGCGCCTTCGCGGCTAACTGATAATAATGCCACTTTTATTGTACAATAACCCTTAAACGTGGTGATAAAATGCCTCTTTATGGCATCAAAAATGAAATAGCCGTGTCTCCGGGCGTGCTGGGATCGCAGGCGAGTCCTGGAAGCTGCAAGAGGAAAGGATGTAAGAAGCGAAAATAAGGACAGCTGCTTGTGGTTCATTGAAAAAAGAAGTAAGAGGGAAGACAACGAAATACGCTTGTGATAAAGGCAGAAGGAGGATCTGCCAAGATCCTCGGCTTTCACCTAAGGGCTCTTTCATCTCGAGAAAGTCGTACACGCCGCTACATCTCGTGGCGTTTCCTTGAAACTCCAGAGCACTCCAAACTGACTATGTGGCCCTTTACCGTCCATATAGATGTGTTGGGTAGGAATAAAATGCCAACAATTCTGCTATTCACTCTCAGACTATTTGGCTAATTTTATTCAAATGCTCCAATCGTTATTATTGTTAACTACTGCGACACTGATTCGGTGATCCTAAATTGGTTAATCATACATATAATGATTAACTACATCAATCCGATCTCACTTGCCTTAATGAAAGGTGAATTAAGACATCAATTAATTTATCGCATCCTCTGCTGGAGTTCGCGTTATTACAGTTTCGATATTTGAACATTACACTAAATGTTTTCTGCGTGGAATTATTCTAACGCATGTAGATGTCGGATCATACATTTGTTTGAAATTATAGTGATACGTTCGGCAAGGATATGTATAATTATTACATTAATTCTATTACATCAACTTCAATGATACACGATTTAGACATGAGATATTTTTTAGCATGCGCAAGTAATCGTCGTGTTCCTGGGTATTATTTCTAATCTGATTCGGTGATCCTAAATTTGTTAATCATATATATATAATGATTACTACATCAATCCGATCTCATTTGCTTTAATAAAAGGTGAATTAAGAAATCGATTACTTTATTACATTCTCTGCTGGAGTTCGCGATATTACAGTTTCGACATTTGAACATTACACTAAATGTTTTCTGCATGGAATTATGCTAACGCATGTGGATCTAATTCTATTACAACAACTTCAATGATACGCGATTTAGACATGAGATATTTTTTAGCATGCGCAAGTAATCGTCGTGTTCCTGGGTACTATTTCTAATCGATAGTTATACAAGCCTCAACTTTGTTTTTAAATGACGTTTCGTCTCTGATTCGGAATCTGTTTAATCTGTTTTTCTTCAAAACCTACAGAAATAAGAGTAAAAGCAACTGAAATCTTCATAAAATAAAAGTGTTTTAACAATTACATAGAACATTTAAAAATTGATTTTTCTCATTTAGCTTGTTTATAGTGGTTTTGGTTTGATGATTTTTTTTTACTTTCATACCATTAAAGCATTAATATTGTACGAGATCTTTGAGAATTCGAAAAATGCCGTAGACGCTCCAATTTGACTAATTTCTTTGACTGAAACTTTGCATATTGAATTTCCGAAAAATCAGTGAAAAAATTATAATTTCGTATCCTCATAAACGTATCAAACTGTCATGATTTTTCAAAAATTTTATATCTCGAGAAGCTTTTAAGCTACTGATCTGAAATTTTGCACAATACTTAAATAGAATATCCGTCGATCTTTGATATCCAATTTGGCAAAGCACCAAAGGATTTTTCGTAAGTCCCATTTTTTTCCTCTCATTCAGTACGCTCTACAATTCCGCATCAATCCAAGTAAATAATCCGACATTTCTGCACGTTAATTAAATACAATTATCGAATGTTCAACACTGATTACACCTCAACTATAGTAAACTCTTGAACAACTGAGCAATGTTTTTTCTCTCAGCGAAAGTTTCACGGCCCACGAGCAAAGAGACCAATGTACATAATTCTAATTCGCCAAATTTGTTTTTCGTGTATGACCGCAAAAATATCCGTATGCGCTTAGGTTAAATTACGCGAAAATATTTATTCGCCAATTCATACAGCACACCCAAAGTTTCATCATCATCATACATCCAACCGACTGCACTTTGCATACAACGATTCCCCCCACAAATGTATATCAGAACATAGCCGGTCAGTAGGCACAGAACGACGTGCGGTTAAAAAAAATGGGCATTTGCCTTGCTTACATCCAGCCAAGTATGCGCTACAAGAAAGCAAAAGATCCGGACGGGGTACGAGTTTTTACCCTCGCTACGCGTCCCGTAATTTATGCGATAGCTTCGTTAATACGTAATGAATATTAATTATTCGCCGAACGAGCGAGCGTGCCACACGGCACGACGTTGCGTTGTAATTTGTAATCTCTGCGTGGCTCACGGTATATGGAAGTATGTATCAACATATATGTGTATATTTATGCCGTTCTAATGGTAAGTTGCACGTTCACGTACAGGTACAATATCCGCGTACACAGAGAGCATCGAGACTATTATCGCCTGGAGGTAGGAGCGAAGATAGACTGTGGCGAGCAGAGTTCTGCCGACGAACCGGTAGAGAAACACACCGGGCGTCGTTTTGCATTGATCACATCGCGCGGCTCGTTGCGCGGCGCAACGCAAAAGTGACATCTTCGTGAGCACTCGGCAGCCACACGATCGCTGTGTATATTCCCGTTGACGTTATAATAAGAGCAACGATTTATGGAACGACAGAGAGAAAACAATTAGCGCACAGGGCGTTGGACGAGAACGGGGAGTGGAGGGAATTGAACGTACGACGTATCGCGAGCGTGACGCGCACACCGAGCCTCTTATCGAACGACCTAATTAACTCCGTCCCCCTCTCAATCTTCGCGATCCCATTTACTTCACATTAATCGCTCGGGGATCGGGTTGATAAGGCGTTTGAACGCTCCATCAAAACCTCCCCCACTTTTCCCCCTCAAATATGCATATAGATCGAGAAAATATCCTGGGCCTTCTCACTCTGGTTTGAAAAAGAAAACAACCCACAATTCCATCGTTAGCAATTGTGCGGACAAGGCGGTGTCGAATTTTCGCTGTTTTTGATTTATGTGTTTTTTTTTTCTCGTATGTTTATTTCAAGTTTTATACCGCTCGTCACTAAATTATATCGAGGATCGTTTAATATCACTTACGTAAAGAATTTGGACGTGCTATATCGAATCTCGCGAAAGCCAATCAAATAACGTGAATTATTTCGGAAATTTTCGAATCCATAAAAACCCGGCCATTTTTTTCTACTTCAGATAAATTCGATGCCGAATAACGTTAAATGTGCTTACACTTGTGAAGAGCCATTGAACAAAATCTCGTGGAACTTCTCCACGCGAGTCTGAAGAAACGGACAATTAAATCGTTAGCAATTATATGGACAAGGCGTTGCGCATGGGGGCGGAGAAAAAGGAACGTCGAGTGCATGGCCTCCTCATCTCTTGCTCTTCTTGTCGAATCTCTCCTGTTGTTCTTTGTATTTTTATTTTTTCATTTCTTTACTTCAACCCTCTCATCCCTATCTCGCAGACAGCAGGGGAACAGCATTCCAGTCCCTAAATACTAATCATCGGGCGGAGAAAAGAGCGAGGCGAGAGAAGAAAAGATGGAAGAAAAAGGCAGGAGGTTAAGAGAGAACGAATGAACGAGCGAGCTGCTGTTGCTGCCGGTGGTAGTGCCGCAGCAGTACGAACCTCGGCAGTTGAAGAGCTCAGCTGTATTTTAATTATACCGCAGGCGCCCTTCGAGGCACCGAGTAAAATACAAAAAAAAAAGAATGAAATAAAAATAAAGAAGAAGCGAGATAGTCGAAAGAGCCTCACCCAATCTCGTTTCAACCATCCACCAGGCTTCGCGCTCGCTCAGCGGCAAACCACCCATCTTCATGCGTACACCGTGTGCGCAATGTCAAAAAACGAATAGACGAAGAGGAAAGAGAGATGAGACAAAAAATGAAGCAAAATAAGCATGCAACTGCTTGTAAAGGAACTGGAGACTTCTCTGGCATCCGTCGGCTGACAGCACGCGCGTTGCTGCCTTCTTACCGTAAGCAAAAGGCTCACTCGACGTATGGATCTCACGCCAAAAGGCTTTCTTTCAATTGTCATCGCTATTTTTTCCTTTCATTGTAAAAATTGATGGCCGTTAAATTTGAGATATAACGTGGATTTCGTGGTGTGGTCCAAAACAAAGACACTCTGGTGTTTCGCTGAAGGATCAAAACCATTTGTTTCGTTTGGCTGCATTAAAAATTCCTCACCGTCATACAAATGATAAACTACAATTTTTTTTTTTATCTTGGAAATTGGTACGATATTGTGTGGAGTAGGCTATGATTTGGTTCACGAAAATAACAAAACTCTGTATCATACACGGAAATAAAAAAGTAGTTCTTGCATATATGCTGCGTCACGTGTTAGTCATTGAAACTAAATCGTAATCGTAGTATCAACTTCTATCGCTTCCAGGCTAAAACTAATTGGTTGGTTCTTGCAACTAATAATGTGTAGGCGAAAGGCAAAGGTGTCCAAAGAACGCCAATGTGTGGTGTGAATTGTGTATTTGCAGCGGACCGTACTAAATATGTACGAATCTGCTAGAAGTAGATTCTCTTAATTTTTACAGAATTATCAACGTATGCGAATCCCGCTTCTAACCTCATTGTTTTCATTGTTTATTTAAGAGGTGAGTTGTAAGCTCGGAATTCTAACCTAGAACTGCATTGAAATAAATTGCGTTCACTAACTGAGCGTTATAGTTGGGGTTACGATTTCAGTTGGTTCCTGTTACTGCAAGTATCCTACCAACGACATTTTAGTTCCTTCAACCAACCGAGTAGCCGCTTCTAACCTCATTGTTTTCATTGTTTATTTTAGAGGTGAGTTGTGAGCTCGGAATTGTAACCTAGAACTGCACTGAAATAAATTGCGTTCACTAACTGAGCGCATAGTTGGGGTTACGATTTCAGTTGGCTCCTGTTACTAAAAGTATCCTACCAGCGACATTTTAGTTCCTTCAACCAACCGAGTAGACGCTTCTAAACTCATTATTTTCATTGTTTATTTTAGAGGTGAGTTGTGAGCTCGGAATTGTAACCCAGAACTGCGCTGAAATAAATTGCGTTCACTAATTGAGCGTAGTAGTTGGGGTTACGATTTCAGTTGGTTCCTGTTACTAAAAGTATCCTACCAACGACATTTTAGTTCCTTCAACCAACCGAGTAGACGCTTCTAACCTCATTGTTTTCATTGTTTATTTTAGAGGTGAGTTGTGAGCTCGGAATTCTAACCTAGAACTGCACTGAAATAAATTGCGTTCACTAACTGAGCGCATAGTTGGGGTTACGATTTCAGTTGGTTCCTGTTACTAAAAGTATCCTACCAACGACATTTTAGTTCCTTCAACCAACCGAGTAGACGGTTCAACTAACCGTGTAGTTGGTGCTATATCAACTATTCCGGTTAGTTGTCAGGACACATTTTTCAGTTTTACCAACTACTCCTTTCTTTCCGTGTATTAGTACTGTACCAAAGAGTTTATAGCTTCTTCGACCAACTGAGTACCTGTATAAATTTGTATGCGCAACTACTTTTTAATAATAATAACAAAAAAAAAAAAACAAATACATAAATACTTAAAATAATAGCCGTTAAATTTTAGATTAAATAAAATTTCAGACTAATAGAAGAGGCTCGCCGAAGCATCAAAACTTTTTGCTCCGTTTGACCGACAAACTTATTTCCAAACGTCGCACAGGAAGCAGTGAACCATGTGTTCGGAAATATATCCGATTGGCACGCTAGTACGTGCAGAAAACTAGAACACACTTCATATAAATTGCTATAAGCGTAACACATAAAATCTAAGATGTAATACAGCTTCGGTGCAATTCAAAAAGACACCCCAAGTTTTTTGCTGAGGACCGAAACTTTTAGCTCTGTTGGACTGTAGAAAGTGTTTTCTACCGTCGCATAACATGCGATAAGTTATGTTATTTCCATGTATTTTCAATTGATACGATAGAACGTCCACCCAACTAGGATTTGTTCACCAAAATGGCAGCACTTTCACTGATACGTTCAGCCCTTTGATACTGAGTAAAGTAATCGAGTTACGAAGCGATTTAGTATTTGAGAGTCTTGCGAGCTTCGATGGAAAGTCCTTTCCTGCCCTATTTATCGTATTCCCTCGTGCCCTCAAACTCTCGAAAGATGAAGAGTCTTGTTCGTCCATAATGTAGGCATTTAAAGTGCCCGATGTGCGGGACGGCCTTCAACATACTAAGAGCCATGAATCATGCTATTTGTACGACGTACACCATCTCCAAATTTCCGTGACGAACCACAACGTATTGCCACATGTCGGCGATAATCTGAGCTTTTTCTTCGAAGAAAAAAATGTCATCGATAATGTCGAGTAGCCGATATTGTGATCAACGGTGGGTCAGAGAGATGCAATTGCATCTTCTCTTTGCACGACTCCCCCCTTAATGATACCCTTTTAATTTGAAGCTCAATTTTAACGGGCGCAATATACCAGACAACAATCACGTTTAAAAATTTCCATTCCGGAGGATTTCCCGTATTTGTTCGAGCTTCGATACCTTCGACTGTACAGGCCATTCTGAACATTTTTCGAAACGAAAATAGTTGAAGCAAAATTCAGAATGGATTAAAAAAAATATAAATCGTAGTATCTAATTCTTTCTACACGTATATTTATATTTTTTACCTAAAATAAAAATGTAGGAAGCATTCATTAGACTGACGGGTTAAATAAATACCGTATCAAGTGCTCACTGTCTAATGCGCTTTGATTGAAAAAAAAAAAACTTGCAACGCTTGGAATTGAGTTTACAAAACATCGATGAACTATTATTAATTCCACAAAATATTGTATTACGATACTTTTTAAAACTGTTATAACCCGAGAAGAATTTGATCTAAAACTTCGCATAACCCTTTAATAGAATGTGCCGATACGGCCAAAAAATGGCGATTTAAAAAAAAATATACCATATCTGTATTACAAAGGAATAATATTATTACGGCGATATTCAAAGGAGAAAATAATAGTCCCAATGAATAGGTTCCCTGTGTCGCTGTGATATGAAAACCGGTGTCACCGATAGCACGACCGCTTAGCACGATACCCTTGACTCTCCCGTTAATATTACAGCACAAAGAGTCTACCGATTTCGCGTCGCTCTCTCGCTCTCTCGTTCATCCTCAAGCGTGCTCCCTCGCTTTGCACTCGCACCTAATGCGTAGGTGTGGAAATGACTTGTGGTCCCGAAGCGCGGCTGGCAAGCGGAACGCCAAGAGAAAAGTGGCACTCTGCTTCTCGTTCTCTCTCGCGCTGCTTCGTAACGATCCACTAAATCATCGGGAGTCACCCTGATGATACGGCCCGTGTGTTCGAAGTATTAACTAGCCAACAGAGTCTCACCGTGCTAAGTATATATATCCCGCGTGGTACTACCCGCGCAAAAAAAAAAGTATTAAAAGAGTATTAAAAAAGTATTAAAAAAGTATTTAAAAAAAAAGTATTAAGAGTCTGTCATTTCGGACTGTTTAATACTCAGTTTAATACTTTTTTTCGAGACTTGAGTATTAAAAATGGTATTAAGTATCAAAAAGAGTATTAAATCGCCTTATTTTGAGACGATTTTAATACTTGGTTTAATACTTTTTTTTCCGCGATTTTCGGGTATTAAAAAAGTATCACATGGGTATTAAATGCAGTATTAAATCGCCTTATTTTGAGACGATTTTAATACTTGATTTAATACTTTTTTTTCCGCGATTTTCGGGTATTAAAAAAGTATCACATGAGTATTAAATGCAGTATTAAATCGCCTTATTTTGAGACGATTTTAATACTTGATTTAATACTTTTTTTTCGCGATTTTCGGGTATTAAAAAAGTATCACATGGGTATTAAATGCAGTATTAAATCGCCTTATTTTGAGACGATTTTAATACTTGATTTAATACTTTTTTTTCCGCGATTTTCGGGTATTAAAAAAGTATCACATGGGTATTAAATGCAGTATTAAATCGCCTTATTTTGAGACGATTTTAATACTTGATTTAATACTTTTTTTTCCGCGATTTTCGGGTATTAAAAAAGTATCACATGGGTATTAAATGCAGTATTAAATCGCCTTATTTTGAGACGATTTTAATACTTGATTTAATACTTTTTTTTCCGCGATTTTCGGGTATTAAAAAAGTATCACATGGGTATTAAATGCAGTATTAAATCGCCTTATTTTGAGACGATTTTAATACTTGATTTAATACTTTTTTCTCCGCGATTTTCGGGTATTAAAAAAGTATCACATGGGTATTAAATGCAGTATTAAATCGCCTTATTTTGAGACGATTTTAATACTTGATTTAATACTTTTTTTTCCGCGATTTTCGGGTATTAAAAAAGTATCACATGGGTATTAAATGCAGTATTAAATCGCCTTATTTTGAGACGATTTTAATACTTGATTTAATACTTTTTTTCCGCGATTTTCGGGTATTAAAAAAGTATCACATGGATATTAAATGCAGTATTAAATCGCCTTATTTTGAGACGATTTTAATATTTGATTTAATACTTTTTTTTTCCGCGATTTTCGGGTATTAAAAAAGTATCACATGGGTATTAAATGCAGTATTAAATCGCCTTATTTTGAGACGATTTTAATACTTGATTTAATACTTTTTTTTCCGCGATTTTCGGGTATTAAAAAAGTATCACATGGGTATTAAATGCAGTATTAAATCGCCTTATTTTGAGACGATTTTAATACTTGATTTAATACTTTTTTCTCCGCGATTTTCGGGTATTAAAAAAGTATCACATGGGTATTAAATGCAGTATTAAATCGCCTTATTTTGAGACGATTTTAATACTTGATTTAATACTTTTTTTTCCGCGATTTTCGGGTATTAAAAAAGTATCACATGGGTATTAAATGCAGTATTAAATCGCCTTATTTTGAGACGATTTTAATACTTGATTTAATACTTTTTTTTCCGCGATTTTCGGGTATTAAAAAAGTATCACATGGGTATTAAATGCAGTATTAAATCGCCTTATTTTGAGACGATTTTAATACTTGATTTAATACTTTTTTTTCCGCGATTTTCGGGTATTAAAAAAGTATCACATGGGTATTAAATGCAGTATTAAATCGCCTTATTTTGAGACGATTTTAATACTTGATTTAATACTTTTTTTCCCGCGATTTTCGGGTATTAAAAAAGTATCACATGGGTATTAAATGCAGTATTAAATCGCCATATTTTGAGACGATTTTGATACTTAATTTAATACTATTTTTTCCGCGATTTTCGGGTATTAAAAAAGTATCACATGGGTATCAAAAAGAGTATTAATTCGCCTTATTTTGAGACGATTTTCATACCGCATTTAATACTTTTTCTCAGTGATTTTCGGGTATTAAAAAAAGTATAGAATGGTGTTGGTTATTAAAAAATTTTCCAAATCGCAATAAAAGCGATTAAGTATTATAAGATTATTGAGAGAATATTAAATCGTATGAAAAATTAAAAAATTGTAATTCTTTTTTTAATATTTAAACATTTAAATACTTATTCAATACTCAAAGGATGAAAAAAGTATTATCCATTGAGTCAGAAATATTTTCAGCAATTGAATAATATTATATGAAGAATAAGTCGTAAATTCTAAAATAGAGATCGAGAAATATGCCAATGAATAGAAGTAATTATATGATAGATTGAATACTATGAATGATTACCTGTTAAATTATCCGGCGCGTCCTGTACATTTTGTAGACTCCATAGACACAGCTAGTCGACACCAAGTTTTTCATGCAGAACACAATTTTCTTCAATAAAATATTTTCACCAGCGATTACATCAAATCCGATAACCTCAAATGGCGATGTTTCAGTTACATCACGTTATAGACAACTGAACGTCTCGAAATAACAAACGGTTGGTTACGTGAAATAGTTACATAGTCACGAGTTAAGAACGACATTGCGGACTATAGATGGCGTAGTATATATACTTATATGCAGCACGCATGTTACATTTTTTCAAAAATTACTGTATAAATTTAAATTCAAACAAAACAAATTTGTTTCATTCAGTCATTTATCTAGACCGATAATGAATCTACGATAAGTTTTTTCGCCAACAATCTTCTCGATTCGAAAAATTGAAGATTTTCTCGTAATTCAGGGATTCGCAAAATGGAATGTGCACAATTATCGCAGAAGGCATTCTTTATAATAGCGTAAACATTGCTCAATATATACGAAAATCGTGGGTTGGTGGGGTACCGTGAAACACGAGTTCTGCGGTACCCCATCAACCCACGCTTTTGTTTCTCGCATAGAGCCTACGGAGGTTAGTACATTGATCAATATACACGAAAATAAGTATATATGAAATCCAGTTGAGGGAAATTGAAATTTTTCTCTAAAATTATAAGCACAAATTATTATCGGTTGATTCTCCATCACGTATACGATGCATCTAAACCGATAATGAATCTACGGTAAGTTTTTTCACCAATAATCTTCTCAATTCGAAAATTTGAAGATTTTCTCGTAATTCAGGGATTCGCAAAATGGAATGTGCACAAGTATCGCAGAAGGCATTCTCCATAATAGCGTAAACATTGCTCAATATATACGAAAATCGTGGGTTGGTGGGGTACCGTGAAACACGAGTTCTGCGGTACCCCATCAACCCACGCTTTTGTTTCTCGCATAGAGCCTACGGAGGTTAGTACATTGATCAATATACACGAAAATAAGTATATATGAAATCCAGTTGAGGGAAATTGAAATTTTTCTCTAAAATTATAAGCACAAATTATTATCGGTTGATTCTCCATCACGTATACGATGCATCTAAACCGATAATGAATCTACGGTAAGTTTTTTCACCAATAATCTTCTCAATTCGAAAATTTGAAGATTTTCTCGTAATTCAGGGATTCGCAAAATGGAATGTGCACAAGTATCGCAGAAGGCATTCTCCATAATAGCGTAAACATTGCTCAATATATACGAAAATCGTGGGTTGGTGGGGTACCGTGAAACACGAGTTCTGCGGTACCCCATCAACCCACGCTTTTGTTTCTCGCATAGAGCCTACAGAGGTTAGTACATTGATCAATATACACGAAAATAAGTATATATGAAATCCAGTTCAGGGCAATTAAAATTTTTCTCTAAAATTATAAGCACAAATTATTATCGGTTGATTATCGCAGAACTCGTGTTTCACGGTACCCCACCAACCCACGATTTTCGTATATATTGAGCAATGTTTACGCTATTATGGAGAATGCCTTCTGCGATAATTGTGCACATTCCATTTTGCGAATCCCTGAATTACGAGAAAATCTTCAATTTTTCGAATCGAGAAGATTGTTGGCGAAAAAACTTATCGTAGATTCATTATCGGTCTAGATAAATGACTGAATGAAACAAATTTGTTTTGTTTGAATTTAAATTTATACAGTAATTTTTGAAAAAATGTAACATGCGTGCTGCATATAAGTATATATACTACGCCATCTATAGTCCGCAATGTCGTTCTTAACTCGTGACTATGTAACTATTTCACGTAACCAACCGTTTGTTATTTCGAGACGTTCAGTTGTCTATAACGTGATGTGACTGAAACATCGCCATTTGAGGTTATCGGATTTGATGTAATCGCTGGTGAAAATATTTTATTGAAGAAAATTGTGTTCTGCATGAAAAACTTGGTGTCGACTAGCTGTGTCTATGGAGTCTACAAAATGTACAGGACGCGCCGGATAATTTAACAGGTAATCATTCATAGTATTCAATCTATCAAATAATTACTTCTATTCATTGGCATATTTCTCGATCTCTATTTTAGAATTTACGACTTATTCTTCATATAATATTATTCAATTGCTGAAAATATTTCTGACTCAATGGATAATACTTTTTTCATACTTCGAGTATTGAATAAGTATTTAATTGTTTAAATATTTAAAAAAGAATTACACTTTTTTAATTTTCCATACGATTTAATATTCTCTCAATAATCTTATAATACTTAATCGCTTTTATTGCGACTTGGAAAATTTTTTAATAACCAACACCATTCTATACTTTTTTTAATACCCGAAAATCACTGAGAAAAAGTATTAAATCAAGTATTAAAATCGTCTCAAAATAAGGCGATTTAATACTGCATTTAATACCCATGTGATACTTTTTTAATACCCGAAAATCGCGGAAAAAAAAGTATTAAATCAAGTATTAAAATCGTCTCAAAATAAGGCGATTTAATACTGCATTTAATACCCATGTGATACTTTTTTAATACCCGAAAATCGCGGAAAAAAAAGTATTAAATCAAGTATTAAAATCGTCTCAAAATAAGGCGATTTAATACTGCATTTAATACCCATGTGATACTTTTTTAATACCCGAAAATCGCGGAAAAAAAAGTATTAAATCAAGTATTAAAATCGTCTCAAAATAAGGCGATTTAATACTGCATTTAATACCCATGTGATACTTTTTTAATACCCGAAAATCGCGGAAAAAAAAGTATTAAATCAAGTATTAAAATCGTCTCAAAATAAGGCGATTTAATACTGCATTTAATACCCATGTGATACTTTTTTAATACCCGAAAATCGCGGAAAAAAAGTATTAAATCAAGTATTAAAATCGTCTCAAAATAAGGCGATTTAATACTGCATTTAATACCCATGTGATACTTTTTTAATACCCGAAAATCGCGGCAAAAAAAGTATTAAATCAAGTATTAAAATCGTCTCAAAATAAGGCGATTTAATACTGCATTTAATACCCATGTGATACTTTTTTAATACCCGAAAATCGCGGAGAAAAAAGTATTAAATCAAGTATTAAAATCGTCTCAAAATAAGGCGATTTAATACTGCATTTAATACCCATGTGATACTTTTTTAATACCCGAAAATCGCGGAAAAAAAAGTATTAAATCAAGTATTAAAATCGTCTCAAAATAAGGCGATTTAATACTGCATTTAATACCCATGTGATACTTTTTTAATACCCGAAAATCGCGGAAAAAAAAGTATTAAATCAAGTATTAAAATCGTCTCAAAATAAGGCGATTTAATACTGCATTTAATACCCATGTGATACTTTTTTAATACCCGAAAATCGCGGAAAAAAAAGTATTAAATCAAGTATTAAAATCGTCTCAAAATAAGGCGATTTAATACTGCATTTAATACCCATGTGATACTTTTTTAATACCCGAAAATCGCGGAAAAAAAAGTATTAAACCAAGTATTAAAATCGTCTCAAAATAAGGCGATTTAATACTTTTTTTGATACTTAATACCATTTTTAATACTCAAGTCTCGAAAAAAAGTATTAAACTGAGTATTAAACAGTCCGAAATGACAGACTCTTAATACTTTTTTTTTAATACTTTTTTAATACTTTTTTAATACTCTTTTAATACTTTTTTTTTTGCGCGGGTATGTACGTATATATACCTCAGGTTATTATTACAGTGCAGTAAGCTTCAACCAGTGGCGAGATAAACTAGCCAACAAGATATTTCCCACTGTACCGTGTAATAATCCGTCTTTCCGCGGTAAGATATAATTCCCGTTTCTAAATGAGATTAAACGAGCCATGATAGCCGATCTATCAACTTCTTAATCGATTCACCACTCCATATATAAATGCAACGCTGTTATGCCTCCCATTGCAGCAGCCACAGTTCGATGGACAAATGCACCGCGGATAAAGCTCAAGTAACAAGGCAATAAGGAATAAAGCACGCACTCGGTACACAATGTGTTGTCGCGCATATAAAGAATAGGTCATTGTGCTCACTTTCGGTACACGCGTATACGTTTATATAGTATAGCAGACTTTCCGGGCGCACCTACCGAGTTCCCCCGCGAGGAAATAACCCTCAGCTCTGACTCGTTATTTTATATTTCGCATATTGTCGATTATTGGCCTCCTTCACACTTTCCACTCTTTCCCCTCGGCTCTTTATCGCTCCTCCTCGTAAATTCAATCCGAGATCCGAGATTCCCGATTACATTGTAAAATCGTCGTCGCCCGTATCGAATATCAAGGGACACTTGGAAGTACTATCGTCTTCTCGGTTTATTATACAAGAGCCGAGTACCAACTGTTGTACTTGGAAACTACTTTTCCCTCTTTTTTCGCTCGCCAAGCTTAGTTGGCTCTCGATCAAGTTCAACCTGCTCCGTGTAACACACATGAATATCTTTCACGTTAACTCTTTAACTGTGAAGTCCCTGAAGACCCTTGTTCAAGACAAAAATTCATCATAAGCACTGGACATTTTTCAATATTAAAACAGTCGCGCAATAGCGAATGTAACAAATTAAAGTTATGTATTATTTCGCCACGCAATTATATTTTTGTAACGGGAAAAAAATGTATATAACGTAATTTTGAGGTTCGTAAAAGATTTTCAGAATTTCTGAGTGAATTGGATCAGCTGAAGGGTTTAATAATACTACATTGTGTGTGCGGATAGAATTTCTTTCTGATTTTTTTGTATGAATATTTAGGAGTGTGCGGAAAATGCACAAGAAATTTTGGAGAAACAAGAAGGTTATTTCATCTGTTGCAGTGAATAACTACGAAAAATCATCAAACATTTTAACGAGTCATCGTAACAAGAGGTACGGTCGGCATATGCCCCATAATAACTTCAAATTTGTTTCTTCATTTGAATCTTCTTCTTATTGCATTAGTGTATTGAAATCGGAATTTTTTTACATCTAAAATAAAAAATGAATAAATGTCTTTGACGGTATGATTTTTTTCCTTGTAATATTGAAACTAATAGCATTTTTTTCACATAAAAGAAGCTTAATATCTTTTATATTCGAGCATTATTAAATGCATCTGAAGCAGAAATTATTTGATGAAGATTTCTTTGAAAACAAAACTAATTTATATGCGAAACACAAGGACGATGCACTGCTTCGTACTATTTTGCAAAATGTATTTTTACAACTCTAAAAAAATTTCGTATTCAATATGATATTCCCTGACGTTTACGAATGCACAACGCATCTTCAGCTCATTCTTAATTTTAGTCGCATGTGAAAATATTACTGTAAAAATACTGTAAAAATATACCATATATTAATTTATACTAAGCCCGTGAATGAAATTCAATTTAATATAAGGAAAAAAATGGAAACTCCAATGTACGTGTGATAAAATTGAAGTTAACTTCATTAACGAATCTAGCAAAATTGTGTATCAATTTTAACGTTACACTCATTGCAACGGTATTTGTGTACCCGTTTCTGTAAATGAGCTTGCTGCACATGTGTAGTTATTTTGCCTTAAATATATTTGACAGTGGAGGGGGGTGTTGCAAAATTCCAATTAAAATCGCGACTCGTGTAACGTATTTATTACACTGAGCATTAATCAATGCGTCTTCTCTAAAAAATTTCGTAAACTGTACACGATTAATATCACTTTCGTAAGAAATTTAGAAGAATGGTACGTCAATTTCACGTTATACTCGTGCAGTAAATTTTCTCTACCCGTTTCTGTAAACGAGCTTCCGTGCAATAATTTTGCCTGATTTTTTTTTTAACAGTGTATATGACTATTCTCAGAATTTATCGAATATCACGGAAATCATTGGAATGTTATCGTCTCCTTGGTTTATTATACAAGCGCCAAGTACCAAGTGCTGTACTTGCAGTTGCTTTCGGCTCCTTCGCTCACAAAGCTCAGGTCCTCGATCAAATTCAACCTCGTATGTGTATCGTACATAAATGTGATGCATTTATGTGCACCTATGTATGCGCACGTGGTTATGCACCGCGTGAGAGGCAAAGTGTGTGTGTGTATTATGGTGAGGGTGAAGGCGAGAGGCAGGCGAATATGCGCGTCGAGGCGATCGGTTTCTTTTTCGATGCGAGAAGCCGCGTATGATCAGGTGCTCCTGCTTTCTGTGCCGGTGGTGCCGGCAGAGTCGGGCGGCGGGGGATCAAAGATTCCGGACGAACGCGCCCGCCGTCTCGTCGGGCCAACCGCACGAGAATGAAAGAAAAAATCGAAAATATTATACCCGAGACTACGTGGCTCCGGGCACTTCTCCTGAGACCGCGCCGGAGGGTGAGGCGACAACCCGTGACCAATCTGACACTAAATCAACTGACGCGCGTTCCTTGCCTCTCCGCCGTTCTCTTGCTCTCTCTCTCTCTCGCCATCTTTGCACTCTGTACCTGCCTACTTTTATACTTTCCACGTCGAGATACCTATGTATAAGGTAAACGGCCCAGTTTCTGACATCCTTCGAACTGCAGTCCCGGTTTTCTATTATTTACTAACGCGAAATATTATGAAATTCGATATACAATCGTTTGACGTACACACCGAGGCTTTCTGAATAAGATGCACCAGGTATATTAATGAAATCATTGAAATATAGTAATTGGATTATTGTTTCCATTATTGTCGCTCACTACCCGGGTTATTGATAGTATTAAATCATCCATGTCAGTTTCTGACAGCATGTATATACGTGTACGGAGTGTATCCGGCTACTTTTATACTCTGCACGTCGAGAAACGTATGTATAAGGTAAACGGCCCAGTTTCTGACATCCTTCGAACCGCAGTCCCGGTTTTCTATTATTTACTAACGCGAAATATTATGAAATTCGATATACAATCGTTTAACGTACACACCGAGGCTTTCTGAATAAGATGCACCAGGTATATTAATGAAATCATTGAAATATAGTAATTAGATTATTGTTTCCATTATTGTCGCTCACTGCCCAGGTTATTGATAGTATTAAATCATCCATGTCAGTTTCTGACATCCTTCGAACTGCAGTCCCGGTTTTCTATTATTTACTAACGCGAAATATTATGAAATACGATACACAATCGTTTAACGTACACACCGAGGCTTTCTGAATAAGATGCACCAGGTATATTAATGAAATCATTGAAATATAGTAATTGGATTATTGTTTCCATTATTGTCGCTCACTGCCCGGGTTATTGATAGTATTAAATCATCCATGTCAGTTTCTGACAGCATGTATATACGTGTACAGAGTGTATATGGCTACTTTTATACGTTGCACGTCGAGATATGTGTAAGGTAAACGGCCCAGTTTTTGACATCCTCAGAAAACTACAGGCCCGGTTTTCTATTATTTACTAATGCGTAATATCACGAAGTTGAATATAAAATCGTTTGACGTACACACCGAGGCTTTCTGAATAACATGCATTCGGTATTTTAAGGAAATCATTAAAAAATTGTTATGAAATTTTTGTTTCAATTATTGTCATTCACTGCCCGGGTTACCGATAATGTTGAATCGTTGATATCGCAGTTTCTGACGGCATGTATAGTATAGCACTTTGTGACACTAACCAGTTCCCAGACACTGAAAATTCGACATAGGTTGTACATGCAATGTCAGAAATTGCAACGTAACCTGGATTAGATGATGCACTTATTGACTCCGAGAATTTATGCGAAATACTAAAACTTTTATGCACGCAATCTATGGTGTGGTTAATTTTCAAGATATTCATATCGCTTTCGTGATATTTAATACCCACTTAACGGTATAAATCCGAAATTCCACATATATATCCCGACTAATAATGTCGCTCGAAAGTCACTGAAACTTTATTCGCAATTCTCACTATTATATTTGGGAGATGTGAGTTAAGCGAATCTCATAATGATGGACATTATAGATTCCGACGTTTTTTATTTTTAAATTCGCTATTTTGGTCATTTGCTACTATTCCCAATACTTTATTTCGATATGAAATATTTCAGAAAAGCATTCATACCTCTGCAATATTCGGCAGTCAAAAACACTTTTCAACTTGATTTTTTAAATTTTTAAAAAATAATTCACGAACATTTTTTTTACTACAGATACAAATGTATTATAATAGTGGGTGTTAGAATATGCGGCAGTGTCAGAAACCGGTCCGAAAACTTGAACACTTTTCCAAACACACTCACCATGCTCCCTGGCAACTCGTGAAAACATTTTTTTTGCGACTTTTTACGTCCCGATACACAGAATGGTCCGGAATATCCAGAAAACTAGTTGAGAAAAAATGTGTGTGTGTGTGCAGATTGCTTTGTAATCACCAGAATTGTCGTAATTTGAGACGTAGAATTGTCGAATTCTGCCACGCAAGTGAGCAGGCAAACAACAACGTTTGAGATTGTGGTCGACGCGAATCGGCCGAATATTTTTCGATTTTCCAACACTTTTGAAACTTTGCAAAAATTGTTTGCACAGTATAACTTTCATTTATTATTCATTTTATTATGTTCGCAAACAAAGAGATATCGGGCTGAAATTTTATATTTTATACCATCAAGCCATTATATGGGTAGAGTGGTTCTAATTTTATTGCAAATTTCAATTTTTTTAAATGTCTGCAAATACTTCAATTCCTGTAAGTAAATATAGATATCCGATTGCATTTAAAAAAAATAAAAATGATCTTTTCGCGTGTGAAATTGAAGGAAAAAATTTTAATATTTTATGATGGCCCTTTGGAAATATTAACATTTTGCTATTTTTATTTTCATAATTAATAACATCAAGTACTTATAGTGTTGACTATGTTATAGTGAAATCGTTTGGTCTTGGCTATCAATTCGTAATACAAATAGCTCAGCTAACACTTGTCATTTTTTTTTTCGTCCATTACATACACATGCGATTCCGAGAATTGGTAGTATCGACAAGTGCGTGACAAAATAGAAGTGGATCGTTACACATGAGGACTAACAAAACACGTGGTTATAGTTTGTGTATTAGAGAAACACGAGTTTAAAAGAGGGCACACAACCGCAACATCGCAGTACAATATCGCGGACTCTTTCTCGCTTCTTCTCACTGCTGTTATGCCGATGGTGCGTGTCGTGATCGATGCTCGAATAAATTTCGTATCGGACCGCTCGGGCGCACGCATCATAAATCACGATGGCGATTTCAATTAGCCGACGATCCACGTCGTCGCGGCTCGCAAGCGTAAATAATATCTAATAATTTACCGGCAGTACACCGCGAGCAACGATATGGCAATCTAATAATTTACATTCGACTCTTTTCGGGGCGTTCCCATGTGCCCTCCCCCTTTTTTTTATTTATTTATTGTTTTACTTCTTATTCAGCAACGTATTAAAACAGTAATCGGGTAAGTGAAGAATACGATGCGAGGCAAATTTGTATCGATACGAGTGTCTATATCTCATCGTGCAACATTGTCAATATTGTTTGCTTTCGTAAGAGCAAATTATATTGACAAAGAATTCAAGAACAGGTAGCCAAAATCGACGGAGCCATATTTTAAACATGTCTCAAATTAATTTTTTATTTATATACGATAAATTCTATACAAAATTGATTTCTTTCTCTGTTCTTTTTTTTTTTTAATAAGTATTGACAATTATGAATAAAAGTAATAATTAGACCGAACGCATCTTCACTATAATAGTTTATTTATCTACAGTGGAACAATTTTGGCTGAGTTCATATTACAAGTAGATGAATTCCCGCTTACTATCTTTTTGTGTTCATTTTCGAAACCACACACATGTGATTCCGAGAAATCGGCAGTATCGACAAGTGGGCGATAGAAAAGAATTAGATCGTTACACACAACTTCTTGTAAAACCCATACAAAATAAAAGATTCTACTTTGATCAAATAACTTCACGTAATTCACATTTAGAAAAACCTTCTCTATAAATATTTACAATCAATAATGGAACACCCGTCACCATTGGCCCCATTTTCTAGGCTCTAACCGTAACGCAACTTCCTTGCAACAGCTTATTTGTCTAATGTGCTCCTCGCACTGCAATAGCAGATACAAATTAGTGAAACGATTTCGTCTCCATTGGCACATTCAATATAACAGGTTTTATTCCTGAAAAAATACAATCTACCTTGATTTTTTTTCTGACTTTTTATATTCCCTCTTATTGGCCCTTCTGTTTTTCTTTTTTCTTAGTTGGGCAATGTATTAAAAGTGTAATTGTATAAGTGATGAATATGATCCGAAGGAAATGTTTAATTAGATCATTGTCCACATTCAAAATAAAAGGTTTTATTTCTGAAGAAAAAACAATCCGCGTTGAATCTTTGGCTTCGACTTTTTTATATCCCTTTTTATCGGCGCTTCTCTTTCTCTTTTCTTTTTATTGGGCATGTATTGAATGAAATATAATCGGGTAAGTGATGAATATGATCCGAAGCAAATGTTTAATTAGATCATTGTCCACATTCAAAATAAAAGGTTTTATTTCTGAAGAAAAAACAATCAACCTTGAATTTTTGGCTTCGACTTTTTATATCCCTTTTTATCGGCACTTCTCTTTCTCTTTTCTTTTTATTGGACCATGTATTGAATGAAATGTAATCGGCTAAGTGATGAATATGATCCGAAGCAAATGTTTAATTAGATCATTATCCACATTCAAAATAAAAGGTTTTATTTCTGAAGAAAAAACAATCCGCGTTGAATTTTTGGCTTCGACTTTTTTATATCCCTTTTTATCAGCGCTTCTCTTTCTCTTTTCTTTTTATTGGGCCATGTATTGAATGAAATGTAATCGGGTAAGTGATGAATATGATCCGAAGCAAATGTTTAATTAGATCATTGTCCACATTCAAAATAAAAGGTTTTATTTCTGAAGAAAAAACAATCCGCGTTGAATTTTTGGCTTCGACTTTTTATACCCCTTTTTATCAGCGCTTCTCTTTCTCTTTTCTTTTTATTGGGCCATGTATTGAATGAAATGTAATCGGGTAAGTGATGAATATGATCCGAAGCAAATGTTTAATTAGATCATTGTCCACATTCAAAATAAAAAGTTTTATTTCTGAAGAAAAAACAATCCGCGTTGAATTTTTGGCTTCGACTTTTTTATATCTCTTTTTATCAGCGCTTCTCTTTCTCATTTCTTTTTATTGGGCCATGTATTGAATGAAATGTAATCGGGTAAGTGATGAATATGATCCGAAGCAAATGTTTAATTAAATCATTGTCCA
This sequence comes from Clistopyga incitator, assembly GCA_947507545.1. Classification (NCBI taxonomy): domain Eukaryota; kingdom Metazoa; phylum Arthropoda; class Insecta; order Hymenoptera; family Ichneumonidae; genus Clistopyga; species Clistopyga incitator. The sequence continues at coordinate 7,116,571 of OX382175.1, forward strand.
CATTCAAAAGGTTTTATTTCTGAAGAAAAAACAATCAACCTTGAATTTTTGGCTTCGACTTTATATATCCCTTTTTATCGGCGCTTCTCTTTCTCTTTTCTTTTTATTGGACCATGTATTGAATGAAATGTAATCGGGTAAGTGATGAATATGATCCGAAGCAAATGTTTAATTAGATCATTGTCCACATTCAAAATAAAAGGTTTTATTTCTGAAGAAAAAACAATCAACCTTGAATTTTTGGCTTCGACTTTTTATATTCCTCTTTATCGCCGCTTCTCTTTCTCTTTTCTTTTTATTGGGCAATGTATCGAACGAAGTGTAATCGGGAAAGTGATGAATATGATCCGAAACAAATGTGCATCAATATGTACAAGTGTTCACAGCGTATTGCCAATATCATTTGCTGTTGAGCTTCTCGAATTCTTTTAACGAACGCACCAAAGTCGATCGAAAGCGAGGACGAGAACGCGCTAAAGAAAGCGGAGAGCTCAGAAAATAGCCTCGGCAGCGGAAGATCGCGCACGATATTATCTTCGGATTCCGAAACTCGATAAACAACGTCGGGATGTCACGGACCGGCGGCAGACTCTACTCTGTTTCTTCCTCTCTTTCCTTCTCTGTTCGCGAGCGGCAAAAGGCATCGTGCAGCGTGCATGTACTCTCGCACTGCGAGATATCGCGCGCGGGAGCCCAGCGTCTCGTAAACATCCCTCTTTATTGCCGCCCCTCTCATTTCCAAGGCCCATCCGTTTTTTTTTTTTTTTGTTTTTTTCATTTTTATTTCTTCCAAATAATTTTCTTTTTGAAAAGTCTTCCCTGTTCGGGGCTTCGTGTGCTTATTTGGTATTGCAATATTACCTTATTCCATTGGTTTTCTCAACTCATCCGCTTGTGAATACATATATATCTATTATTATATTTCTTAAGACATTATGATGTTGAATGGTAAGATTATTGAAAATGAAATTGATCGAAAGTATGGAAGGATCAATTGCCAAGCTTAAATATGGCTACTTATCCCTTTTTTTCGAATAGCATGCTCTGGATTACTTAAAGTGTGTCTCGTATCAATTTTCCAAACGCTTTGTAATTATTAATCGTGTCTATAATAAGTTAGTAATTATTATTATTTAGGGACTATCTGGAGCTTTTGTAGAAAGATAGTAAATTTTTTAAAATCATTGCCAAAAACAGGAGATCATAAGATTTCACAGAACTTTTCGTGAATAACGATAAGATATTCTTCATGTATTGAAAAATCAATTGAAAACCACATTCACAGCAGCTTCCAATTTCCTGCGCAATTTTTCATAAAATTTTATCATTTTCTTTTTTTTTGCTATGCATTACAAAAATGTATACTTTGTACTAAAAGTACTACTTTACCTACCGCATATTACTGCAGATCAAACCGACAGCAGTGAACGCGGTCCGTGCGTGGCTTCGGCGGTCCTCAGAGTTAAACAGCATTATTAGCGGTCATAACTTGGATGGGTAACCGCGCATAGGTTTGCGCGCGAACTGCTGAGCGAAGGATGTTCTGAGTTTGCAAAGTGCCCTCGTGCAAATGTGACACAGGAGTGCATTGGAATGAATGGCTGCGGACAACATAGAAATGAAAACGTATTCGACATCTGGAAATTTTTAGCGCTAATGAAATATATTTTACGTATATCTCATATGTTCCGTATATATTTTTGCACGCATATATGTAAAATCCAGTCCAGGGACAGTCTCTATAAAGGAACAGAGAAAGGAGACAGGAACAGCGTGAAAGTTTGAACGCGGCGGAGGAATAATCCAATAACCAAAATCGATATGCATATGAATTGAAAACAAGAATACCGCAAATCATTAACGTTGTTGTGAAATATGGATTGTGAAAATAAGTTCGTACCATTTTCTCAGTTCAGTCCAGGGACGGTCTCTATAAAGGAACAGAGAAAGGAGACAGGAACAGCGTAAAAGTTTGAACGAGGCGGAGGAATAGTCCAACAACCAAAATCGATATGCATATGAATTGAAAACAAGAATACCGCAAATCATTAACGTTGTTGTGAAATATGGATTGTGAAAATAAGTTCGTATCATTTTCTCAGTTCAGTCCAGGGACGGTCTCTATAAAGGAACAGAGAAAGGAGACAGGAACAGCGTAAAAGTTTGAACGAGGCGGAGGAATAATCCAATAAACAAAATCGATATGCATATGAATTGAAAACAAGAATACCGCAAATCATTAACGTTGTTGTGAAATATGGATTGTGAAAATAAGTTCGTATCATTTTCTCAGTTCCCAACTCTGTCGCACCAATGTATTACAAAACGAACCGCATAAAATATCAAAAGGGCAGTAAATGTTCAATTGTCCAGTTGAACAGTCTTCTCAAATAAATTCGCATAATCCCAATCCTCATTGATACAATCCAACCGTAATAAAAAAAATGTGTATCACTGATTTTAGAAACGTTGGAATCTTCGCAAGAGCCAACCTCTTGCAAGCTCATTATTTTGTGAATCAATTTCATAGTTAAAAAAGGCTCTCTAGCCCTGCGGTCGATCGCACGTTGTCTGCCGAACGGAGCCAACTATGGGAAAGAAAATATTTTTGTTTAATTGGCGTCGAATGCTGCGAGCGGTTTCGTCATATCTCGGCGTTATTCTCCCAAGTCGTTCGCCCTGGCCCTACCAAAACGACGCCCCAACGCTTCTTTCGCTTTCGTCGATCGACTGCTGCTGCTGCTGCTGTTGCTTCAGCATTTGCCCCGGCTGAACACTGCCAAGTCCTTTCGATATATTTCATATTTACGACGAAGAGACTGAGAAAACGAGTCGGAGCTGAAAGCACACACAGATATATCTATATAACTATATATATGTATCTTGCGCAGAGTGTTTTTCGGCTCTTAATGACCAACGCGCTACTCTCAGGGCATACTATAATATGCCATGGGTACCCTCATCGTCCTGAGCCCCCTCCCCGACAAACACCCGGATTATTATTATAACCATGCCCGCGGATTAACATATATTGACGTGGCAAAGGTGAGCGCTGCGCTCCAGCCGTTTCGAGAATACCATGCGCTATAAGAAGCCGAGTTACTAAATCATTCGTCGTGCCGGTGCGGCGGAACGCGCGGTGAGGACCTCTGCATCATCACTGCGGCACTTTCTCAACGCTCCGTATTAATATCTGGAGGAATATTATTATTCCACTCTAGCTCGTTTTATAGACGCGCGCGCGAACGCGACTACCTGACAGCGAACGGTAAAAAAGAAACGCCGAAAAAGCGAGCGGAGGACTCCCAAATAGTTTCTATTCAATCCAATCAAGCGACTCGGACACGTTGCCAATCGAGCTGACCACAGAAAAACCATCACCGCGTATCGCGCCCTCCATCGTTAGCCGGGCAAGGCACAACGAATATAAAATATATGTCGGAGATTGACACACAATTTAGTAACCCCTTTATGATCCTCTTAGATGTTTCTTATTGTTAGACTGATTTTTCCGGTACTTGAACTCACTTGTACATTTGTACGATTTTATTTTTCTCAGAGATATTTGGAATTTATTTTTCAGTGCTTATATCTTGTGAGAAAAAATAACACACAAGAAATTGCAGATACACAATTTTAATTGCTTTTTGTGATCAATAATAGCCGGAATTTTTTATAGATGCGAACTGCCTTTTTGTGTAAGGAATGAAATTTATTTTCATCGACTCATCTTCGTTCTCAGTTCGAATTTTAAAGAATTCATAGAATTGTGTGTAAAATTTAGAGGAAAATTGGCACCGTTGAAATGAAAAATTTAAACAATCACAAGGGTAATGGGCTGAAAGACAATATCATGAGATCGTAAATAAAAATTGTCGTAATACATTTTTCGTCCTACTTGAATATTCTTTCTTCAAACTGCCGACGTTTCAAGGACCCTTAAATTAAGGCCTGTGAATTTTATACAACTTTCGACTAATTTTTGTTTCACCTTCAAATAAAATTTGGATGCCTACCGCGATCAAACATTGATCAAAGTTACGATTTGTCAACGTTGTATTTTCCGTATGATATCTTTTTCATTTACTATATTTTCTTTTATTGTATCATAAATTCTTCCATCGTATTCCAAAAATCCCGAAAATAATTTAGAAGCTTGGAAACGTTCGGAATATACTTTTACTCCACCATGAGAATTCATAATATAATCCAAAAGAAAACATTTCCCTTCACCCCGAAAGTCTCCAATTCTCCAAACCATTCCAGAGTTGAAAGCAAATACAACAACTCAATATCGAGGAAAAATTCCACAACAAGTGCTCCTAATCAGTATTAAAATCTGCGAAAATCACTATAAAAATTATCCAATTCGAGGGTATTCTCAATTGGAAACGTTCGGAATATAACTTTTACTCCACCATGAGAATTTATAAAATAATCCAAAAGAAGACATTTCCCTTCACCCCGAAAGTCTCCATTTCTCCAAGCCATTCCAGAGTTGAAAGCAAATACAACAACTCAATATCGAGGAAAAATTCCACAAAAAGTGCTCCTAATTAGTAGTAAAATCTGCGAAAATCACTATAAAAATGATCCAAATTGAGAATACCCTCGAATTGCATCGAATTTAGGTATGCCCATTACGCAATTATTAGAAATATCAATTTGGTCGATGGTGTTTATTAGCGGATAAACTCTTGTCTCATCTGAAACAGGAAAATACAAAGGTACTCGGGGCGAAAAGGTGGGAGGATTCAGAGTGAGAATAACGACCGCAGGATCTACTATATAGTTATTATACCGTAGAGCGTCACGGGGCGACGATGAACGAGAGAAGAGAGCTGCGAGGGTGCGCCGTGAATCCGTGATAAATGATAGGACTGCGCTCGGTCTCGCGCTGCAGCCCTAGACCCCAAGACCCACCGACCCACTGCTGGAACGCTGGAGAGTGCGTCGAGCCCTTCTCTCGCACCGACGCTCTTATATTACACTATAGTATATACATAGATAGACATACAATGTGTGTATATATATATATTTACATATATAAGCACGTATATAATACAGTGTAGGGATTCAACGCGTGGATAGAGGACCTTGTCTTGTCTCGCAGCGCATATTAATGGAGAAACATAATCGCCGCGGCATCGCAGCAGGCAGTCAGACCGCAGGGGCACCAGCAACAGCTGAAACTCTCCGCGCTCGTGGGGCACCTTCGAGGACCACGATCCCACCAGTTGTTCTCTTGTGTCCGAAAGGCACTGTCGCTTCTTCCACAAGATATTCTTGCTTCAGTTCTTTTTAATCAACCCCAAGGAATTCCGATTTCTAAAAAGTGCATACACAGTGTGAGTTTACCAAAAATTCGGACTGCACAATAAAAAAAAACACTTTTCCGTGAATCGTGATCGATATTAAGAGTGAAGTGAACGGTTGACGTGACTCCAAGTGATCCATTTTTTTCGCCAAAGCTTATTCTTGGTAAAGTTTTGTGAGAAACAATGAAGAAATTATTATGTTTTAAATAAGCATTGGAAGAAATAAATTGTCGGGCTTTTTCTCGGGTTTGAAAATATTTCGATCTCGTTGGCTCCTGGATCTCGAGTAAAATAAGTTATTGCATGTCAAATCTAATAGTGTAACTATACATATATATATATATTTTTTATCAAATAGAAATTAATATAAACATATCAAATCTCACTGCGAAATGTTACTTCCTTCTTCGTCTCGCATCGTATATAAATGACTTCTAAAAAAAAAAATCTGATAAGTACCTACAGTCAGCGAAAAACTATAACTCGAGTATTACATTGTACAGTCAACAAGGTAAAGAATGGCAGATAACCGTCGGATATGGAGGTATATAGTGCTCGTTATCAGCCGTCTCGATAGGTCGTATAATCGTGCGAGAGGATGGCAAGTGCCGTTTGATTACGTGTGCTGCCGACCAACACAGCGAGCGCGTTATACGTACCACGTTCGACTACCCAACAGCAGTACTATATATATATATATATAGATATAGACGGGAGGCGCGCGTTCGCTATCAGCCGCAATAAAACGCGAGGAAGGCGGTGTTAAAGCCGCCTCTCGGATCCGCCCCTACCTCCTGTCCGATTCCCCCACCTTTTCCCTGTCGCCGTCGTCGTCATCGTCATCGTCTTCGTCTTCGTCGTCCTTACCCACGGCGCTCACGCACTCTTCGTTGCTGTAGCAAAAAAGCGAACCGTTTGGTATGATCGTCGAAAAAGGGAACATCAACAGACGAGCAAGTCTATGCATCTCTTCATCGCTGCAGCAAAAAAGCGAACCGCCTGGTATGATAGTCGAAAAAGGGACCATCAACAGCCGAGAAAGCCTGTACATCTCTTCATTGCTGCAGCAAAAGAGCGAATCGCTTGATATGACCGCTGAAAAAGAAATCATCAACAGCCAAGCAAGCCTATGCATCTCTACATTGCTTCAGCAAAACAGCGAACCGCCTGGTATGATTGTCGAAAAAGAAACCGTCAACAGTCGAGCAAGTCTATGCATCTCTTCATTGCTGCAGCAAAAGAGCGAACCGCCTGGTATGATTGTCGAAAAAGGAACGGTCAACAGTCGAGCAAGTCTATGCATCTCTTCATTGCTGCAGCAAATAAGCGAACGGCCTGGTATGATTGTCGAAAAAGGAACCATCAACAGTCGAGCAAGCCTGTGCATCTCTTCAGCGCTGCAGCTAAAAAGCGAACCGCCTGGTATGATCGTCGAATACGGGATCATCAACTGCCGAGCAAGCCTTTACATCTCTTCATGGCTGTAGCAAAAGAGCGAATCGCCTGGTATGATCGTCGAAAAAACGATAATCAACAGCCAAGCAAGCCTGTGCATCTCTTCATTGCTGCAGCAAAAGAGCGAATCGCCTGGTATGATCGTCGAAAAAACGATGATCAACAGCCAAGCAAGCCTGTGCATCTCTTCATTGCTGCAGCAAAAGAGCGAATCGCTTGATATGACCGCTGAAAAAGAAATCATCAACAGCCAAGCAAGCCTATGCATCTCTACATTGCTGCAGCAAAAGAGCGAACCGCTTGGTATGATCGTCGAAAAAGAGACCATCAACAGCTGAGCAAGTCTATGCATCTCTTCATTGCTGCAGCAAAAGAGCGAACCGCTTGGTATGACCGCTGAAAAAGAAATCATCAACAGTCAAGCAAGTCTATGTATATCTTCATTGCTGCAGAAAAAGAGCGAACCGCACCGTATGATCGTCGAAAGAGGGGCCATCAACAGCCGAGCAAGCCTGTGCATCTCTTCGACAGCGCGAAGTACTCAGCAAGAAACACTGATCACTGCACACGCTATCGCTGACCGTCGGCTGCCTCGAGTGACCGGGAATGAGCCTCGCAAAATTCGAAATCGCTACCTCCGCGTACACGTGCACGCCTCGTTCTCTCGGAGTCTTCGTCGGTGAGTACGAGAAGACGCAGCTCGTTCACGAGGCTCCCCAGCTTAAGAGAATAAGGCCCACCTTCGCGTCGTCGGGGAGTCGGCGAGGTCGTAAATGAAAGAGAAAGAGGGGAAAGCGGAGAGGGAAAGGACGATGAGAGGTTGCGTGCGTGCGTGCGAGTGCGTGCATGCTGGGGTTTAATGGTACCAGCTAATGACTATTGGCCAGCAGACCTGGGCGGGACTACACGCTCGGTCGCTTCACTCACACACATCAATGCACAACGTCCAGGCCCACTGTTCACCATCGCCAACGTATGCGGAGTTACGAATAAGACATGTATGAACACAAGCTCGGGCCACACGGGAAGCATACACTCCAGGCCCCTTCAAGTGTCTGAGCAATTTCGAAGGAGTGAGAGAAACAACTATGTTGCTCTCTTCAGCAACGACGTTTTTTCCTTTTGTTGTTGTATCTCGCAGGGTGGTTGGACTTCGAAGAAGTACAGGCGGACTCCCCATGGTACGAAATTGAGAAGTACGATCTGTTTGTGCTTTGCTCGATCTAAATCTGTACTTCGTGGTGATTATTATCTTTTATTACCCAAGGCGAAAATCATTTTCGGTCGGTACTTTTGATACGGGTTTCGAGCCACGTATTACTATTCGAAAGGTATTTCGGTAGCATTTTATAGATCCATATACCAAAATTATTGATCCGAGTTTTACTTCGCACTGAGATTAAAATGGCTTGAATACTTTGAATTAACGGTTTTCAGAGGCGGGCGGAATGTCTGGTTAATTGAAATATCATATTTAGTTAATGAAACGTAGGGCTTGCCGAATTAAGAATTTATTTATTATCACAATTATTTCGTTAAGGGTAATTTTTTGTTTTTCTATTGACTACTCAAACTTTTAATTTCGTATGATCATGATGGTTTTTTTTTCTTTTTTTGAGGGTAGAAAAATGATCAGTAATGTGAAAAAAAGTTACGTATAGACATATATATATTCGGTTGTCAATTTGGCAACCATATTTATCACAAATGTACACCAAAAAAATTAATTTTAAAATGAATGTAGAAAATTTTACTTGCAAACATATTTACTGGCTTACTTCGAACTTTCATGCAGCCTATCTATTGTCATCGAATTGGAAATCTTGTGAATTTCGAAACCTCTAATTGGTCCTCCCCAAAATTTTATGAGCATTTTCCGAGGTCAAGCTAATCGCATATAATATCAATTATAGCGCCTATTTTTATTTTTTTATTTTCTTAATTTCGTTCTAATCTTCCACATTGTTCGGTGAGCTGAAATTGATGATATAATCGTTCATAGCGGTAAAAAAAAGGTCTGTGAGTTCAATATTCGCGGAAAAAGCCTTAATTACGTTCGATTCATTCAATGATTTAGAGTGTACCGGACCTAACAACAAATTTTCATTATAATTTGAGCACAAACCGTCAAGATTTATGTGTCATTCAAATTTTTATATAAAAATTGAATCAAATGAAGTAGCTTATAGCATTTTTAGTAACCCTGCGTTCTGTCTAAATTAGAAAAAAATAATGGAAGGAAATTGTATTAAACGTACATTATTTTAGAAGCTCTTCAAGATGCAGTGTACGATATTACACCAAGGGTTCACCACTTTAGCCAGTCAAAAACGCAATTCGTATATTTAAAAAAAAAAGGAATACTATGATAATAATCTCAATATACAGTAAAAAAATAATTCATAAATCTGAAAACTATCTGTTTGGCACTACTAGAATCCTTTCTAGTTACCAATTTGTCGTTTCCTCTCAGCTTCTATCCTGATTTTCAATACACCGCCATGCTCCAATTTTTAATATTGTAGAGCATATATTCATTACGGTGAAAAGGAAATAAAATCTAGCTGATCAAAAGTTATAAAAAGTGCATGAAAGAAGAGAAAATTTGCAACGTTTTTTGGGAATGGAGCGAAAGTAGAAAAGGGTCAGGCTGATCAGACGCGTTCCCGGCGCGTTCAGTCAGTGCTCCGGAGATGTCCGACGCGAATCTTCTTCCGTCGCCCTCTTTGTCTCATCTCCTTTCCCTGGTCCTCGCTTATTCTCACGCGATTTGCATAGAATGGGGCGCGAGTGGTCCGCAGCTCCGCATTAGGAGCCGAGCTGAGAAGAGAAAAGACGAGAGAGTGCAGCAAGAGCGTGGTGAGGAGTGGAACGCAGAAGGAGAGAAGAAAGGACACGACACGCGGGAGCTGATCCTCGCCGCCCGCCTGTCCGTGCGTACTCGAGCGTCTCGTAAGTCAGTTAATGCGGAGCAGAAGTAGACGCAGTGCAGACGCTGAAAACATCCATCACGCGTGCTCGCAGTCTCGTTTCTCTCACTCCCACTCCGTTTTTCCCTTTGCGCCAACTGTTCTTCCCTGCGTATGCAAGCCTCTACGTCGTCTCCTATCTTCGAGCGCGGATCGCGCCGCTTCATAATTACACTCTCGCCACGCGGTGCTCTCGAAGCTTCGGGCTCACGCACCTCGACTCCTTATACTAAAACTATATATCTGGGAGAAGAAGCACTAAGGGCTGCCTAACAGCTCGAAGACAGCGGAGCAGGACTCTCGACGTTCACCAGCAATTCATCGATATGCCTTTGGGATACCTGAAAACAAGAGATATAAAAATACGAAGACAGAATATATTTTAAATTTTCACTACGCTATTAACGTTACCACCGGGAGGAACATTATTTTCGCCATTAATTTTACGTCCCTTGTTTTTATCGTGACGATAAAAGTTTTTTAAAAGCTGTTACTCATTATACAATTGAGCACACATTTTCCATAATGAATATGGATTACCTGCGGTAACAAAAATCATTGACACAACCCATTGTGATAGAATAGCGCACTTTTTTTACCCTTTCAAAATAATCGGGGTAACTTTCCTCAAAGTTGGATTTACTTTTTTCAACGAATTAATTACAGCGACTATCAAAAAAGGTTAATACTATTTTTCAGTACCACATCTTTCTAGATATAGATTGCAAAAATTGGCAACACTTTCGTCACCGTAGCAAAATTGATTTTTGTCCGTATATAATTGAGTATCCAAAATAGTTGAGGGAACAAAAATTTTTTCCTATACTGGGTAACTTTTTGTCCTTCCACTTACGGTGTCCAGAAGTTGAGGAGCTTTACTCTAACTGGTCGCCACTGCTTCGAGCGCAGAGGTAAAGGACCCGACTGAAGAAAAACGATAAGAGGTGTGTCTGGAACGGATGCTGCGAAGAGTGTTGCCATTAAATTTTCACGTATCGCTCGTGACAACGAGTTGCTGCAGACGCCTTCGAGAAGCATCATGAAAATTTCACGGAGTCGCGAACGAAAAGGAAAATGTTCGACGAGTGGTCGGAGGGAAGGAGAAAGGCCTAAAGGGCAGCGACACCTTTGTCGAGTTCATTACTTTTGTAGGTGCAAAGAATCCCTGGTTTTCTGCTTTTTCACGGTTTTTCATAACCGAGCTGACGGAAAATAGTTCGAGAGCCTTGTCGATCGATTATAAATCGATTAGGTGACCATTGTTGGCTCGAAGCATCATTCATCATGCCTCCTGTTATTCTCCTACATACAAACCATGACATACATCGGATTCTCCACCTATACACTCCATATTCCCATTTTTGTCCATTGGTATTGTACGTCCGATGTCTTTCCTGTCACAATGATTCACCGATCCCGAATTACGGCCACTTTTATTGTTTGCCCAACCATTGTTATCATCTGGACTCTTGATCCGTCGATTGATTCCCCCAATTATCGGAAACTAATTGCCATCATTTTTACCCCCAGAGATGAAGCCGAACAAAATAAGAATCTAGTGAACGATCGCCGTGGATCTGTTTCGAAGGCGGGAAGGGATACAACAGCGACTCCGACGCAAAAATGGGACCGAAGCACCTGTCCGGTCTGCGCACCGATTGAAACTAGTTTTCTATGTGGTTTCATCATTTTTCAACCTTTTTCGCTAGTTATTTCACGTTTTGAATCGTCATCACTGAAACGATTATAACTTGTATCATATTGGACGTTCGCAGTCCGAGAAAGGTAATTACAGTTCCACGAACGGCAGAAGATGATCGTAATATATGACGATGTTGAACTCGATATTAATATTGTCTTTAATTATCCTTGAATAAATTTAATGTATTCAATATTATTTATGTATTATTCGATTTTTTCGTTTACTTGCAGCCAATCCCATAGTATAAGGAGCAACAAAAAATAAGTATCAATTTTAATGAACGTAGCTGTTGCGCAGTGAATGATTGTTTTTAATGGCAAACAACATTCTACAGCACACTATCTTGTCAGTTTAAATTTACATTCCTTCTTTCACTAGCAATTTGGTGAATTGCGATACTGACAACTCATTCTTCGCTCCCTCGTCTCGCCTTTCTTTTACTATCGACCTTTCTTTTCGGTTGCTTCACACTTAAAAGTTTTTTTTTTTTTCTTTATTTTATTATTATCGCACCGGTGATTTCGAGCTAGCGTGAGCGGCAGCCATCGCTGCGCTCTGGAGATTCTACGTTGCAAGTATATACACCAACTTCCCGTATAGTTGGCTCGCCACATCGCACAAGCTTCGTACTATACGACGGGCAATACGGAGGGGTGCAATTTTTGTATTTGCAGGAATATTTATAGCGGCATGGTGGATTACCATAAACAACGCAGCGCGGCAGCGAAGAAACTCAAAGATTACTGTATTTAAAGCGCGGCGGCTGCGGTGGCGGTGCTATGGTGGAGCTATGAAAGAAGAAACAGCGCGAGGACGAGAAGGACGAAGAGGAGCTCGAAGAAGAAGAAGAAGAAGAAGAAGAAGACGAAGAAGGGGGAATAATTACCGCGGCGAGCAGCAGCTACCAGAACCGTCGAACCGGGAACAGAAAGGGGCGTGTATTTGAGCGGCCTGAGTAGCCGCAGTGGCGATACCGCGCGGCCACCAGTCTCTCAAAAGCAAAAACAAAAAGAAGAAAAAAAAACAACAACAATTACAAAATCAAATCCTCGGTTCTTCTTTCTTCTCGCGGGAATACCAGTCAAAAATCGAATTAGTATCACATTTATATACGCGTAAGTTTTCGGCATTTTTTCGACTTGAGTGATTAAGTTCTCAGACTCGGAACCAAAGTTTACATTTATCGGGCAATTAGTTTGATAACTCAGGTTTTTTTAAAATGATTATCACAATTTTATTATACAGAAAAACAACAACAATTACAAAATCAAACCTTCGGTTCTTCTTTCTTCTCGCGGGAATACCAGTCAAAAATCGAATTAGTATCATATTTATATACGCGTGAGTTTTCGGCATTTTTTCGACTTGAGTGATTAAGTTCTCAGACTCGGAACCAAAGTTAACATTTGTCGGGCAATTAGTTTGATAACTCGTGTTTTTTAAAAAATTATTATCACAATTTTATTATACAGAATTACTGAAATTTTCTTCAAATAATGACTTCCATTTTTTCGGAGTGATTTACAACTTCAATCATTTGTTTATAAACACTGCAGATGATTATTGCTTCTTTTCTTCATTGGTACGAAGTTGATTATATTTTTCAAATTATCTTTTTACAGAATAATTGGTGATTACAACCTTCATTGCGTCTCCGTTTATTTTTTGCAGCAGCAGCAGCAACATCCGCTGTGGTGATAATCCACAGAATTTGCTGAAGAATAAAGTAAAAGAAGGGAACAAATTTAATCATCGAGTATTTGTCTTTTTTACCGAGGTAAACAAAATGAAGGAGTATCATGTTTATTCGTATATCGTGGTCGAGCGTTTTTTTAAGTCCGCTGAAGCAAGATGAGCTGCTATGACTTGCACCCCCATTCATGTTTTCCCTGGTGTGCAATTCAACCGAGTTTACGTACGCTTTATAGTTTTATTATAGTCATGCGAATGTTGGGGCTTTAGAGTGGACGAGTGGAGCAACAGAAAGGAACTGCTCGTTGAATTACACACCTAACGAGCCGGTAGCCGTAAAAACTTACAAATTCGCTTTACGTTCGTCGCATAATGTGGCCCCTCGTCGCTGCTTACATATGCTATATATATATATATATATATATACATATATAGATGCGACGACTTGATGATGATGAACTTCCACGGCGGCCCCGTGCCTATGTCTCCCCGCCCCTTCACCGTCTTTTCTTCCTCGTTCATACAGTTCGTCCTGCACTTCTCCTGATGCACCGTTCGCGTAAGCTCGCTCGTAAAGTCGAATTTACGTCGAAACCGTCAACGTCGGCATGCACATGAGAGAATTATCTCGACGACCAACTGCTGCAATTCTAGCTTCAATTTTCCAACGGCAATTACGAATTTGTCGAAATTGGTAACATGGAAAAACGCTTACGTTTCAACTAATTGGTACATTCATTACGTGATATTAGAAAAAATGGACTCCGGCAAAAAGACCCCTTGGAATAGAAGTATTCAGAAATTAACAGCTCAAAATATTAATAAATGTGTTTTTTTTTTTTGTGATGAATACCAGGATTATTTCTTCAAATTCTTTTTCTGGCAAGAAAAACTCCCAATTTCGTATTGAATTTCATAACGAGATCTAAAATCACAGGAAAATAGTTTACAATAATTCCCTAATTGAGTAATTATCGACTAGTAGACGAGGTCCCCAAAATTGTTCACCATTATTTCAAAAATCTGATTTATTAATTTTTTGTATTACGATTGTTAGGTAATTACTTCGAAAGACGACCAACTGCTGCAATTCTAGCTTCAATTTTCCAACGGCAATTACGAATTTGTCGAAATTGGTAACATGGAAAAACGCTTACGTTTCAACTAATTGGTACATTCATTACGTGATATTCGAAAAAATGGACTCCGGCAAAAGGACCCCTTGGAATAGAAGTATTCAGAAATTAACAGCTCAAAATATTAATAAACGTGTTTTTTTGTGATGAATACCACGATTATCTCTTCAAATTCTTTATCTGGCAAGAAAAACTCCCAATTTCGTATTGAATTTCATAACGAGATCTAAAATCACAGGAAAATAGTTTACAATAATTCCCTAATTGAGTAATTATCGATTATTACATAGACGAGGTCCTCAAAATTGTTCACCATTATTTCAAAAATCTGATTTATTAATTTTTTGTATTACGATTGTTAGGTAATTACTTCGAAACGCAATTTTTTTTTTTTTCATTTCACCAATGCACATTTTGAAACTTGTACTGATCGATTTTTTCAGGTTCTGGATATTGATATCGACTTACCGCAATGTCAGTCTCACTTTCTTTCGTTTGTACACGTTCGCAAAATTGCGAGGAAATTCCATTTCATTTGAGATAATATATGATATGTACACTCAAGATATTCTATTGGCAGTGTGATAGTAAACGAGTCGAATGACGTTGGTTGAGTTACGATTAGTCAGTCAATGATCGATCGTATCCTTTATGTTCCGAAATCAATATGCGACTGGTAGAAATTATATAGGTGTTTCGCACGACCTTCTATCGAGGCTCCCGTGGCCTCAATTTGTATCCCAACAATTGTACGGCAAATTGGTCGTAACGAAATTTAATTAAAAAAGACAATGGTCGTCGTTGAGGGCGATTATTCACGCGTGCGTCGCGTTCTCGTGGAGTACCGACGCGCGTATGCGCAACCCGAAGTCTGTCCGGCTATACATATGAACATATATATGTATATAGATACCGTATGCCCATAGGTTGCTACATTTGTACGAAGCAGCATGTAAAACGAAAGAGACGCGTACATGCGTAGTTACATGAGAATTGTAAGTATTCATACCGTGTAAGTACACGAATGCACTACGCGCTCACGCGCATCTCGAGGCGCTGCATTATTCCTACGTGCGCGAGTACGTTCCACACGCATTACCTGCATGCGCGTCCAGCTCGACCATACAGAGCGATTCAGAAGAAAATAATCTATAAAACCCGCACCACTTTTCCGACGCGGCCCAGTTCAATACCAAACAACATTAAATGCAATTTTGCCGAAGTTAGAACAATTCCGCTCTTTTTCAAAAAAATTCGCAAAGCTATAAAATTCAAATTTCTGTATGCAAAACATGTACTTGATATTTTATGTACATGGACTTGAAATTTTTATTCATAAACTGGTATACTGAATTTATTATACAAATCCGATGTCAAAGTTTTTTTGGTACAGTTATTGTAATAATTTTCTTTAATTTCACTGTAGAGGTACTTTACTTTTTTTTACTTACTTTTTATTTGCCGCGCCGGCCAATTCCAATACCAAACAACATTAAATGCAATTTTACCAAAGTTAGAACAATTCCGCTCTTTTTCGAAAAAAATCGCAAAGCTATAAAATTCAAATTTCTGTATACCAAAAATGTACTTGATATTTAATGTACATGTACTGGAAATTTTTATTCATAAACTGGTATACTGAATTTACTATACAAGTGCGACGTCAAAGTTATTTTTGGTACGGTACTTTCAATGATTTTCTTTTTTTATTCCTTCGTATACCTTCTTCAGGTTTTTACGTTTTCCTCACTCCCCTTTAACCCCTTTCATTTATTAAGTTCCCCTAACTCCTTCCACTTTTTTATTGAGTTCCCCCGAAGAGTTTTACCCGCAGCCACTCTTTCCTAATGCACTACTGTATCGCATTTGCACGAGAGCACAGGGAAACTGCGGAAAACCTGTGCCGATACAGGCGGCTATATTTTTACTGTATGAGAATACATCAGAAAGTCAGAAAAACTGCCTCCCGCTTAACAGTTAACGCGCAAGTCAGCTACTTTACTTTTCTTAGTTTGCTTCAATCCCATTGCAAAAGTACCTTGATTTTATATCACAATTGTACATTAAATTTAATTGACGAGTTTATAAATACGAACTATCAGTATGTGTGTACATTACTTCAAAAATTGCAACAATCGAAAACGCGCTACTGCTTCACTTGTGTGCCAAATTATAACTCAGTCAGTTGAACGCTTCATAAGTTCTAGGTAGTTGAAATTTCAAAGCACACATACAAATACATAAGGAGATTTCTTACTAAACTAGTTTTTTCGATTCGTCGAATCATTTTGAATGTCCACACATGAAAAACTTGGAAAACACATTTTCAGGAAAACAAAAGCTCCTCTAAGTGTCCTCATAAAGGAAGCCTTTGTTTTTAAATTATAATATCGTTACATTAACATTTTTTAACGTTTCGTTTCAGGAAACTCGATTCTTCTTGTCAAATATTTATTGGGATCAACCGAGGGTTTTATGTTTTCACTAATAAAACGACTTTTATAAGGAACTTAATAGACTGTACATAAATTTTCCGTTATAATTGTGTAATAAATTTATCTACCCGTTTATGTAAGACAATTTCCTGTACATGTGTAGCAATTATACCTTTAATATTTTTAACAATGCACACTAAACGGTGCACAAATGTGTGAGACGATTTTGTTGAGAAAATGAAGTCTTCGTTAATTTTTTTGGGCTGCCCAGACAGAAATGCATCGTATTCATGTTATACTGCATTTTTCAAAAAACAAAACGCCGAGGCTCTTATTTATAAGCAGAATGTATGCCAATGTTTGATTCAGTGATGTTCACTTACATTATAGATCTTTTCAATGTCAGAATCTTTTTGTATGGGAACTTTATTCTGAAGAGTCCTGTAGTCAATGCGTTGGGAGCGGAGGTTCACGTTGCAAAAGTTGCAGCAAAATGCGTAGCCCGTCGGAGCCGTGAGGTGCAGCACGACGAGTACGGTATCGTACAAGCATAGCGAATTGTGTTCCGAAATTATGAGCGATTCGAAATCGCCTTGAGTGTTTATAGTCGTTCGGGCGCGGATAAATTATCCGTTGGACGCGGAAACGTCCGAAGGAACATTATAGAAGATGATTGAGAGCATATTGCTACGAAACACGGAAAACATGTGACGCGACCTGTATGTCCAATCGTGACGTTAATTCCCTCAGCAGGAAATTCATCGATCGCTTCTGCACAGCTGTGCAACAAATACCTGAGGAACCCGGAAGAAGCGGCTTTGTTGGGCCAACTAACGATTCATTTGTTGGGTGATGTCACAACCATCAGGTTTGTCGGTGTAACGACCTGGTATTAATCACATTCTCTATTTAGACTTAGTTGGCTCAAATACAAGAAACAGTTTAATGAAATGCGTCACACAACGCATTTTGTTCGTATTATAACTAAGTTAAATACTTGGGGCTTTCACTAGTAATTGGCCCAACTAATGACTTAGTTCGAGCAATGACACAAGCCAACCAACTGCAAATAGCTGATCCAACCAAATAATCGTCTGTCCCTCAGACTACTTAGTGGGTTCAATGAATTGGGTCCAACTCTTTTTTTTTTTTTTTTTTCCGTGAAGTATAAAAATTTAATATTCAAAGTACGAACATAATTAGCTAAATGAGAAATGGTAATTAGAAATAGACCAAGGTTCGTCTATCAAATTTAGAAAATATTTCTGTAAGCGATTATGGATGTAATTTTTTTCTATAACTATAAAAATGTAATAGTAGTAATGGTTATTTTATTGGCAATATATGAGACATTCCAAAGAAACTTGACCTGGGCTTGGCCCTTGATCTCTTGGATTTTATCACCGATTTTTTGTTGTTCTTATTTTTCTATCTTTAAGCAGTAACGACAATTTTTTAAAGATTTTTTAGAACAATTTATATAGGCATGGTTATTTATAACGAAAATACTCAAGGCCATTTGTTTTAAATCGGAAAAAAATTCTGCTAAATCATGTATGAGATATCAATATTTTTAAGCTTGGGCCAAAAATGATCCGGACCTCGCTGCTATTTTTTACGAATTTTTTTTCAAAACAAAAATTGAAATAATTTCGATGCGTATGAGAACTTACGATGTAAATCGTGTATTCGTTGGTGACGTTAAGTCTTTGAGCAGAAAATTTATCCATAATTTCTGCATAGCATTGCAACAAATACCTGAGAAAGTATTATGAATTTAATAAGCTACTGTGCTGCACTCGAGGAGGATTTCGTGAACTATCCGACAAGCGAAGCTACAAGCCAGTAAAACGCGATAAGCTCGCAGAGTAGCAGTGGGTACAAGCCACCATGATTGTAGAGAATCGCGGTAGAAGCGTATGGACGATGCAATGTTGGCGAAGACGGGCTAAACGGGAGGGTGAGAACCGAGTCAGGAATGTAATCATAGGATTCCCTCGCGGATCCTTCGGGATACCAGGTCAGCCATGTTGGATTCTTAGTCTCCAGCTTCAGGGACGAGCTTCTCTACTCTCATCCCCCACATCTTATGGATACCACTACTGCCTATATTGTTCATTAGACGTTGACAGTGACGTCGAGGCTCTCGTGAGTCACGCTGACTGTCTGCACCCTTCATCTAAGTTAGAGAGCCAAGTCTAGTAGATTTATTTCAATCAATTACACAATCTATTTGAAACGAATAAAATTGAATTTGATACAAACGTATACAATGGTTCTATCGCGAGAGAAAACGTTCTGTCTTAGGTATAAACGGTATAAAAGTAGAAAATATTCTGCAATGCAAGGAACCAATAGTAATCATTCAAGGATAATACATACATATCGGAATTTTGACATTATTCGAATAAGGAAATACAAAAGGCCATGGTACTAACTCTAAAAAAATTCGTCCAAAGTTTCCCTTTCGCGAGAGCTGGTATTAGACCATTGGTTATTGATGCGTCAAATGACAACAAAAACTTGTTATTTTTAACAATGCCAACAATGTGTGGGTTGATTTTGTTTTCTTTGATTTTAATGAAACGGTGTACTTAAATTTCACATTTTATTGAGTGTAAAGAAACATTTACTTGAGGAGCATACAATAAAGAAGCAGTTTGATTGTTTTACGGAAGAGTTTGCACAGATTCAAAGGAACTGTCTCTTTGATTTATTGAAAAGATATAAGTACTTGATCGCAGTAAGTGCTAGGAATTTCGTCGTCCAATGCCCTCCACAGAGCCGTCCCTCTCGCACCTAACCTTACTTTTTTGTTTTCCGGTTTTCTGGAACAAACGACTCCGAGTTTTAAGGAGCTTGTACGTCAGCCAATTTCTTCCACATCCGAGCACCTTCTCTCCAAATTTGAGCTTTCTCTGCCGAGTAGCTTAGGGAAAAAAAGCTCTCAAAATCCTGAGCTGAGGCGAGGGAAATGCCGGAGCTCCATTAGTTAGATCAATGAAAGGAACAAAGACAATTTCTTTCTTTCAATATCACTGCTTCTTATTGAGTTTGAGAATATTCAATGAAAAGATAGGATTGAAACTTAAGTATTTATTTTCATTTTCAAAGATCGTCGTGAATCAATGAAATCGTTACTCTCGGTGTAATACACATCTATTGTTAATTCAGTAGACGAAATCAAAATGATTATAGAAAATCGCACCCCACCAGATGGCGACGTGCATTTCTCGCGAAATACTTGCACGAGAGTAAAGGGAACAGAAAGGGAGTGGATGTCGCGTAAAGAAGCGAAAGAGGACGAAAAGCGAAACGAAAAAAAAAAAAAAAAAAAAAAAAAAATAGTCGTAAAGAAGAAGGCAAATATGCATGAGAATTACTCGCGGGAGTGAGGCAACGCTTTGCAGTTTTTCTCCAGCGTCGTTTTCGTCTCCACTCGTCGGCGCTACGTCCAGCAAGAGGGCGAACTACCTGGCGTGCCTGCACGCTCGAAGCTTCGCCTTCGTCGAGTGCTATACCGCCCCATAACTCGAAGGATTTTTGTCGCCGGGTTTTGGCCCCGGCGTTGAGCCTCTCGCGGCACAAGCACATAGCCGCAGCTTTATGCGAAACCTTAAAATTTCTCACATAACGAAGCGACTCTGTCTGCTCTGCATAAGTATACTTACATTTCGAAGCAAACACGTACATACGTATATACGTACAGTTTAATACAGAGGAAGTGGGGGATGATCGGTGGCCAACTCTCGTCCTGTTCGCGTGTTTAACTCTCGTGCGAATTTCACAACAGTTATTGCCGCATAAAAGTGAATCGTCGCTGCCGCTCAGCATGCCTCGCACAAGTACACGCTTAAGCAGTTATTATATCGAAGTATAATAAGGTATAGAAACTTTGTTCGTTTACGAGTCACAAGGGATTTAAAAACCTGTTTGTAACAGGAGGGTAATTGGGGGTTAGATGGAAATAAAATTAAGATTACCAAACGTGATAAAATTAGCCGAGTACCTTACGCAATTTTCCAATAAAAATGTAATCAGTTTTTATAAGGTTTTACCAGTGTTTATCGATAGCCGCAATGCATTATTTCGCAATACCATAATAAGAATTTTCATTTTTTTTTTTTTTTTCATTTTCAAGCCAAACGAGTTTAACTAGAGGAATAAAATCTCCACTGTAAAAAATTGTGTGTTCAATTAACACCACATTTAGTTGATATGTACTTGTATAATTGTGGTACAGGTGTTGTAGATTTACACCGCCGTGCACTCGGCGGTGTAAATCTACAACACAAAAAATCTACAATACAAAAATTCATGGTTGAAGTAAAAATACCATACTTTTACCATACAGTATAGTTCCCAGGAGGACCGTTTATATTTTATAGTCACGACAATGACAAATTATGATATCCGCAAACGTAATTATAGCTTAACTAATCAAAACCATAGAATCCATTGTAATCGATATGATCGTTTCTCCTGAGAATTATACTGGTATCGTTGGACCTACTATTCTACTATACTTTTCGCCCAATGTGAGTGCAAGTATCTGCACTGTAAGAAGTATTTCGAAAATTCATATACTATATAGTAATTTAATATGAGAAATTGAATTTAATATACGAAAGGTAATTAAATTTTAATGTACCTGTTATAAAAGTGAAGTGAACCTATATTAAAAGAACGATTTTATTAACGAATTTAGCAGAATTATATATCAATTTCACATTATACTCGCGTAGTGAATTTTGAACTGCCGTTTCTGTAAAAGAGATTTCTGCACATGTGTAGTAGTTTCACCTTACATATATATTTAGCAGTGACTGATGATATTTCGAAATTAAGGTTAACTCATACTAAAAACATGACTCATCTAGTATATTTACTGAAGGGTGCATTAATTAATACGCCATCAGTAATTAAGTTAGCAGATTGTACATTAATTAATACAACTTTCATAACGAATTTTGCAAACTTGTAGATCGATTTTACGTTCTCTGGCATCAATTTTTATATCCGTTTTTGTAAAACGGTTTTCCGTACGCTCGCTGTAAAAAATACCTGTTCGATATTGCATGTACAAGTACTGAGAGTTTCCATAAATAAACTAGTATACTAATTTTAATATAATAATGCGTTGTGGCATTAAGAAATTATATAGCCAAATCGACGAATGTAATTTAATTTTTATAATTCATATTTAATCGTACTATAAAAAATATTAACTTTCATTTCAACCGTGCATTTAAGTATTACATTCGATTTATCTGTTCACGCATAAAAACTTCCAAATATTCGTAACAGTATATGTTTGCTGTTAAAGGGCCTACAAGCCAAAAAAAAAAAAAAAAAACGATGGCCTTCTTTATCTGAATTACCTTATTTTTTATAAAAAATAAGGAAGCAGGGGTGCTACAAAGTGGAGGCGATAAAGTAAAGTAAAGTACAAACGTGATGCTTCATCATCTTGAAGAAACAGAGCAGGAGGAAAGGAGATAAAAAGTCAAAAACAGACGCGTGCCTGCCTCGCTGTCTACGCACAGGAAAAGGGGGGTGCGTCGGAATTTCGGGATGTACATTTTCCTAAAAGTTTTTTTCCCCATCCCATCATTGAAGAGCTGTGGACGAAGGAGGGAATGTTTTGTTTTCTTGGGTTTCGTAAAATAAGCCTCGGTGCGTAAGTAGATACAAACCAAACTGAGAAGCAAGAGCCACGGCGATCCATAACACTGTAACGAGATTAGCTACGCTCTCGCAAGTCCCAACCCCATCCGACTCTTATTGTTTACAGTGGCGAGCTCCTTTCCCCTTCAATCCATACCCTGTTGAAAGTGGGGAGAGAGGAAGAGACGAAGAACATCGCAAAGGAGTTTCTCTCTTAGCTCCCCCTTGCTCCTCGACCCCCCCCCCCCCCCCCCCACTCCCTCCCAATTTTACCCTCCTGCCCGGCGTGCCTAGCGTTAATTAGTTTCGCCCGAGTTAATGACTTTTTCCCTCATCCTAATCAGGTAATTCCGTATCTCTTTTAAATAATCTTGCCGCCCTCCGCTAATGAAATCCCGAACTCGTTACTTGCACTCACTGCCCTCGGAGTGCGACCAAGAAGAGCCGCACCGTGGTGCTGATGGTACTTGTAACGTGGTTCGTTCGCGGAAACCTCTGCGGCGACCGGAAGAGGCCGAACGGCAAACTGATCCTCCGCATCGACGAACGAGCCTGCAAGAAAAAATCGCAATTGATAATATTAGCGTAAACTCAATAGGGCAAATAGAACCCTCCTGGATATCGTATTATTTCTAGCTTATGAGCTAATACAAAATAAATACGAATTAAATTTGCCATATCGCGGCAAATAGTAATGAAAATATTCATACGACGAAAAAAACGAATATTCCCGAAAAAATTAATATTTTACCATAAGTATAAAAAATTCTGTCTAACAAAAGACAGACACAAAAATAAAATATTTACGACGTTACAAACATTTTTGACAACACAAGTTTTCTGGTACATATTATTATTTATTTTTAAAAAAGGTCCAAGAATAAAGAACGATAAAAATTTATTATGCAATTACGCAAACCAGTAATTTTTTACGGCTTACGGATTATTAAAAAATAAAATACGAGTCATTAAAACAAAAAAACAGCAATCAATATCGCAATATGTAATAATCTTAATTAAATCTTAATATTGTATTTTTCTTAATTGTACCCTGTGAGAATGTATTACATTTGTAGCACTTGATATAATTATCGCTGAGACTGGAACAAGGGAAGCACAAATTACTAATAGGGGCTCAGTAGTATCGGAATATCTAAAATAAAACGATCAAGACCGCAAGACTCGCGGTCATTTTGATGTAGATAGTCTCACAGGTGCAAGGCGCTGCATCTATATTCTCATCATTCGTATATGATTAAAAACTCAACCTGTAGAGCTGCATCAAAAATATCTTCATCTAAACGGCTTCAATTAAATGAGTTATGATAATGCTCGTATCAATGAATACAAACAGACTCTTAACGAATGGAGAACAGAATGCACTGGGGCAATTAAATGCACATTGAATATTCAACGTGGAAGAGATTCTACAGCAGAGTGTTATTCATCATTAGTACTTTTCCGTTCTCCAAACTAGATCCGAATTACCATGAAGAGAAAAAATAAAATAATTTTCTTGACCAACACAGTGAACAGGACTCTCAAAGGTGTTTTGTACTAAAATCTGCACTGAGAAGAAAGAAAAAATAGTGACAACCTCACGGGGAGGTTGGCAAATTGTTCGCTGACTCAAAGGAATTTAGATTAAAATAAGCGCAGGATCTTTGAACCAATGAAATCCATTTTTTTGCGTCATCTATTTCACGGTGTTGTTCTTTAATTGAAAACATACTTCAGTAAGCCCCAAGGCTACTAATGGAAGCGTAGTATATACTGTACTGATAAAATGTAAAATTAAAACAAGACATAACCAGAACTTAATTGAAGCACCACGAATCGTGGTGAATGAATTACACTTCAATAATCAAAATGATTTTCATGGAGCAACCTCATAGAAATCATTGAAAAAAACTATAGCATGTCCTTGAGAGGACTGCGATGTAAATGAGTCGTATGAATCATGAGGTTGGCTCAACCTCCCAAATCAATCTACACAGTCGCACCTAAGTACTGGTTTACATTTGTTGTTTTTTTAATGCAATTATATATCATGTTGTAGGTCATAACTCATTTTTACAGTTAAGAAAACTTTGAAGTGGATTAAAATCTAATTAAATAAAAGTCACTAATTAAATATAAACCTCTATAGGCTAAAAATAACAAAATAAAATTCCATGCCTGCAATTGAAAAACTTTTTTCAAATTTGTAACAAACGCGAATAAAAATCAACGTGTCCGATCATTGGTAGCGTTAAAATTACAATGGAAGGTTGCCCAATGGCTCGGTGTCGTGGTGCGGTTACGAGTATCTAGAAAGAAGGATAACTCGCCCCCCTCTTTTCATAATTCTGCTCCTCTTCGGTGGATTTCACCTGCATTCTCTTCGTGTTCTCCGTTATGTACCCTCTCCACACTCGATACAGAGCCAGAGGTTCGCGTGACTCCGCCGTGTGATCGATACCTTGGCTCTTAGCTCCTGGTGCACCACCTCATTGGCCATAGCACGTACGTACAGTTACTACTGTTCGTAAGTACATCCATGGGTTCCTTCACTCGACTTCTCATTTCGTCTCGTCCGGTTACGAGCGCAACGCCAACCGTTTATCGCTCAACCATCGTGTACACCGGTATACATAGTGGGTACAACACATATATATACAAGGCGCAAGAGCGAGCGATCGCCATCTCGAATGTAGAAGGGCTGTTCCCCCGACTTCCTACACCAACGCCCAGGTAGACTTCATTATCTCCAGGCCCTGCGCCCAGGTGCGGTTTCCCGCACACACAGCCCAAGTTCGCCAACATCGCAATGGCCTCTGAACCCTTCCGAGTATTTTTTCTTTCGCCTCTCATTCAAGCGGATTGGCTGGAAAAATAATGTAAAGATCTTTTTTTCGTTTGTTTTTTTTTTTTCTCTTCGTGCCCAAAGGTTATCACCGATCAGAATTTCTCGGAGTAACCCAGTAAAGGACGTCCTATGCGGAATCAAAATGGATTCTAGATCGGAACTCCGTTCTGAACAGAGCACTATCGTCATACATTGGAATTCGTCAGGGATACCCCAAGAGGAGTCCTACTTGGATACTGAATAGATCCCCACGGTTTATCAGTTACTAACCGCATCAGCTTTGAACGACGACTACATTTTGCGGCGTGCTATGCATGCGAAAACTCCAACTTCAACAATTTCAAATTTGGATGATTTTTTAAAATTATTATTCCAATTTAACATAAAGTTACGGATTCATAACCACTTTATGCATGAATTTATTTGAAACATTTCAAAGCAGCCCATGCTAAAATTTCAATCGAAATCTAAGCTCAACCCTGCCTGGAATTTCCATCTTACAGCTGGGAACCAGTCAGCCATCTGATCCAGATGAGAATCCTGTTTCTCAGCATTGCATCTGACGTCTGCAATTCGATCCGATAACAGGTTGGAATCCGACCGTAAGGTGGTTACGTACGTCATGCAGGATCCGCCTGGGTCCCAGTCTGAATTTCTGCACAAAAGTTGGTTGCGGAAACCAATCGGTTGACATCGGGAGTGACAAATTGGTTAGTTGGAGAAACAAACGAATTAGTTATCCCAACAAATTAAAACGTTGGCAGCCGACGAACCGGATGAAAGAACCAAATATAAGTTAGTGGGTTGCCAAATAAAAAAAATCAATCAATCTATAAGCCAACGTAGTCGCTTGAGACGACTATTTGTTATGCTAGTTAATTAGAGCTATGAACTACTTCTCTCGTTGCATATAAGATAACCCGAACTTTGTAACTTTTCAATGATTTTTTTTCCTTAGTCTGAGTTTTTTTTATTCGCCTCTTGTTACCAAAGATTAACTGCAAAAAAAACACCCAGTATAAAAGCTTTTTTTCATGGGTTGTTGATCCTATCTTTATGGAACAATTCAATAGTATTGCAACTTTATATTAGTAATATTGAACCCTTCTGTGAAATTATAATAAATTCGAGGTTTAACAATTTTTATGTGTAATATGAATAATGTTAAAAATACTTAGTTATGTACGTCATGCAGGATCCGCCTGGGTCCCAGTCTGAATTTCTGCACAAAAGTTGGTTGCGGAAACCAATCAGTTGACATCGGAAGTGACAAATTGGTTAGTTGGAGAAACAAACGAATTAGTTATCCCAACAAATTAAAACGTTGGCAGCCGACGAACCGAATGAAAGAACCAAATAGAAGTTAGTGATTAGCCAAATAAAAAAAATCAATCAATCTATAAGCCAACGTAGTCGCTTGAGACGACTATTTGTTATGCTCGTTAATTAGAGCTATGAACTATTTCTCTCATTGCATATAAGATAACCCGATCTTTGTAACTTTTCAATTCATTTTTTTTCCTTAATCTGAGT
Organism: Clistopyga incitator; assembly: GCA_947507545.1. Taxonomy (NCBI): domain Eukaryota; kingdom Metazoa; phylum Arthropoda; class Insecta; order Hymenoptera; family Ichneumonidae; genus Clistopyga; species Clistopyga incitator. The sequence continues at coordinate 7,143,326 of OX382175.1, forward strand.
TTTTTTATTCGCCTCTTGTTACCAAAGATTAACTGTAAAAAAACACACAGTGTAAAAGCTTTTTTTCATAGGTTGTCGATCCTATCTTTATGGAACAATTCAATAGTATCGCAACTTTATATTAGTAATATTGAACCCTTCTGTGAAATTATAATAAATTCGAAGTTTAACAATTTTTATGTGTAATATGAATAATGTTAAAAATACTTAGTTACGTACGTCATGCAGGATCCGCCTGGGTCCCAGTCTGAATTTCTGCACAAAAGTTGGTTGCGGAAACCAATCGGTTGGCATCGGGAGTGACAAATTGGTTAGTTGGAGAAACAAACTAATTAGTTATCCCAACAAATTAAAACGTTGGCAGCCGACGAACCGAATGAAAGAACCAAATAGAAGTTAGTGGTTAGCCAAATAAAAAAAATCAATCAATCTATAAGCCAACGTAGTCGCTTGAGACGACTATTTGTTATGCTAGTTAATTAGAGCTATGAACTATTTCTCTCATTGCATATAAGATAACCCGATCTTTGTAACTTTTCAATTAATTTTGTTTCCTTAATCTGAGTTTTTTTTATTCGCCTCTTGTTACCAAAGATTAACTGTAAAAAAACACACACAGTGTAAAAGCTTTTTTTCATTGGTTGTCAATCCTATCTTTATGGAACAATTCAATAGTATCGCAACTTTATATTAGTAATATTGAACCCTTCTGTGAAATTATAATAAATTCGAGGTTTAACCATTTTTATGTGTAATATGAATAATGTTAAAAATATTTAGGGGTACTCCACCCCTCCGCGAACTTCGCACGTTAGCCTGCTATCTTCTTCGCCTTGCCTTACGGAAAAAAATGTAAACTGTAAGTCTCCGTAAAACACAAACAATAATGATGGGCCTAGGGGCCCGTGAGAGACGCAGAAAACTTCAACGCTTGGGGGCCTACGGGGGACTTCCGAAAAATTCGTGCTTGGGGAGTCCTTTTGACATGACAGGCCCTGTATATCCTATACAGCAGCGGCGAGATATTTTTATAGTACACATAGATAAGTAGTCTTTCAAAAATTATTTCACCAATTTTATTTTTCTAATTCACGGGTAACTTAGAAAAATTGTTAATCAATTTATGCATTACAACGAATTAAAGCTCTAATTGACAATGTAAGCTTTTAACACACTTTAATACATTTTTTTAAACACACGTGTACGTGTTGATAGTGGTTATCACGTGTGCAATCGAAGATCAGGTCAATCAATACTTCATCAGCGTTTTTAATTTGTTCCGTGTCCAAAGAATGATTGACTAGGAAAAAACTTGGAAGCTCTTTTTTGTAGGCTTTTTCCCTCTGCATATCCGCCTCTAAGTACGTCTCACTTGTTACTTAGCGGTAGCGAAGAGATAAAAAAAATACGCACACGTGTCTGTGGTACATATAGCTTTATCTACTTCTAGCAGTGCGCCGGCGAGTCGCACCGGCTGCGAAACGAGGAGTAATAAATACGCGTCCGTCCGGAAAGTGGGTCGTGAAAAAATGAGATTTATGCGACCCGAAACGGTCCGCCGCGGCCGCCAACGCCGCACGCCGCTATACGCTCGCGCGAATTCTTCCGTGATGCATGGCGCGAGCTCCGGGCCACGACAACTAGGACGAGGAAAGGCGAATCACTCGATATTAGAACGTTTCTTTCGCGACGTGACCGACGCTCGCTCGAACCTCGACATCGGCCTCCATTCCTCGCCTCAGGGTGCAAGAAAGCATCGGATGCAAAGAAAGTTTGCGCAGTCTAAATAATTGCCAAGCTCGACACATCATCGTTTCATCGATCCATTCACTATTTTCATCTCGGGTTATTATTTCAAACGATACACATCAAATATTATAAGCTGCTTCAGCCGTTTATCAATAGGATTAATCGAAGGTGCTTCGGCGAATCCGACGGTCCGTCATTCGCCGAAGCACTTCCTATTGATACTCATCAAATATACGTATTAACAAAAATATTTTTCGCTGAAAATTGTTGTAATTTTATTCAAGTCGATTCGTAATAAAGTAACAAAAGATCTTCTATTTTCTTCGATCTCAAAATTGTTCGAAAGTATTCTTATAAAATATATTTAATAACCAAAGTGAAGTATTTGTATTTTTTTTTTAATCTTCAAAATCGTTGTTTTGATCAACGTGTAGTAAAATATAGACTCGATTTTATGTGATGTTTTGTTACTGCATACTTTTCATCCAATGAAACGATATAAAAATAATGTCGTGCATTTCTTTTTTATGCAGAAACGACAGGATTTCGCTATTACACGAAAAAAAAAAATAACAGATCAGTCAGATCTATTTCATCAATCGGAAGAAACGAGTTTTTGCGAAGAGCATGCGAGAAGAGATCAGATGTCTGTATGGCCAACTTAATGCTGCAGTCCCCTCGAAACGTCCCTCGAATTTTGTAATAAGAAGATGGAGGAATTCCGCTCAGAATAAGAGCCGTTCAATTTGTTAAGTGAATCGTTGGACAGTTTTAAATCGCGATACCGGGCATCAGGAAGCTCTCGTGGATCGCGAACGTGCTAGCAGTGATCTCGAACCGGACTATACAGGGAAAGAGACGCTCGATCCCTTTACGATCTGGTCGCGCGCGTGATCGTCTCCCATCAAAAGCCAATAAAACGTGGAAGAACCTTATGCCCCCACCGCGCAGGGACATAACATTTTATTAGCGGAGTTTTTCGATAATCCGCGGACGACGACGACGACGACGACTACTACTACTACCAGTGGAGAGAGGCACCGTAACTTTGTGACTTCATTTAGCCCACGGGAATCGTCCATGAGAAAAACGCATGGGACACTCGATCGGCAACGTTACGCTCGATCTGGACGTTCTCCTTCCGAACTCAGATTCGAAGGACCAGTTTTTAAAAGCAGGGAAGACTCATCTCTCTCTCTCTCTCTCGATGGTCTTCGATCGCTGATGGATGAGCTCGATACCCATCTCAATCTCTAAAATACCTTCAACCCCTCCTGCCTGATATTTACAACCCTTTTTCTATATTCAGTGACCTTTATTGCAACTATACGCTTGAAATTGCTACGGGATTTATAGGCCGCAATTCGAATGGATTAATGACTGCTAAAAAGCTTGCAGAATCATCTTTATCCCACGTGACGATCGAAATGGATTTTACACGCGGATGAGCTCGTACACAATATGAACTATTAATTCCGGGATGAACAGAATTGAATTTTGGTGAAAATACGTAATTATCCAGCACGTCAAAATTGCATCTACGATTAAAAAATTATGAGAGGTAATTTTAATAATAGAATCACGAAAATAGCAACTTGTAGAAAAGACAAAGTTCGTTTTTCGATCAGAAACCCATTTTAATAATTTGTTATTAGCGAACAGACGAAAACGTGAAAAATCATTCGGTTTCACGATTTAAAAAATGATAAAACCTAAACTCAGTCTGAATTAAAAATGATTTTACAATTACGCAATTTTCTTCAAATTTTTCGTTTACCGATTATCTCAGGAAAGTGTGAAGAAATAAATAAAAGTTAAATCGTTAGATGCTTGTACCACACAGTCAAATACTTTCCCTTTCTACATACTTCGTATATGACGAGAGAGTGAAAATCTTCGTTTCAAAATACATAAATAAATCTATATATTTTAATGGCATCAGCAGAGAATCGAGTGAGATATATTTCAATGAATGTCAACAATTCGCGTGTGACTTCCTCATTGCAAGGGAAAAGCTCTTTTTTTCCCTCTTCTTCTCTTGCACATGTCCATATCATTTACACTAACAGGAACCGACCTCAAAGTCTCGTTGTACCAAGATCACGTAATATCTCTTGCAAAACCACGCTCGAGCATAATATGTATAACGGAGCAGAGCACGAGAGTGAAGTGGAATTCGAAGTAGCGTGCAAATGTGGACAGCTAAATTCCGGGATTCCGAGAGGGCACCGCGCCATCGAGGACCGCGTCCGGACGCGAGAAAAGTAGAAGCAGCGACCGCTGAAGTACGTGGGTGCGGATCTCTGTACACGTGCACACATACTGCACGTCACAGCCAAGAAAGCGACGCGTCCGGAATAACCGTTTACCGTGCAGAAAGCGAGAGAGCCGGAGAATCCTTGTGGAATGTTACGAGCGTGCACCTCCCCAGTGTCAACGTCGACTATCACCGAGAGCAGCTCCTCCGAAGACGCGACGACGTTCGCCACGAGCTTGCAAATTATTCCCGAACGCCGTACACCGAGCGAGCGGACAAATTTCCCGAGGGTCTCGATGCGGTCTTCATGTAGGACCTCCGCCTATGCAGACGCGTAGAATACCACGAGAGATGAAAACAGAAATATAAATACATTCACGTACCGCAACAAATTTCAATTCACCTCGTTTAAGTAGAACTCATCGTCAAGTCAATTAGCGAGACGAAAAAAAGAGTCAATGGTGATTCTGCTCGGCGGGCTTCCTCACTCAACAAGGGAAAAATGTAGAGTTATTAACATAACTGAAAACAACAACAAAGACAATTAACGTCGAATAACACAAGGCATATGGCCAGATTATCTGGTAACTAACGTAAAAACAGGAGCAACAAAAGTCACCCCACACAGACACAGAAAAACAGCATCAACAAGCAGAAAAAATTAGAATAAGTGATTGAAAAGAACCCAGGTCAGGATCGACACGTCTTGAATCAGACATCTGTAAGAAAAACCTGGCCGCCGGAAGTCGATGATCCACCATCCATCTACATACCACGGCCACAGCTCACATAGAGAAAAATATTTGTTAGATTTTAATAAAATTTCATTGACATAAGTACATCGTTTTATTTGAATGCGTATTTCTGCTTTCGTCTTTGATTCAAATATGATTAATATTTGATTTGAAGCATATTATTCGGATATAGAATTTAAATGTTGTTTATTCGGTACCCGATCAAATTGGGCAACATTGCAACTAAAATCATCTAACGCTCATACATAAAATCCCAGAGATATTTTTCCCACAAAAAAAAATGTTTTTCATTTAAATAACCAGATTTCTGGCATATTCATAAAATCCCATAGATATTTTTCCCACAAAAAAAATGTTTTTCATTAAAATAACCAGATTTCTGGCATATTCATAAAATCCCATAAATATTTTTCCCACAAAAAAAATGTATTTCATTAAAATAACCAGATTTCTAATATTCTGTTTTAGTCAAAACTAATGAATCACTTCTCCGGGTGCATAACAAGAAAAAAAAGTATATTTCTACCGGTGTAAGCCATGGATCGCAAATATTATTGGAGTGACATTCAAAAAACACCATAAAGGCAAAAGCGGTCTTCTATCAACAAAAGTAGGACTACCAATTGACTGAAGAGAACGCATCAAACCACAGCCGAAACGTCTTAAATGCTACCGTATCATTATTAAGCTTGAGACCGCCCATTGTCGAAGTATTCTCCACATTGAATCTAGAATACACAGCCAACACTCACACATCACTAATTACGGAAACAATACTTATGATGCAGACTACGACTAGTGCAGACACTAGGCTTTCGATAGTTGGGCAATTGAAATACGGTAACACGAAAATTAATCCCCGGATAATTGGCCCAGAGGGAATTGGCACTGGAGCACTGGAAGCCAAAACGATGAAAAAAAAATGATACAGAGAAAAATTTTCGATGACTCGTTTCGACAATTTCAATAATGAAACCGAAGTAGCTCACAGAAATCATTGAAACTGAGGTACCATGGCATAAATTTGCTCACTGGCTCATATTATGATTAAAAAACAACCTAAATTATCTGAAATACCATTATTGAACTAACGTAACTCGAAAGCCATGCTGAAATGGTCTGTGTCGATGAAAGTGATTAACGACTAACTCAAATTAATTATAATTGTTTTCATCAGGGATTTATGATATCGAAAATATGTTACATATAGATATAACTGGAGAAAATACACGAATCTCCCTTATCTGCGGCATAGATTATTTCCTGATATGTACATTTTGATCCGATAATTTGTTTGTTTCCTTTGCTTTGTATTTTGCATTATGCACGACGTCAGAGTGCACGGCCGCGATCTTTTGTGCAGAACGTGGTAAACACCTAAACCTTCTCCTTTTTAGTCAAGAGTAAAAAACTTATAATAACTAATAAGCTAATAAGCTTGTACAACAAATGCATTACCTACCGGTACTTCATACAATAAATTACAGTGTGAACAAAAATTCTACTTAAAATTTAATGTGCATGTACTGAAAGCTTTCATTCACATGCATACTGGTATCCTAAATTTACTATGCTAATGCGATCCCAAATTTATTGTTGGTACAGTCATTTTAATAATGTACTTTAACTTTACTGTGAAAGTACTTTATTTTCTTTAATTTCCTTTAATTTCATTGCAAGAGTACCTTAATTTTATATGAAAGTTACACATTAAATTTACCCAAGTTTACCTGATAAGTTTATGATAATAAAGACCTGCAGTTGTTTTTTACAGTGCAATACTTAATACAATAAATTAGCTGCAAATGGTGCCCTTTAAAGGGCCTCAGATATACAAATGTGCAAGTTTGAACGTTTGCTAAAGTTATAGCCAAAGCTGGCTAATCGAGAATAGGAATTAGGTCGATATCTTAGCTGGAAATCAAACAGGACTGAGAGCTAAACCACAATGACCATCGCCTCTGTTGCCCCTTTCCGTTTCAATCCTTTTTCATCGCTAAACCCGCATGGTGACGTCTTCTACCCGACTTCTCCGCTTCCACGTAATATAGTGGCTGGACCGATCGCAATAACTTACTTTGAATAAATGAAACGCGCCGCGCGCCAGTGAGCCTCAGGCTTCCCGTATAATACCTGTATACCTCTGTGGCGACTCTGCTGTGTGGACACACGGCGGATTGTTCAACTCGTCGGAGCCGCGCGCGCCCGCGCCCTCCGCCGACTGTTGCAGTCTCTCAACGGGACGGCGACGACGACGACGATGTTTAGGAGTCGGACGGTTCTAAATAAACGACGACGTATGAACGAACCGGGTTCGAGCGTGACCACCGCCTCATACTATTTATTCCCTCGAATATACATGTCTCTCTGTATTCTGTCTCCAGAATCTGGATTTCGCTGACTTTCCAAAATTCTTAATGGACTTTCAGCATTTATTCCGATGTCCCATAACATTCTCATCTTAATTATCATTGCGTTGTTTCATATTTCCGAAGACATCACATTTTCATCGGTTTTCAGTTTGTGGAATAATTAATAAGTTTACTAGGGAAGAATTAATAATAAGTTATTAGGGGCGTGGGGGAGAATCAGGTTTCAAAGTTTTTATTAAAAAATGCAATATCATGCATGCCCTAATGGATATAATAATTATCAATAAACTCTATTACTGGTAATCGATGAAAGCATTTCTTCTTGGGCAGCGTTACACGTGTCTTTTCATTTGATCATAAGCACAGTTTCCGCTGTGCCAATGATGCCAACTAAACTGCTCGCTAGATTTTACAGGATGACGTTTCACTTTCTCATTCACGAGGAATTCAGTTCTTTTTTCACTGACTAAGCAAATCGAATATTAATGAAAGCTCGTTATTTGTAAACCATATTAGTTTAACTAAAAATCGTTAATGATTGTTTAATAAATCGCTGAATAAATCTACCTGAACGACGAAAAAAAAAAACAAAATACTTTGCTCCGCTTAAATAACGTGACTTCTTATTCAAAGGTAAATGAGATCTTAACGAGGCAAATCAACCACGCAGTCGGCATCATGCGAAGATTGTCAAAAAAAGAAAAACTACGCGAGATTTACGTAAAGTACATAAACACTGCGAGACGTTAAAACCTTGTGTGGAAATTGTGAAAAATATAAATAAAAACCGGCGATCAAATAACCATATAATCGCAACAACAACAAACATAGTCAAAGGCGCTCAATTCGCACTAGCGAGATAGATACGCGCGACCGTATAGAGAGAATAACGTACGGACGTACGATTCTATCCGTAACGTTCGCAAAGTAACGTTGTTCCTATCACCGAGAGACGTCAATCAATCACCGCATCCCGTCTCGCTCGTCCATGACGAAACCCCGTATGTATCTAACGTACGGGGTATGTAAAGAGAAGGAACAGTACATCTAGCTATCTCGAGGCATAGGCGAGAGAGTCGAGAAATGCTGAGCTGCGGGGACGCAGAAACGTCCGAAGTAGTAACGGGGAGGCCGTTGCGGCGCGGGTCCTCCGCCAGTCTGCTGAATTTACGATACGTCGTGGCCATCTTTCACGCGGGGAGTAGCAAACTCTCGAGGATATTCCAGCCATTGTATCGTTCGGTTGGTCGCGCGAGCCCATCGAGGCACATCCAACGAAACGAGGGAACGCGAGAGGGCCACAACAGCACCGAAGCCTACCTTTGATAAGTCGGAAGCACGCTAACGAACGCCAACAGTCCAGACATTTTTCACTCGGCGTCTTGCCACCGCTTGTCTTACTCCCTCTCTGCTCCGGGCTCTCGCGCTCCTGCCACTTTATAACGCGAGGCGATCTACCATACAGTGGGAACCTATTGTGTCGAGGAGCCCAACAATATCACCGTAGCCTCCTATTTTCTGCGGAAAAACCAAACCCACCGATCATCGTCATTAGGGGAGACGGAGCATGACCAACGTGAGCAACTCGATTAAAAATAGGAATTAACGGGCAAAACCTTCTTCATTTTTTTAATAAACGACCCGTCTCTTTTTTTCACCTTTCTTAGATAATTAAGGTGCGGAAAATAAGACAAATTGCTCGTAAGATAAAGTCGATGATCCAAATCGATTTCGAATTTTTTCATTTTCCTTTGAAACGTTTTTTTTTTTTTATACCACCTTTCTTCCTATCGCCTTGATTTTACGAACTTTCCTTAAGTAAGGGATAGTAGGAAACTGAAAAAGGACTGTTTATTTATTTTAGTTCCGTGCCCATTTTGCCCCCATCACCACCTAAAACCTGGTCCTGCAATACATGCACAGGTAGTTGATCCTTCCATGGTCTGGGAATTGGTGGCTTTAGAAATAGCAATTCCGGAGTAAAATCGACGCGGCAGTGCTCACATTCTATCGCATTATTAGTAATGACCGCCATGAATTTGGCTCGTAATGTTTTGCCTCTGCATCGTTTTTCTTTTTGTGTACAACATGGCGATTGTAAATTTGGCTCGCGACATTTTATTTTCCATAAATTTCTGCTGTGTGGTAATGGGGTTGTGTTGAATTCCGCGACGTGAAGAATTCGGCTTTGGAGAAATCAAAGTATTACCTCGAACCATATCAACTTTTGATAAGGGCGTCGCAAATATAAATCTGGCCTCGGTGCGCACAGTAGAAATCGACAGTACGAAATTGTCGCGAATAAAATTGTACGAAGGCATCCAATAGAATAGCCACACAAACTTCCTTCATCATTCCCTCGTCGTAAATGCGCTTCTCACCGGAATCTCGGGCATTTACCGATAACCGACTTGGTCTCTATACCGCATATATTATTGTCCACGTGTACACTATGCATATACGTTCTTTGAACTGGCGCATCGGTATCTTTAATCGCGCTTCGTTCTGAGAGACTGTGCGCTTTCGTTCTTCTTCTTCTTCTTCCCTCCTCTTCCTCTTTCTCTTCATCTTCTCTTCACCGAGCTCGCCTCGTCTTTCTCCCTGCTCGTTCAGGCTTCGTCGCTAATTATTTTAATTGGCCGGCGCACATTCAAAAGAGATACCCGGGGCGGGTACGCGGTATGAGGATCCAAAGAAGAAATACAAATAAAAAGACGAAGAAGAAAAGCAAAACTGTCGGACTGCTGGCGAAACGCGAACGCGAAGCGAAAAGTTCCTCGGTTTTGCTGCCGGCCATACGATCGAAGATCATCCACGACTTTTGCTTTCGTCTCCCCCTCCCGCCCCTAGCCCCACCCCCTATCGACAGACCGCGCAGACTTTCCGCTCCTCTTCCTCTGTCTCGACTTCTCCGAGGCCGAAATCCTCTCGTTAGCATATTGATTGGCGATGACGGGACGCTCCGCGGTGGGCCCGAAGCAACCAGGAGCAAGCGACCAACACAACGCAGCCAATCGACTCTGCCATGGCACCGGGAGCACCAGCAGCGAGAGCGGAAATTAAAAGGACTGGCGAATTAATAACCGAGGAGGACTGGCGCTTCGAGATGCTCGAAGCGTTCATCGCCGGGATGTGCTTGCTTTTCAGCTTGTTATTATTATACGCGTACAAGTCTTTTTCTTGTTCTTTTCATCTCGCTTGCATTTTTATTTCGTCTTCTTGCGCTTCTCTTCCTCTCGAGCTTCTCGAATTTCCACGAGGAAGGGGCAACGAGACAGGCTCGAGAAATCTTATCGCACCGGGACGATCAAATCCGCGATTTAATCGTCGTATCCCTCGTAATTACGATCTCAAGACTCGCTTCGCACCGAATCCCGGCCCACCGATTGACGATCGATGAAACGACGAGACACGTGACGAGACAAAACGAGGCGCAATCGAGTTACTCGAGGCTCAACCGATTCCGATTGATGACTGTCAATCTCTCGCCAATCTCGACTTGATCCTGAGTGCTGGTGGAGTGATAGGTCTTGCAGAGCGGTCGGAGAATCTTTCTGTAAGTTATCTTCTCTTTAGTCGCTTCCCATCGCTTTCTTTGCTATTTATCCTGTCATTTCAGGCGACGGAATCTCTTGATACAGAAAAATATTAAAAGTCACCACAATTACAGTAATTGCTAAACTATATTATATCTTGGAGTAGCAGGATATGGGCATGAGGCATTTTTCGAAAGGGCCACTACACTTTTTGAGGTCGTTTTGCTCCGTTATACATTTTTACACAAGACATGCATGAAAAGTCGCACTTTATGCGTCGACCGAGCGCAACATAAGCTAGTCATTTTCGAGAGGGCGTTGCATAAATATTCGAAGCTTTGCTTAAGTACATGTCCACATCTCTCCATTTTTACTTTGTGCACGCTTCTCCAACTCCATTTCCTGCGAAATTTTATACCTATACCGACACTTTGTAACGCATCCATTTTAACATTACTTATCCCTCGTTCCTCATTAACGGATAATTTCATTTATTTAGCAGTTATTTATAACATCTTCGGTTTGGACTTGTGCACACCTTTCTCAGCATTTTTCCTTTTACGCACTCGTCTTGCAAGGAATCATTTCCAAATGGTCCTTTATGCATTTTGAAGATATTTTCATCCCGGTTACTAATCTTCCAAAAAAGCCATTACGCTTTTCAAGTAAAAAGGGTCGTTGTGCGTTTTTGGAAAATTACATCAGGGTATTAAAATCCAAAATTAGCCATATTTCTAGAGCATCAAACTATTTTGTTATCACAAACGGATTCACTTCGTCTACGGTAACAAATAGCTGCTGATGATAAATTATCTCTAAGTTAGCAAAATAAATACGAAAAGATAAAAGCGCGAAAGCAAAAATAAAATGTTGTTAGAACATAACATATGCTCGACGGACTGTGACCGCTAATTTTCGTCGAACCACGTGATCTTTTGTCTCAGTGTGCGTATCCATAAGGAAGAGGAAGAGGAGGGTAGCAGGAATGGAAGCCAGAGATTATTGCATTTCAGGAATGCGTTACTAGCGAGCCACGGTTGGTGTGCACATTGAGGCGAAGAAATAATGTCGAGCGAATAGGCGAGAGAGGCATCCAAAACGGAGGGAGAGGACCGAAGAGCTAAGCCGCAAAACCACAAGTTACATCTCCAGTAGTCGCTGAGTCGGAGGGGGGAACGCGAGAAGAAGCGAGGAAGACGAAAAAGCGAAGGCGAGATAACCGTGCATGAAGTGACTATCCCGTTTCCTTCGGATCACCGTTATTAGGTGAATATATAGGCGACGCTGCTAAGGCGTATTGTCGAGTTATTACCGAGCAATTTAACAGTAGTAAACCGACATTAAAAGGGAACGTGTTATTTTGGCGAGGTCTGACGGGTTTTGGGTCTCGTCTGCGGTGCCGTGAATACCCGCAGGGGATTCAGCTCAGATAATGTACAAACTACTGGCAGCTTCTCCGTCCGCCACACAATATTACATTTTTCTTTTACGGTTTCTCTAATGTTGCTGATGAATCAAGCTGATGAAACACACCACCCAAATTTCGCATGTTTCTTTATCTATTTTCTATTTTTTTTTTTTTTTACTCAGTTAATATTTATTTTTACACATCGACAGCAGTGGGCGCGCGGTCGGTGTATGGCTTCGGCGGTCTCCCAAGTTAAGCAGCTTTCCTCGCGGGCAGTACTTGGATGGGTGACCGCTTAGCTATGCACCAACTTGCGCGTTAACTGTTGAGCGGGAGGCAGTTTTTCTGACTTTCTGATGTATTCTCATACAGCAGAAAGTCAGTAAAATAAAGCCGCCTGTATCGGCGCAGGTTTTCTGCAGATTCCCTGTGCCCTCGTGCAAATGCGATACCGTAGTGCATTAACACGTTCCCTGCCGCGTGGGGCGTATGCGCCCCACGCTGAACTTTCCGTTCAAGCCATTTGGTATTATCATTGTAGAATGCAGAGGCGCATACGCCCCACGCGGCCTGAACGGGAAGTCTTCAAAAAACGGTTTGGCAGGGCACGTGTTAAGAAAGAGTGGCTGCGGGTAACACTCTAAGGGGGACTCAATAAATGGAAGGGGAGTGGGAAAAACGTAAAAACCTCAAGACGGTATACGAAGGAATACAAATATTTATTTTCACACCTTTCATAGGCATCTACTAGGTAGTAGAAATTTTTAACGAACGAGAAGATAACCGCCAGATATCAATCCACCACCACGCAGCTTTTTTATATTTCCCTTGTGACTTATCTATGTCTTGATGAAAATCAACTTTTGAGGAGATATTTTTCGATGATTTCCTCGACACGTAATAATTTTCTGCCCTGCGATCTCGCTCCTACTGTCCAAATACAATGCATGATCATAAGAGATGACGATGATTTCATGTGATCGTATGATAAACTGATAAAATTGGGCCCTTCATATTTACCAGGTTCTTTCGAACGAATACTAATCGTTGAAGCGAATTCAATAATTTTGTATGATCTGTGGAATTTAGAATGCGACTCCAAACCAAGACTCACTTGAGTCCGCTTAAGAATCCATATTTATTACTCCCAAGGGAGGAAAACGGTTGTTTCCTGTCCAACGGGAGTAATGATAACTTTAGTGCACATGCGTTCCCATAATTGATTAAAAATTAGCAATTCTTGCGACCTAATTGCAAGCCCGGAGTGTGGTTACTTTTTTGGCTAAATTATTTTAAAAGTATCGTACGCCCGAGAAATGCGTGATTTTCATTTGAATTTTGGCTTCTCTCAGGCTACGAATCTCACCCTGTGCAAAAATCGCTCACTTTTCTCCCGTGTTGCATAATATCCTATTTAATCCGGAACGCTGCTGATTTTATAGGAGCCTGATACGAATCACTCAATATTCGCATTACTGTTTTCTATTTTATATTTTTGCATTCCATTGATATTTATTTTTCCGCCACGAATATACGTACAGGTGCACGCATCTATCTCTAGCGGCATAATACGTTATGCATAGTAAGTAGAAGTTTTTGAAACGGCGGGCTATGCAGCATGCATGGACGCACGTGAACACACGTACGTATATGCGTGGCACGGTAGCCTCCTTTATATCGTCGTATTCAATCTCTCGGGCGCAAACGTCTCAACTGGCAAGGGCATAAATCGTGCTCTTCGGTATAGAGGCCGCGGGAGCTGCGAGGAAAGAGAGGCTTGCATGTCTATACGTATATGTATTATGTATACATGTACATGCACCATGAGTGCTGTTGGGGCGGTGTACAGGAGAGGCGCTTCAGCAGGTAGATATACCTATCGTTTTCTTTTATATACAGAACAGCGACGGAGCTTCGTCGCTGCCGGTGACGAAGCGAAACGTTCGCTCTTCCTCCTCCTCCTCCTCCTCCTCTTCTTCTTCTTCCTCTTCTTCTTCTGGACGTAGAAGCCGCGTGCTGCCACCGCTGGACGACGTGGGTGACGGCGGAAGACGGCAGCCGAAGAAGCAGAAGCTATATTCAGTAGAAACAACAACAACAACAGCAGCGTAACTCGCTCGATCTGCAACTTTCACAATAGCAGCTCTGCTATGCCTTGGTTCGTGAAAACGGCTGCAGCCTCTCGGTGCTGGAGTTTCGCTTGAAGGAGAGGGACCAATGCGACGAGAGCGGCGAACGACGGACGCAAAGTCGAGCTCCGCCTACGTCCAGTTCTTTCGCATCCGTCTTCTTCTTCTTCTTCTTCTTCCAATGTTACTTATTTTCCTTCCTCTTCTTCTACTTCTTTTATGCTTCTTCATCTTCTTCTTCTTCTTCTTCTTACTTTTCTTATCTTTTCGAAGAGTTTTTGCTTCGTTTGACTTTCGATCCTCGACTTCATCCATTGGCCTTTCTCTCTTCACGTGGTTCACCAAGGTCTACATATACCATAGTGGGTATATAGTATACAAGTAGAGTAGCAATAGCCTTACACCACTGTTTTGTCCCGCTCGTTCCTCGCCCGTGTCAATTAATGTCCCTCTCGTCTACCACGACTATACGTATTATACCTCGCGAGCCAAGGTCCACTGATGTTGCGGAGCGGCCCAACCTGGAGGGATCCAGAGAAAGGGAGATGGAACGTTGATCGATGAACCGAGAGATCGCGATGAATTGGCTCTGCGTTTCCCGTCTTACATGCGCTACTCCTTTCCATTTCGATTGATGGTCCATCTTTCCCTCTCCATCTTTCTCTTGGGTACAACTATCACTTTTTTTCGCTTTCATAAAGTATTCCACAATTTCTTCCCACTTGGGATAATACATCAACCGGTATTTCATGTGATTAGACAACAACTTGGAGCAAATCTTAGTCGTAAATTTAGTCAATAAGGGACGAATATCTGTTCGTTATTTAAAAAATAACAAACCTCCGTAGGGATAATCATCTTATGGACTGAAGAAAGAGGTGTCTGAAATATTTTCTGTATGGCACTTATGTCATTTAGAATAATCAGGGGAAAAGGTCATAGTCACTCCACGTGATTTCATAATAAAGGATAATGGCTCTTGTTTCCAAATGATGACTGCTCAAAACACTTTTTTATTTGTTGTTTGTTGTGGAAAAAATAATTTCTTAACTATCCACAAAAAAAAGCAAAGCATATTTCTCATTCATTAAAAACATGTAAAAAATCCCGAAAAACAGTGGAATTCCATCGGGAACGGATATTACATTTTTATTACTGTGTTCTAGAAAAAGGGATTATTTTGAAAACTTCAAACTCCTTTCGTGTGGATCATTCGGTAGATTGAGGGAAAAATTGAAGAAGAAGAGTGGTTTACAGTATTTTCCCGATTACGTATCAAAGCCGATTAGCTTCCTCACCTTCAGTCTGAAATGGTCCAAGATAAATGAACGTTTAAAAAGTGGCAATTATGTCATATAGAATAATCAGGGGGGAAAAGGTCATAGTCACTCCACGCGATTTAATAATAAAGGATAATGGCTCTTCTTTCCAATTGATGATTGCTTAAAACACTTTTTTGTTTGTTGTGGAAAAGATAATTTCTTAACTATCCACAAAAAAAAAGCAAAGCATATTTCTCATTCATTAAAAACATGGAAAAAATCGCGAAAAACAGTAGAATTCCATTGGGAACGGATACTACATTTTTATTACTGTGTTCTAGAAAAAGGGATTATTTTGAAAACTTCAAACTCCTTTCGTGTGGATCATTCGGTAGAATGAGGGAAAAATTGAAGAAGAAAAGTGGTTCACAGTATTTTCTCGATGACGTATCGAAGCTGATGGGGCTGTACGGCCGATTAGCTTCCTCACCTTCAGTCTGAAATGATCCAAGATAAATGAACGTTTAAAAAGTGGCAATTATGTAATTTAGAATAATCAGGGGGGAAAAGGTCATAGTCACTCCACGCGATTTAATAATAAAGGATAATGGCTCTTCTTTCCAATTGATGATTGCTTAAAACACTTTTTTGTTTGTTGTGGAAAAGATAATTTCTTAACTATCCACAAAAAAAAAGCAAAGCATATTTCTCATTCATTAAAAACATGGAAAAAATCGCGAAAAACAGTAGAATTCCATTGGGAACGGATACTACATTTTTATTACTGTGTTCTAGAAAAAGGGATTATTTTGAAAACTTCAAACTCCTTTCGTGTGGATCATTCGGTAGAATGAGGGAAAAATTGAAGAAGAAAAGTGGTTCACAGTATTTTCTCGATGACGTATCGAAGCTGATGGGGCTGTACGGCCGATTAGCTTCCTCACCTTCAGTCTGAAATGATCCAAGATAAATGAACGTTTAAAAAGTGGCAATTATGTAATTTAGAATAATCAGGCGGGAAAAGGTCATAGTCACTCCACGTTATTTAATAATAAAGGATAATGGGTCTTCTTTCCAATTGATGATTGCTTAAAACACTTTTTTGTTTGTTGTGGAAAAGATCATTTCTTAACTATCCACAAAAAAAAAGCAAAGCATATTTCTCATTCATTGAAAACATGTAAAAAATCGCGAAAAACAGTAGTATTCCATTGGGAACGGATACTACATTTTTATTACTGTGTTCTAGAAAAAGGGATTATTTTGAAAACTTCAAACTCCTTTCGTGTGGATCATTCGGTAGATTGAGGGAAAAATTGAAGAAGAAGAGTGGTTTACAGTATTTTCTCGATGACGTATCGAAGCTGATGAGGCTGTCCGGCCGATTAGCTTCCTCACCTTCAGTCTGAAATGGTCCAAGATAAATGAACGTTTAAAAAGTGGCAATTATGTAATTTAGAATAATCAGGCGGGAAAAGGTCATACTCACTCCACGCGATTGAATGATAAAGGATAATGGCTCTTGTTTCCAAATGATGACTGCTCAAAACACTTTTTTATTTGTTGTTTGTTGTGGAAAAGATAATTTCTTAACTATCCACAAAAAAAAAGCAAAGCATATTTCTCATTCATTGAAAACATGTAAAAAATCGCGAAAAACAGTAGAATTCCATTGGGAACGGATACTACATTTTTATTACTGTGTTCTAGAAAAGGGGATTATTTTCGAAACTTCAAACTCCTTTCGTGTGGATCATTCGGTAGAATGAGGGAAAAATTGAAGAAGAAAAGTGGTTCACAGTTTTTTCTCGATGACGTATCGAAGCCGCTGGGGCTGTCCGGCCGATTAGCTTCCTCACCTTCAGTCGGAAATGGCCCAAGATGAACGAGCGTTTAGAAAGTGGCAAGGTAAAGTGTAGAGAGAGGTTGAAAGCCCGATGGGCCAACGGGGCTACCAACGTCTTTATCTGCACGGTGAAGAACCCATACTATATGTACAATATAATACGGAGAGCAGAGTGTACGTCGCACTATAGCACAAACACAAAACACGCGAGAGGAAAGGGAAAGAGTATAGAAGTGAACGCCCGCAGGGTCGTGGCTAAACGCCGGGAGCCAAGCGGGTGATCTTCTTCTTCCTCTCTGCAGCAGCCAGCGGCAACTGCTACCGATTCCATCCTGTCCACGGAAGCATCGTGTGATTTATACGATTCTTCGTACATAAATTCGCAACCCTCTTCGAGAACTGTCGGAGTGAACGAATACATTCGCGTGTCATTCCCCGAGCTTCGGTGGTAAACATAAAACTCCGAGTTTCGATGAAGAGAAACAATCGCAAAATTTCGAATCTAAGCTCCGAGCGAAATAAAAGGGAAACGGTGAAGAATTCAAGCTGTTTCTATACATTCGTCGACAAATTCTTATTACAGGAAGAATATAATCACGGGGTCTGACATCCCGTGAAAAAATTCATTTCAACGAAACAAAATGTTCTCAAACTGTCAAAAAGAAATTTCCTCAACACAACAATCTTACTATTACACGCCTTCAACATATTTTCCGAAACTGAATGAAAATTAATTAGCGTGTCCGAAATGTTCAATATTTTGCGTTTTATTTGAAATGGGCAACATTAAAAAAGTAACGACAATTGAGAACAAGGCTTTTGGAGACGACACTTCTAACGATAGGCATTGCAAACCAATAAAAATGTGCAATAAAATATTTCATTTCACTTGGTACAAGAATAGCAGGCATTCCACGCGCTTCCCAAGCGCAAAACTCCTTCTCACACATTGTAATATAAAAATTCGTACGATACTCGTGCGAAAAACCTTTTCCTAACTTGTCAGAAAAATGTAATCCGCCCTCTTGTCGTAATGTACTGTTTCTCAAAACACCAAAATCCAGTTATTAGATACCATTGACTTGTTGTCAGTGTGTTCCCGCAACACTCGTTTCATCCAACGACAAAAAATGGTCCTCCAAAGTGTTGCAGAGGAAGCGAAAAAAGATGTCAAGAGAATCGAGTAAAAGGGTTTGTTCCTAATTCTCGTGAGGAAGGATTTACAGAATAGTTTGGTGAGAATAAGAGTAGGTGCTGACTGCGACTCCGAAGACGCGGTGATTGACGAACGTTTGGCGAACGGTGACAGAAATCTTCGTTCCTTTCTCGTATGCCGACGAGAAGAAGCAACAGCGGTAGCGGCAAAAGTAACATTCGCGGATAGGCCTCGGGAGCTAATGAGGCAGTCTGCGCGCTCCCGTTTGGCCGTCCCGGGCGGGGGTATACAGGGCGTCAGTCGCTCGGTTATATTTCTCTTTGACGCATCCCCCGGCTGTCCCGCCTGTCCGTCCATCCATCCGTCCGTGTTCGCCGCGGGTTCCGCGTCTCTCCTGGAGTTCGGCCCGTGCCCGCTCGAGACGGAAGATCCAAGAGCCTGCAACTGAGAAGGAAGAGGATGCTATAGAAGAGCCCCACGAGTGGCAGGGAACACGCAGCACCCAAGAGATTGACGTGGAACGCTGTCCCCGTTGACAAGAATGTGACAAGAACGAAACTGACCTTGCACTTCCCTTCCCGTAACTCTTTCACCATCTAAATCTTTATCTTTCTCATCGCAAAACGTTACGGATTCTAAGGGAGCAGCAGCACCCGAAGATCGTCCGCGCATTCAATGTTTCACTCGATTTCGCTTGGCCATAATCTACCGCTCTACTCGATCGTCCGGTTCCAAGAGCTGATAAATTCAAGGATGCAAAGTACAACCTCGCACATTGACCCCTGATTTTTTTTCGCTTTTTGCGAAGCTACCTTTACACGGAAATATCTTCATCGATATTGGCTTCCTTGTAAAGGAAGCTTTGTAACAAGCGAAAAATGGTAGAGAAGAGCTGTGCTCGCTTCTACTTGATGTCCTTATTTTTTAGACATCAAATAATCATGGCTAAATATTATTTTATTTCAATATCAAGTTTGGGCTTGATGCTTTAAGATTTACATAAGTCTTTTTTTTTTAATGATTCAAAATTCGCATATG
This sequence comes from Clistopyga incitator, assembly GCA_947507545.1. Classification (NCBI taxonomy): domain Eukaryota; kingdom Metazoa; phylum Arthropoda; class Insecta; order Hymenoptera; family Ichneumonidae; genus Clistopyga; species Clistopyga incitator. The sequence continues at coordinate 7,162,834 of OX382175.1, forward strand.
GGATATCACGAAATCATATATTTATCATGGCTGAATGGTATTATATTCACATACTAAGGCACTTTACCGATTCGACACTAATTCAATACCAAACTACATCGAGTGCGCGCTTTTTTTTATGAACAACTATTTAACATAATACATTGATTTTCGTGAAATTTAGAGCGAGCACGCTCTTCTTTTTCAAAAAAATTCAAAAGGTTATGAAATCTAAATCCCAACATACATCGTGTCAAAAATTACAATTCGACACTAATTCAATAATTCCGATTCGACACTAATTCAATACCAAACTACATCGAGTGCGCGCTTTTTTTTATGAAGAACTATTTAACATAATACATTGATTTTCGTGAAATTTAGAGCGAGCACGCTCTTCTTTTTTAAAAAATTCAAAAGATTATGAAATCTAAATCCCAACATACATCGTGTCAAAAATTACAATAATCAACACGGCAGCTCCATTTGTATGCCAAATTTCAGCTCGATAGTTAAAACAGTCTTTGAACTATCGCGCAATATACGATGAAGTTTTACGATGACAATGAAGCACAAAACAAAAAGATCCAGACTCTAGAGGTGTAAATGAGGAACATCTGGGCATTGAATGTTTTACTTAATTTCATTAAATCAATCAATGGTCCGGTTTTGAGGGCTGACAAATATTAAAGAAGAAATTGACTGAAAGAAAATTCTGAAAATCGAGATACTTTGCGGTAAGACGCGCGGCAACAATATTCTCTGTTTCAGTCTCAGAGAAAAAGTTTCAAAAAGATGTATTTATATTTCCTTTTTGCGAAATTTGAGAATACGTTCTAAAAGTCTTTCGATTTGTAATAAAAATTCATCTCTCGCGGTAGAGAAATTGTTCTTCGGCGTTCTTCAGTTGTAATCCAAATTTAAGCTTAAGATCTTGAAAATAGCACCAAGCAATTCAAGAATTTTTCGAGTCATTTCTTTTTCAAAGCTGAATTTTCAACATATAAAAAATCTAGGAATTGAAGAAAAAATCAACACACATTTTCGAGTCTCAAATATTTTCCAGAACCCCCAAACACCATAGATAAGAACACATACAGATATTTTTCGCCAAATCATTTTGAGTATCCTTTCCTCGGAAAATTAACCATAAATCACACAAATACTAAATGCCAAATTAGAAAATTGGTTTTTCAGATAAAAATTGTTGCAGTTTCAAAAACAACGGTGAATTTTCGTTCGAGTAAAAAGTTTGCAGCAACTCAAACTAATGCCCTTTAAAGAAAGGGAAAAAAAACATCCAACACTCGAAGCTCGTCTCTGATCGCAGTAACAGAAAAAAAAAGAGTTATGAAGAGGATAAGAAAGAAATGAAACGAAGGGTTCGATCTCGCGCTGTGAGTCGGAGAAAAACCGTGTCGCGGCTCAGGAGCAATCGGGTGCGAGGACGGGAGGAGGCGCGAGAGATCACAGAGAGAAGGAAGCGCTTGGGGCGCACACAGAGAGCGCGAGAGAGCTTACCACCTGCGGCGATGAAGGAGGTGATCGTTTTGCCGGTTTTTCTCGGTTATTAAGAAACGATCAATCTTGCTCACCGATGCCATCGTAGCGCTGCACCACGGGGTGCTATACCGCCTCGCGTTTCTCTCACTTGCTTTCATCTTCTCTTCTTTCACATGAGATATGTTTCCGTTATACACAAATATATGTGTTCGAATTATAGCTACAGATATATTAATGGTACCAACAGAAGATTGACCCCAGAAAATGTATTAGATGCAGCTTGTTTGCTGACTTGTCCTAACAATTGTCCCTAACAATTGTCGATGTGCAAGCAATTACCCAATTGACTGGCAAATTTCGAAAATCTAGCAAGAAGCTTCGAAAAAGCAAAAAAGCGTTGCTTCGAGCGCAAAACGAAATTTAGAAACTTCATACCGCATTTTTCTTATTTTTTTTTTTTCATCGAACTTTTGTTGTCTTTTTATCACAGTGGCGCTATATAATCGATGGAGGCCCTGATGCGAAACCCATGAGGAGAGACCGGTTAATTAGCCTGACAGTTCAGGCCCTGATCAACCCTAAGCACGACTGACAGCCAGACAACGATATTGTAACGTCATCGTTCGAGCCATGGGCCTCGTGACTCTCTTGTCTGGTTTAACATTCGAACATCTTGATCGTCTGCTACTACAATATCGAGATGTTCTAATCTAAAACGGTCACAAAACAATATTCGGTGTGGCCTTTAATTGAATGAAAATTTCCTAGACTTTTTGGGTTTTTACTTCTGACTGTTTACCGTTGCAGTTGACAGCTCGTAATTCGAAATATACCTCACCTCCTCAACGTTCAAAGGCGTGAAAATGCACACAACCTCGGGATTTCTTTTTATATGCTATAAATACTTTTATATTAATGAAATACAGTTCGTCCATATTTTATTATTTTAGTAGTGGCGCGTAAATTCCAATTTTATTTAAATGACGGTTTCAGCACTCGCCGTACACGTAAGGCGTGCTTAAGTCTCCTGTTTTTCATTTTCCGAAAACCACGTGGATAAAAAAATGTAAGCTGATTGAAAAAACGAGCAATTTTCTCAAAACGCCAGTTATTTTTTTCTAATGTCTACCATTTTGTTAACCAGAGGTTTTTCGGAAAACAAAAATCGATAAGCCCAACAATTTAGTCTAGTGTAATCATTTTTAACCCGTTTTTGTTTCAAATAAACTGGCAAATCAGTGGAGCGCCCCCGTACGTTTTTAAAATACGTCGAGCACGTCGAGAGCGGGAACGGTCATTATGGGTTGTTAAAAATAAGTTTAGAACTTACTCGCCGTTACTAGAAAAATGAAGATACGTTAAAACCTATTTCCAAAAGAACTTACTTTATAACTACATAAAATTCCCGAAAATCATATATTTTTCATGTCTTAGACGGTAACGTCCGCTAAAGAGCAGAGAAAAAAGTACGTAGTACATGTAAATAATGTTTCAATGTCCTTGTGGAAGAGTTGAGTGAGAAATTACAAGACTATTACCGAATTCATAGTGACTTAAATTTCCCTATCATTTTTTGAACTCTGTGATGCTTCTCTGATCAATTTTAAAACCCCTAAAATTTTCATAAGCAATGTAAAATAGTCTGAAGCTTGAGTCATCAACCTTTTATTCCCTAATTTCCCGAACTGGTTTTTTTTTTAACCCGGCGATTCTATTCCTCCTAGTGATGGCCGCACCGCTTTATCATTATGCTAAAAAAGTGCAGCTATACTTCTCAGGTGCAATATAAAAAATAGAATGTAAGATGTAAGAACGCGCCGATTTCGGCAGCGACGTGAGATGAATCGATTAACATCATTGATTCGCCGGGTCTGATGTGAACTCGAACCAGCTTCGGCGATTCTACTCGCGGAAGCAGAACTATCGCCGGTTCCCCGCAATGGGACCTTTCTGCGGTTGTGGCTCGCCATGTCGTACAAGAGGCCGCTGTCACTTCGACTTGTGTTAGGCGTCAAACTCCATCCTTGTCCTTTTCCAATAGCCAGACGACCCGAGCTACCGGTAATTACAGAGCATATCCGGCGAAGCTAATAATTTCAAAGCAATTAAAAATCTCTAATTACCGATCGAAATTGGGGGGAAACATTTTTGATAATAATTTTGCTAATACTCACCTCCACGGAGTACTTCATAAATATCTTTCAATGGCTCGTCCAATCGGCCGCTCGGCCATTCTATCTTCGTAGGATATTGGCGGCTGGGCTTCACCTCGACGTTTCTGAATCGTGAAGACCGCCATCCAATCCTGACGGTTCCCTGCAAACCGATTATCCGGCTCACCCGGCGCTCATCCCATCGCTCATGCTAATTTTCTTAACAACAGCCCTTGCGCCAATCGGAGCGTAGCTCGGCACGAAGCGCAGCACCACCAAGCGATGCCTCCTAGTGGAGATGCGAAAAAAGAGAAATTAAGAATCGTGGTTTCAAAAAAATGGGAAGAGCATCGATGGTTGGCCGCTGACCATTTTGCTGGTTTAACGATTCCCTGGACCTCGTAAAGATGGTCATCTCAATGTTTTCCCCTCGATAAAAGTAAACTTTCAATTCTTATTTACAATTTATCAATCAAGAAATCAATTGAATACATTTGCAATCAAAGATGAAAATTCAAGCCCTCTATACATTTATTAAACTCGTTCTTTACCGTTAAAGGTACCCCATAGTGCTGGTCTCGCTTGAAGACATTCGGCCAGCAATAAATCTGCGATTAAAAACATTTCTCACAATTATCATGAACGTCGTGTCTCCGAATAAATTATCAAATAGATTAGATCATTTAACATAGACACGAAAACGCTGATCTCGAACAACGAGACCCAGTGAATAATAAATCTACAGGCAAAATAATCCGATGAAAATTCACAGGACGATAATAATTAGTGATGATTCGAGATAAACGGATTCTTCACAATTTTCATAAACCTCTCCGTTCGCAGAATGAATTCTTTCTTTTGTTGCAATTCCGCGTATATATCCGAGAGCGCTGATCTCGATCGAAGATCCACAGGCTCTCATCTTTCTATCCAAGAAGCGAGACGGTACCCCGTTGAGTCTCCTCGTGGTTCAGTCTCCGGGCTCACTCAGGTATTAATTTCGTGAGTGAGTCCATAGCGGTGAGTGAGAGAAAGCGATGCAGCCAGCGTCTGCCGGTATACACACTCGTCTGTCTATGAGATGAGAAAATAATAATAAAGTGGAAATGAGCGAGCCCGTCCATAAATTGCTGCGCTCCTTGTTAATGGTCTGCGCGCTCTCGGACCCGGGGCGACCTCGGGCTAAACGCGCCGGCTCGTTCTGACCCACCAGTCTCTCTCTCATTCCACGCTCCTCATCTGCTGCTGCTGCTGCTGCTGCTGCTGCTGCTCGGCAGCTATAGGGCCCAAGCATCTCGGATCTGGTTCGACCCGTTCCCGCACGACGAAAGGCCTACTCGAGGAGAGGCCTCATCCTCGCAGTCTAATGGACGTCCAGCGATGGCCACCAGAACGCTCGCCGCTCTCATGCTTCGCCAGGAAACAAAGAGAATATGTGGGAGATATTCGTGATTTGCGAGGGGGTGTGGCTCTTTTCAATCTCGTTTTATATCCCTTTTCTACTCAGGAGACTTCGTTACTTCATTCAACTCCATTCCAATGCAATAAAGTCTCTCTCTTTCTTCCTTTTTCCAAACGGCAACTTTTAATTATGCCAAGCGGATGAAGCCTGAAAGTAATTAGAATAATTAGCGGTGAGAAATAATCGTTACGATGGCGACTCATAATTTTTAGCGAAATTACTGAAGGATATTCTGTAACGAAACCTCCACATTCTTAAAGCTTACCGCTTCCCTCTGAGGTAAATGTGGTCTTCGGACAACTCGCCAGAGTGCATCACCTGCTGTGCCAAATCCTTAAGCCACCTGACTACGGGTTTGAGAATTCCCGAGTGAAGATTCGTTGGGTAAAGCGAGTGTCTTCTATATTTTACCCGATGACGTTTACCCACGGCCGTTGTGCAGGATGACACGCTCTCTGGAGAAGCTACAAATTCTGTGCAGAATTCTGTAAAAGGCACAGTAATTACAGAACTCTCTAAAAGACACAGTTATTACAGGACTCTGTAAAAGACAAAGTAATTACAGAGTGCTTTCCTACGCTAAATGTGCTCAACAAATGGTCATAAAGAGAACATACAGAGTTGAAGGGAAGTACCGGAGGACCGTTAATCAGTTGCTGAATTATTCTCCAGAAAACTTTACTATAGAACGATGACTCATGACGTTATCGCTATTTATCACACCCAGATAAAGCTGATAAGTAATTTACTGCTCGGACCACATCAAAGCCAAGAGAACTGCGAACCCGTTGCATACGATTTATTTACTTTTCATCCATATATCAACTACAATTGTTATAGATTCAGAGGTCAGAAAAATTGCTGGTGTGTCCTTACGCACTATAATACGTCATAAGTAACAAATACGATCGATGTTATCGTAAGAAAATCAGATTCACACGTTGAATTACGAAAAAGAAAAGCGTATCACTCGCAACGAGTGTGACAGACGCGACATAGATATTCTCATAAAAAATATCTCTCGTTATCAAACAGGTTTAGGATGAGAGGTCGACCACCGTCCGTAAGAATGGAGCGATGCTCCTCTTTTCTACGTGGTAATTAAGATATTCGTGTCAAGCGCACACAACGCAGCTCTTCACCACTCATAGACTTTCACATTCGTCATTCACATCGTCTAGCCATTTTTCGTTTTTGTTTTTTTTTTTATTGGGCATGTATACTAACTACAGTTATTATACATATCATTCATCGTGAAAGACCCTATATATTATATTATACCTCGTACAACACAATAGCAGTGCACAATAGAAAGATGACGATGACGGCTCTCGAAAGCAAAAAATGTCTCTCGATAATCGGATGGAGGCAAACAATTATTTCCTTTAATCCGCAAAGATTCCGTGGCGTTGGTAGCGTCGAAGCGCTTCGAGTTGGCGCTTCACGACGACAGTTCACATATCTTTCATATAAAATAGTATGCTTCATTTTTTGTATTTTTCATCATTTTCTTGTTTTTAGTACAAACTATAGTTCCGAGCTGTGTACAAAACGCCTCGTTGTGTTTCGTCTCGAGCTTGTTAATTTTACTTTTCTTTTCATTTCATTTACGGTTTTACTTAACTATCACACCAGCCAGTCGTTTCGGAGACGCGTCGACAAACGCGCGATTCCTCGACTCGCTGATCGCGCGAACATAATCCATTGTCTAGCGTATTGCAAAGAAGCACACGACGGGAACAAACTCAAACGTTGGCTCGGCCCTTAGTCTCTGGAATGGAACGTTATCGACCAACGGGCCGAAACCACCGCGCCATTAAAATGGCTAAAGCCTCACTATCTCGCTCCCAATACCCGTTAAAAAAAGCATTGACAAAACGATAATTGATATCCGACCGAAGAGGGCGTACGAGTGAAGATTTAGACGCGGGGGAATGGGAGAGCGGAAGTACTGGTATATTAACCGACTGGTTCCCTCGCGAAGCACCCAGGGGACAGCGAGCGTGCCAATACATTATTATTAATTGAGAAACTTTACGATGCTTTGATTACGATGTGTGATGAGTCATAAAAAAAAAAAAACAAACAAAGAATAAACTAAAAACATTTTGAGGCATCAACGAGTTGCGAATCTCGTAAACCCGACAAACACGACGAAATAATAATAAAACTGGGGAGGGCAGACAAATCTTCGATACTACATTCGGATGGACACGTGATTCGCGACGTCGAACGAAAAGTTACGACGCTGGGAGGGTTCGGGAGTTTTTTTTAGTTTTCTTAGGAAGGCATACTCAGCCGTATAGCTATCTATACATATTACAATTAGGCTAAAAATAAAGGTGCTTATTTTGTTGGTTTTTTTTTTGTTGTTGCTTTTGTTTTCCACAATCATACACGACGCGTTATTTAGTTTACTTATCAAACCTCGAATCACTCTCAACCGCACCTCTGTATACACGATAGACGTTTTTCTTTATCGAGGCTAATGCAATGAATCATTCTAACCACCGATTCCGATGCTACTTAATTGCAAATTGAATAATTAGTTACTCCTCTCGTTCTCCTTTTCTCCCTCTCTATCGAACCCTCTTTCGCCTCTGTCCAACTGTCTCTCGCCTCTCGTCCCGCCTTTTCGTTTTCTTTTCATCTTAAACGGCAACAGAAGAATTTTGTACAACCCGGTAACAGAGTTGATGGTCCTTGGGGGGCATTGCTTCTCGCTCCGTATTCTTTGTCGTATCAACCAAAGACATCTGCAATTGTTATATTTTTCCCGGTTTGGCTCGATCGAACGCGTAGCCATGGTATGTTGCATGATGATGTTATTCTGCGGAATCAAAATACATTTTACTGTTACCGAAATAATTTAGTTTAATATTATTTAAGAATAAGCAGCGGCAATGTTCCAAAATTGCCGCTGCTTATTGACCCATATTCTCCAAAATCTATCACTGTCCGAACGCTATTTTTACTTTTGTTTCTTAAGTTTTACTCCAAAACGGCATACAACGCTTTAAAAAAATTCTCGTTTTTCTTATAAATAAAAATAAATGGTATGGAAATTATAATACATTTGATACGTGGGTAACGATGTTTTGATTATAAGGAAATATTCGTCGGTGACAAATATCGGACATTTTAAGTGTCATTAACAAAATGAAAAATATACTGTTTTTATTCGAAATTGTTAGATTTAGGTTTTGTTATTTTTAGCATGATTCGAACATCGTTGCGAACAATCACACACAGTGTCCATCTCTTTTGTTTACGTTTGGATAAAATTGAATTTTGGTGGAGAAAAAGAAAAATTGCTACGCGCCAATGCAGCTATTTTGCCTGATGTCGTGGGAGCCGCACTTTAGTGACTGTCACCGATAACGATTCTCCAATAAATCTAGTAGCAATAGCGTTCGTCAGCGTAATTGAGAGCGAGCGATACACCCTTCCACGAATAAAGCAGCTATTGCGCGCAATCGATGGCCGATTAATGTGATGTAATAAAGCACAAACTCACTTGGTTATTTGTGAGAGAACGTAAACGGTTTCAGCAGCATCCGCTTTTAGGGGCGTCAACGTCGCGTCCTTGGGTGATTTTCAGATTGTTCGCGGTCTCTGCTCCCGAGCCCGATGGTGAGCCTACTCGTGCTTTTATTTCGGCTGCCATCGTCATGAAGGCTTGCTCGACGTTCATCGCGTTTTTCGCGGATGTTTCGAGGAACGGAATGTTCAGTTGATCCGCATACTCCTAAACACGTGAAAGCACCAACAGGTTTTGTGAATAAAAACAACAAGAATCTTTTAAAAAAATCAAAAAGAATGCTCCTTGCGGAGAATCATTTAGAGTGAGAATAACGAACCTTAGCAATTGGATAATCGACAACTTTCTTGGCGGTGAGATCGCACTTATTGCCGACCAGTAACTTATTCACGTTATCACAGGCATAGCGGTCGATCTCTTCGAGCCACTGCTTAACATTGTTGAACGAATCCTGATCCGTACAATCGTAAACTACAATTATACCGTGAGCTCCTCTGTAGTAAGAACTCGTGATGGTTCTGAATCTCTCCTGGCCAGCAGTGTCCCAGATCTGTAGTTTTATCGTTTTTTTGTCAAGCTCGATGGTTCTGATTTTGAAGTCGACTCCAATGGTACTGATGTAACTCTCCGTGTAAGTGTCGTCGGCGAAACGCAGCAGAAGGCATGATTTTCCAACACCCGAGTCGCCGATGAGGAGGAGCTTGAATAAATAGTCGCTGAAAGCATGAAAAATAATAGGCGTTGTAAACATGGGTCACTGCATCGATGTCAGTGGCAATGGGCAGGCAACGTAGCGTCTATGAAAGGGGGGGAAAGGGAGTGGGCCAGAGAGATGCCTCGTGAGTCAACACCGAACTGTCATTCTCCCAATGGGATTCGGTGAAACCGACGTCGTGGGCTCTCAAATATGCGCGTTCGTTCCATCTAAACCAAAGTATAAAGTCCGGAAATGCACGAGCAGCTGGTTGTTCTGACAACGGTCGTGAGACGTGGAGGGGCGTGTGCGTGTACCTGTGCGTGAACGGGCACGAGAGCGTGCGCGCGCGAGCGTCTACAAGCCACCGAGCGAGAGGGAGAGGGAGAGGGAGGGAGAGGGAGAGGGAGAGCCAGAGAGAGAGAGAGAGAGAGAGAGAAAGAGAGATAAAAAATGGATTTCAAGGAAGACGGGATAATAGTGCGGGGGTAGAGGAAGAGAGAGAGAGAGAGAGAGAGACGACGAGAATCCGAGAGAAATTTGTCAATAGACGCAGCAACGAGTCATATTAATTTTCACCGAACGCTCGTATACGGCGATTACACGATGCTGCTGGCACGTCACGAGATACGTGTACGCGCGATTAATCGTGCACAGAGAGAGCGCGCGTTCGTGTCGTTATCGCGCGAGATATTTACGCGTCTTGCCCACCTTTGTTGCCACGAGAGTCAACGCATAGGGCGAAAAGGACGAGAGAGATACATATACATATATATGTGTGTATATATACACGTACATAAGTTGTACGCTGTGGGGACACCACGCAAACGACGACACCGTGTGCCAGCCGTGATCGCAGGACGATATACGTGCGTATCGCCTGCACACATAAGAATGGAGAAAAACGACGTCGAAAAAAAAGAAAAAACGAGGATGAAGAAAAAAAAATTGAGACGAAAGGTTTACTCACTATTCGGGATTCATTGTGGACATGATACGCTGCGGAGGCGTCTCTCTGATGCCGCGCTTTCCTCAACTTCAACTTTGTTCCGTGGACGATCCTCTGAGCTCGTACCCAAACGACTCCTGTCGATGTTCCCGTTGATCACGGTACACGTCCCGAAATACGAAAGTGACGAAACAATGGCGGTCGCGCGGTACCTCCTCCCAGACGAGCGAACGAGCGATCTCTACCATTGACGTAATGCCAGAATGGCAGGAGGTGCTGTTTCACTCCCTCTCAACGACGTGGACACAGCGAACGCAGTGAAAACATGAGTCTCGCGCATGCGCTCCGAGCGTCGAGACGTCGCGGCAGCCATTACGCTCCCGTCACTCGTCCCGAGGCTTGCAACTCTTCCGATGAGTCGCTCCTTTTATCCTATATGCGCAATTGCCACTCGGAGAATGAGTCATCGATTGGGAGTATAAAGAATCAATTAGCGACTGTCCATGTCTCTCCAGCTGTTTCAATCCCTTCCTCGAGGCTTACCACTTCGCCCTAGCATTCGAAACTAGCTTATTTATCACACGCGATTACCGATGATGATAATGACTCTATGACCGATCGCGAAAAATGTCATTCCCTGCCGAATCTTTAGGGCTCCGTGTGAATCCTTCCAGCAGAATGCGCGCTCGAATATCGTGCTGAGCTTTTGAGATTGTGAAAAACTGTTGCGATCGCAATTCTTGAGATAACATCTCCCGAAGACAATGTTACGATGACGCGTAATAAGGTGTAATTCAATTCATGCGACTCAAGTGTAATGCTGCTCTTTCATTTTTAAGCTTCATTCCGTTTCTAACATGTGACGAATTCATTAATACGGTTTTAAGGAAAAAACGATTGTCGTTGTCACGAATTTTGTAATTGTCATATTGATTTTGAAAGTAATCGTAACAATCATCAAGGATATTATCACTTTTACACCTATTCCTTATTATTTATTCGTTTTAGTTACTTTATCCGATTTTTACGACACAAGTCATTCTTAGTTAAGTTAAGTTAACAAAATCTAATCCTGCATCCCCTTAATGCTCAGTGATACACCGGTGACAATTTCTTCGCCCAATGTTAAACGCCTGTAGGGCTGTCTCTCTCGTACCTCACCCCACTTTTTGGTTTATCGATTCTACTAAGGAAATGACTTTCAATATCGAAAAGCCCGAAGCTTAGCCCAATTCTGCAATACTTTCGCATGTTCTATCAAAATTTGAGCTATTTCTGCCGAGTATTTGGGGAGAAAATAGGTTTCAAAATGTTTGCAAGTGTTTCTGCCTCTTAACGCTCAGTGATACACCAGTGAAAATATAGGGCTGTCTCTCTCGCACTTCACCCCACTTTTTGGTTTATCGATTCTTCAAAATTGTTGCAAGTGGTGGGGGAAGTATCACTCTTAAATCTTTCATAGGAAGGGAGGAAGGAAGTTCTTTGCCTAACGTATGCGGTGATCGACTGTAATAACTGAGAATTCAAATTAATCGTACATGCCGTCCACAGAGGGCGATAATTACCATCAGTGGAGGGGAAAAGAAGAAGATTCAAACTGTTCTAATCACAATTTATGATGCGGCCTCGATAACGATACTGCGATGAGACATAATAAATAATAACTCTTCGAACTGTTCAATGTTGCAATTGGTCTTTTGCTTAGAAGGCTTACTCCTTTATTTTCAATCAACGCTCCTTATTTTATTTCTCTAATATTATGAGCTAATTATAAACGTTACGAAGAAATATTATAATTGTTACCTACTTTGGATTCAAAATCAAATTAATATTTGGTTTATAAATATCAATTTGATTAATTTAATACAATTTACTAAATCAATTATTGATAAATTAGATTGTATTCAGTTGAAAATAAGACTGCATCAGAATTTTTTGGTCACGAGATTAATTATCAAAATCTATTGAAGATCTACAATATCAGAGATTCTCAGACATTATTTTTTGGTTTATGATATAAATTCGTTTTTTTTTAAGAAATATTTTTTGCTCGCTCATAGAGGCAGCTTTGTTTTCGTGATTTTTTTTTTTCTTCAAGATTTTCATGTTAATGCAGTCAAAATGGTCTACAACTTCGAGAAAAGTGGTTTAGGAAAATCCTGTGGATGTATGTGTGCGTGTGATGAAAGGCCAAAAATTTAAATAACTCGTACTTATAAAATATTCGATTGAATCTGGGACGATATAACTTTCATAAAAATCGTTCAACGCAGGTCATTTTTACATGAATTTGAAGATTGTTCAAGAAGTACATAATCGCTCTAACTCGAACGAATTTTTAGCTATCGGGCTAAAACTTGCTATTAAAATTGTACAAAGTGATACGACCTCTGGTATTGAATTTGGGCTAAATCGGTAGAGCCATCCCATTTTTATGATATTTTGAAATTTTTATAAATGTTTTTAAAAGTTAGATTAAATTGAGCTAAAAGTTCAATGAAAGTACTAAAATTTTCTACGCGTGACAAATAATATGCAACCATGCTACGTACCCAATTTGGTGATGATCGGTAAAGTGGTTCGGATATTTTACGTAATGTCGAATTTATTCCATTTTTCGTTTTTCTTTCTCTTTTCGATAATTTGTTATCAAATTTTATTTCTCGATAACTCAAATTTTTATAAACCCTAGATTTTTAAATGTAGAGATGTAAACTAGAACTTTGCACATTGCTTCTTCATTGAAATTAATGAGGAAGCAATATGCAAAGTTGTAATTTACATCCTTTTTCAAGAATGTCCTTCTGAATTTCTCTAAGTGAAAAAGCACAATCAATACATATATATATATATAAACACACGTGCAATTATGATAAAATAAAAATGTGACTGATTGAAAAAATGACATTTTTAAGTAGAAATTCTAATTTTTCGAATTATGTCGCAGCACAAGGATTTATCCACTTATACGCATGGTCTCATTTCCGATCGTTTCGAGTGGACCAGTAAAGGGCTAATGAATGCCGTTGTGCGTAGGACGATGAAGAAACGGCGAAGCCCCATTGGTTGTTCGGACAAATTCTACAGACTCGTTGGACCATTCCATTTGATGATTAATAATTTGTGTGGTGCATGGCCGGGGATTGACCATCACAACAAAGATGCACAATAGTGGGCGTTGAACGCGTTGAACGTCAGGCTGACAGCAGAATAGTTGGCTACAGTTTGGTATTTATGCAAATGCTTGTACAAACATACGCATGACAGTTACACGCGTACATGTGAAGGTAGTTGGTGTGGTACCGCACGGCGACGACGACGACGACACGATGACAGTTTTATACCCGATCGACAGCTCTTGGGTCACATTATTGTTGCGTCTTGTTCAACCAACACTACAATAGGACCTTCCACCTTCTCATTACTCTTAACAATAAGCAATTCAAAATGGATCGTAACAAATTAGGCCTTTCCGTCAAGAACTCGATTATGATGGAGGATCTTAAATGCAAATTCCTTGGTCTCATTAACAAGCAGGTGAGAACAAAAGAATACGGTAATTAGCTAATTGGAATAGCATTGCGATACATGGATTTAATAAATTATGTTGTAACACTCTCGGAAAGTCGACGAAAAATTCGGCCAATGAGGTTAGGAAAAATGAATAAATATTGTGTATGTTGTAATTGGCAGAATCAGGCGAAGATTCCGTCGATGGGCCTTAATCCGGAACTCCTCAATCCCATAGAATCTCAGAAAAGTGACGATATTAGCTCCGAGGCTGGGCAATCGACGGAGAGCGAAGCGGTAACGGACCAAGATATTTTAGAGGCGATAGAGTCGGTCTACTTTCAGAGCGACGAAAACTTTGACTCCTGTCGCCATGAACTGGAGAAATTACCAGAAACTCTAGACTCCAAAGAGGTGGAGAGATATTACAAGAGACTCAGACAGCAGCAACAAGTCGTTTCTAAAAAAGTACTGCAGCTCATACTGCAGAAACAGAGCTCCTGTCAGGAAGAGTTTCAACGGATTCTCAAGACCGAGGATCAACTCGGCGATATGCTCCAAATCTGCAGAGCCGGAAGATCGAATCTCAATTTGGCTAAGAAACAATTCACCACTGCCAGTCTCGGCATACTGGCCAATTACAGAAAGAGGCAAATTGTTCAGGAGCTCTTGAACAATCTCAATACTATCAAAACTCTGGTAAACACGTATAAATGTATTCTTTTACTTGTTTCATTTCCTAACATAGCGATTTTTTTTTTTTTCGTGAAACGAATTTATTTATATTCAAGTATCAATTATTTTACTATACATTTTTTTACTGTGTAGTTTTTTTTTTTAAATGCTTTTGAGCACCTTATTTTTAGTACTCGCGATAGATTTGTCACTTTCGCGGTTCAAAGTTACGCAGTATTTCTTGCGATTGTAACTTACGCGCCAATCGCCGAGCGGGAGACCCTTTTTCGAAGTTTCTTATGGATTTTCATACAGTAGAAAGTGAGAAAAAATAAAACCGCCTGTGTAGGCCCGATTTTTCACAATTTCCCTGTGCCCCCGTGCAAATGCGGTACAGTAGGACATTAGAAGGAGTGTCTGCGGCTGTGGGCAAAATTCTAGCATTGGCAATCACTTGGTAAATCAGGATTTTTAAACTGCGTATAAATCGTTAAGTGTAAATGTGAAAAATTGTAGGCGATACAGACTAACAAATTATTCGTTCATCGAAAATAGGAACTCCTACACTTGTTTATTTATGAATTTAACGATTTTTCCAAGTGTTTATCATTATAAACAATTGCAGTTCTACACGAGCTTACTCTTTAAACAAACAAACAAAAAAGAAACGTCTCTATTAACCAAAAATCGGTAGAATCTCCTTTAAAATGTAATTTTTTGTACAGCAACGTACGGAGGATCGTCTTCAGGAGCTCCTGAACGAGGAAAATTATCCAGGCGCGATATCCCTTCTCCTGGAATGCCAGAGTGCCGCCCAAACGTACAAGCATTTCCATTGCGTTGCGGCACTAAACGGCAAGCTTCAAGATACGCTGGATCAGGTTGAGGAAACGTTGGACGTAACGCTTTCAAAAATGTGCGGCCAATTCGATACGAGAACGTACTCTTCGGTGCAAGAGGCCTACAAGTTGTTGGGAAAAACACAAACTGCGATGGATCAGTTACACATGCATTTTACAGCAGCAATACACAATAGCGCGTTTACGGTGATACACGCGTACGCAGGCGGCGATACTAAGAGACAATACAAGCAACTTTGTCAATCTATAGGCCGAGAAAATTTTATAGTTTGTCTCCTAGAGTTGTGTAAATCCCTGTGGCGTATTCTGAGCTCGTATTATCAGGTTTTGAATTGGCACAGTGCAAAAGAGGAGGAAAGAGGTCAAAACGCGTCGGATACCAACGAAGGTATGAATAAAGATCCGGAAACGAATTTCAACGAACAATACGTCAAGCAAAAATTAGAGAGTGGCATGGTGCGAATGTGGCACGACGTTGAAATTAAAATCTCTACATTCCTTATCGGAACGAATTTAACTTCGTTCAAGTTCGAACAATTCGTCGAAGTTCTCGGCACGGTCAACAGGTTGGTGCTTACTATTTTTTCCGTTCAACATTATATTAGAAAATATCTATACTTGCGGAAAATTCGCTTGTAAAATACCCACTTTTTAATCGTTAAAGCATTTCTACTTCTTTCAGAAATTTACTTTATATATGTATTTCCTTCCATTCAATAAGAAAAGTTTCCGAGTTGAAAAAACATCGTATTCACCATTATGACAAATTGCTGGTTTCTTGTTATAGATTGATGCAAGTCGGTGACGAATTGTGCGGCAGTAAATCCGAGATCCTCCAAGAATCGATGCGGAAACAATGTCTATCGTACTTCTCGCACTATCACGCGTCACGATTGGATGAATTGAGAATATTTCTAGAGCACGATGGATGGGAATTGTGTCCGGTAAAATCTACATTCGTCGCGAGTCAACTGGAGGAATTTAAGTGCCTCAGGCCAGCTTTGAACAATTACAAAAGCGGTGCAAACAGCGCCGATGGCTCGTGCGTTGCGAGTGAACACGAGCATTCGGTTGTCAGCGGAGGCTGGTTGAACAATCATTTCGAAAACGGCACATCTCCCTTCGACGTTGGCGCCGATGAAACGATGGACGAAGACATTTTATCCAGTTTCGCGGTAATTAACATTTTATCTACAATACCGAAAAATATTTTTCATACAAATGATAGGCCGTTTTTTTTTAAATATCGAATAAAAAATCATCCTATCCACAACTTTAGCAAAATTGGCGCGTCCGCGATAATTCGAGAAATATTATTTTCTAAATGTTCATATGAAAAAATGTATAACCGAGAATTTGACCAATTACATTTGGGAACGTTTCCTGAACATGAAGGCGTTGATAAAATGTGTCCCAAGGTTCGGAAACCGAAAAGCAAATTTATTTTTACAAAAATATTTTCGCAAACGATCTATCGGCTACTGAACTTAAACCTATCGGTGATGATACTAAGATATTTTGAAGACGGAAAAACAAAAACAAAAACCATACAATAGTTTCTAACGCGTGCTGATTCCTCAGAGAAATTCGAAAATGGACAAAAAAAAACTACGTTTGTCTACATATGTGTGGGTAACAAAAAACAAACTGTAGTAATCTTCCAGTTGCGCATGATCCAATTATAATTATTATTTGAACAATCACCGCCATAGAAGAAAAAATTCGCATGAATTCTTGCTTTGTAGGACGAGGCTTCCGGATACTTTACCGAAGATTCCGAGGATGACGTGCCTGAAGAACTAAAACGAGAGTTCGTAGACGAATCGGATCAAACGAGATCATCAAAAAGAAAGTTGAGGGTGAGACCACAGCACGGCCCCATGGTCACAAACACGACGCTCAGTGTGCTCAGGGTCTGCGGAAGATATTTACAAATGTCGAGACTTCTTCGTTCCATAGCCGTGACAGTCATACAAAATATGATCCAGTTCTTCGAGCTCTGCTTCTATGCGATACATTCATTTTTTACATCCGATCTCGTAAGTAAATAACAAGGAAAATATGATAATAACGCATGCTGCGCTATACATCGTCGAGTAAAGAGAATATTCTTTGGGTTTCCGTAGCAAATAAACAGCGACTCTCTGTACAGCCCGAAGTTAAAACTGTGCTTGGCGAGGATCAGGGAAACGCTTATCATAAACGAAAACTCAATGGGGGATAATCCCGTGCGCGAAAGATACAAAGTTCGGCAACCGATGCTTTCGTCTATTGTCAATTTAAGTCAAGCCTCGAATTTTTTTGGCCTTACGGAACGCGTTGTCGGTGTGGAGTCGCTGATTTTTCTCGGGCATCAATACGAGTGCTTGAGACCTTACTTGGAACATCTTACCTCAGCCAATAGCCAACAGGAACAAGGATTTTTACACCAATTTTACACGCAGACAATCGCCTCGGCTGTCGAGTTACGGAAACCTATTTTTATGGCAGTCGCGGCTCAGGCGTTCGACGTCTCCACTGTTTTAAGCCTTATGAACAGAGTCAACTGGGAGGTCAGAGATGTCATGTCGCAGCACAGCAGCTACATTGACACGTTGTTAACGGTGAAAACTTTATTACTATGCTTTTTGTTTCTCCTTGAACCCAATGATCGCTCATTTTATTTTGTCATTTTGCAGGATATTCAAAACCTAAACACTAAATTGGGTGAAATTGCGCATGTCGTGCCCCTGTCCCCTCCAGTTCTCGCCGCAATTTGGGAAAACGTTGCTCATCTCATAACACATACGTTGGTTGAAGGGTACGTTTGTTCAATTCGATTCATTTCATGTAATTCACTAAATTAATTAACGATATATCGGATCGTATTCAAAATAAAATATCATATTGCATGAGAATTGTCTACTGTACGCTATATGATAAAAATCTATTAAATCTACAAAGTCTTATAAAAATATTCGTAGATTTTATGGAAATAATGTTATTTTTAAGACTTTCATTATATTTTGGGAATTTCTGACTTTCAGGATGTGTTACAGTTTTTTTGTTTTAAACATGTTTTTCCGATGAATTTTCTTATGAGTGATATAAAACTTTTCGATAGAAATATATGCAAACTTAACCATCATTTATCAATATAAAAAAATGCAATTGCCAATGTCAGTGACTTCGTTTTTATACGAAAAAGGATTTCTGGAAAAATTTGTAACGCTTTTCTCTATAAATTCATCATTAGGTTTTTGAACATTGTCATTCAAAATTTTTCTTCTAAGTACTTCATTGTGTCATTGAAATGTTCTTCCGATTGTGTGCAAGCTAAATTAATAGTTAATGGTCGTTTCCGCCATGGTTGCAGATTTTCCAACGCTAAAAAATGCTCGAATGGTGGAAGAGGCCTTATGCAACTCGACTTCACGCAACTCAAGTCGAAGTTCGAAAAAATCGCTTGTGTGCGGCCCATGCCTCACAGCGAATACGTCGAGTTATACATAAAAGCGTATTACATACCAGAAAACACTCTCGAAGAATGGGTGAAAGAGCACAAGGTATGTCGATAAAAATTTGATTCATCATTAATTTCGACGATGAATACAAAAATCAAGATTTGTTTTCAATTGTTTAGGAATATTCGGTGAAGCACTTGACCGGTCTGATTTCCTGCGCATGTCAAAACAATAAGAAAACGCGGCAGCGATTAATAAGCATAGTGGAAGAGCAACGGCCTAACAGGTAACATTCACACGAAGAGTTTCAGTGAATGAGGAGACACAAACGAATTGTAAATTTCATTGCGGGAAAATAAACTGGGAAAGACATTGGAGTCTGCAATCGAAGGGACTCAATATCAATGAAATAATTATCTCTATCAAGCTCTCTGATGCTTACGCTAAAGTCTGTTGTAAATGAGTTTTTATCGATACGAAATCAGTTGTAACTATACGGTAGTTTATTCTGTTGAGGGATGAATCTCACAATAAGCATAATCGTGACATGCGTTATCAGAATAACGCCGAATCTGTTTAACGGGCACACAATGCATTTAATGTATATTGACGACGCAACATATCGATGTGAATGTTGTAAAATGGGATGTTCGATATAATAAATGCCTGGAATATATCTCACGTATGTGTCTGACGAATCAATTGATCATGATATTCTAGACTTCGATCGTTATATTGTTAATATTTATTCACCGTTACGCGTCTACTCCTTTCGAGTTCAAGATAAACAACAAAATTCAAGTTTCGCGGAAAGAAGGCCATACTTAAATTCGCAATTTTGATTCTTTTTACAAATATAAAACCTATCCGATTTTAATCAGTTAGATGAAAAGATCACCTACAAATTGCAGAAAATTCCGGTGCGTGAGTTTTCCCATAGATGCGTTAAAACATCCGAAAAAAGTGACGTAAGATTTCGTTGTTCGATTTATGTAATTGATTAATTAGAGTCCTTAATTGTTTAAAAAAATGTTTTGGCGAATTTCAAAAAGCGACTGAAGCAGACGCATAATATGAAATTAATGAATTAAAACCAGTGTCATCATGGCCAATCCAAGTTGATGCCTGTGACATCGAGTGCCGCGATGTCGAAATCACCGCCAAGAATGTCGCACAAGTTCGGCTTTGTTCTGCCGAAGTCACCGTGCACGAATTCCTTTACGTAAGTTCCTGCCTGAGTCTTTACGTCGAGAATGAATAGATTATCGATATGCGAGGTATCCATTGCCCCGGTTTTTAAAACGCGTTCGCGTAGTTTTTTAATTTCATCGTGTCTCAGCCATCTCGATCTCATAGCGTGAATCGTACGAAGTCGCGGGACAAGCGGACGTCTGTGTAGAACTCTCAAAGGAGTTTTTTGCGTAATCTCTAGATCTTTTAGGTCTGCTAATTTCTCGAGATTCACGAGCGTCCTCGATGTGTTCTTCATAGTGCACAACGCACGGTAAATTTTCGTCTTCTCGTTTTCACCTTCCTTCAACTTTTTTAGGTCCGACCTAGAAACAAATAATACTCTTATATGAGAATCCGTTTTTAAATTCAATTCCATTGTCCATTAGACTCAACTTACGCATCAAGAAGCTTGAGTTTCGTTGTTATCTGCACCAAATTCGTTGATTCGTTGATTTTACTCACGACCCCGGAAAGTTGTTCATCGGAAAGTAATGTCACTTTCGGATTTACTAATTCCACTGCAAACGGTCGTCCTGAATGGATATTTCTTACGTCCACATCCTCTCGGCCAGATGATAAAAATTTCACGGCTGTAACGAATCATAATTGCAAGTAATTAATATTCGTATTTGTTGCACCGTAACAAAGTGTTATACATTCTGATCCTAATCGGTAACAAAAACTGTAAACGAAATCCACTCGGAAATAATTTATATTGGAAGAAAAACACGTGCTTTCTCTGCAGATGAGATACGCAAAATGAATGCTAATTTTCTTTTGGCATACTTATGAAACCGTTTAAGATTATAAATACTCTAATGCAGTAAATATGCTATGACAACGGTTCGGGAGTTAATATCAAATTTTAATTTGTCATGACTCACAATCAGCTTTAGTCAACTCGATCATGGGACCACAGATTAAATCTTGCACAGAAGTTTCCATTTTCTTTTCTCCATTAATGAACCAAGGAGTTTGACTCAGCTCTCTAGAAAACTTGGCGTAGCAACCTGAAATCTACAATTTTAGTGAATAGTTCTGTTGCACTTAAGTAATACACGATGAATTCATAAAAATAAAATTTTTCACACCTCCTAAGAAAATTCCTGAGTGGATCAAACCCACTTCTTCTATTTCGACAAATGCTTCTGGCTTTGCAGGAGGGACTTTGTAATGTTCCTGGAATGTCTCGTTCGTCATGCCCATGAGTGTGTTTTCCATTGTTTTTCTACTGAATTTTGGGGACTGATTTTTCTTTGAACTTGACCTAGAACTAAATTTATAATGTTGGAATACTCTTATCGATGAATTATCATAGGAATTAACTCACGATTTACAATACTCACAAAGATTTCATTTCGCTATCATCGTCGATGTACGAATATGAAACTTCTACTAAAAGAGGGGAAGGATTTGGCGCTGCGACAAGTTGTTTACCGACGGCCTGTTCCACTTGTGTCAAAACCCTTGATTTCCATATTTCCTTGATACTCTGAGTTCTGAGTCTCAGCGACGTTCTCTGAGTATCGGACAATTGAAATTTTTCATTCACAGCCACTTGTATAGATCTCTCCCTTAAGAAAAGGCAGACCGGCAGTGTAAGTGCACAATTGAAGGTCTTACTGTCATAGAAACCCTCTTCGATGGCACTAATAATCTGAAGAAATATTTAATATGTTACGCATTTTCTCAAATGTTTAAGATTATTATTATTTTACCTTCTTAACGGCAACTCTCTGTGTAACGTCCTGTAGGATTCCTAAACAAGTACTGCATGCGGCTTCTTCCTCAATGCCACTAATTTCGTTTTCAGTGATGTACTTCAGCTGGAAAATTAATTTTTTAAAAATCACAATATTTCCTCGATTACAGGCAAAAATTGCACGAATTAATTTTCAAATAATTACCTTTAAAGCGCTCGATAGCGGCTCGTGAAAAGTTTCTAAACTTCGTGTGCCCACGAAGCGCAAGCTGCAACTCGTACAGCAGCCCACATCTCTCAAAAATGCAAACATTTTGCATTCCGTTTCGAATGGTATAAAATCCATTTTTATTCGTGTTCGTCGAACGATGTAGTGATTAGGATCGTGGAAATTAATTAAAAAACAATACAGTACAGCATTATTTGTTTTTATGACGTCCACAACCTCAAAGCACCGACGAAATACTGCTGAGTGCTGACGCACGTGGTCGCTTCACGTAATGTAACACATCGTGGGCATAATTTACCGACTGAGCGATAAACTATTGAACTGACGAATGAAATTGAGGTGATGTGAAACTACTCGGTCGGTAACGAAATCTGTAAAGCGTTGTTTTTGACGACAATCGATGTTTCTAGCGAAAAATCGGCAAGTACTGACTGCGTTTTAGTATTTTTCACTCAGTACATCTCGATTTTTTTTTAAATTATATTCTTCGCGGAATATTCAGCTATCTCACTCGCACTTATGGCGGCTCAGTCACTGTAACATATCACCTTAAGGTGCGAGTGAGATAGCTGACTCTTCCCGAAGCATTATTCTTCGTGATGATTGATTTTTCGAATAAAAATTGAGATGTACTGACTGCAAAATGCTAAAACGCAGTCAGTATTTCTCATATTTTTCCTGACACTTTAATTGTGGCGAAGAACAACGCTTTACAGTTGTTTGTTACCGACCGAGCAGTAACACATCGTCTTAAGAGGCATTGTAATATTTTGAGTGTGATTAGAGTAATTTGCCAACGCTCAAGGCTGCCAAAAATTAACAAATTTTCATTAAATAAACTTGATACTTTGATCATCACCCACATCAAAGGCTAAATATTTATGTACATTTACAAACCTGAAGTGCAAATAGTCTCCAACGAATAGTCTCCAACAAAATAGAATCTCAGGTGAGAATAATTTGTTTTTCTTCATACCCGGCCAAAAGTACGTGCTTTCGGCTTCGAAGCAGAAAGTCTAACATTTATAAGTTGCTAGGGACATCCATGCAGTCTGCTACAGCGGGCAGAAAGAAAACATAATATTTACACGATGGCTCAGTGGACACGCCCACTAAATGAAACACGCCAATCGTTTGCAGTAAAATACGATCGTCTCCGTTTGAAACGAGATAGAAGTGGCGCGGCGCGCCATCTAGCGGTAGTTTCACGTTGGAGACCCGAACTCTATGTTACCGACACCGTAGACAGTTATCACTGCCTCTTAAGGTGATGTAAAACTACTCGATCGGTATCGACAACTGTAAATCGTTTTTCTACGAAAAAGTTGATATTGAAAAAATACGAAGAAAAGATGAGAAAGTCGCTCTCCGCCTAACAATTTTGCAGAACCACATTCTCGTCTTCTATCAAAATGATAGCTGAGAAATTCGGGGTTGCAAGAGTAGGTCTATCTCTCTCGCACTCATTGAACTTTCACATCACCTTAATATTTATTCACGGTTGATTTACGCAGCATTTTAGTTGTCAAATTTCGAAACATTTGTCATCTTAACCATGCGTCGTAATAAAGGGGTCAGAATGACCCGATCTTACGTGTTAATAGCCAAAGAGACTGTAACTATGAAGCGTTAAAAACTATTTTTGATCTTAAGAGGCAGTGGTACTTCCTCCACTACTTGAAAAATTTTCGAAACCTATTTTCTCGCAAAGTACTCGGCAAAAATAGCTCAAATTTCGATATAATGTGCAGAAGGATTGCACAATTGTCGATTGAATTTAATCGATAAACCAAAAAGTGGGGTGAGGTGCAAAAAAGAGAGACAGCCTTATATGCGTTTAACATTGGGCGAAGAAATTTTCGCCGGTGTATCACTGAGCGTCATGAATTAATAATGTTAAATCTTAAATGTAATTTATAACGTTGGAATTTAATGTTATATTCGCATAAATGAAACTGGTGTGTAAATGCGTAATATTTTAATAATTACAAACTTTTGATTATAAGGATGAACGTATAAATCAATACAGATGCATACAATATTTGCAAGTTTTATATTTTGTGAACGTTAAGTGAACGTTTTTATAAAAAATTCTTGTCGTGAGTAAAGTTCCAGCTATATTTCAGCACTTCCAGCAATAAAATCTCTGCAGATATTCTAAGATGTCATTTATACCAGAGAATATTATAAGTAAAATAAATAGCGGGGTTCAATGGCTTTAGTCAAATTAGAATCCATTTAGAACACATAAAATCTGCATCTCCGTCTAATTAACAACTTTTCATTAATTTATCTAAAAAATCCGAGTATTCACAAAAAAATTTTAAAATTGTTGTGTATCAATGTAATTGTTTTTTTGTAAATTTATTTATCGTCTCTTGGTATATAAATGCATTTGAATGAAACATTCTTCTCGATACAAACAAAAATAACATAATCAAGATTCACTACTGATGAAGTTGTATAGAAAAAAAAAAAGATTGATCTCTACATATCTATAATTGAAATGATGTCCCACTTGGGCAGAAGTTGTAGACGTGCCAATCCCCGAGACACTTCTATTAGAGGAAATTCTTAACAGAAACTTTGTCCAAGATTGGCAGCATCTGCGGAGAGGGAGCGACGAAAGGAGAGAAGAGACATAAAAGTAGCGTTCGACGTTGGCCGCCGGAGGGAATGGGGATGCAACGGGGATGGGGCGGATCGTCGGATACGGTTTGGGAGGGGGGGATCCAGCCTAGACCCCGCGTGTGTTGACGCCTGAAACGCCGGCGATCGATCTTCGTCAGACTTGATTTCGCAGCAGTACAATCATCCAACAAATAGAATTGTACCCTGCCCTATACGAGTATCCTGCGCTTTTTCTCGAGCGCTCCCGCACCACGTCGAGAACTTAACAACTGCCGTTCCCGTTGTCAACAGCCTCTAGAACTACGCGATTCAGTCAAACGCTAAGAACAACCTCTGCAGCCTACGACAAGCTTGTATCTCAATTTATCGCTATTCTTTATTTCGTTTCTTCATGTATTTCTTCTTCCACAAAGCACGCAACAATCGTTGATGCTTTAATTATCTTAAAATGTTTGTTTTCCGTTAAAAAGTGCGTCAAGAGATACATACTTTTGTTGATCATTCATCATGCGATTAATAATAATATAAATTAAATTATTTACTCGAACAGTTTGTCTGCGAATTCGGATAAAAATGATGCATATGTGTATTAGTTAGATAGATATTTCTATATTTCTTCAACTAATGAATCTAACTGCAGAACCTAAGAAAAGGAGAGCATATTCGTGCCGTCATTGTTTACGAAAAAACGGAAGGAAACCTGGACGATTTTCAATTTATTCATTTGTCATTATCTCCATCGAAGATTATTGAAATATTATCCTTATGGCATTTACGTGGAAGACATTTTGACAAGGTATTTTTTCTAAGATATTTCTTCCGGACATATATTTTATTCCAACTCCACTTTAAAAAATGAAACCATGTATTTTTTTATGACATTATTACCGAATAAATCGAATTTAAAAAAAAATTAAAAGGCAAAGTCGACCTTGCCGTACCTTCAGCGTCTCCCCCAATAAAAAAAGCGTGGTCCAGAATGGCGGCCTGCTCAACACTGAAACTTTTAAATCGCTAAATATCGGTGTACATTTTCAAACCTGAAGTGCGAACAGTCTACAACAACTCCACTTTAAAAAATGAAACCATGTATTTTTTTAATGACATTATTATCGAATAAATCGAATTTTTAAAAAATTCAAAGGCGAAAACCTTGCCGTACCTTCAGCGCCTCCCCCAATAAAAAAAGCGTGGTCCAGAATGGCGGCCTGCTCGACACTGAAACTTTCGTCTGAAACAGTTTTGGATATGATCAATAGTTTGAGTACTATTGCTCTGTAACACTTTATGTGCTTCACCCTCTATAAAAACCATCTTACACTGAAGACGTTATCGCCGAAAATTCACTGCCAGAACAATAACCGAAACGTCCAGCATATAGCTACTACAAAGTGTTAAATCTCATAGTAATGACAACCTAATTAAGATTCACCCCCCGGCAAGTATCAACACACAACACACAAGTATAGTGATAAACCATTAATCAAGACATTAATTAAAAATGTAAAGTAAATCTTATTAATATCACGAGGGGTTCTTTTTAGAGCGTAGCGGATTGTGATATACATAACGATATGTAAAAGAGTCAAAGAGTCAAACTCTCGAGTAGTATATCCGTTACAGGGTGACACAAACGGCCAAAAGCACATCGCACATCGCCGCTCACACAAAACCCGACATGAGAGATCTCAATCGTGTCAGGATCGAACGAGCTGTTTCACAGTTCACACTCCGCGGGCGTGCGATATGATTGATATCCGCGCGCACCTTCCATACCATCAGAGCTGACGCTCTGTCTCCAGTGTCGTTAGCGTCGCTAACGCCGCTCGCGTTGTGGTTGTATTCTCATAATTGATACGCAAACTCGTACATCTTCATTGTCGAATATCTGACGAAGATATGGTAATTGAAAATCGGTCTACGATCGGCAAGTACGTATGAAACTCTGTGCGTGTTTGCAAAAGTTGAATCTGAATCGGCCGAGCGCGAACTTGGATCGGAGGAACGAGAATAGAGAATCTCCAGGTTGAAAAAAAAAAAACGTAAGTGGTGCGTCCGTTGGTGAGGAGCGTAACGTGTTCACGACAGACGGGCCGAGTGAGACAGAATGTCATAGCTAGTTGTTTCTCGCGGAGGAGGGAGACTGACACCTCTGTGATGGATCGTTACCTCCCGCAGCCGTTCTTTGCCCTCTTTCTCTCTTTCCCCACCGACAACCTCGCACGCTAACCGCGTCTCTGTTGTTGTAGATTCCTATTAGCCTCTGTCTCTGTCGCGACTTCTGCAGTGGCACATGCCTCGCGTCTCTATTCCTCGTATTATCTCGTTTGGCCACCGTTCAATTCCTCTCATCTTCACGAATTCTCTTGTAATAAGTTCACGGAATTTTTCCGATGACTTTTGAATATTGGATTTAGGTGAACATTAATATTTCATGGCAAGTGAAAATTCAACAACGCAATTTGTTTTTAAGCGGACCTTGGTATATTTTTGGCATTCTGTAATTTTTTGTCTATCGTTCGATATAGATTTTGTGTAGGGCTTATTCGATTCGTTATGAATTTTCGAACTATGAAGGTGAATTCATTTTGCTTCCTCGTAAAGGAAGCTTTGTTTTCATGAACATTTTTTTTTCGACATTTTTATGTCAGCATGCTCAGAATCACCTAAAACGTCGAGAAAAATGGTTTTAAAAATGTGTCTGTATGTGTGTTCCAGGAACCGAAAATTCAATCGTCCATAACTCGCGAATGGTGATTCTTAAGAAAATATATCTATGTATACTGATTTTATAGAATCTTTAATTTTTTTGAAAAATGTCGTATATTCTCTAACTTTTGTAAAAGTTCGCCAATATGGCTAATGAGTCGTTCGTAACTAGAGACACGTTAAACGCTGTTTGGTATTGAATTTCGATAAAATCGGTAAAGCAGTTCGGATTTGATAGAATATTGGATTTTTGTAACAAATAAAAATTTTTCTGTAAATCAGGTCGAAACTCAACAAATCAACTAAAATGTTCTACAAACGAAAAATAACATACAGCCTTGCTAT
The DNA here is from genome assembly GCA_947507545.1 of Clistopyga incitator. Lineage (NCBI taxonomy): Eukaryota > Metazoa > Arthropoda > Insecta > Hymenoptera > Ichneumonidae > Clistopyga > Clistopyga incitator. Next base: position 7,190,452 of record OX382175.1, read on the forward strand.
GTACCAAATTTGGAGCTGATTGGTAAAGTCGTTCAAATTTTACACAATTTTGAATATTGAGAAAAAATAGACATTTTCGCTATGACTTCTGCAAAAGTTAAGAAAATAAGACAAAGGATGTGCCGTAGTTTTATTTATTTATTCAAAACAAGGATGTAAAGTAGAACCTTGCACATTGCTTCTTCATTAAATGTTGCTCTTTACAAAGCTTCCTCTATGAGGAAGCCAAAATCAATTACAATACTTCTTCGTAGAGGTTGCTTTGTAAAGAGTAAAATTTAGCGAGGAAGCAATGTGTAAGGTTCTACTTTGCATCCTTTTAATTTTTCCTAAAGCGGTACGTTGAAAATAAATGTTCAGTAGGCTGTAGTTTCAATCACGGAATTTTTCAGATGACTTTTAAACTTCGGATTAATATGAACATCAATGATTCATGGGAAGTGAAAATTGAGCAACGCAATTTGTTTGACCGGCTAAACGTAAAAATTGTTAAAAAACGTATCCGCACGAACAATCGTATGTCATTCGCAATAATTGTTGGTTATATTGCAATCTAAAAGAGAATATTTGTGCAGTGGAGAAGGCTTCGCCAGGATCCCCCCCCAGTTACTCAACACCCAGATATTCACCCGGTTACCAGAGGAGCAAACACTACGGAAAATAAATGTTTGCCACATCATAGCTTCCGTCCCTTTGATTTGATAGACTTTCCGCTCAGCGCTTATTTAATTCGTTATAAAATTATCTAGCTGAGCCGTTTCCTTTTCAAGGCGGTATTTTGAAAACTATGAAAAGCCATAACGGCCCGAAATACTATCGAAACAATTTAACTTATTTTAGAGAGAGCACCAGGTGCGAGAGAGGCAGCCTTATAGGCGTTCAACATTGGGCGACGAAATTCGCTGGGGTGTATCAGTGTCTCTTAAAAAACGCCTATTTCTCTCGCACCTTTTTGGTTTCGATTCTCCTGAGCAAGCATCTTTGAGTATCGAAAAGCCCGAAGCTTAGCCCAATTCTGCAATTCTCCCTCACATTCTATCAAAATTTGAGTCGTTTGTGCCGAAAAATATGCTTATTTACTCGCTTCGCTCGTGCCGCAAATGTCGGACAGGCATCAATAAATGCAATTTATTTTTTATTTTATTTTTTTTCGTACTTTCGGCCGGCTATAAAGAAAATTAGTATACGGGCAGAAGTTGGAAAGCCCTGAACTGCGCGATATGACACGCAGTGCAGGAATGTCCAACTTTCTGCCCTTGTAGTGTAATATACTGTTGGTTATTATCATTATTATTTTCTGTCTAGACTTTCTAATTCAAAGTAGATATTTATGTATACTGAGGTTGCTGTGTTCCATTTTTTATTGTGTTTTTACAAGAAGATTGTCTTCTGAAAATTAAGAAAATCAATAAAACATTTCAAGTGGAACATGACGAAAATGTATTCCGAGTGAATATATTTTTGTGAACTCACAAGGAATCATCGTTACGCATTAGATATATTTAAACAACTTGAATTGAAAAGTTACTTTTTAAAATAATTTTTTCATTCGTTTTTCTTTAATTTTCCATGAATTTTGTGATGCCAATATTTCTTCTAGGCCAGCGAGGAGTGATGTTCACCGCAATGCGATTTCCTGCATGTGGAGTTTCGAATGCGCGACATACACGTCCAGCAGACGTAGGGGATGCTGGAACGTCTCGCGGCGGTCCAGCAAGAGGATTGAGAGCGTGCTAATGGCTACTGACGTGGAGTTTTGATGGATCGACCTACCACTACCATAGCTACTACTATCACCACTGCTCTTATTCGACCTCTCGTGCCGCATGAGCACTTCTTTTCCACGCACGTTCAATACAATTCTGGAAATCCATGGGGACTGTATTTTGCTATTTGTAGTTCACTGCAGTTGGCTGCAATTTAACCGACTATTTCTATATTCAGATACCATTACATAATCGATGAAATTTCATGTTCACATACAAGAATATCACCAATGACTTCTGCCAGATGGATGAGAATAAAAACCGATACGAGGGATTATTCCAATAAAAGCATCCACTAATTTCTGTCTCTCGCTTTGGATGTCTAGCGATTAATCCATAAAAAAAAGACAATCTCAAATGTGTTAGACCACATACTTACCAAAATAATAGACCTGCGACGAGTAATCGACAAAATGCAGGCTCAGGGGTCAACGTACAATCCGCGATAGAAATATATCACGGACTCGGAATCGAATGAATGTTAAAAGTACCATTTAGAGAATCAACAACATACTTATGTCCATACATAGCCCAGTGCCGACTAGCTTACAAAAAAATATTGCATTTTAGAATAAAAGCAATAACGTATACAATCTAGATAAAGACATGGCATGTCTAATTTGCAATTTAGGAGAATTAGAGGAGAAAAGCTATAACATTAAGAGTTCTGTATACATTTCATGAAGAATTGCATCAGTCGAAGACGGGCTGTAGTTTCCCTTGAGCGCCAAATTATAGCTCAATCGTTTGAACGGTTCTTGAGTTGTATGTGCTCAGTGAACCCGTTTTGTCACGGCAATATAACATGGTAGTTACATGTAATAAAACAATGTTACTCTTGTAATACGTAGCGTGTACATAATATGCTGGTAACAGGTTACGTATCATTGGTTATACGCAGGTAATGTAGTTGTTATACGTCCCTTTTTACATTACAGTTATATTTAAAAAATACGTTGTCGTTACGTAATATAATCGTAACAATGTAATTTTAACTTCGATAACATTCCGATAATGTTACTGAGGTATAACGTAATAACGTAATAATATTGCAGTAATATAACTGTTATGTACCGGTTATATAACAAGTTATGTAACATGTTATATTGCTGAGTCGGAAATTGCAAGTTATATGCAACTTACATGTAACAAAATGGTAACATTACCTGTTACAATCGGTTATATTGCCGTTACATTGTGGCAACACAACTGTGTTCACTGGGTGATTGAAATTTTAAACCCCAGCATGCACACACACACACACACACACACACTGATCCCAGTGAACCCGTTTTGTCACGGCAATATAACATGGTAGTTACATGTAATAAAACAATGTTACTCTTGTAATACGTAGCGTGTACATAACATGCTGGTAACAGGTTACGTATCATTGGTTATACGCAGGTAATGTAGTTGTTATACGTCCCTTTTGCCATTACAGTTATATTTAAAAAATACGTTGTCGTTACGTAATATAATCGTAACAATGTAATTTTAACTTCGATAGATAACATTCCGATAATGTTACTGAGGTATAACGCAATAACGTAATAATATTGCAGTAATATAACTGTTATGATCCTTGCTAATATTGGCCGCAATGTAACTGTTATGTACCGGTTACATAACAAGTTATGTAACATGTTATATTGCTGAGTCGGAAATTGCAAGTTACATGCAACTTACATGTAACAAAATGGTAACATTACCTGTTACAATCGGTTATATTGCCGTTACATTGTGGCAACACAACTGTGTTCACTGGGTGATTGAAATTTTGAAGCCCAGCATGCACACACACACACACACACACACTGATATCTTTTTTAAACCACTTTGCTCGATATCCTAGCATCACAATCTCGGAAAGAAATGTCATGAAACCATAAAGCTTCCTCGATGAGGAAGCAAAATGAAAAACAGTCTCATAAATTTTATTCATTTATTCAACAGTAAGAATTTTTCGTTGAATTAAAAAATATTCTTGACAAACACTAATATGGAATATCCCGTACACAGCTGCTGGCAGGTCCTCAGAGAAAAAATATACGTAACGGGGCAAAGTTAGATTTTTTGCTGCGTGAAAAGGGTAGGAGTGAGGTGGACATTGCCGTCCGCTTGCTGTCCGTTCACCGGGTTTTTCTCGTGTTCGCGGTGACGTATCTGTCCCCGAGGAAAGGACCTGCGAGGGTGCACGGTCCTCCACAAGACACATTCTCGGATAGGCTACTAAGTCTGCAGTCTAATCTGCTGGGACTGTAGTTGTATACATATAGCTGAGATCTCGAATTATTATTGGCAGGTTCTTTGGCGTCTTTTCTTCCCCTTATTTTTACAACGCGCTTTCTTACATCTAAATGTAATTATTTCGTCGGTCTCCATCGATCAAGCATTGCCTTCGAACAATTTTTACAGAAGAGTGCCTGAGGAATAATGCTTTATGATCAAATTATTCTGAATGCGAAATTGCGGTTATTAAAAAATACTAATTTGTCGTATATTTTACAACAATATGGTGCCACAATTTCGCAAGCTTTACAATTTTTTTAAACTTGCAAACTCGGATTTTGCACAATTGTTTATTCATTTTCTGTTGTTTACAGAGCTACGATTACCACAAAATATGCTGACCAAATTTGGTTCCCTCGTAAAGAAAACTTTGTGAAAGGTGTACAATGAGGAAACAATGTGCAAGGCCCGATCTTGTTACCTTTTTTAATAATAAGTAAAACTACTTCAGACCTATAAAATTCAAACTTCTCATTCATTTTTGTTTTTTTTTTACTAAATTCGGCATTTTGCTCATTATTACATACGCACCTAAAGTTGTAGCCCCTTTTTTCGGATGCATCAAAAGCAAGAGACCCTAAATAGTGGCACTTTTCGATTTTTTGGCTTCATTCTTTTAAGCCTGCATCGAAAATTTTATATTTCTTTTAAACTATCTTAAGTGTGCTAAGCTCTCGTCATCCCCTAGTTCCTTAGCCTAAAAATGAGTAGTTGGTAAAACTGAAAAATGGGTCCTAACAACCAACCGGAATAGTTGATATAGCGCCAACTACTCAGTTAGTTGAACCGTCTACTTGGTTGGTGAAGGAACTAAAATTTCGGTGGTAGAATACTCGTAGTAATAGGAACCAACATAAATCGTAACCCCAACTCATACGCTCACTTAGTGCACGCAATTTATTTCAGTGCAGTTCTCGGTTAGAATTCAGAGCTCATAACACACCTCTAACATAAATAGTGAAAACAATGAGGTCAGAAGCAGGATTCTCATACATTCATAATGGCATGGATCATTACTAAGTTTCAATTCTGTAAAAATTAAGAGAATCTACTTCTAACAGTACACAATTTACTTGCTGTATATTTAGTACGGTTCGCTGTGAATACACAATTCGGATTCTCCGGTTAGGCACTTTGGAAAACTCACGTTCTTCACAACACACATTAGCGTCTTTTGGACACCTTTGTCTTTCGCGTACATATTATAGTTGCAAGAACCAACCAATTCGTTTTAGGCAGGAAGCGATTGGTAGTGAAAACCAACTCGGAAGGTACCGGTAACATTCGAATCGTGTTGACAACTATTGCCGGCGATAGTTGCGCCACCTCACGGCTGTTGGTAAAGGCAGAATTGTTATTAGTTGTCGGAATCAACGTGTCGGTCTTACTTACTATTTTTTCGATAATTAATCGCGTATTAATTGCCTCAACTACTCTGCGGCGCAGCACATACTGGCAATGGTTCCCGCAACTATATTTTTATTTCCGTGTAGTAGCATGCTTTTGTTTAGAAATCAAATCTATTAACCTCTATAATCTATAATACTCTATTAATATTTATTTACGCCTATGACATGTAGACCCGGATAAAAAAACGTGCCGCCCTTCGTGTTGGCAAAAATGCATCAATGCAGCATCAAATTGCAAAAGTTTTAAGTATTAAGTGGACAGCCTCATACGCTGACGAACATTTATATCTGGGAATATATTTTGCCTCATTGAACATAAATGTCCCATTTATTTCATTGAGAAATTAATTTTTTGCCTAGAAGACCCAGAATATAAGTAGAAAAACAGACTTGAACTTTGGTTTTGTAATAAATCGTCTTAATTAAAGATGAGTTAATACACTACTTACCGTTCGATTGTTATAGACAATGGAATATTGTTACTCACGCTCATTGGAAACCACAAATATCGAATGGAAAAAACCAAACAAATGATGTTAGGTATAGGTTTTTGTCTTAGGGAAGTTTTGCTAAAGTCAGAGTGAACATGTTAATTTTTTGAAAAATTGAAACTCCCGTATAATCCTTTACCGATCATCACTAAATTTGGCATGGAGCAGCGCAGACTGTTATTTTCCCTTTGTAATTGATATCAGGTGATTCGGTAAGATTTGACCGGTGTCAGAGCAAAACGATTTTTATAAATATGCAATCCCTTAAAAATCAACCTTTTTTATAGACTCATCCGAAATTCAATACCGAGCCGTTTTTAATTGTGAGAAAAAAGGAGAAAATGGTACTTAATTTATGCTTCAAAGTCTTCAGATGTCTATTTTCTAAAGAAAACTTTTATTAACGAACACTAAAAAGTTGGATAATAAAAAATAAAAGCAGCACGTAACTATTCAAAAATAATAATAATTAAGTCATACAATTAAAAAGTGTTCATAGAATAAATATGTGGAGGTTTTCAATGTTGATTTGGATACTTTGACTACAAAAACATCTACAGAAGACCATTTGCAATACAATTACTAGAAACTCAGATCCCCGGCAAAGCACGATATTAAATTTATTTTCACTTCCGGTAAAAATGCCAGCAGAATATGTGTACAGCATGAAAATACCAAAAAACGTAACCTACGCAAGACTAACAAAACTGTATAACTGGAAAAACTTTAAAAATTTCCTTGTGATAGCAAAGTAAAGGTTCGTTCGCGAGAGATGTGAAGAATAGAAGATGTCGAGGGATTAAACGGGCGAGTCGTTCGAGGAATCCTCTGGGAGCGCGAGAGGACAGGAGTCTCACAAAGTGTAGGATCGTGTAGACGGTGTATGCAAGGAGCGGGCGGGAGTGAGTTTCGTCGGTCTGTGTAACGCTATGGGACGGAGGATGAGGAACGTCCCCAGGGATGTCTCGTCAGCGTCACTCGTGTCCGTTTTTACCTACCTGCCTGACGATGTGCCCGCGGGGAGGGATTCTCTCATCTGCTCACTCTGATGCTATACGTTGCTTCGTGTGCTTCCCCCTCTCTGCTCTCTCTCTCTCTCTCTCTTCACTGAATCTTAAAAACCGAACTCTTGCATGCTCTAATAGGACGCTTCTCACCGCAGCATCAGCAGGACACCGGAGAGATAGGGCTGCTGTTCCTGGTGCACGTATACGATGAGGGTTCGTGCTGGGACCAACGCTTACAAGAATCAACATTCCACCGAGACCTCCAACTTCTCGACGTTATCAAGGCACCCGTCGCAAAACTCCAACCCAGAGAAAAACGAAGGGTCGAGACAGAAGAAATGGGGAGCGGGAGAGTGGAGACGGAGAGAAACTTTAATTCTGCTCATCATTGGATTTTTTTTTTTTTTTTTCATTGGTTAATATTGATTGGTATTATTTCAAATATTCTTTAAGGAGATTAGAGCGCTTTACACACGTAAAGAAAAAAGTAGTTACGAGAACGATTTCCAGCATGTTGCGCCGCCGATTAGTTGAGGCAACTACGACGTAATTATAGTTATCGAAAAATAGTAAGTAACGGGGACGCCTTGGTTCGACAACTAATAACAATGCTGCCTTTACCAACAGCCGTGAGGTGGCGCAACTATCGCTGGAAATAGGTTTCAACACGATTCGAATAGTGCCGGTACCCTCCGAGTTGGTTTTCACTACCAATCGCTTCCCGCCGGAAACTAATTTGTTCGTTCTTCCAGATAATAATGTGTACGCAAACGACAAAGGTGTCCAAAAGACGCTAATGTGTGGTGTGAATTGTGTATTTACAGCGGACCGTACTAAATATACAGCAAGTGAATTGTGTACTGTTAGAGGTAGATTCTCTTGATTTTGAATGTATGGAATCCCGCTTCTAACCTCATTGTTTTCGTTATTTATCTTAGAGGTGAGTTGTGAGCTCTGAATCGGAACCTAGAACAGCACTGAAATAAGGTGCGTCCACTAACTTTGCGCATAGTTGGGGTTGCGATTTCAGTTGGTTCCTGTTATTACGAGTATTCTACCAACGACATTTTAATTCCTTCGAATAGATTATTCGGCGGCACTTTCTTGTAATAATATGTCGCTATTTTAATTAAACTATTGAAGTTCAAGTTTTGGAAAAATTAAAAAACAATACTAAACAATGAAGTAATTACTTAATTGTTTATTATTGTTTAAGAATTTTTTTTAACTTGCACTTAGCAAGCTATGCATTAAGTCTATAATCCTGACCTCGTCATCTCAATATTTTCATCAGAAAAAAAAAATGAAAGTCAACCTGTTTTTTGGACCCCAAACTTATGCTGACTCTACCGGGACCGCCAACTCCTCGACGTTATCAAGCCAGCCGTCGTAAAACTCGAACCCGGAGAAAACTGAAGGTTCGAGACAGTAACATCGAGAAGAGAAGAAAGGGGAGACGAAGAGAAGCTTCAATTCTGCTCATCATTGATGATGTTTTTCTTTTTTATTTGTTTCATTTTTTGTTGTACGATGTTCGAGTTAGGATGCTGCTTTTAGCTCGTTCCCTGTCTATGCTATCGCTCGCCCGATATATACTCGGAATATCGTATATAAGTATCGTGCTATAAGCAAGCGGTATTGTAAATAAAGCAAATAAAGACTTGCACCGATTTTGGCTTATCTGCCGGCCCCGTTAGCCCGCCGCTGTGGCCATCACGCCGACGCAAACTCGCCGACGTCGATCAAGAATAAATCAACATCTCGTGAGGCTCGGAGACGAGGCAAATTCCGGTGTCTCGATCGCATGAGCTTTTATGATGCGTTAATATAAAATTCAGTTTTTTTTGTTATGCAGTTGGGAATTCTACTGTTGGAACCAATATCGGTATTGTACTCAATTTTTCGCTTCCTTGTATTATCTGAAAAAAAAAAAAACATTATTCGAGGAAAAGTAAAAAAGTAAATCCATACATAATCACATTTATTCGAAGCGAATACAATTTTCAAGATATCTTCAATAGCCCATTTCCCTTTCATACTGCAGATGTTTGATAACTAGAGGACGTATTGTTATCATGGGGTTTTGTCGGTAGTAATTTTAACTACAGATTGACTCATATCTTAACAATCAAAAAGTTGATTTGATAAGAAAAAAACGCGTCATTGAGGTTGATAAGAAAATTGAATAATAATTCGGACGACTTCAGACGGAAGAAAATAAAAAATAAAATAAATAATTTAGAATACCATTCGCTCCGTGCAGCAAACACAACCAAAACGGATGAATGTGTATTTACCGTAGCCGTACAAGCGGAAAGTCTATACTATCATAAGTCCGATCCTACTAAAAAGGTGGGGCTGATTAATTGCGTGTTCACAGCAATACATACTCAAGTTTCGAGGTTGTGTGTTCGCGCACGGAGCGAATAGAAGGCTAGAATGAATGTTTATCAACTGATTTTGAAATATTCTCGTGAAAGAATTTTATTGATAAGATTTTCCTTCACTATTTTATTAATAGCATACTAGCTATCAGCAAATTAATGCTCATCGTATCTCCAATGTTGTGTGTGTAAGTGCGTGTGCGTGTACTGGGCTTCGACATTTCATTCACCTACAACTAATGAACAATTCAACCGATTTAGCCGGTATTTGGCATACAGTGAAACACAAGCCCATCTTTAACTGTTGCAATTTTCGACAAAATATATGCAAAGTAGACTTTCGTAAAATTTACAATGTTTTTCTAGACATATTTTCGGAAGTACCACATTCGATGCCATTTGGTATTAAATTTGGCCGGAATCGAAAAAGCGATTTTGATTTTATGAAGTTTTTAAACATTCCAAAAATTCACGTCATTGCATTAACTTTTGAGAAACATGAACGAGCGAACTCGATTTGTATGTGTAAGCGGAATTATATGCAATGATGCTGAATATGTTCGGATTATACAGCAATTTTAATTTGTCGTTATTATTTCATGTTCATCAAATTTTGGTTAAACTTGAATATTTCGCTTCTATTCAAATGAAAAACTGCGTAATGCTAATGCATCGTTCTCAACTTTATAGAATGTTTCTTCAATGCGGAAACCAAAGTTGATAGACATAAGGTAAACGTACCAATGGCGGGACAGGTCCCAATTGAGGGACTCTATATGAATATTTGTATATATCAAGAATTCAATTAAGAAAATATAAAAAAAAACTCTTACAAATACTCTTATGCGTCCACCGATACGTACATTTCACGTCCCGAGATCGGGACACGTAGAAAAATACCCGTCCCAGCCTTGGTACATTCTACATTTTTCAGCGTTTTAATTAATAACTCTTTTTCACACAATCAAAAATATTTTTATTGTATGCTTATCGGAAACTAGAAACTCTAAGCTTACGATTTTTTACCACCATTTGCTAAAATAATAAATATATGGATGCGAAAATTGGTATACAAAACAGACATTGCCTTAAACGTCCCGCCATTTGTACGTTTACCTTACTTCCTGATAGAGATAGATTTGTAAAAAGTGAAAAACAATGAGTTGGCAATACGCCTATTTCTGCTTTGCAGTCTCGTTTATTTGATCACGTGTAAAACCATTCCAGAAATATATATTCTACAAAGTTGCAACTGTAGACATGAGATAGAAGAGGAATCGTAGCCTCGACGAGTGCCCGTAGAGCGGATGATAAGCAGTCGCTGGAGGAAGTGTATTATCAGCACGGCATCTTGCAGTTGCATATAGTAGTGTAAGGTACGAGTGACAGTCTATGGGCATGTTTCAGAGCGAAAGGGCTCGAGCGGATGACACGGTCACCGACGAAGATGACAGGTACACGGTCTCGATTCTCTATTCTCGTTCGTCTCTAGCGCGCAAAGCCCTGAGAAGAACGAAGGAGCGTAGATCCGAGACGATCGGATGGACGGATATCGGGAGGCAATCTGACACAGGCCGCACCAACTCGGGATCTCGAGATGCTGAGTCTTCCGAGCCGAGCGATATAGAATATACAGTGAGCAACGCAGCCACTCGGCTCGTTCTCTGTTTCCTCGCGGCGAACCATCCCTACCTCACTAACTTGTCTCTCTCCTGCCAATACTCGGGCCTGTCAACACACGTTGGATTCAATTAACTCGAGAAAGGACGCATCGGATGTGTAATGACGCGGAAAACTGACCGGAGATGCCTGCCTTAGTCATCTATACACCTAACAGAAATCTCGCTTCTTTCTTTCTGATACATTGTGGTCCAATATGACGAACCGACATATTGGCAGAATGGTAAGAATATCTGTGATGGTCAATGATTAATTGGCAGAATTGTGAATTGCTACGACTTTCAGAACCAAAATTGGTGGTATAATTTTCATTATACAATTAAAAGAAGAAGAAAAAAGTGAAGAAATTGTTGAAATAGCGGGTTCGTACGATCCGCCATCCGTTTTATCCGAGTTGTTCTGTATTATCCGAGAGTACATCTCGATTGACGCGGCGTGCTCGGATAACGCGGAGCTCTACGGTCAATCGCAAACCGGATGAACAAGGTTCTACTGTAATCGTTATTTTATAATATAATGATCAGAAGCAATGATTATAATATGGTGACAAACTTTTCAGTGGCTGAAAAAAATGTAATTAAAAATAAAATTCGCGGTTATTTTTTTATAGAGGAATCGAAAAGTAGTACTTTACGACACGAGTGCAATGAAAACTTCTTCCGACGAGTGTGAGTTCGTTGTACCAAGTATTGCAATCACATGGGCCTGAGATCAGAAAAAGTTTCTCCCACGAGTTTCGTAACTTTATGCCACTAGGGCGAGAAGTGCGACTTCTCCCACACGAAGCGAAGTGTGCGTGAAACAAGCACTTCTCGCACGGAGTTGCATAATAGTTCTTTGTGATACTAATACGACAAAGTGGTCTTTTTTACGGAGGCCGAGAAGCTGGTCGCATGAACCGGACCGGAAGCTACAGTAACACGAGGCGAAGGTGAGTAACGTTTGTAGCTCAGGAGGAGTTTAGTGTTGCATGCTTCCCAACTATCGTCAGAGGATCGCTTTTTTGTGCGAGTATCATATGATATTTTATTTCACTCGCGCGCGGTGCGAGAAACGCACTTTTACGCACACATAAATCTTCATTTTCGTGCCTTATGAAAAAAAATTTCCTTCGACAGTCAAATATTTTCTGAACTCGTGTGATTGTAACAGGACTTCGACTCGTGCTGCGAACTCACACTCGCCGTAAATTTTTTTATCGCACTAGTATCATAAAAATACTAATTAGTAATGAAGACACGAATAATCCTTCGGTTATCTGAAAAACACGTGTTTTGCCGTAACTAGCATAATTTGCGTATGTACAGTCTTTTTTTCTCGTGCCTAACCAATAAACGCAACTTTCGGCACGCACTATAAACACGAACAGGGGAACTTTTCGCGCGTGTGTTACAAAATATAGTCAATTTATTAGAAAATAATAGAGATCTCGTGGTGTCGGTTTTTTTACAATTACAACCAATATTTACATAAATTTTTTTTGCAACTATTTCAATATTACACATTATTTGATGGACGCTGCACATTATAGTTATCAAAACATAATTACAGAGCAATTTGAAGTTACAAAATTGTTTATCAACTCATTCGGTATTTATTCGTTTGGAATTTTTCTTCATTAATAATTATTTATTGTCAACAGTTAATTGTTCAAAATCATTTTTAACAATACATTTAATTTTTATCACCTGATTACTTCAAATTGTTTTCAACACTTTGATTTACGTAATTGTTTAATGTTTAAATTTGGACCAAGTTATTTTTCATTATTGTTGTTATTTGAAATAAATCAATAAAGTTATCTGCTTTTCTGATGTGGTTTCCAATTCAGAGTCAAAAGATAAAAAAGGCATAAATGATCAATCAAAATTACATTGCGATACTACTGTAATAATGTACTGTCAATTATGTTAAAATTACAACTGCAGTTCTCTCGAAACAAGAGCTAAAATTTAATCGGATTGTAAAAATGAGGTATTAAAATACGCCTTTTAGCGATTACGTTGATAAAAAGATACAAGCTAATTGTCTGAGGCGACAACGACAGCGGCGCGTAAATTCCATATCGCTGTCCAAAATCGCCAGGAATAATCGTTCGTGACTTTTGTACCCGCGATTTGTCGCTCAGAGTTGAAGTAAAAATAGAAAAACAAACATGAATGAGCGCCGCGAAAACAAACAATTAGTATGTGGTTGAATGTCTGTTAAGTCATCGCTTAAGATTATCGCAACTTTAAAACCGATGAGAAATATTTGCTTACCGATTCAACTGATTACCTGTTCATATTGCTTAGAGTGCAGTACTGCAAAGAGGTAAGGTAAAGGTACCAATGGCGGGACAGGTCCCAATTGAGGGACTCTATATGAATATTTGTATATATCAAGAATTCAATTAAGAAAATATAAAAAATAACTCTTACAAATACTCTTATGTGTCCACCGATACGCACATTTCACGTCCCGAGATCGGGACATGTAGAAAAATACCCGTCCCAGCATTGGTACATTCTACATTTTTCAACGTTTTAATTAATAACTGTTTTTCACACAATCAAAAATATTTTTATTGTATGCTTTTCGGAAACTAGAAACTCTAAGCTTACGATTCTTTACCACCATTTGCTAAAATAATAAATATATGGATGCGAAAATTGGTATATAAAACAGACATTGCCTTAAACGTCCCGCCATTGGTACGTTTACCTTATAGAAGGATACAGCTCTTACTATTGTCGATCGCGCCGAACGAACATAATAGTTTAATCCTTTAAATCTAATGCATTTATATGAACTACATCCAGTACCTCCGAATGTGGTTCTCATAAGCTTAAGCTGGTACTGATAGTAAGTACACAAAGTCTGCCGTTGGCTCGTATACGTTTCGCAAACATTCAGTCGTCGGACGCGCCCTGTTATCGGCGATGGAATTAAAGGCTTAGCATGACCTCGATGATCGATTAAATCTTCAAAACTTTGTTCTACTCTTCGATGAAGTCTGTTAAGTACCGTCGGCTATAAATGCATCACATTCAATAAATTTAAGGCTACCTCAATTTTGCGGCTTTGAGATTTTTTATAATTGTCTACTTTCAAAGGATGCAACATTTTTTTTATAATTCTTGAATACTTCATAATTCGAGTATGTTAAACACGATATCGATATTCATCGTGTAAAACGCGTTAAATAAATAAAGTCAGAACAAATGACCTTTCCTTTATGGCTATTATTAACATTGATGATCGACTACAATAAGTAGAAAGTATATTTTTTAGTTGTCACTCTTTCGCATGAGACTTTCTCAAAAAGAAATGTCTGATTTATTTTGATGCGTAGACTTATTACATCCGTGTTAGTGTGTTAAAGGTAAAGTAGGCATCGACAATTACGGTCAGTATTAGTAGATGGAATTTTAGCGAAAACATCTCTGGTCGGAGACTTACGATCGCTCATTATATTTTATTAGTAGATGGAATTTCTGCGAAACATATCTCGGGTCGGAGACTTATGATCGCTCATTATATATCGATAGTGGCTGCTTAATAAATTTTTATTCAAATTCATTAATCAGCCACAATCGACGATTTTTTCTAAAATGCGAATGATTGTGAAAACAATCCTGCCACGACCCGGGTTCGAACTGGGAACCCCAGAATTCTAGCCTGGTGCGTTACCAATTTCGCGAAATTAATGAATTATTAATTTATTATTAATTATTAATTATTACTAAATTATTAATTATTAATGAATTTTAATAAAAATTTATTAAGCAGCCACAATCGATATATAATGAGCGATCATAAGTCTCCGACCCGAGATATGTTTCGCAGAAATTCCATCTACTAATAAAATATAATGAGCGATCGTAAGTCTCCGACCAGAGATGTTTTCGCTAAAATTCCATCTAAATTAAACTAAACTTAATACTGACCGTAATTGTCGATGCTTACTTTACCTATACCATTCTTACAACGGTCGATGCCTATCACTATATATGTTAGTGTGTTAAAGTTGATGACAGAAAGAATTACAATCTATCGGTAAAAAATTGAACAACTTTAACATTAGGAATGGGCGATGTTAAGAAAAACATCAGTGATAATAATCGATGTAAAAATGAATATTTGGTTCTGAAAATCGATTCTCTTCATAAAAATATCGATGAATCAAATAATTGATTTAAATACGTTTTTCCTCCCTTGTCATATTCGTCCTATTTCACATAAACAATAATTTTACGTGTTTCTAATTACACTCAGAATCCGGTATGGTCAAATTTTTCTGAACCTGGAAATATTGTTATAAAAATAGCGCAAATATTTATATTTGCAATCAGCAAAGTTCTCTTAAATGCCGCATTACTCGAATTTCATCACGGATTACGAAAAATTCCGATATCAAGTGAAAAAAAATCGAATATCGATTAATCGACCCGACTAACAATCGGTAAAATACAATCGATTAATCGACTGAAATTATCGCCACCTTCGATTGATCGAACATTCTGATTTATAAACAGACTTATAAACGGGCAATGGTATGGCAATGATAATTGATGACAAATCGTATCAAGCGCCGCGTATTGAATAGTGATATTTCGAGGGCGAGTAAGCCCCTATTTTGATATTAGCATGGTTTGATACTCGAGACAAGAATAAACTGCTGTCGGCGAATTAAACGTCGACGTATTAGCTGTAGAGCGTTGCTAGAGCAGGATATGGTACCAGGCTGCGCCCCAGCTCCGCTCAACCCTTGCTCGCCTTCATTCATTAGCACTTCATATCCCGAGCGACGTGCTGGTAACGAGCCTGTCATAATTACCGCGCTAACTTTATTACATTTACTCCCCCGATTGGACGCCTCCGTCGGCGCTACCGCCTCGTTTCTGCACTCATTTCACGTATAACTCTTTTTTTTTTTACTATAAGAAAGAATATGCACGTTGTAACACACATGGCATGTTTGAAAATCCTCTCCAGGGTTGTAACCATTACTTTTCAACTCACCACATTTGTTCTTCTTAAAGGAGCTTGACTTTTGTTAACAGTTGCACAATTGCATAAAAATGTCCAAATGCTATAATCGTAAGAGTGACGTTTATGCAATTGAGAAGCGATTTATTTCTCTGGTGTACACTCAACATCACAGTTAATAGTTGCACAAATGGACCAAAATGACCATCCATTGACAGTTGCATTGATTGCAAATGTAATTCTGTAACAAATTTAAAGAAACCGACAAACGGTGCATGTCATTTTCATAAAAGTCTCAACTTTGCACGTTCTGCATTAGTCGACGCCGCATCAATTAAACTTTACACCGGTCTTGTTATATAGAAGTTTCGAACCTGTTAGAATTTCGAGCGTTGCTGGCAATGTTCATTTCAGGAGTGAATCGTATGTAGGATAGTAAAAATTATGCATTTCATAGTTAGCAACGCAGTACAGAATTTTTGTAAAAAGAGGCATTTCATTGTTGTGGCGGTTAACATGAAACTTTATACTTTTACTATTCCCCATTAAAATGTATAAAGCACTATGCTTACAATTACGCTCGTGGTAAGCGTTTTTGGGCTGGACTATCGTTGTCTATCACGCCGTATACTTCAAAATGCACATTAAAATAGAAATTAAAATTGCGTTGACAGGATCATTTTCATGTAAAATAAGTTTTTCAATTGAATAAAATGACAGACCATTTTTGCGAAAGATTATTACAATAGAGATGGGTCTTCTTAATTTACCTCAGCAATTTGTCCACTGAAAACGCTCCTCGTCGAGATTATGCGGGAGTGCAGCGCAGAATTCGTCAAATCAGGTAGTGAGCGTAACAAGGACCGTTTTCCAGGCTTGCGATCTATCCTAGTCGCTCTGGACGTTACTAAACTGCCAAGTGTATTTCGAACATGATTTCATGCGATTTTAACAATAATAGTAACATATAGGGTTATTTTCTACAAATATAATAGCATTCGCTATATGATTGGCTATACCTACATA
Source organism: Clistopyga incitator (assembly GCA_947507545.1). Classification (NCBI taxonomy): domain Eukaryota; kingdom Metazoa; phylum Arthropoda; class Insecta; order Hymenoptera; family Ichneumonidae; genus Clistopyga; species Clistopyga incitator. The sequence continues at coordinate 7,207,478 of OX382175.1, forward strand.
AGCGCGTTCAAAAAAATTACTATGTAACACTTAAACTTATTCTATCAGTAAATATACCAAACGCTGGACTAGCATAGCGCTTTTTATTATGTCCCATAAAATTCAAGTTCGAAAATAATGTCATCGATCACTATATGAATATGCAGTACATAGAATTTACTATTCGATAACGCTATGAGCAATGTTGTTTAGAAAATCTTTTATTTTGTCTCTATTACAATGTTAAACGAAAAAAAAAAACAATTTTGCTAGGTCAGAAAATAATTTGCTAAAATAGTGACAACATTGTATTATTTGCTAACCTAACTGGAAAAATTGTTAGTTTACCAAATCCTTTCGGTGAGCTAACAATTTGTTTTGTTTCCTCTGTTTCATCAAATGTAATGTAAACAATTCCTCCCTTCCATATCCCGAAAAAGTAAAGCAAACTCTGAAGCGAATGAAAAAATTCGAACATTTTTCAGCCTCTGGTTGGCTGCTTCACAAACTCCGTCCGTGTCAAAAAGTTATCCGTTGTTCGGATGCACGGGAGACTGAGATATCAACGCAACAGCAACGCAATTGCCGCTGCCCGAACCGAACGCAGCAGACATAATCCACCAGCAAATACATCCTATATCCTACATGCTGCTGCTGGTCGTCTGCACACGGGAGTATTGGATTCGGTATTGGACGCTTTGGTAACGCAGAGTTGCCTGAAACACCAATCGAGAGAGAAAGAGAGAGAGAGAGACCCTCGTGCTGCGAAATGATTGATGACTCCATTGTGCCAGACGCCGAGGCTTTTTCCGACGTATAACCCCGCCGCGAACCGACAGCACCACTCACTCCGCTATAGTAGTACATACGACTAGTAACCGAGTAGTACCATAGTAGAACTGCGTCGGGGATGTATAGAGCCATACAGTGAGCTGACATACGCGTGCTACACGGCATATCCTCGCTCCCGGAATACAAAATGCCTGCCTTTTGCCCTTCCACATCCTCGCAACGCGACGCCATCGCCCAAAATGCGTGGAATTATGGAAAATGGGAAAAATCCATTGGTGCTGTTGCCGTTTCTGCCCCGGAAGATCGATCGAGTCATGTGTGCTCTCTCTTTCTCTCTCCCTCTCTCTGTCTCTCTCATTGATAAACCCGGTGAGAGCCCTATAGTCGCCGCACTCACGCTATTATACCATTCCCCAGCATCTATTGCTCGGCACACGCATTTCCGTCTCCCCTAAAATCATAAGCGACGCATATAAAATACAATACACGACACAGCAATCAGAATCTATACTGTACCGCGAAATTTATACCTCTTGGAACGCACGAACATGCATAGAAATAATTTTCGACGCGGCTGCAGCTATGCGAGCGACTGTGGCGGCCTCTTCTCCGATTTTCTGCGGTTGGGGTTACGGCAGAGTCCCCCGGGAGAGAACTGCGCACTGCACGGAGGCCATGGGACCAGAGTTCTCCTCCCACAAGCGTCGATACTCGCGTACCTTTGGATGCGATGGAAATTTTGGATAACCGGTGCTTCCTCATTTCTCGCTTGTGAATATTCCGCCCAGAGGTAAGAACGACTGGTGAAAGCAGCTATGAGGAAAATATAAAGTTACTACATACCTTATTTTAGTCTTTTTGTAGGAGAGGAACTGAGGAACGAGATAGGCGTATACTTGCAGATCTTATTGTCCACGCGAGTCGATGAATATTTTCGGACTGCCAGAGAAGAGGAAGACTGACCTTTGAGATGATTGTTAAATAGTTGGTGCGGTGTATAATAGTTGGTAAACGTTCAATAGAAAGAAGGAAGGAAACGCGAGAGTCAGTCTTCGTCTTCGTTTCTTTCAGCTTCCTTCATTCGAACGCTTTGCACACCAACTACAATCGCACTGCACCACAAATGCAACGGACCACCCGCTGTCGTGTTTTGACGCGTCACTCAATTTTGGACTTTTGACTTCTGACGTCTTGACGTGGGGAGACGGACGGTTGAAGCTTTAATCCCGGCATTACAACAATAAAAATGCGATAGTTATATTAATATGATACGGTTATTGAGGATATAATTAATTGAACAGTATTCGAAGACATTTCCAGTACACGGAAATAACAAAGTAGTCGCGAGAACCATTTTCAGCATATGCTGCGCCGCAGATAAGTTGAGGCAACTATTACGTGATTAGTTATCGAAAAAATAGTAAGACCGACACGTTGGTTCCGACAATCTATACCAATTCTACCTGTACCAACAGCCGTGAGGTGGCGCAATATAATATATATTGATATATATACATATATATATCATTGAACAGTATTCGAAGACATTTCCAGTACACGGAAATAAAAAAGTAGTCGCGAGAACCACTTCCAGCATATGCTGCGCCGCACATTAGTTGAGGCAACTATTACGCGATTAGTTATCGAAAAAATAGTAAGTAAGACCGACACGTTGGTTCCGACAATCTATACCAATTCTACCTGTACCAACAGCCGTGAGGTGGCGCAACTGTTGCCGGTAATACTTGTCAACACGATTCGAATGGTGCCGGTATCCTCCGAGTTTGTTTTTACTTCCAATCGCTTCCCCCCTAAAACTAATTGGTTGGTTTTTGCAACTAATAATGTGAACGCGAATAACAAAGGTGTCGAAAAGCCGCCATTGTATGGTGTGAAGAACGTGAGCTTTCCAAAGTACCCAACCGCGTGCCCAATTGCGTCCACTAACTGAGCGCACAGTTGGGGTTACGATTTTAGTTGGTTCCTGTTATTACGAGTATTCTACCAATGACTTTTTAGTTCCCTCAACCAAGCAAGTAGACGATTCAACTAACTGAGTAGCTGGCGGTATATCAGCTATTCTGGTTGGTTGTCAGAACCCATTTCCCAGTCTTACCAATTATTCATTTTTTCCGGGTGTAAAAAACGTTTTTAGAGAATTTCAATAGTTATTCGATTTTTGTTTCATTTCGTTCTCTGCGTGCCGTTACGTGTGGGCATTGAATGAATGGAATTGGGATGCATTAATAAACAAACAGAAATTTGCCAAACTTTTAATAATATAAAACAGAGAAAATTAAAGACTGTTAAAAAACAATCAGTACATATCGATTAAGTTTCATCATTGTCTAACGCAAATTTGACCTCACGAATCTCAAAATTCATGTATAGAGATTTGTTATTACAATAATACTTCTCACATTTAATTTGCACTTCCATCGGCCCTGAGAAGCTTCACATTGTAGTTAATATTATACTCAAATTGACTTATACCACTTGTTGTCCAAATTTACGGAATTCAAATTATTTGTGTAAGGAAAATAACTTGGCACTGCCGAAAATTGAAGAAGTTGACTGTCGCGTCGTGAATATATGCACGACGAAGTTCAGAACGAAGTGAGTGCTTTCGAGTGTGAATCTGCGTAAAAAAGCCCACGGCTTGTCTCACACGTTCAGATTGTGTTAGCCTACGATCTATGCTATGGTAACAATTGTTCATGTGTTATTGAAAACTACTAATTGAATAAATTAATGCATTAACCCCGTAGATGTTCATAATCTTTAAAAAAATTATTAATCCTTAACTTTCATTCCGATTTCTATAATCTTTATTTCTTCAATTAATAATTGTTATAATTAACGAATTTAGAATAAACTGAAAAATTAATTTCTTAAAAATACAGCACGTGACAGATATATGTAAAAATTTTTTCGTTTCAACTAAAATTTGTATCTATTCAACGCCACAAAACTGCATACTTTTCGAGATCGATAAAAAAATATCATAACAATATTCTTTCAAGGTGTTATATCTCGAAGTCTAATAAAACGACGTTAAAATGTTTATAAGGGATCTTGTTCGATTAAGAGCTTTAAATAATGGTTTCAACTCCATGGAATATTGAATGATGAATATTAATGAAACCCAAACAATTGTGGCTTTAATAACAATTCGATAGTTGTTGTTTAAACAGTTATGTTAAATCTCGCGGGACTTTACGCGGGAGATACGCATACGACAACGCGGATCAGTCGGGGGAAAGTGGAAAATCCGATCAAGAAATCGATTAGACACATCACAAGATATAATCGCTTTTAAAGAGTGAAAGCGTTTACTCCGATAGTGCAGAGTGCATGGATCGAAAATTAAAAGTACTGTTCAAGTATCTTCTCGTGTTGAATCGATCAACGGCATCAATCCGTTCAACACTTAGTTGAAATCTAATAAGACTAAAATACTTATTAACAAAACTTAAACTAAACTAAGCTCAATATCTTACTAATAATACTCAGACTTAGGATTAATATTAAAGGTAATTAAGGAACCAAGAAAGCATAGATAAATGTAAAGAGGGGATAAGCCCCGACCGTATAAAGGTCCCAAAAAATCCTGACAACGCGTTGTACTCGTGGACATTGAACCCAAATAGAAATAAAAAAAATAGTTGAATCCAAATTGTTGCAATAATTTCAATGCGAAAACGGGTTGGCAAATATAAAGTTGAATGTCCGATGGATTTTAATCGGGATTAGTATTTGGCAGTAACCAAAGGACAAATTAAACAAGTGATAACAATTCAAGATGAAGAGAGAAAACAATGGTCCAGGACGTAACGTAAGGCATCGGAGAAAGGCCTTGTTTATTGCTATTTTTTAAATGCATTTCATCTTCATATCGATTGACATTTTTTTTCGTTCGCTTTGATATCCGAAGGATAGCGTTGGTGTCGATGGAGGCGGGCAGCAACTGCCCGGCCCTCGAGCCCACGAACGTGACATCCGCGCGCCGGAAGCCTGTGCAGCTACGAAATACAAAGTGTAGTAGTAGCACAAGTATAGCCGCGGCTGTCCAGCCGGGCCATGACAATGCAGGTGACTCGTCCTACGTCAAAACGCAGCGTGGCGCCGGCTGGTCGTCCGCTCGCGGTCGTTCGACCGCTGGCCTCCGAATCTTCGAAGCGTCGCTCTCTCGACTTGCCGACTCGCGATCCTCAAGTGCTCGGACACACAACCGAGTCATAAGCCGCAAGGAATCGAGAAGGAGAGGAGAAGACTGACCGCACCGCACCACTTGTCCGTTCGACTTCTGATCCGCGCGCTTTATTCTTCGACGGACAACAGCAGCACAAGAAGAAGAAGAAGAGAGGTAAGCGGAACAGCGTGAATCAACGACGTTTACACGCTTATATACCAAAGCTGAAGACACCTACAGAGAAGCAACTCAAGCATATTTAAACAGCATTATATCGAGCTAAACCACTATTTAACGGGATAAGCACCGAAATACCTGTTTAACACTAATATTTTGATGTTCCATCACGCAGCTACCACTGGCGTTTGAGGTCAATCACAGTACGAGTATATCGATCGTTTATTTATTACAATTATTTTTGTAGGACTCGTTATCATTTTTTATCACTGCTTCGAAGATATTTGGAAAAACCGTATGTTCTTTGTTTTTCATTAGCCAGAGTTTTTTATCATTTTTGTTGAAATATAGGATATTAACATCAGGTCAGCATCAACATATTATGATTTCAATGAAACGGCTGTATCAAAAAAATAAAATATTAGTTGCAAAAAAGTATTACGTTGAATGCAATAATAAGAAAAAAAAAAAACAATACCTGAAACTTCAAATTTCTATTTCACGGCAATGGATTTATAATAACCATTCATGTTGAGTTGCTCTTACTTGTAATATGAGCACGATCAACATGTGAACGCCGCGGTTCACGTTTAACAGTCCAGAGGACGATAGACGTATGAAATTTTGCAAAGTACTGTGCATCCGCAATTCGAGCATCGACAGAATAACGCATTTGTTACATCACTATAATGGCGGATGCAAGAATAAACCCTCAAAACTCACGCGCGAAAGGTTTTAGATCTTAACATTTGGCTTAACATCGAATTGATTAAAACTAGCATGTATGAAATTGATCGTAAATTATTTAAGCTAAAATTAAGTAAAAACATAAACGCACATTACGAACATAATTTCTATTTATTGTATTCAATACCGACAATCCAAAAACATCTAAATGAGTATCCTAAACATATTTTATATGTTCGAGAAAAAGTATCTGGCCAATCTATTCTCCGGGAGATCAAATTAAAGTTTCAAACAAAATGCAATTTACTTTTCGGAATGATAACTTGTAAAATTGACTTATGAATTGGAAATTGGCAGCTACTGCGCTTATTAACTGTTTTCTTATTGCCGGTAGTTAAACACAAGTTTGAATTACGTAGAATATGAAAGAAGCGGCGCAGCCTCACATGGAGGGTTATGATGGCCGGTAGTTGTGTAGGTAGATTGGCTGGAACACGTAAGTTAACTCACGCATGATGCGTCCGTGGAGAAGATGGATCGGCTTGCGATCTCCGCACCGTATACTCAGTGTAAGCGCACTGGACCTATCGCAACCTAAGAGTGCTCTAATACTTCCTTGTTTGTTCATAGTAACACCAATTGAAATACACAATGTAAACAATGAATATTAATGATGATGATTAGGGTTTAGTGGCCCCTTCGCTAACTTTCTAAATTCACTGCGCGATGATGACTCGTCAGGGTCTGATTGCGAGCCTGTATAATCATTCAACTTCTTGAATATAATCCTATAACAACAGAGGAATTCTAATGTTCATTAAAATTGCAAAATTGAAATTAGAATTTTAATAATAATTCGAGTGAATCATCGAGAATGGAAAATTTTGATAAAATCCATGAAACTGCATCTCAAATACAATTATAAAATTGTATCAACAATTTTTTAATGAATCAGCGATCGACTCTAAGTTCTCGCTGAAACATTCAATTTGGAAGATAACAAATTAAATCTTAGACATTAATCAGAAACTATTGAATAACTGTATTCTTTGGACGTGTGGTGCGATGAAATATTTGCGAATTTTCGGAAAACCGCCAACCGACATTCGAAATTATAATAATCCTATAGCAGCAAAGGGACTTTACAAATTACTGCAATAGCAAAATTGAATTTAGAGTTTCAATCACGTTTCGAGTGACTCATCGAGAACGGAACATGTTGATCTAATTTTTGTAACTGCATCTCAAATAAAATTATAAAATTGGGTCAAGAATTGTCGAATGAATTGGGAATCGACTCTGAGTTTAATAAAAAAACTATTGAATATCTGTATTCGTTGGACGTTTCGGGCAATGTAATTTTGCGATTTTTCGAAAAACTGTAAAATGGACATTTTTTATTTACTTATTGCGACAGGAAAACCGGAGATCTCGAAAAAGGAGATCTCACGGCAACATAAACTTTCGCTGATAGGTATTGCATCGAGGACAAGGAGAGGAGCAGGTGCTATAGACACGCAGCGGTCTCATAGGTATTAACGAGATAACCTTCAGGAGAAGAGGAAGTTGTTCAGTGAGAGAACGAAGGACCAAAAAGGAGTTTGCCCTCGGGTTCCAATGATGGCGCTCCCGAAGAGTGAGAGAGCATGAGGTGGGCATCGGCGTGAGGTGTGGGAAGCTCGCTGTTGTACGTAGACCGGTGCTATAACGTGCACAGGGCGATAAGTGTCAACTGCAGCGCGGCAGATAAAAGGAATGAAAATAAAATCAAGGAACGATCCATCACGAGAACGGTGAAAACGGCTTCTCGTAGTATCGGGCCATTGGCCGGTGTACGCCCACCCGTGATCACGTGACCTTGCCGGGACACGCCCGTTTGCGTGACTTCGAGCATCGAAGCTGTATCGTTGCGGGTTACGTTGCCAGGAGTAGCGAGAACTTGCGCGCCAATGCTTGCCCTGGTCCGTCGCTTACCGCTCGTCACTAACACACCCCTCTCGCTCTGACCCCTTCCCAAGGTGCGGGACCAGCATCACGACCAGCACCATCAGCCCCCCACGTCAGTGTAGCTCGCGAGCTCAACAGCAGGCACGTCGCGCGGGTCACCTGGTGCTCGGTGAAACGACGGGCACGCTTGAGTCTCCGACCGACCGTCATTTCAATCGCACCCATTGCTCGTCGCATCCGAAGCAGCAACCGCCACTTCCATTAACGCAAAACCGGCTATTCGTTTACTGATCCTAGCTGACAGCTTGGTCCCCCTGATCGACTCATCGTGAAGGTTGGATGCGTGCTCAAAAGTGGATATTACTCGAGTGAGACGCAAACAAATTTCACCGTCGGTAGTTGATTTGTTCAAGTGATACGTGTTGTGTGTGAGTGGTATTTGTGGGGATCGATAGAGGGATCGCTCGATGTATGGGTATCGATGGAACACCGCTCGCGATGCGAAATCTTGAGTGGCCACAAGGACGAGTCATTTGCTTATCTCTGAGTGGGATGACATTGGGCTGTGTTTGTGTCGGCGAATGTGTCGCAAGTACCGCTTGATTGTTAAGCATGTGTCGATAAATAACTGTATTACCGTTACATCCCCAACAATAAAGTGGCGCACGTGATTTGCCTTGTTAGGTGTAGAAAGGAAAAAATACATAAGTGCGTGAGTGTAAGTCTCGAAGATCGAGATAGGTGCGGCGTTCATGTATCTCCTCAGTGAGGATGATGATGATGGACATGGGCATGTACGGGACCTACGCCAAACCAGATACTTATCACGCTAATTACAATTTGACCGCTCATGGAGCGGGCGTCGCTGTGGGCCTCGGTGGAGGAGAGCAAGGTTCGAGTTCCCCGGAATTGGGACATGTTCCGAGCAACAACGGATCTCACTATTATCAGCATAGCGCAGTGGCTCCTTATTCCTCCACAGCATCGTCGCCGTCTTCCTCGACCGACGTTGTCTACCTTCAGCATCAGCAACAAGGCTCAGGAGGGGAATCGAGCGTAGCTGATAACTCAGCAACACCACCTCCTTCGCTCCAGGCGTTTTACTCTCCCTCAGGAGCGCTTCTCCATGAAGACACCACCCCAATAATCTCCTCGGAGAATGGGCTGAGCTACACAAACCTGGATTATGCCAATTCCCCGAGCGGTTACGTGCCAGCCGTCCAGCAATCTGGTCTTCATCATCATCACCATCATCACCATCCGCATCATCATCATGCCAATAGTTCCCACGTAGCTGGCATCGGTTATCAGCATCTCCAGCATGGAGGAACGACCAGCAATGCGAGCTACTGCAACAGGGAGGACAACCTTCATAGTCCAGGAACACTTTCCATAGCCATAACCTCTTCCACTGCGCTTCATCAATCCTCCCAACACCAACAGCATCAGCAACAACTGGGCCAAGTGACTCAACAGCCCGGTAGTCACTCTCTAGCCCAAGACCATGATCACCTGCATCATCAGCACCAATCTAGTCAATCCCATCATCATCATCAACATCACCAGCACCAGCATCACACACATCCTCACACCCATCACCAGCATCGCCCGAGTCAAGATTCAGCAGATTACCAAAGCGGGAATAGTCTAGTTCCATCGGGGAACACCTTGGGTAGCACGAACTATCTTCACCAACATCATTTGTCAACGGCATCAGCTTCTCCGGAAGATTCATTGCATTACGCTGCTGGTCCGAGTATCAGGCTCCAAAGTGGATATCCACACGGACATCCAACGAGCCATTACAAGGACCTTGAGAGTCCTGACATTACGACCTATCATACTCTTCAGCAGACCTCCGGCCATTCGCTTCATGCTCCGAGGATTCACTCGGCTCAGCATGCACATATTGTTCCCCATCATCACGCCCAGCAGCAACAACATAGCATTGCTACTGTCGGCGTTGCGCTCGGCTCTGTGCAACATCAACAGAGTCATCATCACCACCATCAACAGCAACAACAGCAGCAGCAACATCAACAACAACAGACGCAAGTGCCGACGTACAAGTGGATGCAGGTCAAGAGGAATGTTCCCAAGCCAGTAGGTAGGGTAACGTCTAACTCGATATTTATCAGTACTATGCCTCTATTAGTTTACTACTACGTGATAAGAGGCTTTTTTTTGTGTACCTTCGAGCGAATAGGGGTCGAGCAGAGATAACCCTGGATAGGTATTGAATCTTTTTGTCACACAGCCGCTGTTCGAGCTCGGTTAGGGTTCGATTTTGTGAGCTTCTGCTATAGCGTAGACCACAACATAGTATTGTTGGCGCGGTAATGTTAGCATGGGATTGCGTGCGAGAGGCGTGCTGTTGTCGCCGCGGTGCGTGCGAGCGGCGGACGTCGGGCTTCTTCGTTTGCGGCAGCTTAGCTGCATGAGAGAGCCCCGATTGAGCCTGACAGATAACGCTGCCGACTTCAGTAGGCTCAAGTAGACACGAGAGAAGAGCCTGTATAGATAACGAGTGGAGAGCTCGGCGCGTTTACGCGCGCGAGCCGATTCCTCGCGCGACCGGCTATAAATCAAACGTGAGGAGAGCGCGGCGGAGAAAGCAACACCACCACTGCTGGCCCAACTCCAAGTTCTCTATCTCGGTGTACCTTGTAATCTCTTCTGTTGGTACGAGTACTCGCGTGCACCCGCATTACTTGTCTTTACTACCACTGATGCAGGCTGTGCTACCCGAGGTATCGTAATAATGATGTGACCAATAATATTCGCTTAAACGCTTGCTGTGCCAACTCGACTTCGATTCCGTCTGCTGCAAAACATTCTTATTTGTATGGAACCATTGCGATAAGATGAAGCCAATTCTGCTGTGGTGTAGTCTTTAAAAAAAATATAATGATTGATCGGATGGCTTATTTGGCTGGATGGCTTATTTCAGTATCCGCCGCACCATCTTGCGGCAGCTGGAAGTAAAACTGGGTCGTTCACTTGCTGGTCATGAAGAATGTGTTATAATACGGTAGATAATTCGCTTAAACTCTTGATGTGCCATCTTGGATTGAATATTGTCTGCTGTAGAATTTCTCATTTGTATCGATACGTTATCATAAAGAATAATAGGATTCCAGCGCGGTGTACCGTAAAAAAAAATAATTGGTTGGATGGCTTATTAGGCTTTCCAGTATCCGCCGCGCCATCTCGCGGCAGCTGGAAGTAAACCTGGGTCGTTCACTTGCTGTACATGATACATGTTTTATAATTCGGTAGATAATTCGCTTACACTCTCGATGTGCCATCTTGGATTGAATATTGTTTGCTGTAGAATTTCTCATTTGTATCGATACGTTATCATAAAGAATAATAGGATTCCAGCGCGGTGTACCGTAAAAAAAAAAAAATAATTGGTTGGATGGATTATTAGGCTTTCCAGTATCCGCCGCGCCATCTCGCGGCAGCTGGAAGTAAAACTGGGTCGTTCACTTGCTGGTCATGAAGAATGTGTTATAATACGGTAGATAATTCGCTTAAACTCTTAATGTGCCATCTTGGATTGAATATTGTCTGCTATAGAATTTCTCATTTGTATCGATACGTTATCATAAAGAATAATAGGATTCCAGCGCGGTGTACCGTAAAAAAAAAATAATTGGTTGGATGGCTTATTAGGCTTTCCATTCCAAGATGGCCGCGCCATCTTGCGGCAGCTGGAAGTAAAACTGGGTCGTTCACTTGCTGGTCATGAAGAATGTGTTATAATACGGTAGATAATTCGCTTAAACTCTTGATGTGCCATCTTGGATTGAATATTGTCTGCTGTAGAATTTCTCATTTGTATCGATACGTTATCATAAAGAATAATAGGATTCCAGCGCGGTGTACCGTAAAAAAAATAATAATAATTGGTTGGATGGCTTATTAGGCTTTCCAGTATCCGCCGCGCCATCTCGCGGCAGCTGGACGTAAAACTGGGTCGTTCACTTGCTGGTCATGAAGAATGTGTTATAATACGGTAGATAATTCGCTTAAACTCTTGATGTGCCATCTTGGATTGAATATTGTCTGCTGTAGAATTTCTCATTTGTATCGATACGTTATCATAAAGAATAATAGGATTCCAGCGCGGGGTACCGTAAAAAAAATAATAATTGGTTGGATGGCTTATTAGGCTTTCCAGTATCCGCCGCGCCATCTCGCGGCAGCTGGAAGTAAACCTGGGTCGTTCACTTGCTGTACATGAAACATGTTTTATAATTCGGGAGATAATTCGCTTAAATTTTTGATGTGCCATCTTGGATTTACGATAAAGAAGAGCGGCATTCTGCTGTGTTGTACCGTTGAGAGAAAAAATAATTGGTTTGATGAATTATTCTATGGTTCTCCATGACCGTTGCGCCATCTCACGGTAGATTGGAGTAAAGCTGAATCATTGCTGACTAGTTCATAAATCATGCCTTTGCCTTACAATTTAATATATCAGTAGGAATTGTTTCAACGACTACAGAGGCACTGCAAGCGTGCATAACGTCTAATGTTCTGAATTTAATTCTGTACTTAAAAAAAAAAGAAAGCTTTCTAACGTAATTGCAGAATACGATTTTTAACGCCGGGCTTTCACCAGCCGGGTAAAAAAAGGGAGTTATGCGTTCATAGCGATCTACATCCGGTATGCTCTCGAAAACGGTAAAAATTACTCAACCGAATTTTGTATTTCGATTCTATGAACAACGCCCAAAGAATATCCCATAAATTGTAGTGAGAAATTGATGATTTTTACGGTTGAATTGAATTTTCTAAATAGTCTACTCAAATACATACAAATATCGTAAGACTGCCGCCATTCAGGCATATTCTGTAATTCAGTTCATAATGCAGAGTGCTTGACTTACTTGACAATGGATGAAACGATGAAGCATAATATAATGTGCTCGACATAGATGTGCACAAAAGTTCATTTTGTAAAATAAAATAGTGCAAAAAATTTACTTTGTAAAATAAAATAGCGCACAATACAGTTGTGCCCAAAAAATGTGCACAATGTCACTGTGCACAAACGGTCTGTGGCCAGACGCGGCACCCCAAAAAAAAATGATTTCACAGAAATTAAAAAAATTCCGGACTGAAAAAGAAGTTTGATTAATAAACAAATTAGGCATACAAAAAATTGTGCAATTATAAAATGACCTTTCGTACCTATATCATAGTCGGGAGATTTGCACGCCTAGTAACGAACTCTAGTCCCAAATATGATATGCATATGGTTATTTCATTATTTCACAAATTATTTACCTATTTTGTTCCCTTATTGAGCTCCTATTTCAGGCGAAATCTATTTTTGTTTAATATTACTATCAAACAACAGTAGACAAATGAAGATGAAACCGATGTGAAATTATTTGTTATTATTCGTTTTTTTCTATTCATTGTAAAATCACGATGTGTAATTATTGTTCCAGACTATGAATATCGATCAACATCGCATCAGTTCGGTTTGTACATTCGATGATCCACAAAGAAATCATTGAAATAATTTTCTTGGCAATTACATTGATTTTGATTGCGTGAATATTATCTGATATTCTGAGTATGATTTATGTTTCTTTGTAAGGGCAAAAAAAAAGTTGAAATTAAATTTCTGACGTGGTATACACTCAGAGAAATCGTAATAGTACAGTCAACTATAAGGTGAGAGCTATCAATAATGAGTTCATGCAAGGAAGTTAAAAATTATTGTGCTTCACGAGGCATAATTATTATATCAGAATATAAATACCTATTACACTCGTGCCGCAGTTTGACGTTGAGTCTCTCAAACCCACTGTCAGAAGCGCCGAGCATGAGCAATCTCACGAATACCTCTTATCAGTGAACTGCGAACACGGCAGAAGAATCCTCGCCAGACATCGCGATCACTCTCACGGAAACATCGGTATTCTTATCAATTTCCGTATGCTTTTTCGAGAGATTTTCGATAAGTTGTCGCAACGGATAATCAATATTTGTTTCGCACTATCGAATATGTATAAATAGATGTAATGTCGAATGAAACAATAAAATTCGCGGTTAAGGATGATAAAGCAATGTAATCTGCAATAGCAGACGTGTCTGAAACAAAACAAAAAATTATTTTTTGCCACAAGCAACTGTATGGTTTTTTGTGGCCTGATTGTGGCGAAACTAATTATATTGTTCGATTGGTAGGATCATCGATGTAATCGGCGTATGAAATTCGATCGTCCGTCGATTTAGATATTTAATTAAATTGATTGGACTATTAAATCAGTTGGAACATTGAATTAGTTGACCCATTAAATCAGGTGATTCGTTGCATCGGTTCGCCTCCCAATTTAGCTGGTTTATTAAAATGGTTACCCTTCGTTAATTAGAAACCATTTAATTAACCTTCCATGGTCATGTGAGGTCAGAATGGGTTAACTGAATCACCAAATCTGTCAACTATCAAGTTAGTTGGTTCATCAAATTTATCAACCACCAAGTTAGTTGCATCACCAAATTCATGAAATTGTAATCATTAAATCCACGAAGCATCACGTTGATTGGCCCACCCAATTAACCAACCCATCGAAGTAATTGCTCGAACAAAATACCTAAATGCGTCAACTAACTTATAATGAACACGATAACTTCCTAATTGCTGGGAATGAACAAGAAACTGATTGATCCGCATTTATCGAATCAATGATTCTTGTGGCCAAGAACCATTTCCATCCACCTACATTACACCTAGTCCTTAATTTCCGGAACATACTCACAACTCAATGGGCGGGATCAAAGGGAACACGTAATAGCGTAGCGAAACAACTAATTTATAATCAATACGATAACTTCCTAATTGCTCGGAATAAATAAGAAACTGATTAGTGAGCATTTATCTAATCAATGATTCTTGTGGCCAAGAACCATTTCCATCCACCTACGTTACACCTAGTCCTTAATTTCCGGAACATACTCACAACTCAATGGGCGGGATGAAAGGGAACACGTAATAGCGTAGCGAAACAACTAATTTATAATCAACACGATAACTTCCCAATCGCTCGGAATAAACAAGAAACTTATTGGTCCGCATTTATCTAATCAATGATTCTTGTGGCCAAGACCATTTCCATCCACCTACGTTACACCTAGTCTTTAATTTCCGGAACATACTTACAACTCAATGGGCGGGATGAAAGGGAACACGTAATAGCGTAGCGAAACAACTAATTTATAATCAATACGATAACTTCCTAATTGCTCGGAATAAACAAGAAACTGATTGATCCGCATTTATCTAATCAATGATTCTTGTGGCCAAGACCATTTCCATCCACCTACGTTACACCTAGTCTTTAATTTCCGGAACATACTTACAACTCAATGGGCGGGATGAAAGGGAACACGTAATAGCGTAGCGAAACAACTAATTTATAATCAATACGATAACTTCCTAATTGCTCGGAATAAACAAGAAACTGATTGATCCGCATTTATCTAATCAATGATTCTTGTGGCCAAGAACCATTTCCATCCACCTACGTTACACCTAGTCTTTAATTTCCGGAACATACTCACAACTCAATGGGCGGGATGAAAGGGAACACGTAATAGCGTAGCGAAACAACTAATTTATAATCAACACGATAACTTCCTAATTGCTCGAACTAAACAAGAAACTGATTGGTCCGCATTTATTTAATCAATGGTTCTTGTGGCTAAGAACCATTTCCATCCACCTACATTACACCTAGTCTTCAATTTCCGGAACATACTCACGACTCAATGGGCGGGATGAAAGGGTACACGTAATAGTGTAGCGAAACAACTAATTTATAATCAACACGATAACTTCCTGATTGCTGGGAATGAACAAGAAACTGATTGATCCGCATTTATCTAATCAATGATTCTTGTGGCCAAGAACCATTTCCATCCACCTACGTTACACCTAGTCTTCAATTTCCGGAACATACTCACAACTCAATGGGCGGGATGAAAGGGAACACGTAATAGCGTAGCGAAGCAACTAATTTATAATCAATACGATAACTTCCTAATTGCTCGGAATAAACAAGAAACTGATTGGTGAGCATTTATCTAATCAATAATTCTTGTGGCCAAGACCATTTCCATCCACCTACGTTACACCTAGTCTTTAATTTCCGGAACATACTTACAACTCAATGGGCGGGATAAAAGGGAACACGTAATAGCGTAGCGAAACAACTAATTTATAATCAACACGATAACTTCCCAATTGCTCGGAATGAACAAGAAACTGATTGATCCGCATTTATCTAATCAATGATTCTTGTGGTCAAGAACCATTTCCATCCACCTACATTACACCTAGTCTTCAATTTCCGGAACATACTCACAACTCACTGGGCGGGACGAAAGGGAACACGTAACAGCGTAGCTAGACAAGAGGGGTGGAGCGAGATTTGGAGGAGATGGTCCATGGTTGGATGGCAGGCGGTACGCCCGTGAATACGGTAGCTCTCGCGGACAAAAGCTTTCCCCTGCTGCTCCCAGCTAGTCCAACAACACGACCTCCCTTCTCATCCTCCATTCTCCGCAGCATTGCTCGCTTCAGCGTCGAGCTCTTCTGCCCTTAGGGACCCGCCAACAACACTATCCCGTCAACTCCTCCAATACAATTCCGGCTTTCTCGGACATTTGCTCCGATGTTTCGTGCTGGAAATACTATTTCGTTATACGTATTAGAGTTACGGGGGGATGACAGGATAGAGGGTTGCCATAAAAGCACCGACCTCAAGCCTCCGGCTCTGCAACAGACCTACGCTTCAACTTTCTCGTCCCTCGGTGCGGCGCACGAGTGCGTGTGCGCTCTTCGTCCTCCGTTATATCCACATAGTTATGTATGTATATACATATATATATATAGTTATATAGCTGCGAAAAGCCCGCGACTATGCTGTCAACTCCCTCGACCCCGATCTATCATACCCATTCTACCAAACTCGATTTTTTCCCCGCCCTCTACTCTCACGTTTTTTCCTTTCTTTCTTCAATGATCCTCCGTGGCAAGATTGGCGATACGGCTATGGCCAGCCTTTGAGCTACCACCAGCCCAATTTTTCTTTCATAGAATTTTCTTTTATCGCTAGCTCGCCATATTGGCAACGTGCACGCATCTTGACCCTCCTCCTCTCTTATGACTCTGCCGCAGGACGCATTCCTCTAGCGCCAACACTAATAATTTCAATTCCTGATCGATGGAATATCTTCGCTGTGTTATATCTTACGTGGCTTGGATTGTTGCGCGCGCGGATTACGCGATTATTACAGAGCAAGTTCCTGTACATCGATGACGGGCCACGAAGTGGGGAAAACGGGCCCTCTCGTTTATCGCTTTGCTTCATGGTAATCAGCGCACTGCTGTTACTTTATTACCCATTGTGCGGATTACCCGCACGCTTTAAAATCAACGTCCGTGCCATTTCGCCACAATTTTATGATGCATTTCGTATCATTTTCGAAATTGCTTTCGGATAAACTTCTTTCTCCTGCCGACAACGGGTTTTGAGATTCAACGTGATCTCAAATCTCAACCATTGTGGAATTTATAAACTGCCCACTGAAAAAGGAGTTCAATACATTTTTGTTTTTTTCTATTTTGAAATGAGCAAACAAAAAGTCGTGAAATAATTGTTATGGAAATACTCCGACTCTTATATGCGAATCACTATTATTCCCCGGTTTATTGTTCACCCAATTCTTCAAATTGTTTTAACTCCTTTTTATAGGAAGGAGTTTTTTAATGTTGTCAAATTATTTTTATTCAATTGATTTTAAAGTGATTTCAAAGTTTCACCACACGTGCTGTAAAGTGAGATGCAGAATGCGCCATCATACCGCCGATCTCGTAATATAAAACATTTATTTCACCAGGTAAATAGTTTATGGCACTGATACAAGCTTAAAGCCAGCGTCCGTAAATCCAAGGTTGTGTGGCAAATTTGACTAAGGTGTTCCTATGAACCATGTACTTCAAATGCCATCGCTCTGAAATTTTCATTGATTTTTTTTGTCATCAGAATTCCGACCCATAGAAACGACGCATTTGTCCGCATGTGGGAGAACCTGGGTGATTATTTTATTTCGGATTTCTTCTAACGAGTTGCTAAGTAATAAAAGCAATTTCTAAACAACTTTTAACCTGAGCAAACATCACATCTGTCAAACTTCTAACGAGAACTGGAACGTTATCAAATTTGTAAAAATGTGCCAAATAATATCGTTAAGACGAAACAAACCATTTGGAACCGATGGGAAAAATAATCCAACAAATTGCTACTGAATATTCAACAATAATGTGTAAGATTTTCGGGCGAAGAAGACTCATGCAATTATCGTTTATTACCGAACTTCAGAACAATTCAATGTTTAATTTGTTCATGCAATACACGCCATAGGCTCCAATCGTTTGGAACGAATATAGAAAATGGAACTAAAAAGCAAAAAATTGTGTCGAAAGGAGAATATTTTTCCCAAATTTGTGCCCAATTTCTTATCTTATTATTGAGATATAAGAGAAAATATCTGATTTGGCATGCACCTCACTATGACTCATGCATTCTCGGATTATCGCGCTTTTTCGCGCCGATGCAGCGATTGGCTGTCTTCCACGAAAACAATTGAGGTATTCCTATGGCCCCTCTTACACCCGTGTGGAAGTGGGCCATAGGAATACCTTAAGTAAATTTATGCTGTGTCCGTGAACATTCTTGACACAGGAAGCTACATCGGTGAGCTGATCACCACAAAACGAATATCTCTAATCTTTTTTCACAGCGGAAAATCAGGATTAAAAAGTTTTACCCCGAGCAAGTGACTAATAAATCTATCGATTGATTGGCTCATCGAAGAAAAACTATAAAATATATACAAAATTGATGTGATAGGGATCGATGATATAAGCAACATTATTTATCGCTGCAAAAATTATTTGCTTAGCTTTTTGTCATGCTAATAGGAATACATTTTTTACCGGATAGTTCGATCTGGTGAACAGACACAGTGAATGGATCAGTGAATGAACGATTAAGCAGACGACAAAACTCACACTGGGGATACTACGACATACAAGCGCCAATATTTGATGGTCATTTCTCATAGTACTTTTTATAAGGAACAAAAAAGTTTCTATGAACTATAGCCCTATCTGTTTTAGTTTCCGAGATATTAGTTTTTTTAAATTTCATTTGGTATAATTATAAGACAGCATCATCTCTGACTTTCCGGCGTCCGATTCGACTTAAATTAGGTAGGTAATGATGATTGCGGATGCTGATTACAAATATGATCATAACGTATCTTGTAAATGTATTACTGGTAAATGTATCTTAATAAATGTATCTCAATAGTAAATGTATCTTAATACATTTACCAGTAATGCTTGAATTAGCCAGGCTAGCCGCTGTCGAGGATAACTCGCCACATGTTGGCTGTTGTTAGCCAGCCTGTCAGCTGGCTATGGCAAGCGTTACATGCCAGACAAGATCCCCGACATTTTTTTTCGCGGGTTCCGCGGCAGCCGCCAGTAGCGGGATTCCCTAACTCGTTATGCTGTCGTTAGACGCTCATAGCATCAGTTTTCGGTGCGAGGAATATAAGAAGAATATTATCGTCACGTTCCGATCGTTTATATAGATATAAGTACCGAATCACAGAAACCCGCTACCGAAATAGCTGCGGTGATCCTCGTCATATCCTAGTCGTTATTTTTGCCAAAAATGTCAGGACACTCAGAATACTTCGAATCGTCTAGAAAAGTAGTTTTAAAAAATATCCGTGTGTGGGTGTGTTCTTCATAAGTGTGTGTACATGAAATGTTGTTCAGCGTTTGCATTTGGCGTTTATCGATGAAAAGGTTCAAGTCTTGTAGCATTTTGAAAATTAGTAGATTAATAGACTAACATTGACTCGTCGGTGCTAAAATTGGCAAAAATCGATAAAGCGATTCTAATTTTATGCTATTCCATTTTTTTAAATATCTGTAAGCATTTCAACTCTCGCTAATTCTGAGACATCTGGCTGAAAATTTGACAAATAATAAGGAAGCAATTTGCAAGGTTCTACTTTGCAATTTTACTTTGTTACGTTTTCCTTAAGGTCTTCGACTCATTTTCTTGTAACAAAAAAGGGTATTTTATAGAAACGGTGTCTTTTTTGACCGAAGCTACTCCTAAATGCCATGGAATGTGATTAATATTGACCTACGATATTGAAATATCATAATGAGAATGCTAGAAGCAAAAAAAAATTTTAATACCAAGTTTTCCCATAAACACTTGAACCGATCGGTGATGGGGTGAGCTGAGATCGGCCAAGATCTCGGCAAACTACCAGGTAATAATTCAAGTTTCGGGTTTTGTCGTCGCGAGTGTTGCTGCGTGGGATGTTAAGTTTCGGTGCGGTGGTCAAGAGGTATAATAGAGAGTCGAGCAGGAGGTACGGGGGAGGCTCGTTGGAGCGGCAAGTTGCGAGTCGCCGGGGGCACACGAGGGGCCTCGCTCACGCGCGCGCCGCTCGACGCGTGAGTGAGCGTCCGATATCTCACGAGGGGATCAGAGGATCGTTGGCGTGTTTCGCGCCCGCCGCCACCCGCCGCCACCCGCCGCTTCCAAAGCCAGCCACTCTAGCCACGACAACCCGGCAACCTGCCACCTACCTTTACCCCAGTACACCATTATACGGACTATACCCTACACAGTCCACCAGGAAGGGACGTCGACATCAGGAACTAAGCCCTGCACTCTGCACCCCCTCGAGGCCCTCCCCCACCCCCACAGCACGTCCACGTGTCTCACGTAGTCTCTCTCTCTCTCCCTCATACTTTCTTTCTCCTCTCCAACGCCGTGGCTCGCGCTGATTTTCATTTCCGCGTCCAACACAACGCCCAGCCTATATCCACTCTATACACCTAATAAAAAACGATATTTAGGGTCATTCGTAACGACCAATTATGTTTTAACTCAGACTATTTATAGCACAAATATCACAACATTTATTTTTTTGCTCCGAGCTTTTGATAGTATTGGAAAGGAAATGTGTGGAGCTTTAGAGAAAACAAAAGAATATGAAAAAGTGTTAACACAGAAACGCCGAAAAACGTCCGACTGTCATTAGCTGATGGTAGGTAACGTGGAGAGTAACGGCTGTTTATAATCCCTCTGTTACATCGATTCTCGATATAATTTGTACGGTATTTGTGTGGAACATTTTTTGTTTATTCTAAGTATATTGTTTGTACATTGTTTTACCTGTAATACAAGGGATATTAAGGAGGAAGGGGGGGGGGGGATTATTGCAGAGTCAGTTAACAAATTCCAAATTTACTAACATTTTTTAAAATGATACTTGCTTATTGATCGGTTTAAAATTACAATCACAATGTCAATTTCTTTTCAACCTAACCATTTAAAAGTGTATATATTACAAAACATGTGAAATATCAATATATTTTTTCTATTTTCTATTTTCATGCACTATAAATTAAGAAATATAATACTGGAGAAAATACAGTATGAAGTTGAACAGTAACCCGACCAATTCATCCAGAGGAGTCAAATTCATTTCATCAATTTGAATAACATCTGTGGACAAGAATTTCTCCGCATTAATCCATAATCATTTACGAATGGAAATGACTGCACGAAGAAAATACATTTTCTAATACACAAAGAAATTTGTTGCTATAACTAATTGCTTTGTTACTCGATATTACGTTAACAAACCAGCGAAGGTAAAAAAGTTCTTAAAGAAACCAGTATATATAATTTTTTCTTCAAGTTTCCATACATTTTCAGTTAAAAGATAAAATAATACCGAGACTATAGAAAGAAATAAAAACGGTAAGCCGATTAAATCACGTAGAAAAAGTCGAATTTATTTCATCAATTCTCAAGCCGCTTAATGAAAGAAAAGTTATAGCCAATTTGGAGAACACGTGCGGGGCGAATATAGGTACCGACCGCTGATAAAGGGAAGGCGTATAGTGATACGGCGAGCAATAATGTGGAAGCTGTTTAGGCACCGGGGAACTGTTGGTCCCACTTGAACGCAGCTTTTACGAGAATCATTAAAAGTGCAGTTGATACTCCAAGAGCTCGTGGCGCGCAGGTTTCTTCGCTGCTGACCCCGCGTGCATTTCACCAGGCGCAACGCACGACTACTACCGCCGCACTCTCGACTCTCGGCTCTTTGTTAGCCATACCGAGTGTGCAATAATGCCGCTGCTAAACACAGCAGCTATATAATCGTAGCGCACGTACAGCATGTATATAGTACAAGAAATAGCTACAGGAGTGTAACTGCCAGCCAGCAGCGCTTGCTTACATGCAGCCAGGGCCAAGTAGCTGCGTGCCCGTGCTGCGGCTCTTGGCCCTGTCGCTCAAACCTACCCGATTAAAATCTCAGTCGCCCCTGCCACCGGTTTAATATTATTATTTTACTCGGCTCTATCTACATACCACACTATACTCCACTTTTACGCTATACTGTGCATCGTGTGTGTGTGTTAACTAACGCCGCTTGCACCTTTCCACGCTTCTTTCTACTTCCCTTACTCACTCTTCAGCATTCGGAGACTTTGAAGCCACGAAACTATATAGTTTACACGTGTAGTAGTTGGTAGTAGAGATAGAAAAGGTCAAGATCGGCGTTGAAAGGACTCATTAAGAGCTATTTGTATTCTATGCGAGGAGTTCGAAGATTTCAAGGGATAAATGTTGGTTGCGCAGCATTTTTTAAGTGTTCGAATAACAATATTTCTTTGCAATCAATCCCCTGTATTACAGGTAAAACAATGTATAAACAATATACTTAGAATAAACAAAAAATGTTCCACACAAATACCGTACAATTTATATCGAGAATCGAAGTAACAGAGGGATTATAAACAGCCGTTACTGTCCACGTTACCTACCATCAGCTAATGACAGTCGGACGTTTTTCGGCGTTTCTGTGATAACACTTTTTCATATTCTTTTGTTTTTCTCTAAAGCTCCATACCACACTATACTCCACTTTTACGCTATACTGTGCATCGTGTGTGTGTGTTAACTAACGCCGCTTGCACCTTTCCACGCTTCTTTCTACTTCCCTTACTCACTCTTCAGCATTCAGAGACTTTGAAGCCACAAAACTATATAGTTTACACGTGTAGTAGTCGATAGTAGAGATAGAAAAGGTCAAGATCGGTGTTGAAAGGACTCATTAAGAGCTAGTATTCTATGCGAGGAGTTCGAAGATTTCAAGGGATAAATGTTGGGTGCGGAGCATTTTTTAAGTGTTCGAATAACAATATTTCTTTGCAATCAATCCCCTGTATTACAGGTAAAACAATGTATAAACAATATACTTAGAATAAACAAAAAATGTTCCACACAAATACCGTACAAATTATATCGAGAATCGAAGTAACAGAGGGATTACAAACAGCCGTTACTGTCCACGTTACCTACCATCAGCTAATGACAGTCGGACGTTTTTCGGCGTTTCTGTGATAACACTTTTTCATATTCTTTTGTTTTTCTCTAAAGCTCCATACCACACTATACTCCACTTTTACGCTATACTGTGCATCGTGTGTGTGTGTGTTAACTAACGCCGCTTGCACCTTTCCACGCTTCTTTCTACTTCCCTTACTCACTCTTCAGCATTCAGAGACTTTGAAGCCACAAAACTATATAGTTTACACGTGTAATAGTTGGTAGTAGAGATAGAAAAGGTCAAGATCGGTGTTGAAAGGACTCATTAAGAGCTATTTGTATTCTATGCGAGGAGTTCGAAGACTTCAAGGGATAAATGTTGGGTGCGGAGCACTTTTTAAGTGTTCGAATAACAATGTTTCTTTGCAATCAATCCCCTGTATTACAGGTAAAACAATGTATAAACAATATACTTAGAATAAACAAAAAATGTTCCACACAAATACCGTACAAATTATATCGAGAATCGAAGTAACAGAGGGATTACAAACAGCCGTTACTGTCCACGTTACCTACCATCAGCTAATGACAGTCGGACGTTTTTCGGCGTTTCTGTGATAACACTTTTTCATATTCTTTTGTTTTTCTCTAAAGCTCCATACCACACTATACTCCACTTTTACGCTATACTGTGCATCGTGTGTGTGTGTTAACTAACGCCGCTTGCACCTTTCCACGCTTCTTTCTACTTCCCTTACTCACTCTTCAGCATTCAGAGACTTTGAAGCCACAAAATTATATAGTTTACACGTGTAGTAGTTGGTAGTAGAGATAGAAAAGGTCAAGATCGGCGTTGAAAGGACTCATTAAGAGCTATTTGTATTCTATGCGAGGAGTTCGAAGATTTCAAGGGATAAATGTTAGGTGCGGAGCATTCTTTAAGTGTTCGAATAACAATATTTCTTTGCAATCAACTTTAGAGACTTTGACGTGACGCCGCTTTTCACGTCCAAAATCTAGTTACTAAAGCGTTTATTACAGTATGCAATTTTTTCTAATAGACGTTAATATACTTTAATAAAAAGATTCGTCGAAAGGTATGCCAGTTTTTCAGAGTTTTAACAGTGTACATTTGGTACAATCTCTCAAGAATATCCAACAAATTTTGCCAACGGTAACGTTTCTAAGGTCAGTCCAGTAAAAGCGGAAATATAATCACTATTTTCAAAAATGACTACACAGAAAAACATGGAAGGAGAAAAACTGGGTTGTCCGAAGATCCAGTGATAGTTGCGCAAGTACATTGAGACTGAGAGTAAAAGAAAACGCGAGTGATCTCTTTTTGCAATGTTTCGATTCTCGCGTGACTCTCTTTTGACGCTGATTAACGACCTCCGGGTGACGATAAAATGACTCTAATAACCTCGATCGAGTCGAAGACGCATTGAAGTCGCGATTTTTATGAGCCATAAGATTATTTACGTCTGTGCAACCATCGAGCTACCATCGTTGCCCTGGTCACACAAAAGTCACTCTGGATGAACTCTATTCGGCGCACTACAAACTGGTCTATATTTCGTCCAAAACTTGCAAAAAGTGCATTAGTCTATTGGACGTCTGCTTATCGACTCTGCAGTCCCACGAGGGAAATACAAAGGTATTAATTGTTAACCTATGTAACTATTCTCATAGTTCTAATAACTATTTAACCCTTCGTAGTCAGACTTCTCGGCCATCAGACAGTGATCACATTTTTTAACTCCGATTTTATATCCTTAAAAGTTGCACTGTAAGTAAACATAATAAACTTGAAAATCTCTATTTTTTAAAATAATCCTTAAGTTATATGAAGTCGTCCGAAGCAAAAAATAAAAAATAAATATCACTTTTTCGAGAAAAGAAAAAAAAACTTCGCTGGTTACACTATGCATTATGGGTGAGAATGAGCCCAGGTCGCGAGCTGCCTGTGCACTTCAGCTGCCAAGGGACAACTGTTATCACGATTCGTTCCACTCTAATCTGTATGTTCAGAGGAGCGATCAAAGCACCGTAAGCCGCCGAATACTTATAGTCATTTTAGCTTAAAGTTGCACATGGGGTCGGCTTAAAATGCTTAACGTACCGAAAAAGATTTTTTGAAGTACTATTTACGACCGGGGAGGGGGGGGTGTGGCATTGCACGTCATCCCTCTACGATTTTGATAATCTTCCCTTAATCCGTTCGTGTCGTCGTTTTATTCGAGCTATGATTGGTTGCTAGGAAAGTCCGTGGTAAAATAGTTCAGTTTGGTAATCAAAAGTGACATAAAGCCAACTTCAGGTAGTTATCACCGCTGCATAATCACGAATCGTAGGCGTTTTGAATGGCTACATTTTTCTCAGTCGTGAAATGAAATACATTTTTCTTCCTGCAAAAAAAGACACGACACATCGAAAGTGGAGTATGTTGGATCGGCCACACACACACACACACACGCATACGCACATCTAACCATACATTTTTCTTCTCAATCAATTTTCTCGATGTTTTAGACCATTTTAAGTGTGCTGACATGATACTCGGAAAAAAATTGTTTCTCAAAGTTTCCTCTATGAGAAAGCAAGAAGAAGAAAAAAATATAGTAAATATTGAGAGCTCATTATGTTCAGGTGTTTGAAAATCATATTGAAAATTATAGAATCATAGTGTGATTTTTCATTTTTTCAGATTGAAAAAATGGCCTTTGGAAAGTTGACTTTGAAATTCAAATGCTGGTGAAAAAATCCGAGACTCTTTTGGGTCGGATACAATATTATTGTAACGAATTATAAAAATCAAAGAGAGTGAGGGTGTTCGTAGACTGTAAATTTGACGTGCAATTTGCAAGCTAAAACTACTAGATTTTCTCTCAATGTATTTATGCATTTTTTTGCTCTTTGATTATTTATTGTTGCTGTAACTATTTTATCGAATAATCGTAACGAACGAAAATGATCACATGAACTGAAGATTAATAGCCGACACTTTAAACTTATCGATACCAGATTTTTCTTTTTTTTTTCAATGATATAAATTATTTATGTGTAGTCAGCGTTAGGCACAGAAAATACCGAACTCAGTGATGAGGGCAGACTAAAAGGGTTTAGTAACCGTTCACGTAAAGGGTTTGGAAATTTCAAGGGGCGGATATAGATATTTGGTCGAAAAATCGTAAAGTGTCCAATGTCAACATGACCACGCGTTGCGAAATGCACGGGGGATGTTCGATGCATTGGATACGGGAAGTCAATCCGCTGAGCACACGGGATCATCTGCGCTTTATAGGCCAAAAGCTGATGTAGCCACGCATTATGCAATTCAAATATTATTCAAAGGCTAAAAGCCAGGCTAGTCGAGCACGCGGATGATGTAAGAGAGCGCACGCGGTCGAGTGGAGCAGAGTGAAGGGGGATGAGAATGGGGTGGAAGAGCAACGTGAAGTGTTCCGGTATAGTGTTACCATGCGGCCGCAACGTGCCTATGTACATAATATGTAATGGTATAGCGATGGAACTCGAGCTGATGAAACCAAGATGGAAATTGTGCGGGATTTCAATTTTCCCAGTGAAGATATGCGAACATATTCTCTCTATGGTTTATTAGAGAAAGTGATTGATATTTTGTGCATGATATTTTATTGATTTCCTTAAAGGTTGCAAAGACTTACGTCCTTTCTCTACATTTTTCTTTTTTTTCTCTCTTTCTCTCTCTTTGTAATTCTAATGATAATTGATATTTATTTAAATGAATTATCTAATTAATCAATAGAGATTCGGAACAGAAAATTTTATGCAGATAGCGAGCATATTAAATTTCGTATGCAAATATGGTGTTAAATAAATATACAATATAATTGTAATAATAATTGATATTTATTCAAATCAATTATTTAATTAATCAATAGAGATTCGGAACAGAAAATTTTATGCAGATAGCGAGCATATTAAATTTCTTATGCAAATATGGTGTGAAATAAATATACAATATATTTAACACACATAAACTTAGTGTTCAGTATATTAGCTTAAAAAAAGAGGCTGAAACAAGTTGGCTCGAGTAAATGATCTGCGACAGTGAAGATGTACTTGTGTCGAGATGCTGCCGCGTCTCTTGATAAGTAACTTAATTTTACATTGAATCGAAGTTAATACGTGATATCTGCGAAAAAACCTATCATGCCAAATATCATTTCGTCAAATATTTTTATAGGCAGACGGATAGCTTCGTAAATTGATTGCACATTTTTATAAGCTCTTTTATAAGGTCAGTAATTGAGATCGATATACTATTAGAGCCAAATTTCTATTCATACAGGCTATGCGAAGATTAACTTAATATAGAGCTCAAAATTCGATTTACCATCGTTTGTGAATGTTTTTAAAACTCATCTGAATTACATTAAAATCGATCAATGAGATAATGTCCGATTTATAGAAAAGGACATCACATATTGTTCAGAGACAAATACGGAATTATTGTTTCAACGAAATTTCATTTAAATTTTGGTGCCATTCTCACAT
Source organism: Clistopyga incitator (assembly GCA_947507545.1). Lineage (NCBI taxonomy): Eukaryota > Metazoa > Arthropoda > Insecta > Hymenoptera > Ichneumonidae > Clistopyga > Clistopyga incitator. The sequence goes on from OX382175.1 coordinate 7,235,258, forward strand.
CGAACTTCCAACTGACAATTAGAACAAATCGGTTGTTCGATAATTCCGCAAATTTGTGTTTAATGTTACACCGTCACCGAAGAAATAATGTTTTTATACTGCATTTTTCTGTTCACACATTTTCCAAACTTCAGTTACAATTGTTATAATATTTCTGATGGTCCTTATACTCAAAGCTTTTACCAGACTGAAAGAAAAATGTAGTACACTCGTATTTGCAGGTGACAAAACGATTTTTTGTAACAGAACGAAAATAATTTCTTAAGGACTCTTTTTTATGTACACGTTTCTCTATTAGAGGATGAATTTAAAAAGCATACAACAGTCTACACCTACTTTTTTCTATCCAGCTGTGTTTGACAAGTATCAAGTTACACCTACCGAATTCAATTTCATGCTATAACGCCGACCGATTTCTCGCGGCCGTCCGGACAAATATTTGAACGAACGAATCTACAGCTACTCTACTTATACTTATGTAAGTGATGTGTTTTAGTATGTATATGTAGCGTATGCCGGTAATAGATAAATACCTATGGGATTTTTTAAATTGTATATATATAATTCTAGAAAAGATCGGTATGCTCGCTAGCTGTACAATTTTTCGACGAGAGATCTATTATATTATTCACTTACTTACATTCTCTGTTAGTTAGTTGCATAGTTACAAGGTGACGCTAAGACCGAACATTAAGCTCGCAAGCTTTCCACGCTAATTAATGAACTTGGACAAGTTCTATTGAGCAGCCAAACAACGTCTACGCTAGTGCGGCTGCACAAATCGCAGCGGACCTACTTAAGGGCCAGTGATCCTTCCCTCACCACTTTAAAAAATTTTGAAACCTATTTTCTCGCAAAATACTCGGCAGAAATAGTTCAAACTTTGATAGAATGTACGAAAGTTTTGCAGAATTGGGTCGAACTTCGGGCTTTTTGATATTCAAAGCCATTTGCTTAGGAGAATTGATAAACCAAAAAGTGGGGTGAGGTGCGAGAGAGACAGCTCTCTAGACGATTAACATTGAGCGAAAAAATTTTCACCGGAGTATTAACATTGAGCGTTAAGATAATACAGCAGCTCAGTCGCGTCTTCCGGAGGCACATCGGAGCCAAAAATTTGTACTTTGCACGCGTCCATATCTTCACTTTTGTCTTTGAAATCACTTTCTTGGGACTACTCGAGATGGCCCTCTTTCTCATCTGAAACAGCGCCTACAAAGTCTTCATCGTCCTCCCGAAGAGCACCACAGAACATTCGTAAATTCTATGGCATCTGAATGCAAATAATGGAGCAATATATATTAAGCCAATATATGTATACTAAAAACAGGGAAATGAAATTTCCTAGCATTGTTGGAATTTTTGAAACTTCGATTTTACGTCGTCAGCAATAGCTGAGTAATTAATCATAGTGAACTTTGAAATTTCGAATTTCATAGTTATACGTGGTCGCACTATGCACCTCCGGTCAGAATGACCCCGCTCACGAGCTGCCTTTGCGTTTTGTCTGTCAAGAGGCAACTGTTGTCACGATTCGTTCGACTCGAATGTGTGTACCGCTATGTAAGGTAAACGTACCAATGGCGGGACGTTTAAGGCAATGTCTGTTTTGTATACCAATTTTCGCATCCATATATTTATTATTTTAGCAAATGGTGATAAAAAATCGTAAGCTTAGAGTTTCTAGTTTCCGAAAAGCATACAATAAAAATATTTTTGATTGTGTGAAAAAGAGTTATTAATTAAAACGCTGAAAAATGTAGAATGTACCAATGCTGGGACGGGTATTTTTCTACATGTCCCGCTCTCGGGACGTGAAATGTGCGTATCGGTGAACACATAAGAGTATTTGTAAGAGTTATTTTTTATATTTTCTTAATTGAATTCTTGATACATACAAATATTCATATAGAGTCACTCAATTGGGATCTGTCCCGCCATTGGTACGTTTACGTGAAAAATGTAGAATGTACCAATGCTGGGACGGGTATTTTTCTACATGTCCCGATCTCGGGACGTGAAATGTGCGTATCGGTGGACGCATAAGAGTATTTGTAAGAGTTATTTTTTATATTTTCTTAATTGAATTCTTGATATATACAAATATTCATATAGAGTGCCTCAATTGGGACCTGTCCCGCCATTGGTACGTTTACCTTATGTACCGCTACTCTATTTGTACTTATGAAAGTGATGTATTTTAGCATGTATATGTTGCATATGCTGATAATAGATGAATGGCTGTGGGGTTTTCAAAATCGTATATATATAGTTGTACTAGAAAAGATCGGTGTGCCCGCTAGCCATACAATGTTTCGACGAGAGATCGCTCACTTACATTCTCCGTTAGTCGTATAGTTAGAAGGTGACGCCGAGACCGAACATTAAGCTCGCAAGCTTTCCACGCTAAATAATGAACTTGGACAAGTTCTATTAAGCACCCAAACAACGTCTACGTTAGCGTGGCTGTGACTTTATCCAGGTCGTAAGATCTTTTTCCCTCTATCTCCGCTCATACATCAATTTAGGTAGTAATGTTGGTAACACGATGGATATATACTCAACGAGCCCTTCTTTGTCCCATCGTGCAACTTTCTTTCCTTCAACACCTCCTAACTTTTCTTCCTCTCATCGTCACCACATTATAGAGTCCCACTCGGCAACATAAGGTGATATATAATATTTTACAGTGAGATACATTGAGGAGTCTACAAGAGGTCGGATCCAGAGAACAGTTGAATTTTTCATATTTATTTTCGCTGAGAGTATTGAGATTAGGGTTCTACAGTATATGTTGTGAAGTATCGGCGAATGACGGCTTTTCAAGTTTTTGGTTTTAAAACTTTACGTTTCGCCCTGATCAGGGCCTCTTCAGAATTTTATTCGTACACTATACATAAAAAATATGAAAATAATATTTGTATAAAAAATATATATATAAAAAAATTATATTTGTTGTGTGCGCATTATTAATTACAATTTTTGGTGTCTTTAAATTAATGTGTTGTGGATTTAAAAAGTTCTTTTAATTATTAATATTGCCGTATTGTGGGAAAAAACTTACTTTATTCCATTAATATAATAATAATAATATTGTAAAATTAAATAAAATTCTGAAGAGGCCCTGATCAGGGCGAAACGTAAAGTTTTAAAACCGAAAAACTTGAAAAGCCGTCATTCGCCGATACTTCACAACATATACCATTCTTACAACGGCTAAAGCAACACTTCACCTTCATTAGGGTTCTACAAATAAATAATACATAGTCTTGATGAAATCTTTTTGATTAGTCGGAAAATATGATAAAAATATGAAAGCATTATTATTCGAAGAAATGCCCCGGATAATGTATCCGTCCGAGTCACTTGAAATTTAAATAGCATATTTTATGACATTCTATCGTATGATTGGGTACATCTGTGGAATTTCGAAATATCAAGCATTGCGTTTGAGATTGAATTTTGTAAATTAAATTAAATTGTTATGATTGATTATGAGTTTTTTAAATTAAATTATTGAAATCACTGTGATTATCAGTTACGTCCAGGCAAAATATTTAATATTACACGAACGTAAGTGCTCTGAGTAATCTCTATGTAGGTACGCATTTTGTAAAATGCGTGTCGCTACATTGCTACCAAAACAAACTAATGCGGACCGTTTTTCGTTAACTGCCCCTCCTTGGAATTAACCCCAGGCTCAACACTAGGTCGAAATTGCTATATGTCTTCGATGGCCAATGCGACAGTGCTTCGTTTTTGTTTCTAGTTTTACGCTATACTTAAGTACGGACTAGGGTCGGACTAACCGTGACAACAGTTGCGTCGTGGCAATCAAAACGAAAAGTGAGTCCAGTAGAGTCATTCCGCCTCCCTGTGTGGCTCGAAATGATATTTTTCTGGCAAGTAATAATTTATTTTCTTCTTTTCCTGCGTGGGATTGTTTTGCATAACGAAAATATAACTATGAAATACGAAAGAAAAACAAATTCATGTGACTAATGACATCGAAATTCCTGATATCATAAAATCGTAGTAAATCGAGTCAAAAGTTATATCGCATGTACACAATTGTTTTATCATTTGTCAATCTATTTTTTCATAATAAATTAATCACTTTTCATGATTATCGTACTTTATTTCACGTCGAAGTATAGACTCTCTTTAGATGTAAGGATAAGTACCTTTTTTAAGACTCCCACTGTGGAACCATAATCATTCTTAAATTCTACTACAAAACTATATTTGTTGTTAAATATTTCAAGAGCATCACCCTAAAATTTTCTGAAAAAAAAAAAAAAAATGAAAATTGCAAGAGTTATGATTAAAAAAAATAAAAACCGGTTTTCGTTACGCATCGACTACTTGCTCAATTCTTCCGCCATTTTGAAATGCAATAAAAATATAATACCAATAGCGCCACATTATAAAACTTCTCATTTAATAACTAAAATTTTTACAAGCCATTCATAACGATACGATCACTACGGTAATCATTTAAACATTATTGGGGTCCTTGTGACCCCCAAGGCTATCGGCTATTACTGCCGGAATCTGCGACCACGGATTGTTAACGAATGTACATTCGACGAAAACGCATCTTCATCAATCTTACAGTCTACAATAAAAAATAAAAAATAGTATAAAGAGGTACAACCGGACTTTTAAAAAAACGCTTACCCCACAGAGACTACAGTAATGACCTTATTTCTTGATCAAGCATATAAGAAAACGACACGTAGACCGTATAAGCCAATAAGACAGGGGTTGGCTCAAGAAGTAGCTCGTCACCCTCTCCTTCCATTACGCAAATTGACTGGCGCTCGTATCTCCCGCCCCTTCCGAAGATACCACTTTATACCCTCTTCGGCCCAACAGCAAGAGACGGTGCTACTTATCGGCCACTCATTTTTATAATGCATAAAAGCCCAAGGGCTCTTCTATTTTTTTTGGCGCTGTTAGTCGAGGAGAGATGAAATAGCGGGTGTACGCGGGTGTTACGCAGCAATGCACAGAGCCTGGTTTGTGCTGTGTCGGCCAGCTTGTGGCTCAGCTAATTACGTCGTCTGCCGAGTAAAGCCCGCGTGGCTCGCGCCGCATACGCCCCAGTTACCCATTCCCGGTTAAGTTGAGCGTGATCGACGAACGATTAGATTAAATCGAATTAATGGCTCTTACGAGCTTGCAGAGCGGATTACTGCTGTTGAAAGTGTCGACGCACGAATACATTCGCTACTGCCCCTCCCCTGCCGGATGCTCCTGAGCTCCTAGGGGGAATGACCAGGGAAACTCGTAGCCGCTGTTGCCACTGCCCGTTATCGCTGTCGTAGAACCGGCTCGAAATTCCCGATACCCTTGTAGCTCACTCGCACCATCCATAAAAATACTCGTCCTCTCGTCCAAACGTCCACTGCCACAATGGGTGACACTAAACACGACGAATGCGTGAATCTGCTTGACCATCACCGAGGGCATTTCCCGACTTAGCTTCACTGACCATTGGAGCGCCATCTGCGTTCGACGTCCCGCCGAATCATTCGACGAAAGCTTACTCGGATTAACTCTATCCTTCATATTTCTTCTATAGAACGAATAATTAAAGGGATAGGGTAGAATCTCGAAAGTCCGCAGGGTATATGCACAAAATGATAACAATGGATGTACGAATGAAAGTGATATTTCTCTTGTGCTCTGGGTTTGCCGGCTTCTATCAGGAGTTTGAGGTCTCTGCATAAATGGAAGACGTCATGTAATAAATTGAAAGAGACGAAACACAGAGATTGGGAGAAAAAGCTGTCAGAAGTTTGCAACAGCCGACACAAAAACTCTGAGCGCGTACATGTGATAATAAATAAATAAATAAGTAGATATATCTATAACACGAAATAAAAAGACCGATTACCATACTGGAACAAAAGGATATAAAGTAGAATTTTGCACTGTGCTTCCTCATTAATTTTGATCTTTCGCAAAGCCGTCTACATGACAAAGTTTCTCTCTGATATCGTCTCTATGACAAAGTTTATTATTATTATTATTTACTAATTAATTTAACTTGAATAATGAAGTTACTTTTCATTCGACGAAAGCTTACTCGGATTAACTCTATCCTTCATATTTCTTCTATAGAACGAATAATTAAAGGGATAGGGTAGAATCTTGAAAGTCCGCAGGGTATATGCACAAAATGATAACAATGGATGTACGAATGAAAGTGATATTTCTCTTGTGCTCTGGGTTTGCCGGCTTCTATCAGGAGTTTGAGGTCTCTGCAGAAATGGAAGACGTCATGTAATAAATTGAAAGAGACGAAACACAGAGATTGGGAGAAAAAGATGTCAGAAGTTTGCAACAGCCGACACAAAAACTCTAAGCGCGTACATGTGATAATAAATAAATAAATAAGTAGATATATCTATAACACGAAATAAAAAGACCGATTACCATACTGGAACAAAAGGATATAAAGTAGAACTTTGCACATTGCTTCCTCATTAATTTTGATCTTTCGCAAAGCCGTCTACATGACAAAGTTTCTCTCTGACATCGTCTCTATGACAAAGTTTATTATTATTATTATTTACTAATTAATTTAACTTGAATAATGAAGTTACTGTTTCTAAACCACTTTTCTCGACGCTGTAGACCAGTTTGAGTACCCCCGAAATAAAAAGACCGATTACCAAACTGGAACAAAAGGATATAAAGTAGAACTTTGCATATTGCTTCCTCATTAATTTTGATCTTTCGCAAAGCCGTCTACATGACAAAGTTTCTCTCTGACATCGTCTCTATGACAAAGTTTATTATTATTATTTACTAATTAATTTAACTTGAGTAATGAAGTTACTGTTTCAAAACCACATTTCTCGACGCTGTAGAGCAGTTTGAGTGCCCTGACGTGAAAATCTGCAAAAAAAAAAAGAAATCACGTGAACAAAGTTACCGTTACGAGAAAACTAAGAAATTAAGCCAAACTGCCCGTTGTTTAAAACGAGCTAATCGATATTATCTATGCTAATAACGAAAATTCCAATGTCTGTTTCAGCAGCGAAGACAAATCAAAATGGCGGAGATTACGGAGGAAATGTCGGGACTGGCGCGGGACTCGCGATCGGTTTAGTCGCGGGCGCCGTGACCACCGTATACCCAACATCCGGTTCTGTCGGAGGTGGCGGGGGCAACGGTGGGGTCCTGGGCAGTGAAGGACCCGCGGTGAATTGTCTCGGAGGTAATGGAGCCTCCGGCGGAGGGCCTCCGGGCTCGGCGACTTCCCTCAGCGCCATTTCGTCCGGAGCTTTCAATAACACCGGCCGAACAAACTTCACGAACAAGCAACTGACCGAGCTCGAGAAAGAATTTCACTTCAACAAGTACCTGACACGAGCTCGACGCATCGAAATAGCCTCGGCGCTTCAGCTGAACGAGACGCAGGTCAAGATATGGTTTCAGAATCGACGGATGAAGCAGAAGAAGAGAATGAAGGAGGGACTGATTGGGTCGGCGGGTGACATCGGAAGTGCCGCGGGCACCGCAACCGCCGGCGGAATAGTTTCGAGCAGCAGTTCAGGTCACATCGGCAATATGTGCAGAAGTAGCAGCAGTTCGCCGACAGGATCCACGAGTCATTTGGAACTGGGCGGCCTTGGCAGTGGAATGTCCTTCTCGAATGACAATAATTGTCGAGATTCGCCACCGGCTGTCTCTAACAAGGAATGACGGACTGACGTTACGTAATATATTAACCAGTAGGCGTTCAATGGGTTACGTAATGGTATATTACTTCACAAGTGCGGTAAAATAATATACAACGGTGTCGAGTGTCGCGATCACACGAGTTAAGGAAAACGGTTTTTCCTCACGAGTATCGTACAAAATTTAACTTCACACACGTGCGAAGCGCCCGTAAAACGTCCAATCCGTACGGAGGGACGTAAAATCATTTTTGGCCCCAATGAATACATTTATGAGCTTGCAACAAAAATTAAGTTGCTGAAACAATTACTGTATGTGGTAGTGCATTGGGAATGAATAATAAGTTTGTTCAATCAAATTTGACGAACACCAGCTATTAAAGGAAATCTTAGTTTGAGCTTTTTTTTCTGTCAAGCCCCACAGGATTGAGAATAGCAGAAATATTCATGCCATGACTAGAAAATTGTGTACCTGCGCTCATGGAATTCTGGTGAGAAGCAATATTATACTTTCATGGAGGTAGAAAAAATTATCAGCAAAATCAATTATTTTCTGTTATTGCTGGTGTTGGTCAAGCATTATTTAGACTTTATCTCGAACCGCCCAAGAATATTTTTAATAATAATCAGTTCAACTACTATTCTGTGTAAATAATTGTCAAAATTGTTTTTTCAAAAATCGAAAGAATGATGATAAAACAGTACTTAATACTATTCCCAATTACCTGGATAGAAAATTCAACTTTCATTATCGGAATTCCCAATTATTTTGTCACAGTTGACATTCACATTGTCTTTTTGACCGATAAAAGTGGCAGAGTCAGTCTCAGTTCAAAAAGTCACTAATGTATTTATAGTTTTTTGAAAAATCGTGACATTGACACGAATAAACCATTACCCTGTCGCCTACTGGTTAAGAGATCTACCTCGGAGTTCGAATTTGTCTCCAACAACTACAATAGACACGAGGCAGGAATATTCCTTCAACGGATCAAGAATATTCTACGAAAATGTATCGTTCCTATGGCGCGGAGCTGCCGTCGGTTAACCGTCGCGTGCCCACTTACCTTTTTCCCCCGATAGTAATTTTTCCAGTGTCATCACGCGACCATAATTTGAAAAGTGTAGCGTGCCGTACGTCTCCGGCATGTCCCTCAAACCAAACCGAGTTTTGCTCGTCCCGTCTTCGCGTATTAATTATTCCAAGTACTCGATTGGTTACCGGTGTTATTTGTATGGTACGTGGACGACTGAGCCATTTAACGAAATCATTGGAAAACAGTAAAATTAATGGTAACGCGGGTTATTCGAGGCCCTATGACCTAGCGGCTCTGTGAGTAAAATGCGCGCATGGAGAGAATTTTACAGACCCCTAAAATAATTGCGATAGTCATGATAATTACTACCTGTTAATTATCAATTGTTATTCCGTGCTACTTTTATAGTTAAATTAACCATTTTATTTTCACCGCAACTCAATGTTATTGGCTGTAACTAGCGATTAGTTTATGAAATTATAAAAATAATCGCATGACCTACTAATTAATAGTTATCGGAAAGTAATTAACACGAGTATCGCGATTTTTTTTCTCTAAGCATTAGAAAAGAAAAAATACAAAACGGTTTGGTGCTGAACGAGCGTAGAATAAGGTCGTTAGGATGATAGCAGTCTGTCACTGCGTCTGTAAATATGACTAAATATGTAGAGTAGCGCACCTGTAATAAATAGACATGTAGTAGATACCGATAGAATGTAGCATAGTCGACGTTAAGCGTCCGAAACCAAAAGTTACCAAGTACCTCGCGCGATTCGTATTATTGTCAATAACTCATACTACTTTAACAATCTAAGCTATTCTCGTATTATTACTAATGATATTATAGGCAACTGCATCGATGATGCATTGCTAAACGAGTGAACGAAGCAGCCTACATACGAAGACGGCGACAATCCTTTAAAAAATTCAATCATCTTTTTCATTTTTTTTTTTTTTTTCCAACAATGATCAATTAATTATCGTTGGTGGATTCAAGTTGAACCGTAACGTAAGTAGTGACTTTGCAACCACTTTTTACTCTCGAATCTGCTCTGTTCGTTCATTTATTCTATAAATAATTTGATATTCATTCTTTAAAGATTCATCCGTCTTGGTGTGAAATAATGTAATGGTTTTACTGAGATGGAAAGAATAATATTTTGTTACATAGATCTATTCGATAACCCCATGAATAAAAAATAATGGACAATTGAAAAATTTCTGGCCCCTTTACTTTAATTTTCGTGACATTTTTTACAATGAATGTATGTTAAAAAATCTTTCGTTTTTATCGAACGTTTACACGTTTTTTACAGAAACGATAATAAAGAAAATCGATGTGAAATCATTTATGGAATAAATCGACGGAATAAAGAGAGTTTGAAAGTGCATGGTCGTTACGATCCTTGGTACTTCGAGCGTCTGTGTACGTTCCTCGGGCGATGTGCGGGTTTATTGTGATAGCGAGATTATAAATAATAAGCAGCGTCTAGTTCGTAAAGCATATTAAAAAATCACCTCCCTTCGGCCTGAATACTGTCTGTATTTACCTGTAAATAGGAACCTGTGTAAACGAGTTGTAAAGGTCTTTTCGGCTCGAAAATAAAAATGCTTCGAGAAACAAAACGATACTCTCGTTCGTTCAAAAAATTGCGCGACGTTCTGTGTCGATCGAACACAGGGATTTTGTGGAAATCGCGTTTGGATAGTTGAGTATTTATTATATATTTTTTTTGTTTTAAGATGCAAGTTCGTAGGAGTTTCGTGAATCGTGAGTTATAATTTTAATTATTTATGGACGTCGAAGAGGTAGCGAAACGAATAAAGATATAGTCATCGGTATGCCAGGGGACCGAACGCGGCTCTGTAACCAATTATAAATTCCTACTATCTCATACGAAACATCATTCATCGTGAGTGACGGGCATACTATATAGACCTGATATTGTAGAAAGAATAAAATATTGTTGTAATAAAGTACAGGAGATATTAAACAGTTTCATTCCGCTCACTCGACACTTTGCCTACTCCTGCATAATATAGTATATTGTGCGGCAAGAGCCAAACGTTGGCAATTACAACGAGTGTGAGGTTTGTCACACGAGCGAAGGGAGGTCAACGTTCGTCGCCGTTGCACACAATTTTTTTAACAACAAGCGATCGGTGCGATCAGAGGCGAAGGGCACAGCGCATTGCTTCAGAGCCAGAGTTGTGAATACCCGTTAATTCACGAGATACACTTTACCGTGCAATTTTTTTTGTAATTGTCATTTCATAACAATTATATTTAGCGATTATAATACGACGCGTTAATTTTTCAATAGCTGCACAAATTATTATCATTTTTTACAAAAATTCGAAATTCCATAACATTCGAACCGCTTTACCGATTTTGTCGAAATTCAATACCAATTAGCATTTAACGTGTCTTTAGTTATTTAGCCACATCGGCGAACTTTTACGGAAGTTAGAGAGTATTCGACATTTTTCGAAAAATATTAAAAATTCTATATAATCAGTGTAAATAGATATAATTTCTTAAAAATCACAGCAATTGAAGAGGAGTTAGTACTCTACTTGCGTGCCAAATTTGAGCTCGAACGATCGAGCCATTAGCGAGTTATGGACGATTGAATTTTCGCTTCCTGGAACACACACACACACACATTTTTAAAACCATTTTTCTCGACGTTTTACGTGATTCTGAGCATGCTGACATGGAGACCTCGAAAAAAAAAAAAATTTCATGAAAATACAACTTCCAAAAAATAAGATAAATGAAAAGTGCTTCTATATATATATCAATATTCTTTGCTTACACCTTCGGCTGATCGAGCGCAATCTTCATACTCGACTGATGCTGCGAGATCTGCTTCACCTTCTTCTTACCATTCGTCCAATAAACCCCAATAGAGAAGTGTTACTAAACTACCCACTATTCAAAGAACATATCGACCTGATCAGACGAAATTCATAAGATTTTCAAAAAATTCGTCAAAACCAAAGCTCAACGATCGAAATATTAATCTACAAATGAACACCTACCATTTCATCGTCTGCGATGCACTTTTACGGCAATTCTGTTTGTAAGTACTGCACGTGTTTTATTAACATTAAAAACCGTACAATACTTACATATAGTATTCGTGAAACGGACCGGGCGTTATCGACAACGTTCCATAGATGCCTACACCCATGTAATCGGACGGTGGCGCTCAGCAGTGGATTTACCGATCCCTTGCTAGACATGCATTTTCACTACATTTCTGTTTGAAAGTACTGCACGTTTTTTATTAACAATGAAAACCGTCCAATACTTACATACAGAATCGTGGAACGGACCGGGCGTTATCGACAACGTTCCATAGATGCCTACACCCATGTAATCGGATGATGGCGCTCAGCAGTGGATTTACCGATCCCTTGCTAGACATGCATTTTCACTGCATTACTGTTTGAAAGTACTGCACGTTTTTTATTAACAATGAAAACCGTCCCAATACTTACATATAGTATTCGTGGAACGGACCGGGCGTTATCGACAACGTTCCATAGATGCCTACACCCATGTAATCGGATGATAGCGCTCAGCAGTGGATTTACCGAATCCCTTGCTAGACATGCATTTTTACTGCACTTCTGTTTGAAAGTACTGCACGTTTTTTATTAACATTAAAAACCGTACAATACTTACATATAGTATTCGTGGAACGGACCGGGCGTTATCGACAACGTTCCATAGATGCCTACACCCATGTACTCGGACGGTGGCGCTCAGCAGTGGATTTACCGAATCCCTTGCTAGACATGCATTTTTACTGCAATTCTGTTTGAAAGTACTGCACGTTTTTTATTAACAATGAAAACCGTCCAATACTTACATATAGTACTGGTATTCGTGGAACGGACTGGGCGTTATTGACAACGTTCCATAGATGCCTACACCCATGTAATCGGACGGTGGCGCTCAGCAGTGGATTTACCGAATCCCTTGCTAGACATGCATTTTTACTGCAATTCTGTTTGAACGTACTGCACGTTTTTTATTAACAATGAAAACCGTCCAATACTTACATATAGTATTCGTGAAACGGACCGGGCGTTATCGACAAAGTTCCATAGATGCCTACACCCATGTAATATCGGACGGTGGCGCTCGGAGGTGGATTCCCTGAATCCCTTGCTAGACGAGGATGCAAAGTCCAGTTTTTCCCCCACCCCCGCCAATCACACTTACAACAGAACTATAGTTTTTGAACGAGCAGAAAACACACGATTGTCAAAACATTCTGTCGATTGTTGGATAGTCACGAAGAACACGTGTATGGATAGTTGACACTACTATGGAGACTCTGGAGGACCTCGTATCCTATCAGAGACAACTCGATCAAGAGGAGGAATTCTTAACCAAGTTAATCCTACAAATCAATGAGCAAATAAACCGTCTGCAGGTGCGGGTCCACAGCATAAACAAATAAAACAATGAAATACAATACAATCGTTATATCGCTGTATTGCAGGTGGAACAGATGGAATTACAAAATTCCATGTTCGAGAGCACTGGTCCTCGACAAAAGGAAACAGAATCAGAGATACAGAAACCTTTGGAGAGTTCCACCAAACAGTTGATTCTTAATGTCCCTGTTAATATCAAAAGTACTCTGGAAGAAGAGATGGAAGAAGAGGACGAGGATGAGGAAGACTGACTAAACAGATTTTTAAGACTACCAAACCTACGTTATAAGTTTTCTATTGTAACATAAGTTTTACACAATACTTTTCTGATCCTTCCAATCGTTGTGGGATAAAAATGAAAGATCCAAACGATTTTATCGCAAGCAACGACGATTAGTAACTATCGTTAAATAATAAGAATTAGATTTAACTCACATGCTTTCGTCGCGACGAATGGGTTAAAATAGTTAATGCGCGTTAATTCCAATTGCGTCCAAATCCAAATTAATTGCAATACTAGATCAGGTGGATGGACACGAGTGACAATAAACTCCTTTTCTCCGCGTCGATCGACGTGTTCATCCGGATAAGTGGAAATTGTGCCGCTGCAGCTATGTAAACAAACTTACGTGGAAATACAGGTATTAAAAAAATGCACCGGATCAACATGAAACATTATTATTTTCATTTCTAAACTTAATTGTAACCTGTACAAATTTGTGTACACCGCCAAAAGAATTGCCGCGGTGTGTGCAAAATCTGGGTAGTTCGCGGAGCGGACAATTTTGGTAGGAGTCCGTTCCAATGTTACGTCCTAATTTTCGATAAGTCTAATGTTTTGGCTTTATGACGGATAATTCTGCGGCGGTGGGCCGAGTTGCGACGGGTCGTCCACTACTATACTGGCGGGTTTGAATTGCTCCGCGGAGAGGCGAGTGAAGAGGATGCCGACGCCTTCGATGAGAGCCAGGAGCATGCCTCCGATTATGGCACTACCGGCCATGGCGGGCAGTCCGTTCCTGGCGGCGAGTATCCCACCGGTAGCCGCTCCGCTGATTATCGAATTCCAGGGATCCTCTTTCTTTCTGAAGTGGACGAGGGTGCAGTCGATCGTCGAGAACATACCGCCCCAAACGGCAAAGTTTCCGGCTATTATGGGCGATCTCTGTTTAATGGCCATCAGGCTGCCTGTGAAACGTTTGTTGAGGCCGCTGGGAGCATTGCGAAAGCCTTTTATGCTCTGAAAGACAGCACCGCCGATAGCACCCATCGTAAAAGCTCCACCGCAGTCGTCGACTATCCTCCATGGGCATGGTTCTCTCGCGTATTCCTCCATTTCTCTTTATCTGCTCAAACAAAAACAACGGGAAACCGTGACTCACAAGTTGCTCTATGCGTTCCCAGCATCCGGAGTCTCTGGTGTAAACTTGAAATATTTTGAGGTTAGGATGATGACACGGGTCGTGACAATCGTTCGAGAGGACGACGATCGTCGAGCTAAGGCATGCGGAACAACAACGGGCAATCGAACAATCCAGCGGGTCAAACATTTACCGGTGATGCCGTTGATAACGATGATAACGCTCGGGTTGAGCAGACAAAACGAGTCTGCGGAGGAGGACGTCTGCTCGAGAGGATTGTGGTTACGGCGACACTCCAATGGGCCACTAAATGCTTCTGCTAGTCCCTACGCGAGCGCTCCATGTGCCTCCCGCGTGCGCCGTTTAATTCCCTTTGATAAATCCAAATTCTCATAGTGTTTTAACATCATATTCACGCGCGTTCAGATGTATACTCTTGTCGATAACAAAAACCGTAATACCATTCACTCATAGTCGGCTAATATTTCAGTGAAAATGAGAATCGGTTTTGTTTCGTCACACACGAGAGCAAATAATTCTATTGAAATTTTGAAATCTAATTTTACTGAATTAAAGGTTTATCGCATCGCCTTGAAAAAAAAATAAAAATGTTAGCGGTATCTACGGTGATGCATCACTGAATAGGTCGAGACAATGAGCACATTAAATTTTTCTGCAAATTAAATATTTTTTGTATTTTTCATGACGAGCTCTGCATTGATGTCGATCGATTGAGTCACGATGATTTGCCGGAAACAAAAGTTCAGATGAAATGTGAATGAAGTATCTTGCAACTGTTTGTAACACGTGTTACGAGGAAATTTCTTCGTACGTCATTTTTTAACCAATGCCCGGGGATTTTTTGACAGCGCGAAATCAGGGTTGATTTTCAGCTGCAACGACTTTATATATTTCTTATTAGTTGTACACTATTGACGGTGTATTCATTGATGCATAGGACATCGCGCGCGTACACCGGTGAACTGCCGCTAGTGCCGCTACCACGCATGTTTTAAAATAGAGCGAGGCGGAGATATCCAAAAATAAATCGGACTCCTAGTCGGTTTTCGGAGATCCTGGCACTTGAGCTTTTCGTTAGTTGGGATTCGATACTTTGAGCTTACCGTGTGTCCGTGTTACTCAAGGAAGTACAACGTATCGAGTGATCTGCGAGGTATACATTTTTTTTTTATAATCGTACTGCTCGAATGATAAGAATAATATAATACAGCATTCCGCGTAGTAATATATTTTTTGGTATTTCCTGGAATTTCATGTTGGTTTTTTATAACGAATCGTCGTGCGTATTTTTTTCTTACTGATTTCAGAATCGAAATATCGAGTGAAATTCGATCGGTGTTTTAAAAAATATCAAAGATGTCTGAGAATATGGAAAGTGGAGGAATTTGCGCCGCAGCTGGAGATCCCTGCATAGCGGAAATCATCAAACCTGCGGAGGCAACTGCACTTGAAACCGCTAAAACGGAAATTCCGGAAATAACGCCGGTTTCGGAAAACGTCGTCGCACTCGACGCGAATCCATCGGATGATAAGAACATTACATCTGCACCCGCTGTAGTCGGCGAAGGCGGTGACGCCGTCGCAGTGGTCAGCTCACTTTTTTTTTTCTTTTTTTTTTTTTTGCTGTTTTTCCATTCAATGCAAATCGATTGAATTATCACCGACGATTGATGATTTATCTGAAGGATATTCGGTTGAAATTTTTATGGATATAACATTAGCGCAACCATTTTTGACAATACTGCTTGACTTTCCAAATTGTATTAATAATAATAGTAACAATGAAAATATTATTCACGTATCGCAAATAAATTGCAAGAAAGTTGTTTAAAAAATTATCGAAAAAGGGAGTGGCTGACATCCAAGGAGAAAAACTCATTTTTTTAAATAAATTCTTGCAAAAAAAACTTGCGATTAAAAAAACAGGATTCGATTTTTCAATCTATTTGGTAAAAATGTTGGGTTTCGGGCTATTTCTCTTGAGGAATTAGACGCAATAATGTTGTAATAATTGTTGAAAAAATCTTCTCACAGAGAAGCGAAAATATGAGCACAACTGTTGTTAATAATACTGATAAACTTTGCAATAAGTTTGTTACCGACAGAAGCAAAGAATTTCTGGAACATTATTTCGAAATGAAGAAAAATAGCATAATTAACGCTTTGGAGAAAAACGAATCGTTTTTTTAGATCCTGGTGCAAACAACTTAAAAACATAAAAACAGAATTCTGCAAAATTAATATTAAATTACTCGAAATATCGTATGTTTGAGATTGATTTTAGCTGAGTAAGTTGCAACAATTAATCGCGCATTTTATTTTCGATAATTTAGCAGGTGGATAAAGTCGCAATACCAGAACCGGAAGTTCCTGTGCTGGCGAACGGTAATGAAACTCGTTTGACCGATTTGCAAGAAGAAGTACAGGTGCTAAAAGCAACATAATTCATTTATTAATTTTTGTCCAATTTCCTGATGATTATATTATTATTCAATAATCGATGATTTCGTATTGACGATTTATAGAAAAGGACAATCGAGCGTGATAATTTCGAGAAGAAGCTCGCAGACACGGAGAAGAAATTGGCAGTTCTTCAGGCGGCTTACGAAGCAGCGACGAGTGGAAAAGGAGACGAGACGAGCCTTCGCCGAGAACTCGAAGAATTAAAACTTAGCCTCGCCCAAACCCAAACAAAGTTTAACGATCGCGGTCGCCTGCTCGCCAATCAGGACAATCAGATAAATGCCCTCTCGAAGCAAGTGTCTTCGCTGAAAGAAGTCGTTGCCATTACAAAAAATTTGTTGGAGATACGAAATATGGAAGTCAAACACTTGCAGGTCAGTCACCTCAAGCAAAACACGTAAAATAATTATTTCGACACAAAATAATTGCTTAATCGCTGTCCTACTGATTCCGACACCTTCAGAAAAAGTATAGCTTCAATATCAATTATTGAACGCGTGGAAATTATTCTGCTTCGAGTTATCCGTTCGTAGAACGTTAATATTAACAAATATTAACAAACTAAGACCACGCAATATTTCTATGTTTTGTTTGTACCATCCAAAACTTTACATTTTCAAGTTATTTTTAAGATTTCACATGAAAATATAATTTCCAACATTTCGAAATTTCGTCAATATATATCTGTAGCGAAAACGTAATGTTTTCATAAAAATAAAATTTTTATGCCGCCCGTTTTAGGGAAAAGTTCCCAGTTTTGAGAAATGTTGGACTTTTCTTACGGGCAAAAAAAGTGATATCGCTTTCAGTGATAATGATAATTATACAATTGATATTTAAATTTCAGGCTGATGTCGATAGCATGGAAAATCGGATAACCGCAGAACGGGACAGGCACAACGCTATGCTCCGAAAAATGGATGCTGCAGTACGTCTAAACGCTGATCTTAAAACCGAATACGAAACACAACTGCGTCTTTTTCAAGATCTTCGAGGAAAATATGAGGAAAAAGTGACTCTCCTAACGGCAGAAAACAAAGCAGCGTGTGGCAACGTCGAAACGGAGCAGCCAGTACCAGTAGAGCCTGCAACCCAGTAACTGGTCCAGTTACTATTGAATTTTATTGAATATTATCTCTCTTTGCTCCCGCCTACAGCCGATATCCTTGCGGAAATCGGGAACATTTTCCGAGCTCAAACAATTCTTGTTAATAATGTTAAATAGCAAAGCTACGCGCAACCATCACATAGTCGTGTCTTAAGTAGCACCTCATTTTCGACAACAAGAGTTATATTAAATTATATTCTCGATGTATGCTTTTTTACTAATAACAATTTTTCGAGATATTTATGTCGTCACTGATTCGTTTGCATTTCTTTACCCCTAGAGTGTTAATAGCACTTCTTACGCCCCAAACGTTAATACCAAAAGTTTATTGTTTCATGCAGATAAGAGAATTCATATTTTCCTAGAAAAAAAAGGTATACTTCATGTATAACATTTCAGATAAAAAATATGGAATGTCATACATTAAATTGTAGTGCAACACGTAACAAAACTAATAGCTCATTATCAATAAGTAAAATCAAAAGCATAGTTACATGAATTTCCTTTTCTGTCGCTGCTATACTTAATTATGTATAGTTTGCGGAAAAAAACAATGTGCATAGAATTTAATTTTTCTCCTTTGATTGTTGCATAACTATAATACAATTGAGATAAAGAGAATAGGTTTTTTTAAATTGGGAGATATTCATCCGTCTGCCTTATTCAGGCTTCTTATGGCCACTTTCCCCGCCCCCCTCCCTTCATCATGGCCCCTCTTTCCTTAGAAAGCACTCATCCTGATGCCCTACGTATCGCATTTGCACGAGGACACAATGAAACTGCGAAAACCCAAGTAGATACGGGTGGCTTTATTTTTACTCCGCTTCTCCTAGATGAGAATACT
This sequence comes from Clistopyga incitator, assembly GCA_947507545.1. Taxonomy (NCBI): domain Eukaryota; kingdom Metazoa; phylum Arthropoda; class Insecta; order Hymenoptera; family Ichneumonidae; genus Clistopyga; species Clistopyga incitator. The sequence continues at coordinate 7,254,241 of OX382175.1, forward strand.
TTTAAATCGCAGAAATACTGACTCCTGAACAGAAGACATTAATGCTGTATTTAAAAGAAGGAAAGCATAGTGGGTACACTGAAAGAAAATCATGGTATCGGTAAATATGTAATGACAATTATAAATTTTCCTGTCTTATGAAGGAAGTTTTGATTTCGTGAAAACATATATATATATATATTTTTTTTTTCGAACAATGTCTTATGTTCTTCAGCTTCCGCAATTTTCTAGCTGATGAGCTAAATAGTTCTCGAGGAAGAAAGCAATGAAAAATGGTGGTCGGAATTGGAGTGGAGCGAAATATATGGAGTGGTTTGGATTTTATAGAATGATCAATTTTCGACAAATTTTTCGAACATTTTGACAATAAATTTGATGCAAAATGAACAGTTCGAAAATAAATAATAGTAAACTTATAATATAGATTTCACCCTTCAGACACAGCTAAAAAAGCTCAAGTATAGAAGTCCTGAATAATGGTTAAATGTAATCAGAATATTGTGTTGAGTTATAAACACCTCATCGAAGTGCTGTCGTTTCTTATACTCAACAAAGTACAAAGGAATAATCTAAGATTACAAATTCGTTGTTATCGGTATGAGCGTTGCACGATCAATCATATGTCGTTCACTTACTTCTATGTTGAAACAGTTATAAAGAATACATTTTTGAAAATTTCAAAAACGTAGAAAATGCACGAAGCATCCCAATTCTCCACAAATTACTTTGTACTTTTGATAAGTTTGCATCAAATTAAGCGGCCGACCTTAATTTCTCAAAACACTTCGGAAGAAGTGTCTAGACTCCGTGTATGCAGGGTGTTTTTTTAAATGTCTTGAGGGGCTTTCGAGGGGAAGTTAGCACCAAGTATTTTGGTACATTTTTTTTTCTTCGTCGTCGCTAAAATAAATTTATTTCGTGCGCATGCCGCAAGTACAAATCCATGAAGTCTTAGAAAAGTCGAGGCCGAATGCTTGTGAGAAAAGTACGAAATTTTGGTCGATGAAACGTCCGAACACATAAATATTCTTGGTTGATTGATCTTTTAAATCAATTTATTTGTTTTTAAATTTGCTCACCTGATTTCAATTTGACTATCTTTCGATTTGATCAACGCCACGTGGTACCGCAGAAAAATGCTCGCATTTTTCTAATTGACTTATGTTTCGCATTCTACGATATGTTTTGTATTACATTTTTTTAATACAAGAGATCAATAAAAATTTTGATTACTATAATATTTTGTAACATCTTCGCCGTGAAGCTGAAGCTGATAAATCGAGTAAGCCAAGACTTATACTTCAGCAATAAAAGTTAATGTCTTTAGATAAATCAGTTGCGTGATTATAATTATTCAACAAGAATTTCGTGCAGATAAACGCACATTACATTATTGATTATCATTTGTAAGGTTTAAATCTTTTAAGCATTTTAAAGTGTCAAAATGTCCATGTACCATTTTTCCATTAATTTTTTTAGAATTCCTGGAGCGCCCACTGGTGGTCAGTAATTCAAAATTACAAAAAGTTTGATCAAATTTTATTCAAACATCATACAAATGGCTTTATTCTATTTTTAATTAATATGCGGTACAAACAATATTATCAGGGCACCGCAAGAATCGCGAACTTATCAGTGAAAGGTTAAATTTCACGATGTCGGGGAATCCTCCAAGAGGTGACCAATGAGTACTTGTTCTTCGCCTTACGCAGAGCTCACGGCCTTTCTATAATTATTTCCCCTACTTATGCACCAGCAATATCGATATGTTGCGCACGATTCGGTTCAACAAACACACGAGCGGATAGTCTTTAGTGGGAAGTACCTACTGATAGGAAAGCATGTGTAACGTGTGGATTTTTAGTCACACCGAACTGGCAATACAGTTTATCAACATTCGTGTTGACGCTTAATGATTGGGTGGTTAATGAACACGCGCACTTACCGACGTTTCGAACTTACATTCACTAAATCAGGTTTATGTATACGTTTTGCGGCGCCAATGGGAATACATCGCTGAAGTAAATCCCCGTTGAGCTCTGCGACGGAATTGATTTTTTTATTTTCCTTCTATGGACTACCTTTTATGTGAATTGCATGTGCGGGGATGTCTTTCTCAGAATCCCCTTTTTTTCTTTTCTCTTCCATAGATGCATTCCAAACGGGGTATAAAAGAGACTAGCAAAAAGCATTGAGCATCATTATCCTTTGAAACGTTGTTGTGGGTAGTCAATCAATCAACTATATCGAATCTGGGCAAAAGAATTTCTTAAGGTACTGTCTTGAAATACGAAACTAAAAACAATATTGGTTGGAATGTGTAAAAAAAATTAACGCGAAATAAACTGGATTTTGTAAGAAGAATAATAATAATTTTGAGTCTTATGTAATAATGATACAATACTCACACTTAATAATGTAATTAAGGTTACTGAAAAACCTTCATATTTTCTGTTTTGTTTTTACTTCAAGGGAATTCAACATTGAGATCTTCGATTTACTACTCAACTAATATCACGTTAAATTTAAGACTAATATAAAATCTAATTAGACAGATAAAAAAATGTCTTGGATTTTAAAAAAGTTACTGCGTCGCATAAAATTATTGACTTCATCGTCAGATATTATTTGGAAAATATCAGAAATACACTTTCGTTAACTATAAATATATTTTATCCGCAATACCGTAAAATAATGGTAAACAAATTGTTGTATTTTACATTATTCTAGAGGAATTTCTAAAATAATTGTGCAAAGTTGTAAAGTTTCCAAATGTTTTGCAATAATCGATTGGATTGAGGCGGCAATTTTTTAATTATTATGGAATTACATTGCAGAAATGTTCTGAATATGGGATTGCAGTTTTAACGATTTTTCGCTTTTATTATTAGTCTATTGATGTATTTAAATATGTCATGTATATGTGTGTACTGAAATTAATATCAGAGCTATTACAATTTTTTACAGGCCATGAAGTTAATTATTTTGGCGGTGTTTGCCGCCTTGGCGGTCGTTGTACTCGCCGACCCTGGCAGGCCGAGGCCTCAACAAGTGCCCCCTCGTCCACCTCACCCGGTAAACCAAAAAAATTGTGTACATTTTTAAACCATTCAAAAAGTGTTATCCGAGTTAAATTAACGGATGAATATTTATATATTTTAAAGCGTGTTCGCCGCGAAGCTGAAGCAGAAGCTGAAGCTCTAGCCGAAGCCGGTAAACCGAGTAAGCCAAGACCTGCTCCAATTAAGCCTCGTCCTCCTCACCCGGTAAATAAACTTTTTTCGACACTTTTTGTATTCAATTTTTTTAGACAAAAGATGAATAAAAATTTTGATTACAAATATTTTGCAGCGCCTTCGTCGTGAAGCTGAAGCTGAACCTGAAGCGTTTGCTGAAGCGGGCAAACCGAGTAAGCCAAGACCTGCTCCAATTAAGCCTCGTCCTCCTCACCCGGTAAATAAACTTTTTTCGACACTTTTTGTATTCAATTTTTTTATACAAAAGATGAATAAAAATTTTGATTACAAATATTTTGCAGCGCCTTCGTCGTGAAGCTGAAGCTGAACCTGAAGCGTTTGCTGAAGCGGGCAAACCGAGTAAGCCGAGACCTGCTCCAATTAAGCCCCGTCCTCCTCACCCAGTAAGTAAACATTCTACGATACGTTTTGCATTAAATTTTTTTGTACAAAGGATAAATAAAAAAATTTATTGCAAATATTTTGCAGCGTCTTCGTCGTGAAGCTGAGGCTGAACCTGAAGCGTTTGCTGAAGCGGGCAAACCGAGTAAGCCGAGACCTGCTCCAATTAAGCCCCGTCCTCCTCACCCGGTAAATAAACTTTTTTCGACACTTTTTGTATTCAATTTTTTTATACAAAGGATGAATAACAAAATTTATTGCAAATATTTTGCAGCGCCTTCGTCGTGAAGCTGAAGCTGAACCTGAAGCGTTTGCTGAAGCGGGCAAACCGAGTAAGCCGAGACCTGCTCCAATTAAGCCCCGTCCTCCTCACCCAGTAAGTAAACATTCTACGATACGTTTTGCATTAAATTTTTTTGTACAAAGGATGAATAACAAAATTTATTGCAAATACTTTGCAGCGTCTTCGTCGTGAAGCTGAAGCTGAACCTGAAGCGTTCCCTGAAGCGGGCAAACCGAGTAAGCCGAGACCTGCTCCAATTAAGCCCCGTCCTCCTCACCCGGTAAGTAAACATTCTACAATACATTTTGCATTAAATTTTGTTGTACAATGGATGAATAACAAAATTTATTGCAAATATTTTGCAGCGTCTTCGTCGTGAAGCTGAAGCTGAACCTGAAGCGTTCGCTGAAGCGGGCAAACCGAGTAAGCCGAGACCTGCTCCAATTAAGCCCCGTCCTCCTCACCCGGTAAGTAATTATTCTACGATACGTTTTGCTCTACAAGTTTTTATAGATGAATAAAATTTTGATTACAAATATTTTATAGCGTCTTCGCCGCGAAGCTGAAGCAGAAGCTGAAGCTTTCGCTGAAGCCGGTAAACCGAATAAGCCGAGACCTGCTCCAATTAAGCCCCGTCCTCCTCATCCGGTAAGTAAACATTTTACGCTATGTTTTGCTCTACATGTTGTTATAGAAAAGATACATAATAATTTTCGTTACAAATATTTTGTAGCGTCTTCGCCGCGAAGCTGAAGCCGAAGCTGAAGCTTTCGCTGAACCCGGTAAACCGAGTAAGCCAAGACCTCCACCAATAATGCCGCGTCCTCCTCACCCGGTGAGTACACCATTTGCAATCACTTCCTCGCAATAAATTGGATAGCAAAAAATAAATAATTAATTTCAATAAAATTTTTTCAGCGTCTTCGCCGTGAAGCCGAAGCCGTCAAACCCAATAAACCGAGGCCTGCACCAATAAAGCCACGACCACCACACCCGGTAAGAATTAATCCGAAATTAATGCCACCCCTTGTTTGCTCAAATTTCACCAAACTACAATTTCGTATTTCAAATTACAGAGAATTTAATCTGGGACCTTCGTGACGAATGCGAGGAAAGTTCAGTATCCAGTAACATGATTATAGGACTTCTTCAGCTACTAAAAACATCGTAATCATCTTCTACCGAAGTATCAGCGATATTTCAAAAACCGTCGATGTCAAATAGTTTATATGATGCTCTTAATTTATCACTTACTTGTATGTGAATTTTTATTTCACTTTTATCTTGAAATATTTTACGTTATGTTATGCAATAAACTGCCAATAATAAAAGTATATTTGGTTTAAAAACACTCAATACTGATTACCAGTTTCGATATTTCCTATTATTTACGGATCCAAAAGATTGCAATAATTTTTAACCCTCAAGAAAATTTCAAAGCACCTTCGAAAAAATCCTTGAAAAATCTGAAAATGACGATCTTTAAGGATAGATTCAAACACGAGCAATCAACGAGATGAGTTACAAACTGGTGCCAATAGTTTTCAAAATAATCCGTATGGTACAAGCAACATATCATGAAACACAATCGATCTGATCGCACTGCATTTTAAGTTGGAGTCATCGATGATAAATGTACAAACAAACGAGTGCACCGAATTACTCCGGTCTCTCTTAACGTCCGTCTCAAATCAGCCGCATTTGTTGAATCGCAAATACTATTTAACTCAATAATTCAATAATAAATCCATGTGCCCAAGCACCTAGTAGAGATTGCGATAGAAATTGGATAAATGTCGATCTTTGATGATGTAGTTGTCTCCAAAGTTTGGTGATCTATCAAGGCTATTATTAAGGCGAATATAGACGAATATTCTGATTATAAAAATGGGAAATCAATACCGAACAAAATCCCTTGATAACTCGCGAACTATATATTGTAAAGTGGTAAAATTTACCACCACTAAATTATTACAAAAGCTCCTCGCTCCACAATGACTCCCGACAGATCCGTAGGACCTGACATAAATTAATCCCGATTATTATGAGGATTATGGAGAATTCCGCTGCGTATTCGTTTCCTTTCATCAATGGTATCGCAAACCACAAGACTCCCGAGATACTACCTATTCCTAGCGTACGCTCAGGACATCAACCAGCATAAAGAGTTCTACATTCCCTTCGAATCGATAGACATACACCGGTCTACGCTTCCGTCTTTGCGCTGCGCTGCCCCGTCCCAATTACGACTTCGCGCGCTACCAGTGCCAACTATTATCCATATCCAATAGATCGCGACGAGTTAGGGTTGGCCGCCTGACCGATCGCCGGCGAAGCTGATTAGAGTAGGGATGAGTAGGCTCGTGCTCCCGTGAGCGACACCTCTCGAGGCATTTCCCGAGGATTAGTTGTGGAGAGAAGAGGTTTTGATTGTTGACGGAGCGAGGATCATGACACTTTCGCGCTTCAAAATGTAATTGTTTCATAAAGACGAAAGAGCGGTGGTTGCTTCGTCCCGGCTGCAGCGGATCGCGAGGTGAGCCCTGTTTCTTGGCATTCATAGTGAATCTTTTCATTTAACGGTGTAAAATGTCCGAATATTAAGTGATTAATAAATTCTCTCGCAACGACGATAATTCGCGCGTGGAAAAAGTCCGCGAGCTTCATTTGATTGTTGGTCGGAGTCTCGTGTGGCGTACGGCGGATATTGTTCGTTAGCGCCTCTTTAGTTTTGTTGTTGTTGTAAAATTCCGAAATATTAAATGAATAATTAATGATCCCGCATCGACGATCGATCGCGCGTGGAAGGAGTCCGCGAGGTTTATTGGTTATTTGGGAAAGTCTCGTGTGGCTTACGCCGCCGACGTTACGTTCGTTAGCGTCTTTATTTTTATTATTGTTATTATTCACGTGTCGGGAGTAAATCTCGAGGAATTGCCATAGTTATAAGTTATTGTAGATTGTCGTGCGGGGGAACGATTGTGCCGTTTGTAGTGAGTGTGGTTCCGCGATAATTCCTCTTCGGTGGATTGAGTAGCCGAGATTCCTCGGGGAGAGTGTATTTGTCGCGGAACTTGTTAAAATTGATTATTGTCGAGTGTGAATTCGTTCCCGTGTGCCGTGTGCGTGTGTTAGAGAGAGACGGTCGTGATCGCGTCGCTTAGGGTGAGACGGGAGGAGAAGCGCACGATTATTTTGCGCTAACAAGTATAGTATTTTATAGTATTTTTTTCAGGTATTCCCGAATGGTACCGGTCGATTACGGGATACGTGAATTAGTTATTTTGTTCGCAGAAAAGTCGGGTGGGTCCTCTGAAAAGAGCCATCCCGAAATATAAATCAGTTAATTCTCTTTATTTTAATAATTATAAGTCCCGCCTTCTCTCGACTGTTTGTGTGTTTTGTAGCGTGTGTGTACGAGTAGTGAGAGCCGCGGCGTGCGGTAGCTCACGAAGGTCATCGAAGCATAACCTTAATATTTTGTGGGAGAATAAGTTTCTTTGTTTTATTTTATAGTGTCAATTTAAAAGAAATAAATAAATATCTTTTGATATTGTGTAACTCCCGTAAAATTTGGAAAATCTTCACTTTTTATTAATTTGATTTCAGCACGAGAACGAACCCAGAAGAATCCCGCCACTCTACATTTTGACGGCTGGAGCTAGTTCGGCAACAGCAGCTTGGTCCCGAATAGCCAACAGAGTTTTTCCCGGCGCGAAAGCGCCTCGCGCCCTCATAAAATAAAGGGAAAGACTCTTGGGGACTTTAGCTTTTGTAGCGTTTTGGAAGTCTTGGGAAAAATACACTACAATATAAATAGTGCAGATCTTGATTAGAAATCAACCGGTACATTAGGAAACTTGTAGAAATCCAATTGGAGCCATAAAAATGTGAAATCAACAATTATAAGGCTAAAAATATCTCTGATTTTCATTAGAAGAAATGTTCCAGATGGGCAAACGTGTGTCGGCAGAAATGCGAAAAGTGTAGCGCCACGTTTGTCTACCAGTGCATCGACTCGAGCCTCAGCTGCGGTGATACCGCAGTTGCGCAATGATTTGTCAATCTGACGGTCTCTTATTTTTCCAGCGGTTTCTCCATCATACGCAGGGTCTACCTTCAAGAATCATCAAGTATGAACAATGTGTATATGTAATTGGAATGGAGTTGATTTACCTTTTGTAGGGATTTTGTCGAAGATCAAATATTGTTTCCGTGGTGTAGTGGTTATCACATCCGCCTAACACGCGGAAGGTCCCCGGTTCGATCCCGGGCGGAAACATTATTTTTTTCACTGCACACTAAATTCAGATTTTTATTATTTTTTTAAAGCGAATCTCCCATTAGGCCTTGATTCCCCTTTTATAGAGATAGAGTGAAGAATTATACATCGTTTCCGTGGTGTAGTGGTTATCACATCCGCCTAACACGCGGAAGGTCCCCGGTTCGATCCCGGGCGGAAACATTATTTTTTTCTTATTTGTAATCGAACTTTTTCTCCAAGACTGAATTTATGAATGTTTTTAAACGATTATGTTGTATTTTCTTAAGGGCGGGATAAAATTATTTCGTCCAAAAACGGGATTTTTGTGAATTTTTTTTAATGACACAGTTGAAATCTATTTACTAAAACTAGTGGTACATTAAAAAATACATTTGAAGAATATTGTGTAATATTTTCATGAAGAAATATTATGAAAGACGGCAATGGTAGCAAATATTCGGAAACGTCTCGGAAAAAAATAGAATTGCGGTGCCCCTCATAACTCGGTGCGAAATCACCTGAAATGAAAAAATCAAAGTTCTTTCGTTACATAATTGCTTTTTCGAAATTACAATTTTTTATTCTTTCGGACTACTTTGAAGGGAAAAACGCGATATTCGCGGAAAAAATCGGCTAACTTGTTATTGTAAAATAAAAAATATTAACAAATTTGAAAAAATTCTCCAACCTTACATTGTAAATTATTTAGAAAAATAGTGTTCGGAGTTTCAAAAAAGATTGGTACAGTAGTTTTAAAGTTATGAGGGGCACGGACTTTGAAAACGTGAGTTGTGAGAAAACACTATAAAGTTTGGAGCACTAAAAAGTTTAGACTAAAACGTTGATAAGCGAATTTTATCGGCTTACCTCACACTAAATCATCGATGCCGGGTCCATAAAGAACGTTCCTATCATCCGTGATGTCCAAAACATTTTTTTTGCTCCCTTCTACGACGAATTTTACCTTCTTTAGTTTGTTTTTCAGCACTCAGGCCGGGAAGGTATACAAATACTCATAACGTCGCTAATTTTGCTCCGATCGACTTGAATTTAGCTCTAATCAAAATTGCTTTTACTTCGTTATCGAAACTTCCTTTGTTTAAAATGATTAAAAAAGGAGGAAAGAGGATATTGATTCCATAGCTCAATATTCAACTTCCAGATCTGAGAATGGGAGTATAAGATTACTTCGGATCATACTGTAGAAGTCTTCAATAAGAAACGAATTTGAAAAACGACAGCTGAAGCGGCTCTTCGGTTCGCATGGAATACCCTATATATAATACATATATTTCAAATCAATTATTAGTAGTTTTGTATGTATGTATGTATGTATTGTAATGTTACCGAGCGCTCAGTCCTTTGCGGACCATTGTGCTCGTTCCCATCCAGGGAGGGTATCCGTTTCGGTGAGAGTGTTGGTTAGGCCTGCCTCCTCGGCAGTATACCTTCTCCGAGTATATTCCTGCGAATATCCTCCAGCGCCCTACATTTCGTGATCACGTGGAGGGGTGTCTCATCCTCCTCTATACATCTCCAACACAGCGGTTCTACATTTAGCCCTAGCCGATTGAAATGTTTACCTGTGTACCAATGTCCAGTGACAAGGCCAATTACAGCTCTTAGCTGGTGTCTGTCCAGGCCTACAAGAGTAGAGCCTAGCTTGCTCGAAGGACCCTTGAAAATGGCCCTCGAGTGTCCCAATCCATCTGTCTTTAGCCAGAGGTCCTTAAAACCTCCCTCTGTCCACTGGTTAGACAGGATCCTAATATAGTCCATGAAAATTGGGACAGAGCGGATAAATGCCGGATCGGTTACTGACGATCCGATCCTGGCCAGGTTATGCGCCTCTTCGTTGCTCCGGATGCCTGCATGTCCAGGCACCCAAAGGACTTTTACACTGTTGTGGCAGGCAATCTGCGACAACAGCGCGTTGTAGTCGAGCACCAGTCGGGACTTCTTCATAATTTCATAATTTCTAAACTTCTTCATTTGTAGCTTTAGTACGAATATATTTTTGTAGAGTAAGATTTATACAATGAGTTGCATAGCCCCTAATGTAATGAAACAACAACGGGAGCTTCGTCGTCTTCTTCTGCTTGCAGATCGCTGAAATCCCACAGAAACTTTTCGGTAAGCCGATTTCGCATACGGCCGGCCTCCGATTTGAGTCGACCATCGACTTCCGAGTTTAGCTCAATGTTGGCGAATATTTTTCGTAGACTTTGATAGACAAAATTGTTATTCGCAACGATGTCGCAGAGGAAATCTTCAGGTACGTGAATCAATTGGATTTCCAAGGCCCTCAAAAACGCCACATAGATGGCACGCCGTCGAGCAATCGCGGCATCTGCACCACAGATCAAGGCGACTAAGCGCTTCCAATGCTCAAAAGCATCGAGACTCTGGCCCGCGAGAAAGCACACGAACGCCAATTCAACCTCTCCTACAATTTCTATCGGTCTGAAAAATATTACTCGATATTAATTTCGCAGTTCTGTTTGCAATACAAATAAAAAATGAACCATACTCAAAAAACGATAGTTAAATTTTAAGACAGTAACTGTAAGATGAATACAATGGCATTTCGATTATTTTCATTATAGAATTTCGTAGCGAAGTAATTGTTCATTTAATTCCAGTGATAACAGACAAAATCTGCTTCATAATATTATTCGGTAATAATTTATGCATTTCGCCTTCCAAAGCCGGGATTCCGGAAATAAGTATTTCATTGTGTAACAACATTTTTACTTAGATAGTAATTGTAAGTCATTTAAATATTTAGAGTATACACCTATTTGTAATTGATGATTGCGAAATATGCATGATGTTTTGATTATTTCGATTAACAACTCAAGTGCTAGTTGGTTAGCCAAGTATTCATTAATTTCAATAATTAGACAAATCCGATTATGAATATCTTACCGTTTGAGCTTTTGCAAAACACTTTCAAACGCGTAGCTCGTATCTAACGAATGCCTCGTTATGTCCATAGGAGACGCTCCGTCTGGATAATTTCTATCCGGTAATTCCGTCAATCGCAATTCTGAACCAGGTTTTGGTTTCAAATCCGGCAAAAGAAGTTCCTCCTTCGCCTCGACGGAAAGACCGCTGGAACGTTGCCGTCTTCTGCGGACTTCGGTACCGCGCGGCCGCGAAGCGTCGTCACAATTTTCCAGCTCCAAAGCTGATCGTACATATCTAACATTTTCAAAATAGAAATCGTTATATATTACTGTGATAAAAAATTACAAAACAAAAGCGGCAATTGCGTACCCACACAGAGGATTGCATCTTTCGACAATTTCATTGTCAATATTGTTTGTGAGGTCTTTCCACTGTTTCCACATGTCGTATGGATACGGACCGAGATTTCTGTCCAGGTTTTTCAGATTTGCTTTCATCCTCTCAATGGTTACTTCATCCACGGCTGCAATAAAAAAAACACTTGTCCTATATATACTTTTGTAAAAGGCACTGGAAAATTAGAATAACAAATGCGAGTAACAGTTTTTACATTCGCATGAAATGTCTTCTGCCTTAGCATCCCAACGCCTGACCACAAATTCTCCTTTGGTGAATATATGAAAGAAACCAATGCGTGGAGCAAGTTCACCAAATTCATTAACAGGACTGTAAGGAAGAAGAAATATTAATTGACACATCTAGAAAACGTCATTTTGTTTGAATAAATATAGTAGTGAACCTGTAGTGAATAAAGTGGAACCCTGGAGGTATCATCTTGATTCCTTTGAAATTTTCTCCTGTGTTCCATGATTTGAGATCAATACCAAAATCAGTACCGGTTGGAACATCAGTGATGACAAATGTAGCACCTTCGGTCAATAAAAATTGTGCAACCTCTGGAATCATTTCCAGATGGTCGTTGGACATCATTGCTACTTGAGTACCTAGAAAAAAAAATTGCAAAGCACTTAGAAATTATCGGCAACTAACAATCTGATAGTATTAACTTTTAATTGCTAGATTAATTGTTTTTTTAGTAAATACGAGAACGAGAACAAAAAAATTGCAGGTAATTCTTGATAGTAAAACTTCTAACGATCATTTTTTATTTACACTGATATTACAGAACCTTGTGTATATTATTACCTGACAGTGTAAGGTTATGTTATATTCATACGGGTTCGTCGAGGAATATTCTACTATTACACCATGATCGACTACTGAATATTTTGTGGCACGGAATGTCAAGAAAAGTATTGTATCAATTTCATTATCCCGTACGCTTAGTGAATTATATATATATATTTTTTTGTTTTCTCTTATTTTAGGACTTTGCGAACTTTAACGTTGCGAGTGGGGAGGTGGGTTACACAGTTTCTATGTATGTGTAGAGAGCCACGGTGAAGTACCGGCTGCAGGCCGAAAGAATCTAGAAAAAAAAACTCATAGTCACGTTTGCCGTTTTTTTATTTTCAAAAATTGAGTAAGCAGCAATTCGAAAGTAGTGACAAAAGATTCACAGGCAAAAAAGCACGGCTTTTAAAAAAAATATGCATTTTTATTTCCATAGTTGTACATCTCATCCAACACGTTTCACGGAAAAATAATCAATTGCATATATAAATACTTGTTTTTTCTTGTTTATTTTCTGTGTAAATCAGAATTGAGGTAGTAAATAAGGAACATTGAATTAAGTCTCATTATAAATTCTCAAATAAAAAAATATAGTGTAGGTCAATGCATTATGCATGAGTCGATTGGCAAATCGACGTAAGATTAGCATTGTACTAGGAGAATCTTAAGTATAAGAATAATAAATAAAGGTCGTTTGACAGTAGTTTGATATAAAGTCAAAGAGCAATTAGATTTCATTCCAGAAATCTTCGTCGTCGGAAAGAGTCGGTAGTTCGGGCGTCGATGGTGCGACAAGTGTGTCTTCGAATGCAGGGATTACCACGTCCAAAGCTGACGGTGTCGGGGGCCGGGTTGTTTCTGGGTCTAAATTTTGTTTACATAAATCAAATTAAAACACACTGTATTGCTGTTAAAAACTATGGTTATTCTAGGAACGCTCCGCGCACCTGATTCGAATCCTTCATCCTCAAAAGGCTTAATAGGCTTTTTGGACAGCTTCAGAAGTTTAACAAATTCTGTGTCCAAAGAGAAATCATCGTCTGAAAGAATTGCAAATTAGTGAAATGTATTTCAAATTTTGTAATAGTATATGAGCGTATCTCACAAACGGTTGAGTTTCATGTAACTTGACTGTGGAATCGGATAGTAATTTGCACAGAATGAATTACGCGACTACCGAACTTTTAAACAAAATTGTACAAAGTACAATCAATCTATTAAAAAAAAAGAATCCAATTTTCATTATTGCAAAAATGGATTATTCGCCAATCATTAATTTTTTCTATGCGCCGATAGACTGTTTTATCCCAGTTCAAATGCGGAAATTATTCACACTGCAGTGTGCAACTATAATTTTACCGTAACTTCGCACGCGTTTTGTAGCGACATACACCTTTAGAAAAATAAGATCAAAAAAATCATCAACGTCTGATAAAGAGTAATGTAAATAACGTACCAAACTGTAATAGTCAAACATACTAAAAATTAATTGTGAATTATTTTGTAAACTTTTAAATTCGATTGTGAATCTGGCTCTCACCGTTCGATAGTTTGAGGATGTCAGTACAAGCTAATTGAGTCAATTGAATGGGATGCAAAAAAAAGTAGATTCATCACGAAATAATTGAAATATAATTTACGTCGGAGAGATTTTTCTCGCAGTGTTCTAGGGAATGGAGTAATATTGGCGCGTGGATAATAAACGTCAGGATTTTGTCATCATTATCCTCACAAAGTGGTCAAGATGATTAAATTATATCCGAGTACGTTACTTTCATTGCATATTATGTCAGGGCAGATGCGCGACTTTTTAGCAGCGAACCATTTTTTTTCCCAGGTTAAAGTGTATTCAGTTGTCAAAGTCGTGAATTTCCGATTTATAAATCCGCATAACAAATGGAAACTATTATATTCAAAATATGATAATTTTTGAATTAGTAAAGTAATCATCAGTTTGATTTTTCGTTTTCTGTTTCAGATTCGAGTAACATTAGATAAAAATAGTTACACACGAGAGGGATGAGTCTTACTCTTGAGTAAGGCTCATTCCTTAAGAATACATTATTTTTAGTTAAAAATTGCAATGATTTTTTTTTACGAGCGGCCTGTATAATATGACTTGCCCATGTACACATATTGCTTTCTAAAGATCTTGAGATGTGAACAAAGAATTTGGGGTCCTACGTTTCTCAAACTAGAGCTTGATTTTTTGGCAGTGTAAAATTTAACGTTTGTGAGATACTCCCGTATATCAGAGTCTATTAATAAAGAAATGGTTTACTCATGTCCTTTTCATAATCATAGGAAAATGCCAGTTTCTCCGGTTCAGGATAAACGGGACATTTCCGTGTAGGTTTCTTAGGTGTTGCTGGTTTTTTAAAGATGTTCTCCTCAACCTGCTTCTTTTCAGACACGGCGTTACCTTCGGGAGATCTGGCCTTCATGGCTTTTATCTGCTTCGACTTCATGATCTGCATCTGAATTAAAATTTGACTATGTTGTAATGTCTGATTGGACTCTTGCTATTGCTATTGCTATTCGTATAAAAAAATTAAATTAGTAATATTTGTAATAACAGAAAGTATAAACAATTCCTTGTGATTTTTTGCAACAATATTCCGATTAGGTATTTAAAAAATCCCCAGACAATGGGTTTTATAAAAACAGACTGAATTTCATTTTTTTCTTATTTTTTTCCAATAGCATTACAAAGTTTTCAATATTTACGCCTTGAGATATTTTTATGAACTCAGCTGTGTCATAAACAATCAATAGCACAATACTTAAATTTTATTTTGCTTTTCACTAATAAACGGAACATGCTTTTGCAAATAACTATTCTTTAAAGCTGCTGTAGGTAATTCATTGATCTTGAATATACTGTTTTTCTTGAACACTGATATACCTTCATCTTATTTTTGTATCTTGATTACAGTTTTCATAGATTCTACATTAATTTTAGTCCGTTTACCTAACAAAATAAACTAATAGAAATTGTATAGTCTATGCAAACTTCAAATATTTTTTTAAAATGTTCTAGCCTTTCTCTCGCTAATATACAACATTGTTTAATGAGAAATAGCATTTTAATTTAATTGCTGTCATACCTTCAATATTTTAGCCTCGTTGCGAGGGGAGAGTGCTTGTGGAATACCTTCGCTTGGGCTCAATTGTGGTTTTAGAATTGCTTTGATGGGACTTTTCTTGGTGGGTGATTTACTCTGATTGATA
This sequence comes from Clistopyga incitator, assembly GCA_947507545.1. Lineage (NCBI taxonomy): Eukaryota > Metazoa > Arthropoda > Insecta > Hymenoptera > Ichneumonidae > Clistopyga > Clistopyga incitator. The sequence continues at coordinate 7,269,761 of OX382175.1, forward strand.
TTCAGTTTTGAGATATTGAGCTCGTTACCGGACCGGATGGAAAGACCTTTTGGCTTAGGGCGAGAGGGACCAACATTTTTCGCTGCCATTCCGTCGCCAAAAATCGTTGGGATCATGGCCGATTTTTTGAAGATTTCGGAGGGACCTGCGCGTCATAACAAAGAATCATCAAAATATATGTTTCGATTACCAAGTCACATTTTTAGCAGTTTTGCAGGGAAACATGATTGAATCTCTCACCCGACATGGTCTGCTGTTTCACGGCATTGCCGGTGCCTCCGAACAGATTGAAAATCCCCGACATTCTTTCAAAAGTTCCTCGATCCTTCACAAGATTTCCTTATTACTTACTTTTTCGATCTTCGAATAATACGAACTTGGAAAAGTTCTTTCAGAAACCGTATATTACCTCCTAAAACACACGCAATCGTATAACGACTCAATTGAATTCTGTAATCGATCGAGATCTGTTTATTCCAGCGAAAAAACAAATTGTATCGTGAGTAGGGTAGCATTTACGCCAAAACAATTTCCGCCAAAGTCCGTTTACGCTAAAATCGCTGTGATTGGTTCTGAGCGTATCCAATGAGTGCAAGGAATTCTCGTAAAAATATTTGAAGAGCAAATGATGATGAGAATGGATGCTAGATGGAGCTATAAGTTCGTTCTGCGTTATCCGCGACCCTTGAAAAGTGCGGTCTCTGTACAGGAGAAATCTGCCGAATGTCAAGGTTCCGAACGTTGCACCCTGGACTCTGGTGAATATACCGGGTAACGAAACAAAAGCATATTCGATCGGAATGTGAGATTATTCGTCAATGGAGTTTCATTCCGTCTTTTTTAATTAAAGACTAAAAACTAGCTTACAACTCCATCTAGCATTCATTCGTATCTTCATTTATTCATTATTCACCGTATCTCGTCCGCCGAATTTTCCTCGCGTTCATTGGACACGCTTAGGACCAATCACAGCGATTTTATACTTTCCCGAAGGGAACAATTTCTTCGCGTAAATGCTTATCCATGATGGTAACTGAAGTGTCAGTCGGTGATCTGTCAAAGAGGTGATAAACTTACAACAATTGACCACATATGTCATCTTCACATTTTCATTGAATACAAAAAATAGTAAAAATGTCGGTTATGCTCACTGCGGATTGGTTTTCTTTGGGGCGAGATACTTACTTCAGGTGATTATAAAAAAATGCATCATAACCTATTTACTTACTGTATGCCTGTGGGAGGCATCATTTTCGGAATACAAAAATTGCTATTGAATTTCAGAAAATTCGAACTTTATCCTCTTTCCTTTCAACACGAAGCAAAGCCCAGTAATTTGCTAGTAGCCGCACCCTATGGCGGTTCCATTGCGGTCACCCGCAATCCTCAAAAGCTCGTCAAAGTTCAGGGTGCCAATAAACCCGTAATATCGCTCTATTCGTCCTCCGGGAAACTAATGGCAAACCTAGTTGTGAGTAAGACACGGTCCAAAAAATTATTAAGTTATTGCGCTACATATATATTCTGTGGTTTATAAATTTCTGTGCCGTTGAAGTTAGCATAGTTGGCGTGCAACGATTTCAAAAATGAATTTGAAAAACCAAGGCTCAGCGCTTTATTAGGAAAACTATGATATAGGATGAAATTTTTAAAAAATGATTACAATCGCCGTGTCGTATAATTTTTGGTTTCTATGATAATTTGGGGTCATGAGAATTTTTCAAAATTCATTTCGTCGCACACCAACGATGGAAACTTCAACACCATAAATTTGTGTATTTGCTTTAGTGGAGCAGTGGTCAATTAGTCGCTCTAGGATGGTCCCATCAGGAGGAGTTATTGTGCGTTCAAGACGACGGCAAGGTTCTCATCTACGATATGTTTGGAAACTATCAGCATACCTTTAGTATGGGAAACGTATGCATTTTCTCACTGGTATCGCGCTCCTCGTTGACCCAAAAAGTATATGCTTACGGACTAGCGTAATTTGTTTTTCCAGGAGGCCAAAAACACCAAAGTCATTGGAGCAAAGTTTTTCCAGACAGTCAGCGGAACGGGAGTGGCTGTATTAACGTCTACCAATCGTATATTTCTAGTAAACAATGTAGCCGAGCCGAAAATTCGCCAGATTCCCGAAGTCGCCAGTACGTACAAATTTCCTTCACTCGTCCGCACGAGTCTACTATTCTTTTTCAACCAAGTTATTTTCAATTGTAGAACTCGGCGGAACATTGGAGGCTTGGTGTATCGTTCGCTACGAACGGGATGGTCAAGTCATATTGTCGAATCAAGGTGGCATGTACCAGATAAATCACATGACTCAATCTCTAGTGCCGATACCGTTTGTAATTATTTTCACATCAGTGAAATTGAATTTCATTGTTAACAATCGTTTATCCATTCAGACGTGTTACCGAATGCTTTTATTTTCTGCAGAGCACTCTCTTCACTAACAAAATAAATTATGTCACCGCGATTGCTGTTTCGGCGGACAACCAACACATCGCTCTTTACGGCGACACCGGTCACGTTTATCTCGGCTCGGTGGATTTGAAATCGAAATACTGCGAATGCTACACGGGGATTAAAGAGCCGCTCAGTGACATGGCCTGGTGCGTTATTGATAAACAATAAAATTAAGGTCTTTCGACATCCGTTATAAATTATAAATATAGTCAAAATTCGTGTGCCAAAATATGGCTGAATCTCATTACGATTCATTCTGTGTTATATGTGTTATTTTGTCTCATACGTATTTTTGCTCGACACAAAATTGTAAATGTTATTGGAAGGCAAAATATGTTCTTGATTTTTAAACTGCGTGATAAGCACTTTTTTCTCGCTCATTGAAACAAATTATAAATGGCCGTGTGCACCTGATAAGTAACAATTAACTGTTCGTGTTCATGTTTATATCCTTGCGCTTTCATCGTGTTTTTTCTTTTTATCATAATGATATTCAACAGCGTAAGATCTTCGTCCACAGTTAAATAATGGCATTAAGATGCTGATTTTTTTTTTCAGGTGTAGGACGGAAGCTGTAGTGTGCAGTTGGAGCAGCACAGTTATGGTGATAGGCCGAACTGCCGATACAGTTGTTTACACGTACGACGGACCGACGCACCTCGTTACGGAGATCGACGGTGTTCGAGTGATATCCAGTAACTCTCACGAGATGATTCAAAAAGTGCCGGACGTCGTGCAAGCGATATTCAGGATAAATTCGACGGACCCATCGTCTTATCTTTTGGAAGCTTCCAAGCAGTTTCAGAGACGCAGTCACAAAGCTGACAGCTACATAGACCTAGTGAAAAATAAACTAGACTCAGCGATAAAAGATTGCGTCGATGCAGCCAGTCACGAATTCGACTTTGATACTCAAAAACTTCTCATGCGGGCAAGTTAACCTTTGAATATCCTTAGAATGGAGCTTATATTTTAACGATCATTTCTGTCGATCAGGCGGCCAAGTTTGGCAAAGGATTCAGCAGAACTATCAACCGTCATATTACCGATCATTACGTGACGATGTGCAGAATATTGAGGGTTTTGAACGCCGTGAGGCATCCAGAAATCGGCATTCCACTAACTTATACGCAGTATCCTTTTGCCAACAATATTTACCAATATAGATAGTGGAAAATATTTTTCAAACTTTGACAAATTTTAAATGTACAAAAAAAAAAGGAATTTCTTAATTTATCAAGCAAGATTCCGACATCTCCGCTCCCTCGATTTGAAGTGTGTTTCTAATAGAACTTTTTATGAAAAACAAAAAAGTTCCTATGAACTATAGTCATATCTACTTTAGTTTCTGAGATATTGAATTTTTTAAATTTTCATATGGTCTAAAAAAATAGGCAGTATGACATCTTTCGAGGCGTCAGGACTTAGCTATGGTTTACGCATTCTTGCACACTAATAACACTAACAACAACAACAACAACAACAGCAACAATAATAACTATAATCATAGTTTCTTCACGGGGGAGAGGGTGAAGTTACCTACGTCTTACAAGAGCGAAGATAAAACATGTTATTGTTCCTTCTCTGCCAGTCTTTATTAATTAATAAAAAATATAATTGTTCTACCAATAACGAGAGTCAAATCGAGGACCCGGAGATATCGGAATCTCCCCATTTATCCACTAACAATTAACGTATTATTCCATTGAGTTTTATATCAAAGCACTTTTAACCTGCTAATTTCAAGTAATTTTTTATGAAACAGCGAAGACGAAAACATAGCTAGTTCCTATAGATAATTAGATTAAACATGTTGACGGAACAAGTTCTACTGGACAGACTAGTGGTGCGAAGGCACTATTATTTGGGTATTCAGATAGCCCGCCACCTTCAGCTTCCCGAGGTGGACGGTGAAAGCCGAATCCTTGCGCATTGGGCCTGCTACAAGGTGAAACAAGTGCAGTTGGACAAGGAGCAACTTGCCGAGGAAATAGCCGCAAAGTTGGGATACGCGCCAGGCGTTTCCTACAGTGAAATCGCCGAGCGAGCCGCCGATTGCGGTAGAAAGCAATTAGCTATAAAAGTGAGTATTCATTGGAGGAGAAAACAATTCTTACCATCCAAAAAACATCGTTTATTAACGGTGATTGTAATTATAGTTGATAGATTACGAGCCGAGAGCGCAGCTTCAAGTTCCACTGCTTCTGCGACTCGGTGTCGAACAGGCTGCTCTCAACAAAGCCGTCGAAAGTGGAAACACTGATTTAGTTTACACAGTCATACTTCATCTTCATAAGACCATGTCGCTCACGAATTTTGAGGTGAGTGCGGATTTTCGAGGACGTTAAGAGAAGAAAATCAACGGATTATTAATTTCGATTTCAGAACGCGATAAAGCACTGTCCTCTGGCAAATGCCTTATATATAAAATACTGCCAAAATCACAATCGCGAGACTCTACTTCAGGTCTTCGTTCTCTATGACGATTATCATTCTCAAGCTCTCTGGTACATAAGGGAAAGCTACGAACCAAAGGTACACTCCCTTTCCTCGTTCCGAAGTAAAAAGGCTTGAGGTCACAATAAATAATATATTTCCGATACATTTTTGCGTACCTTAGAACGCCCAAACGAGGGAAACACTTTTACAAAGCGCCCAAGAGAAATTCAAGCTCGGCCGGCACGAGACGAACGCCTCGTTAACGGAAGACCAGGTTAAATTACTCAAGTATCAGAGGACTTTCGAAGACACGTTAAAGGAATCCGTCGTTGGCAAACCACTCCACGACACTGTCAGAGTGCTTTTGTTGCTGAACGTAATAAAGTTCGCGGAAAAACTTCGCTCGGAATACAAGATACCCGACAGACGCTATTGGTGGCTGAGAATTCAGTGTCTCGCTGAAAAAGGACTGTGGAGTGATTTGGAGAAATTTTCAAAAAGTAAAAAATCGCCAATAGGCTACGAGGTACTTGATAATTATACCGCGACATTTCCCGGGTCATTATTTACTGCGTACGTCCGTTTACCGAATAACCATTTATTTTTTAGCCATTTGTGGACGAGTGCTTGAAGTACGGAACCGAACTAGAAGCTAAGAAGTATTTGCCGAGAGTCAGGGAGGAATTGAAAGTCAAATACTTCACAAAATTCAAGTGAGTTTATCCGAATTTCACTAAAACCCGATACAGCTTTGAAAATCTCTTAGAAATACCATTCAAACTGGCCAATTTGATCGAATAGCATGCTGTCCGAAGCAGCTCAATGTGCCTACGAGCAGAAAGACCGAGCAGCACTTGCATACGTATTGAGTCGTTGCGGAACCGCGAAGAAAAGTTTGGTCGATAAAATAGACGGAATGTTAGCTAGTCTCGGTAATGGCAAGTAAGCTCTTCTTTTTATTTATGTATAAACGCATCTAATCGTTCCCATTAGGTGCGAACCTCATTACCATATGCCATAAAAACCTCTGTAAATAGTGTTTATATACGTAATAAAGAAATATATAAAAATATGAATTGAAACGAAAAAATATCTTTTCTAAAGCCAAACAAAAAAAACCTATATAAATAATAATCGTCTTAATAACCACTATATAACGAATGCCATTCTGTATATAGTATGGAGTGGTGGTCCTTCATTTTTTCTTCTATATTCCAACATCAACTGTGCTCGATCACTTCCTTCATGAACTGCGTATGCTTTCCTACAAGATCAGAAACAATGTATTTCTCTATTTCTTCTCCCTTGCTCATCTGATCCTCGGTAAGCGATATTGTATAATCGTTCTCGTTGCTCACGATCACTACTTGTTGTTTACGAGTTTGCAGCATATTCGCGACAACCAGCTGAAAAATATGTTCAAATTTGCATTTTTTACCAGGGAAAACTTTTCTTTTTTGCATAACTTTAAGAGGGAGCTCCACCAATTGACAGCACAAAGCAACATTTTTTTACAACCGTTTTTTAATAACATAAAAATATTACCCGAACTAAATATGAAATAGTATTTTTTGTATCTAGTGCGTAGAGAAGTTTATTTTCGCAGTAGATGTGGTCAATCGCACGACTCGAAAATGACCTTTACGCACGTGATACACGTACTATTTTTTGTAATACTACCGAGAAAATTCAGTTGTTTAGAGGGGGTTTCGCGTAACTGAGGCGCGAAGTTTCCGAATCACTGTGTCGGCTGCAGCCGTGCGTAAGGTGAATTAACTGTTTTTTATTATCACATTTCGAGCGGATTGTTTTGATCTCCAACAAATAAATCTGTTATGCCTTTTGCCTGGAATTCGTGAAGCCTTCCCTCAAAAAGATATATTGTTGGGCTGACACGTACATTGTGTTTGTACTTATTAAGTGCACCTCTGGCTTTAGAAATTAAGACACGCTCATCGGTCTCGAGCTTAAAGGATACCACAAATGCTTTCGGAACCCACAGACTCACTAGTGGTAGGAGAATTTTCGGGACTAAATGCAACGATATCTTCGGCGGACCGCTGGAATCAAGCTTGTGGACTGACTGGAAAGTAAATATATCATTCAATTCAATTAGAAAATCTCGTCCAACATGATGCAAAAAAAACGACATTCTGTAAGTTTCATTACCATTTCATTAGCGGGAATGTAAAAATCTGATACTGCTGCAGCTAAATAGAGAATAGTTTTATGCTCTAAGGGAGCCAATGCCTGGCAGGCGGAACGTAGCAGCCACAGATACTCCGCGAGTGTAGTGAAACCAATTTGGAGTAATCTTCCAGCATTCTGTACTTCCTTGTACTTGGTCAAGACTTTAGTCACTTTTTCCGAATACTTGGATGAAACTAAACCAAACATTAATAGACTATATAATGATTATAAATGATTATTGCTTCCTCTATTTCATGCGAACCAAAAATTGATTTTTCAGTATACTATTCTGGGTACTCGATATTGTACGAGATGTCGAGGCAAATGACAAATGTCCTTTTTATGTATGAGTTATGCTTGGGATTGGGACCATTGTTGACATTTTAAGGGGCAGTGGTACATTTTCCGCGACCGCTCGAAATTTCAAACTTATTTTCTCCTAAAATATTCGGCAGACAGAGCTCAAATTTTATTAGAATGTGCGCAAGTCTCAATTGCAGAATTGGGCTAAGCTTCGGGCTTTTCCATGCCCAAAGCCGTTTTTGAGGAAAATCGAAAAACAAAAAGCTGTGAGAAAGACAGCCCTGTAGGCGGTTAAGGAAGTTGGATCACGTCATTTGTGCAGGCAAGTGCGCGGATTGTCGGGGAAGTAATGTGCGAGAGAGAATTCCGCGATGCGCTATCGCCGGCGTACACTGTTGCACGATTTGAATAGTTTTGTTTTCACGTTTTCTCGGTCATCAACTAATCACACGAATAATTCAGATTTTCGTGGAAGTGTTTCTCGAGAATACGAGGAATAATTTAGTTCTGTTATCAACAATTTTTTATCATTTTTAGTGTATTTTCGGGCAGAAAATTGTACATGCGTATAATTTTTGCTATATCGCCCACGTATAAGAGTGTAACTTCAATAATTAATTTCTCGATAATCATCCAAACTATTGATATGAAATTTGGCTCGGAGTCCGCGTGAGAGTTCTTTATGCTGAATTGTCATTAAAAGTCTTTAAGGTTGCTATATCGGCACGCCGAAGTCATAAATACTAGCGTCTATTTTATTTAAGATGAATTTTACCTATCCTTTCTAAGTGCTCAAAAAAACGTGTGACAAATTGACAAGGCATACCCAATAACAATGACGTGACTATTTTTACGTGCATAATTTATAAGACATCGTTTATTGATTTTGATTTGCCTTTTTATGCTTAAAAATCTAACGAATACGAGCTTTTCATGCACTTTTACCTTTCCTTGTTATCTATTTATCTCCATACATTAAACTCCATAATCACTCTTTGCATCAGTTACAATTTACTCTGTATAGTAAACTTGTTGAACTTTAGAAAATAGTCTATATTTAGATATATTTAGAAATAGTCTTTATGTTGAACTGTCAGGAATATTTCTTTAGTTTGATAAAGCCTTTAGGTTCAACAGTCAGATTTTTAAATTGAAACTCTAGAAATATATCTTTTAAGTTACATAATTAATAAGGTATGTTGTATGAAATTCATACGTTTTTGGATCCATGAGGAATGATTAAAAAGTGTGAATTAAAAGTTCATCAGTCACATCAAGGACAGGTTGACAGCACTTAATATGTGATTGTCACTGTGTACATTCAATGAAATTTATAGAGCTGAAATTTTATGAAATTCAATGGAAAATGAGGAACAAAAGTGCCAAGTCTAAAGATGTACCCTTGTTATTAACGTAATGGATTACCTGTGGCACACTTTTTTCCATTAATCTCTGTGAGTTCCAACATATCCAGGAAATTCTGAGCTGCGAGATGCCTCAGAAATGGTTCCAAACTTTTTACCCTTCAAAATAATAGTACCAAAACAGTTAAGAAATCGTAGCGGAAATTTATTTTTTTGCTCACCGATGCATGAAAATAACTGCGTAATCCTGCTCCAAAAAGTACTCTGCGGATAGGGATCCTCTAGTTCCAGCGCTAAAATTGTCAACATAACGAACGGTGTTGTGCTCGAGAGGAATGGTAGTGCCGCCACTCTGAATTGTAAATTAGGTAATGTTAACGAAAAACGAAATATCGATATACACTTAAATGAAAGTACTGCTTAATTTGCGGATAACAATGACAAACGGATAAATCATCTTATATTAACATTAAGTCAATCAACGTACCGTAATTAACACAATTTTCTTGTCATTTTTCGCGTGTCTTTCGATAAATTCCTTAAACAGATTTTCCGTATTTGACAAATCTGTGGGTTGTGGATTCTTGGCATAGAAATCTTCCCAGCTCGAGACCATTTTCAATAGTTCTTCTTGACAAAAGAGAATTTTAAACTCAAAATGCTTATAGGCATGCAGCATTCGCAATGATCCCAACCTAACTGTCGTCAGCTGATCACAACATAACCCTTTTATTTCCTCGCCTCTTCCTCTCATATCATTCGACTGATGAAAAATTAACGCGATATCTAACACGAAAATTTGCCGATAAGACTTTATAAAAGATTTGGCACTTGAAAACTTCCGAGCTGTCACGACTCCGATAAAAAGGAAATAGTTGAATGATTGAGCATAGTGTGAAAAAGCTGCTCGCCGTTGAACCAAAAAAGACTCTGTTAAAAACCATTCTGCGACTTTGATGTTGATAAAAGCGAAAAGAGAATAAATAGTTGAATAATTGAGCATACTGCGAAAAACTGATCACTGTTCAATCAAAAAAGACTTAAAAACCATTCTGCAACTATAATGTTGGAAAAAGCAAAAGAAAAGAGCATGTTTATTTTCTTTTTTATGATAGAAGAGAATATTTATTCTGCTATTTAGCAGAAGGATGTGGACGTTGTCGATCGTCGTTTGATTCATAGAAACATCTGTAACACATTTATTCAGGGAAGGGCTATTTAAATTACACAATGAACGTTAAAGTTAGGAGACGACTATGCGTATTTATCTTAATTCAGGATCATATTGTATTTCCGGAGTGTTGCGAGGCGAAGCACAATTGTCCAAAGAATTCAATCGATACTACAACATTTTTCCTACACGCCGATGCTCTTTAGTATTTGGGTGCCGGGCACTCGATCTTGGAGTAGTCCATCGACGAGTAGAACTGAAAGCAAACGATAATTAGTCAGAATCGCAATTTCGTATTATCCGACATTGAGAATTTGAACTTGACGAGTCATTGACGGCATATATGTTTACGTGCTATATGTAATTGGGCTAGCGATTTGTAATTTTGTTGCGCTACAAAAATATGTACATCTATGTAACCGGAGTAACGAAAAATCTATGAGCAAATGGAAAATGATAGTGAATAATAGTAATAATAATGAGATTTTTTGGAGGAAAGCGATGACCTACTTTGTACTGCTTGTTGGAATACTCCTGCCAGGGTTCGGGGTTCTTCTTCTGCGACCAGGTAACGTCAGGGTTGCGGGTGGCTAGTCGAAATACATAGAAACCCGCTCCGATCGCTCCGGCGACGAAACAAGCGTAAAGGGGGATGAGCTGCGAGGAAATTCGTTGGCTATTAAATGACTCATAATTCATTGAATAATTCGTTTATCTGTGTACTTACGGAAGGGTGTTTTTTAATATCGGCGATCGAAAGGCCCTGCATTTTGGTGGCGCAGTATTACGTGACGATCACAAGCGCGAGTGATAATAAATAGCAGCGCACCTTCCGCTCTCGAGTGAAGATTTCTCGGTTACGACTATCGCACCGCCGTCTGCCGCTAAAATTCTCAACTCACATTTCTTGGGAATCCCCCAGTACTCCGGATATTTATAAATAATCGCTATGTACATCGACATTTCACATTGTCAATAAATAACTGTTCTGTAATTTATTTTACCGAGGAGATGTAATGCGTCTTCCTTCGGTCAGCTAACAAAAAACTACTACTGTCTTATCAGAGATTGTATTCACGTTTACGAAAAGTAGAAAGTATTAGGAAATTCTTAATATACAAACGGAAGTCGAATTCACTCTTGTCATAAAAATTCAAATTCACTGTGTCTCGTGGTCTCGCCTGACGTTGATTTTCCGGCGAAGCCAGAAATTCGTCGTGTATCTGGCGCTACTTCTGCGGCAGGGTTGTAAACTCTTCGTCTCGTTTTACGCAACTGTTTCGTCAAAATCCGAAACTTACATGATTTTTCTTGTGTTCGTGATGACGAATAATAAATGTTTCCTTATCTTAATTTTAATATTAATTAGGAATACAACGTACCTCGTTGTATATCTAAAATCGCATGATTTCAAGTTGCATCATCTATTGTCGACACAAATAATTTGCAAGACAGTTATTAACAATGAAAAACACTTTTGTATTTTGTTTAATTAATCAATTATAATTTGCACTGATGTTCTATTGCTCTATTGTGCCTCGATTTGCTTTGTTTGAGGTATTTCATGATCTATGGCCCCTATTTCCTTGAGCAAGTCCTGCTTCGAGGTGAAGAACTCCCGGTACCATTCGAGATGTCCTAACTTCTCGTTCACCTTCATGTAGGGATTCTTGGAGAGACCTACGCATACCAATTCCATGAAATGACGAATTGGACCACCCTTGGGACACCAGTCTTTAATATGACGTTCCATAAAGACGTGTTCGGAAAAATGAACTTGTTGCTCCTCTTCAAGACCTGCAATCATGTGTATTGGAATATTATTATGTCCTCCCTCAAATTATAACTTTTCTTCTCAAGTTTTTCAATAACCATCGGGTATTTTGCCATCAAATTGCGCAATACGCCATCCCGGGATGGGCAATTTGTATTTAAAAAAAATATATATACAACCTAATTTTTCACTCATTATTTATTTTTGCTTAAAATAATGAGTGGTTTTTCATAAAATATCTTTTCAGGTGTAAATGATGAGTGGATTTAAACTCGAAAAGATAATGTGTGGGAGTTCATTCATTGTTTAACCTTGAAATGAATTATGAGTGGAAAAAAATCGTTATGTACACATGAAAAGATATTGAATGAAAAACCATTCATAATTTTAAGCAAAAATATTGAGTGAAATATTATTTTGTATTTAAATATTTTTTCATTCGAATGGGCCCATCCCTGCCGCCACCTACAGATAATTCCAATTATGAAATGGCCCGTTAATTATTAGAGTATAAAAAACAGATCTGCAGAGTCAAACATTGCCTTTAAATTGTTTCGCCACTTTTTACCATAACGACAGTTGATAAACTTTGACTTTGTCGCAGACAAAGCTTTGTAAAACTCAAAAATATGATGAAAAATTGAATGTGTAAGTTTCTAATTTGCAGGTGTATTTGAATATTGAATTTTATCGTACCTTGCTCATTGTCAATGGGAAATTTCCACAATTTTCCCTGCTCAGTCCACTGAATGAGCTCCTGGAATACATTCTCAGGTGGATGAGACAGAGCCAATTTAAGTTCTTTTTGCTCGAGAGCGTGCCACGTGGTGAGTTGTGGTGATTCCACCGCTTCGTTGGTAACCGCAGATTCATGGAAGAAACCGAAGATGTCCTTGTTACCGCCGAATAAATTGGCAGGCTCTGGTGGTTTACTGCACATAAACGGACGATAATGAATACTCGAGTCTCTTGAAGATCAAATGATAATGTATCAAATATATGCAAAAGATGAGGTACTTCAACTACCTGTAGTCTCTAGTTTCAGGCCTCCGACGTTCCGATTTGCCAGTATTCATAGACTGGAATTTTTTTGCCATAGCTTGCACCATCGCGGATCTATCGAATGCTTGAAACTGGCCAGTCTTCTCTGCAGGGGTACGGTCGATTTTCATTCCTGATATCAGTTCACTGAAATAATTTCCATGAGCTTGAATGATAAGTGCATTTTTTCATAGGACATAAACGAAGAATTTCATTAATTAAAAGAACTAACTTGAGATTTACAGGTGCAGGCTTTTGCTTGTCCATTTCAGTTGTTTTTTCACTTTCCGAAGACAAGAGTTTGTTTAGCAGTTCAGACTCTGTTCTCTTAACATCTCCTCCAAGAGCATTGGCGGCTTCCTTGGCCGCTGAAATCACCTTATCCTCTGAAATGATAATAATACTCTTTCATTTTTAGCATTTGCTCTATTAACTGCACTTACATATTTAATAATAATTAGTTTCCATTATCGAATAAAAATTTTATTGAAATATCCATGGTACATGCATGACATTTGATCTATTTTTTTTGCTTACTCTTAGAGAAAGCCTTCTTGACGTGGAAAATTTTTTTTCTTCGAAATTCACATATTAGGACACTCAGAATGGTCACAAATAAAAAACCGAGAAGAGGTTTAGAAAAAATGTCCGTGTGCATGTGTGTGTGTGTGTGCAGGACTTCAAAATTTGAATCGCCTATAACTCAAAAACACAAGTGAAGCTGCCTGTCTTTGACTGGTGCAATTTTTTACTAAATGTATGCAAAAATTTTTATTTTATGGTTTAAAAAATTTTTTTTTAAAAAGGACATAGGCGCTCTCTATTGTAAAATTGGTGATATTTGCTAAATAATTCGTTATTAGCTCAGGTACTCACAATATTGATTCGTTTTATAGAGTTTTGGAATTTTTGAAAAATTCACATTCTTGAACTAACTTTAGTAAAACACGAGATAATGATCTGAAATTTTATACATGAAGTCACTACTATTCTGCTATAATTAGTACACAGTTTCATCATCATTGTCAATACGTTTCAAGTTTCTCAGAATTTTTACTTTTAGAAAAAATTATGTCATTGCATTAACTTTAGGAAAACGTAAAACATCAGTCAAAATTTACAAAATTTCCTCTATGAGAAAGCCAAAATCGATTAACGTACTTCCTTGCGAAAGTAGCTTTATAAAAAGCGAAAAACAATGAGGAAGCAATTTGCAAGTTTCTACTCTGCAGCTTTTGCTTCCTCATAGAGTCAGCGTGCTCAGAATCACCTAAAACGTCGAGAAAAATGGTTTTAAAAATGTGCGTGTGTGTGTGTTCTAGGTACGGAAAATTCAATTGTCCATAACTTCCGGATGGCACGATCGATCGAGCTCAAATTTGGCACGCAAGTAGACAAGTAACTCCTCTTTGGTTGCTGTGATTTTTAAGAAAGTATACCTATGTATATTGATTATATAGAATTTTGAATTTTTTTGAAAAATGTCGTATACTCTGACTTTCGTAAAAGTTTGCCGATATAGCTAAATAGTTTTTCATAACTAGAGACACGTTAAATGCTGTTTGGTATTGAATTTCGACAAAATCGGTAAAGCCGTTCGGATTTTATGGAATTCTGAATTTTTGTAAAAAATAAAAATTTCGCTATAAATCTCCCCAATTTTCAACAAACCAACTGAAATGTCCTACAAATGAAAAATAATATACAGCCCTGCTATGTACCAAATTTGATGGTGATCGGTAAAGTCGATGAAATCTTACACTATTTTGAATATCTGAAAAAATAGACATTTTTGCTATATCTTCTGCAAAACTTAAGAAAGTAAGACAAAAGTTTGTGCCTACAAAAAATGAGATGTGTCGTTATTGATTCAAAACAGGGAAGCAAAGTAGAAGCTTGCACATTGCTTCCTCATTAGATTTTGCTCTTTACAAAGCTTACTCCATCAGGAAGCCAAAATCAATCACAATACTTCCTCGTAAAGGTTGCTTTGTAAAGAGCAAGATTAAATGAGGAAGTAATGTGCAAGGTTCTACTTTGCATCCTTTTTTTACTTGCCGTAAGGTTGCGGTTTGACGGTGATCTTTGGTTTTTTGGGAGGTATGGCGAGGTCTAACGGCTTGGAAACCTTCGGTGCCTGCAACGATTATTATTGCTTTTTATAAAATCGCCAAACTTTTTGTAAAGCTTTAGATACGATCCTTCGTAGTATGTACATTCGTTTATCGTATTTACCTTTATCATTAGGTCCAATAAATTGTTCAATCGGCCTGTGGTTTCCCGTTGCGCTTGCAACTTTTCTTCTTTGTTCTGAACAGGCTTCTCTTTGCCTTTTTTCTTTGAACTTTCCTTGTCCGAATCGGAAGATGACGATGACGACGATGAATCGAGTACCACGATTGATGTATGCAGATATTGCGCAGTGGCTGTGTACTGAGGTAAATTACCTCTGAAAATGTATCAACAAAATGTACCATTTTTAATAATCAACTTGATGTATTATCATCACTGATACAGGTTAGCTAATGGAAAATCGAATTTTCTTGTATTACTCTCAAATGATTTATCGTGAATATCGAATACCTTGAAATTAAACGCATCGAGAGCATTGTGTTCATCTATGTGGATGCGAAATTGTGTTGATAATCCAATAATTATGAATTCACAATAATTCAACAAAAATGTCTAGGAAAGAGCGGCTTTAACCCTTTACTTGCTCGGCGACGCGCATGCGCATCGGGTAGCGATGAGGGCGGGACTTTCGAATTTCGCTCACGCGATCATAACGTATAATCCACACGTTTCAAGTAATTAGTTTTGAAGGAAAAAGTATCGATCAATTAATTTTTTAACCTTTGTTAATAGCAAGATGAACAATTCAAAACATAAGTTAAAACATCCTAACCCTTTAGATTTCAGGATTAGGATAAATTTCGGATTATAAAACTTAAACTTTTATTGATATAAATTCGTGACTAATTTTATAGCAAAATAAAGTTTTTAAACGCTATCGGTGGAATTAAATTTCGTCAAAAAATGTAACAATTCATTGTGTAGATTGTTATTGACCTACTTGTAAATAGTTAAAATTTGAAAAAAAAAAAAAAAAAACAAAACATCGATTCGAGAGAACGTTCCATTCGGCCGAAAAGACGATTGGCGCATAGCTAAAAAACCATATAGCACATTATATATAATAATATATTGGCATATATTATAGCAGAAGCAGCGACAGAAGCGAGTTTCGTGGTCGCGTCGGTGAGCGGGTTTCAGCAACTTTCTAGCTAATCGCGACGAGTCAATTATAACCGTCACGTGATTCGGTGTACTTATCTCAAAAGTCGCTCCGATTGATCGAGATCATCGGTGAACTTGTTCAGGGCCGTGCCTACGCAAAATAGCGTGGACAATTGAAAAGATTAGACAAACGAATTAACGTGAAAATCTACAAATCATATTCCTCGTATCTTTGAAATTCCAATGCAAGATAACACGACGTCATCCTCAATTCTACAAGAATAGGATATTTGTTGTTTGTACGAAAAGGTGAAATATCCATTGGCTCGGGGTTCTCGAGAGTGTACAAGCGTGACTGTACTTATCGGTGTACCGAGGTGTTTGCGAGAGATGCCATTGTGTACATTCGCTCAGCTGTTCTCGTCGTCGGAAGTCAGCGTGCAGTAGGCGATCACGGCGATTTCGGAATTTCACGGTTTATTTTTAGTATCGTCGCGATGGTGCGGGTGCTCCACGCCAATGACTTTCGCAGGATTGAAAAAAAAAGGTTTCCACTTTAATTCGTCGTATCGTCGTCGCGTTGCATCGCAATAGCTGACAATAATTGGCTTGTCACGACATACGAACGTTGTTTTTTGCGGTGGATCGTCCTCACGACGTCGCACCGTCGAAACGCCTGTTTTATGCAACTGGAGGTTGACTCTTTGTGCGAGGAAAGTTGCTCGTTGTGTCAACGATGAGGGCAACGAGGTCCGGTATTTTTCATGACATTTACAATCAGCCGTACGACGACAGAACCCGACTCAAGCTCTACACGAGCACCAAAGGTACACCATATTTTCCCTTTCTTTTTCACCTTTTCCCCTGTCTATCGCTCATTCACATACGTTTGTGAATTTTTGACAGATCGTTATTTATCCATGTCGACCTACGACTCGCCAAGGATAACGCTCCAAAAGATTTTTCTATTTCCCCGAGCCTCCACTTTGATCTTTGCTATTCGACGTTTCTTTCCTAAATGACATTTTGTTTGCGGACTTTTGCAGCGAGCCTTCAGCTGATACAGCGCATGTCGCTGCTCAAAAGACTCAAGGTTCACAATGGCTGCGTCAACTCCATTTGCTGGAATAACTCCGGTACTTTGATACTCTCAGGCAGCGACGATCAGCATCTCGTTCTAACGAATCCTTACAATTATCAGGTAATATGTGTTCAAATGTTTTGAATCCGAGCGACTTCCATCGATATCGATTAAAAAAATGAATTTGGAAAAGCAAGGATCGGCACCTTATTAGGAAAACTATGATATACTATGTGTCATTTAATTTATGCCTTCTATGATAATTTGGGATCATGAGAATTTTTCAAAATTCATTTCGTCGCATCCCAATGAAGGAAACTTCATCACCATGTCTAATCTATTTATGCGACGATGCGGCATCGAAGGTAGCTCGATCGTCGAGAGGGAAAAATGTCTGTGGCAATTTAGTCAATTACAAAACGACTAATTGCAACAGCGAACTTTGACTTTGGAATCTGCTGTCGCAATTCTTGGGCTTCTAACGGAGTTACGGTGTCGAGTATGCAAATTGTCAAGTCATCTTGTCACCAGAGACGTATAGATGAGACGGTGATGGAGAAAATATGGCAAGCTTTTGAAAAATGTATCTTATTATAAAATGCACTTTTTTACTGGAACACTTGAACACGTTGAATATGAGAGAGGAATATAACTGAAATATAGAAAATTCTTACAAATGGGAAACGAGAAATAGTCATACTGCTTAAAAAAAATTATTTTTCTTTTACATTTTTTCACGGTACGCTGCAAAATGCATTTCTACTTTCATTCGAAGAACGTTGATACTCCAGACAAGACAGATGGCCACAAGAGTGACAATGTACTTGCGAGGGAAGAAGCCTGTCATCTCCGTTAATTTTCGTATTATTAATAGATCTCGTAAAATGCTGTGCCAAGCTTTATTTTAGCGAGTATCCTTGAAAATTAAGATGTACAGAGAGATTATCCGGTATCCGGGAAGTGCCGCGACGTTCTCTGTGCCATATAGAGTTTGCGTTTCATTGGATGACTGTATCGATCTTTTATTAAAGCTTCAAGGGTTGCATTGAACTGCGCGAGAAAATTGGCCATTTCGATATCGAATTTCCTTCCGTGAAAATAAGTAACGAGGAACCTTGATCTTTATGGGCCAAGCGCAGTTAGGCCTCTTCAAGGGGAAAAACGCTCATCTATGAGATGCTAGCCAAGGTCTAACATTGGCCTAGATAGGGTGAAACCGACCGCTCTGCCAAATGGGATAAAAACTTGACGCACGTGGCGTTCTTTCTGGTGCTAAATTTATCTTCAGATCTAGAACTATCTTGGTAATTGTGAGTCTCACTATTTAACGTCGTGGTTATTGTGTAACGTGGGTGATCGCTTGTGATTATAGAATGGGAATATATGTGTCGAAAACATGTTGACTCATTCATGAGAAAATACAAACAACTGGCGTTATCTTATTATCCCGTTCGTCCGAATAAATATGTTGCGTCTTGGCGGAATTTAATTGCCGAAGCATTATCTGATTGTCGTTAACGATATTCTGTTGCAGGTCCTCACGGACTACAAGACTAGCCATAGAGCGAATATATTTAGTGCCAAATTTTTACCAAACAGCGGTGATCATCGTATTGTATCATGCAGCGGCGACGGTATTATACTCTACACAGGTAATAAATACACAGGTATCGAATAATCGCATTTTATTGCCACACTTTGAGTATTCATAAACATATGCTCCAATTATCAGATCTCTTGAGAAAAACGGCGACTTTCCAAAATCAATTCACGTGTCACAGCGGAACGACTTACGAGATTGCCACGATACCCGGAGAACCTCACAGCTTTTTGAGCTGCGGCGAGGATGGCACCGTTCGAGGTTTCGACTTGCGAGTCAAAGAAAAGTGCAATACTCCGCGATGCAAAGAGGTAATAATATTCAACGTTTACGGCAAATTATTTTATTATCCAGTACCTTTAAATTGTAATGATAATTCAATTTTTCAAGGACATTATGATCTCATGCCAAAGAGCGGTAACAGCCTTATCCGTTAATCCGCTGGTGCCACATCAAGTGGCGATTGGCTGTTCGGACAGCACAGTACGCACATTTGACAGAAGAATGCTGGGAACGAGAGATCCGGGTAAAGATATAACGAGATTAAAAACTCGTGGCGTTGAGTGTCTTAATAAAATCGGCAGCGGCATGTGACCCTGATTGATTTGCTGCACGTGTATCGCAGGTTGGGCTGACAACGGTGAGACTGCGTGGCCCCTTTCGATATTTACAGTTCCTGAATTCGAGGGAAATTCCTACAGAATAACGTCGCTCAGCTACAGTCCCGACGGTCAAGACGTCTTGGTCAGCTACAGTAGCGATCATCTGTACCTATTCAGTGTAAAGGTGCGAACAAATAACAAGCAAGGCTTCTACTTAAAAAAGTAGAATATTCATACAGAATATTTTTGAAAACCGGCTTCTGCAGACACAAATTTGCCTTTGTCAAACACGTTTTTACTTTACGCTTGAGCTTTCACACAAAACTGAAGTTAAGGAACATGGATATTACAACCTCTTTATTCTGTGTTTCGTCTGAGGTTTATTACCAAAAAGTAAAAGCGCAGAACATAATCTACGAAATCGAAAAATATTCGAGTGTTTCAATCGGTTGACGCAGTGAAACTTCGAGAAATGTTTTTCTAGACGCGAAAAAACGTTGTAAACAAAAATACTTCACGATAAAGTAATGAGAAAAATAATATCTGCTTTTACGGTAAACAAGGAATTCGATAATATATGTTTTGTGGTGGTAGTAGTAACAATAATAATAATAATAATAACAAAAGGTTTTTCAACAGGATCAAGGAAGCGTACAGCTGAGAAAAGAGTCCCTCATGGGAAAACACAAAAATAAAAAACACCCATTGAGATCGCCTCAGCCAGTGCGTCGTCTGAGACTGAGAGGCGACTGGTCGGACACGGGGCCCGACGCCCGCCCCGAAAGAGAGGGTGGACGTCGCAGTGGCACAGAAATAGCTCAAGCAAGGCCCGTTCTTCACACGTCGCTGATGCAGAGGATGACTGACGTGTTGAGCCGAATGCTTAACGATCCTGCGACACGAGCCGCGCTTAACGGTGGCGGTGACGACAATCTCGAGGGATGGATTATCGATCAGCAGGCCGAGGCTCAGCCGAACGCGGAAGAGGCCATCGCCGGAGGCAGCAGCGGTGGTGGTGAGCAAAGAAACGAAGCACCGACTGAACAACAAGGAACGAACGTCGAGCAGAGCAGCGCAGTAGCGCCGGAAACCGACCAACTCGTACCCGATGCTACTCATCCACATCAATCGACAAATCCTTGTTCCGCGAGTGAAGCGACGGAAAATAACGTCGAAGACAGCGCCGAGCCTCTCCGAGAAAGCGAATATTCGACTGCGGACGTAAATTTGCTAAGTCCACCGCCGGAATCCGAGCTGGACGATAGAAGGCTCGACGACGAGCTTGAAAATGTTCCTATGGAGAGCGAATCTAGTCAACCGGAAGCCTCGAAAACTTCCATTCAATCGTTCACGTCTCTGAGCATATCGCGAGAAGAAGAAGAACGCGGCGGCCGTGAGAGGAGTATGAGCGACGAGGGGCCCACCGCCTCCAGTCTGGAAACTTGCGCGCGGCAAGGAAATATCATGGAAAATCTTCAGGATAGACTAACGACGATGAGAGACGGTTTCCTCGAGAGACACGGCAGTGAACCCGCGGTCAGCTTAACTTATTCGGACAAAAGTTCCACCGGTGCGACGATATCACTTGGAGTTGCCAATGAAGTTATACGGGACAGTTATCATCCAGGCTAGTACTTTTTTTCTCTCTTTCGTTACACCAATAATATTGAATTCATTCTTTAATTATCAGTGTACCTCGTCCAAAGTCGACCCTCAGCAATCACGATAACTTTTTTTTAACAACTTTAACAACTGCCCTCAAGAAAAATAATAACATCGAATACAAGAAATAGTCAATATGAATTTCCAAACAACCAAATTCACGTATTCCGAGAACTCATTTTTATTATATTTTTAAGTTTCTTTTTCGAATGAAAAACAAGTGTTGTGCAACGTCATTTCGAAGAGAATTTTTTCACTTTACAAATTTTCAAGATGACGCGGTGCACTTTTTGACGACACTTTTGCTCGATTTATCTGTGTGTAGTGTTTTAGTTTATCTTTCGGCTGAAAACGATTCTGACCAAAGACCTTTCGACGCAAAAAAAAAAAATATCTTCTGGTGTCGACTGTTGCAGGACCGTCCGGAAGTCAGAATCCAGCGACACACGTACTCGGGGGCGCCGGTCCGAGCAATAGTCGTAGCAGACAATCAAATTATAGCGATCTTCATGAACGTAAGTGTTTTTTATTTTCATTTTCCACCAAAGCTTAAATATAAGATAGAGAAACACTTTCTGTTGAGGACGCGCTTTCTTTCTAGGAACTGATGAGGATGTTTATAATGACAGTGACGACGAGGACGCAGAGTCCAGTAGCGGCAGCAGAAGGTATTTATTTAAATAAACTCTTACATAGCCAGTGTTCGGGAAAATAAAATTATTCCGTAAATTCGATCTATTCGTAGGCTGGTTAATCCCATAGAGACCGAAATGGACAAAGCTGTGGCGGAAGCGCGCGCCTCGTTGGGTCACGATACTTTCGACGACAGCTGCATGACTGAATTTCGTGTCAAGCAAAAATACACAGGTCATCGAAATGCGAGGTATAATCCCTTCCTGCTACTCGATCGTCGTTTATACCACGACAATCGATTAATGATAAATACATAAATCAATAAATAAATAGGATAATTGCCGTCGGTATCGGGCAATACATGGTCCTTGTTTCCTAACTTTCATCATTTTAGTTCTGTGATTTAGTCGCACGATATGGGCGCGAAAGTTTTATCACAAGATAGCGAGGACTCTGCCTCGTTAAGAGCGCGTTGAGCCCTGGCGTCCGTAAGGGTGAGGGTCGATCTCCCTCCGTTTCTCTTTTTCGTAACAACAAGTCAACGGAAAAAAAAAAAAACAAATATATATATACATACATACATAAAGAAAAGACACAAACTGACCAAGCAAAGTCCCAAAAAAGCCTCCGAGCGGACCGGGCCAATTAGCATCAGCCCATCCAACATATCTGATCGCTTGCCCTTCCCTCGTTTGACTCTAGTTTCTTTAGGACCATGATCAAAGAAGCAAATTTTTGGGGCGACGATTTCGTCATGTCGGGTAGCGACTGCGGCCACGTGTTTGTCTGGGAGAGGGACACCGCCAAGCTCTGCATGCTCCTCGAGGCCGATCAGCACGTCGTTAACTGCCTTCAGCCGCATCCGTATCTACCGATGCTCGCAACTTCCGGTATCGACTATGACGTGAAACTCTGGGCGCCGATAAGCGAGGAGGCTACCTTCGATACTAACTTCGCCGAAGATGTAAGATATCTTTTCCCTCTCAATTTAAGATGGTTCTTGCAATACTTTCAACTCACAATACCAACTATTTTTTATTAAACAATATCCGTAATTATTAATAACGGTTAAAAATAAATGTACAATTGTGCGAATTTAGATAATAATTACATGGAGGCTAAAATTACGATTTTCATTATACGCTGCGATTTTTTAAATGTAAGCGTGTCTGGAAAATAAGCAAGCGGCCTCGATGCAAAGAAAGGAAATACGTAGTTCACAGTTTACTTAAATTCGAACGGCAGTCGATGCGTACAGTGAATAAAAATATCCGGTCGATGCACTAGGATGTGCGTCATCCAAATCATGCGACATGAGTGAGCTTTGGACGTAAATGCCCTAGTCGTTATTACCCGTTGAAAGTTGCATTTTATTAGTAGAAATACTATTTTGCATGACTGCAATAGTGCAGTCATTCACCTTACGAGCCCTCGTGAGTTCGACAATTCAAGAGATTCTAATATGAGCTCTAAAGATACGCATAAGCATAAACGTTGTGTTGAAATTCACAAATATTTTTAACTATACCGGCGAGAACCAACGAATATTTTCATGTGGGCAAGTCTCTGGAAGTCACTCGTTGAGTCAAGCGTAATTGCGTGTTTCGCGAAAGCTTTAAATATGCATGACCCACTATTTGAGCTTTTTTCATTTCGTATGAGTATTCATCGGAGACACTTTTAGATGCGCGATGTTGAAACGGTACACTCGAGTAATTCAAACATTTTCTAAAACGTGTATTTCTTAGGTTCATGCAATTTTCATTTTTTCAACGCAGGCATGTTGTAGGAATCTTATTCTTTTCTTTCGTCGCATTTTTAGCGGCTTATTTACATTTGATTTGAACGCAAGAACCACCTTAACCCGCAATTATTATTATCCAAATCGAATTTATTTTTGACCTTTATGATTTACAGCTCCAGAAGCGTAACGCCGTAATGCTCGAAGAGACCAAAGATACGATCACCGTTCCAGCAGTGTTTATGATCAGGATGCTGGCTTGTCTCAACCAGATACGCAGAGGTAGCGATAGCTTGTGATAATCATCAGACCAAGTGATACTCACTCTTCCAGTGGCATTCCATTTGGAGTGCGCTTCTTTTTTTGTTTTTTGTTTCAATAACAACCTTCTGCTGGGTTTCTCACGTAGAATTAGGCGATACGAACTGTTGAAAATAATTGTTTTCGTTCTTTGGTTGTTTTCGTTTTACTTATCTAACATCGTAACAGCATTTTTTTTCTGTTTCGTCGATCGTTGTTTCGTGGGATATCGATCGTCTATGCGCTTTGTATATTTTTTTGCAAATGCTTAAACGCGCAGATGTGTGTATGCGTATGTATATGTATATGCATATACATATACATATAAATATATACGTACAGCGAGGATCACGTCAAAATAAAGATCCTATTGGCTCTGAAAAAACTGATTGGCTATCGATCTATGCCTAGGAGCCATGATATATGGATTCTTAATGATTGCTTTAAGGAGTCTGGTTTCATTTGATCCTCACTGTATAACGAGAGATGGGTAATTGGAGGTGGGAGAACGGCGTATGCATACGCATCCACCGCCGAAACTAATAATTCGTCAAAACGGACTGTAAAGAGTGAACGAGAAGAAAATCTTTAAATATATACATATATATGTGTTCTGGTTGATTTCACAGCGCACACTGTACATTATATTGAATTCCTGAAATACATATCATTTCATTTGTAACCTCGTAACCACTAATCCTTCAATAGGTGTCGATGAAAGAAAAAATAACGGAATTTCGAACATCGGGTTGCAAGAATGAAAAATGAAAAAAATCTGTG
Source organism: Clistopyga incitator (assembly GCA_947507545.1). Classification (NCBI taxonomy): domain Eukaryota; kingdom Metazoa; phylum Arthropoda; class Insecta; order Hymenoptera; family Ichneumonidae; genus Clistopyga; species Clistopyga incitator. The sequence continues at coordinate 7,294,145 of OX382175.1, forward strand.
TGCGAAGGGATTGCGGGTCGCTGATGCTTGTATAATTTTTCCTTTCTTAGTTAACGAAGGCTGCTTGTCGCTGGATCGAACGAGAGATAATAATATCATTTTTTACGTTGGGTTTTTTTAATTGTTTGTAGGGCGCGGTCGCAACAGGAGGAGAAGCGGCGACGAGGCCGATGAGTTGCGAGGCGGCTAGAAATCCTTTTGGCCTATATTCTGCAGCCTCTAGTTATTTAAATAGCCGACTGTTTGGTGACTGGAGACTCTAACGTTACACCCTCTTGCAAGTCCTCGAACGTTCCTCTAATTTCAATACGGCAAAATTGTCGTCGCAGTTAAATGAATAATAAAAAAACAATGTATAAAAAAGCGGCAAGAAATATGCCACTTTTCGTGCAAAAGGGTTTAACACAGCAGAGTTAATGTAAAGTCTAGTGATAGAATATAAGTAAGAGTCTGTGGCCGACATAGTCACTTGCAAGAAAAATAGTAACGAAGGAAAAAATCATGGGTCCTCACGATTTTGATTTCCGCCCCTCAAACGGCATACCTTGATTCGACTATCGTAATGACGGTCGATTTTTGTTGTTTGCTTGCAAGGCTTCCTCGGTTCATGCATTTTCCTTCCCATCGATCTTTTAATATGATATAAACATACATAATATATTGAATACTGTATCGGACTGTTGGTTGCGTTTTAGTTTGTGTTCCCTCAGAAATATTGTGCATATCGGAGGTCACTCAACGCGCAATATACTATTATATCAGTACCTACTATTAAGACAACGGTAATTGTTGTGAGTGATTGATTTTAAGAGTAAAATAATGCTGCTTACTCTCCGGAGGAACGAGCACGACACTCTCCAAGTCCTCATTCTTCCCACGAGTCGAAACGTCAATCGAGTGCCTTAATGGAATGCCGAAATGGAACTAGAAAAAACACGAAGAGACCGATGGTTCGTCGAACGCGTTAATCAAGAATGACTGACCGAAATAATTAAAATATAAAATAGACTGTGGCTGCAACGAAACGGCCCTCGCCTTCGGAGAGTCGAACGACCGCATGCTAGACTCATCGTTATCTCCAATGCAATAATTCTCCATATATATACCATACAACTATACTGTTACAGTTAATCTTAGCGGTTTTTTCGCCATAGGATTTTTGAGCGTGGTCTTTCCTCGACAACATTTTTAGATTGTACATTGAAAAAAAAAGAAAACGAAAAAAAACAAGAAAAACATATGGGTACGTTGTTCGGATGAGACTATTCACACACACACACACACACACACACATTATATCGTAGATTTTTGTTGTTGTTTATAATAAAAAGCTTGAAAGAAAAGAAAATTTCGTAGCTTTTATTATTATTATTATTATTATTGGTCAACAGTGGGGATTGAGATAGAAAAAAGCAGCGATAGTTTGTGGATAGTTTGTAGACGAGAGAGCATAACACGTTGGCGATTACGGAGATTTATATTTATTTTTCTGAACATTAGGACAAAATCGTAATCAATCGTTATTTTTAATCGTAAATTTATCATATCCGTAGGAATAATAATAGTATAGTAATGATAATAGAAAATAATAATAACAATAACAATAATAATGGTAATAAATATAGCGTTATATTAAATACCGACGAGAGTTTTATAATATAGTTGGCAATACGTCGTCCGCGACAATACGAGTACGGCCGTTCTCATTTACTTTGGACGTGCCTCAGTTTTATTTTTCTCTTCCAGTATGTGCTTTTACATCGTAGTATCTTGTTGTTTTTTTTATTTTTTTATTTATCAGTGTAGTATATGTGTACATTCATATACCTATGTAGAAAGAATAGCCGCGGTGGAGAACGGCCCTTTAACGGGGACTATATTTATATATACGCTTGATCTTATCAAAAATGATTATTGAACGTTTTATTTTTATCAATTTTTTTTTTACCAAGTAGTAGATCAACTATGATAATCGCGGCGCGACACGGCATCGAACCGGACTTTAGCAGGAGTAGGAAAACCCACGGCGCGTTTATTTAATAGACTTTTTTAAAAATCGTAGCTGAGAACGGCTAAGATTGCCATACAATTGCCTCCAAATTTCACACAATAATTAGTAGTGTATTAGATTATGGGGTGGATCTTGCTCAGCATCCGATCCTACAGTCGGCGCCCACTTGTTGTGTACGCTTTTCTTTTTTTTTTTTTTTTTCGTTATTGAATCTCGTGTCTGTTTGTTTGCTTATTTGTTTTTATCGTTTCTCATCGCTTTTTCTCGTTATAATTTATATTAATTATAGTCATCGTCGTCGTCGTCATCGTCGTCATCGTCATCGACGTTAGTGTAAGACTTTCTTGGGTCAGCGAGCGTTCTCGTTCGATGCTTCGTGTGCAATGGTTTAGTTTATAAATAATATATCGTGTTAAGTAATTAGAGTACAGTATCTCCGAGTACAGAGAGTTCCCTGCCAGGTACGCCGTTTTTTTTTTTTTTTTTATTTCTCTTAACTATTCGTCCACTTTCCGTACTGTTTCTCAAACAATTATACGAGTGTATGTCTGTGCGAGCTATGAGTAACGTGGACACAATTTCAGACGATAGGTCGTACGAAAAGGGACGGTAACGAAAAAATTTGGAGCACAGGGACAAAACAAGAATGATTCAACAATCGGCATTGCTTTCTCGCGAGATCCTACGAATAATCTATTAATTCATCAATCAACAGCATACATGGTTTTATTACGTTTTTTCAAAATTTGATATTTTGTCGGCGAAATCGCGAGAAAGTTTGAAACAAGAAATTATCGTACGCTTATACGTTTTTTTTGTTGTTATTTTTTTTTTTTTTAGTATTAGTGTTAACTACTATACAACGAGACTTAGTCGACAATTCCCTTATTTCATTATCTCTCTCTCCCTGCAACTAAATGTCCGAACAACCGGCACGCGGAAGTGTTAATGTACATTTTGTGTGCAGAAATACGCTGCTTTCGGTATAATCTTCGACGTCCGCTGAGAAGTGCAAAGGCTCATCCAGTTGCCCGGTTCTTTACATTGTATTTTTTCTTTTCTTTTACTTTGCCCAATGCCACTGGAGCGACTCGATCACGCTGCTGCAATGGTTGATCCAAAAATCTCGAGTTTCGTGCGGGATATCAGTTTGAAATTTTCCATTTTTCTTTCTGCCATTTCAACCATCGAGAGCGCGAAAAAGCCGCACCTTCATATAGTGATTACTTATGGATATAATATGGAATACACAAACGTGAATAGTTAGGCCAAACAATTCTATGATGGATGAAGACGATCATGTCCTACGTGCGCGATGAAGCCTAATTTTTATTTATAATTCCTATTCGAGACAATGAAAAATCCGAAAAATACAGTTCAATATAATCGCAATTGATTTTCCATCTTGGGTCGTTTATGCGTTTTCTTGCTGTTGTTGTTTTTTTTTTTTTGTTTCGTCTTTTTATCTTTTGCGCCTGTTGGCGACGACGATGCAACACAATTTGTAATCGGAGCCCAATAATATATATTACTCGGAAGAAGGAGAATGATCCTCTTTTCGTATTCAATTTTATTTCACTGTCGCGCAATCCTCAAGCTCTTCAGCAAGCTGGGACACTATCTGTACGAATACTGTTATCATTCCGGCGCTAATACGCGGTAAGTGAAGACTTATTTAGCCTCTGTTCTCGGTAAATTTATTAGAGGTAATTAATTGTGTATTGCATAGCGAATACAGTTAATAGGAGGAGCGAGTGCAGGATATTTTTAGCACTATTTACGGATGTGACTTTTATTTTGGGCGGTTGAGAACAACGATATATACACGGCAAGCTACAATGGAGACTGCGGTCGTCGATCATTCTCCTTCCCATTATCGTCGCATCGATTCCCGCGATCGCAGCGCTAGAGCTCATCGATCGATTTATCTTGAGTATTTGTTCACATCATCGGAAAGTAACGATCGACGAACATTTCACTAGCTATTTTTCTTGTTGTTCTCTCTTTTCACATTGTTTTTCTCTCCATGGCATAGATCTCGCTGAAAGTGGCTCCGAGTGATCAATTTTTATTTAACGTTTTTTAATGACGACGATAGAGCGATATAGTATCTTGGAATTTTTTAGATTAATTGTAAATGCGAGAGGAATAAGAAATCACAACTTTCAACGAGACCTCATTCGGTTAAGCGACACTCTCCAATGATAAAAACTTGTAAATATGAAATAACTATAGTATGTTTTCATGTTTTTTTTTTCTTTTTAATATTCAAGATAATCGTCGCGTTTACCTACAATCGCAATAATACCCCTTCGTTTCACTCTTCTCGGATTGATGAAAAAACAATTTCATTGATATATCATAATATTATATAATGTATATTTAAATGAACTTTACACTAATAGACAAGTTAATTCGTGCGGCAATCGTGTAGTCGTAGTAGGAAAACGTAAAATCATACAACCAAATATTCATATATATATATTAATCATTCGTAGTCGGTATTAATGTTAATTAGTAGTAGTGGTAGTAGTAACGCGTACTAGTACACATAATGATAGTAGGAAATCAATAGTAATTATTTTATACAACAATCACACGTAGAAGCGATGAATTAGAGTAGTAGAAATGACTACTTGTTTGTTTGTTTAAATTTAATTTATCTTTATATTATTATAGTATATTTGCAATATAATAAATTATATCATTATCGTTATTATAATATATGTATTCTGTTGTTGTTGTTGTTGTTGTTGTTGTTGTTGTTGTTTTTTCTTTTTGCTTTAAATATATATATTTATATGTATAATACGATGGCAAAAGTGTTCCTTTAATTTCTTGCAGATTGAGACTCGTGACCACTATTGGAGAATGTACGAACGTGTAGAAAGATTCATCGTAATAACGAAGTAAATTCGATAAAAATTCAATAATAATCGGCTAACACTTCCCCGAATGTATTCTCGCGACGCATTCATTCGTGCTCGAATACCTTCGCTAATTTCACATCTTTCTCGTTTCCCTCTATTCTTCATTAAATATTCAATATGTATATAACATTAATTATGTAAAGAGAGACACGACAGAGAGCGCGGATTATCCTTTTGTTATTTCTTATCTCCTCCTTCTTTTCATTTATCCGTTTGAAACCTTGTTCCTTTATGAGCTTGGCTAAATACACCTCACTTAATCACAATATATGTATAATTTACTCAAAGATTCACTCTCGAACATATGTATAATTATTTATATGTATGTATTTATCGAGTACCGGTAAATGAATGAATATAATAGAACGTAGCCATCTAACAATTACTCACGGCGATTGGAATCGCGTCAATTGCGCGCGAGCTGAAAAACGCCTCGATGACAGTGCCAAGTTTTAAATTTTCTTTTGTTTTTTTTTTCGTTTCTTCTAATAATCGGTGACCGCCGTTGCTAAACAACAACAACAAAAAGGAGAAACACGAAGAACGAATAACGAAAGATCACGCGGGGGCGAAATAACATGGAAGAATGTTCTGTACAATGATCAGTTTCTTCTTACTTTTTCTCGTTTACCATATCTCAGCGTCAAATACGACACCTTCCTCTCGCAGTTTGTCAAGTTATTGCGTCCACTCTGCCTCGTTTTTATTCTTTAGTAGTGATTAGTATCATTGTCTTACACACGCGCCGCTGACGTACGGAGGAGGTTCGATAATATTACAATTATTAACGCGCGACATGAGATCTTTGTGTGTGTGTGTGTGTGTGTTTTTTTTTTCGGAAAGGAAAAAAAAGTTACACGTTAAAATACACGTTTATTATCTATTGTAGTAATAATAGCGGCACGGCGCTATTTTCACACCGTATTTCGAAGAAAATTCTCTTTTTTTTTTAATTTCTTTGAGAACTCGCATCGGATGGACTCGATGCGGGAATAAAATCACGATGTTATCACGGTCGATACGGCTTTGCTATTATCGTCATCTTCGGCTCAGAAATCACACATGCATTAGTTTATTCGGGGCTGAGCCTCATGGAGGAACGGTGTGTTTAAGTTTATAGATAGTTCGTTATCGCGAGAGATTTTTTAGTTGTTTTTCCCTATATCGTTATAGAAGTAATAATCCGTACGACGAAAGCTCGTCAGTGAGACCCTGTTTCGCGGATCGTCTTTGCACTACGACCCAGGCTTATCCGCGTCTGGTGGAGATTTTTCATTTAACTCTTTATTTCTTTCGTTTTCATTAAATTGTGAAGTATATAACGAGATTGGGCAAAAATTCATGAGAGGAAGAAGGTTTAATATAGAATAGAGTGAGTAAAACACCCCGAGACGCGTGTCTCGCATATAGCAAATTCTCGGCCTCGTGGCCCATTCGTAGAATTACATTAACAGATGATCGATATAACATTGAGAACGAGTGTCTTCGCGATTATAGTCCAAGGCTGTAAATCGAGCGTTTCCCGAACGATTTGCGAAAGCTCGATTGGATATTCAAAGCTCTTGCTTAGGTTGTGTGGCTTTTTCTTTTCTCTCCGTCTCTTTTCGCTAGGGTTTTTTGTTGTATACTCGTGTTTGTGTCTGTGGAAGGTCGCGGCTGAACCCCTTTACCGACGAACGGATGCGAACAAACATCTGCCTTTCGGTTTCCGTATTATGTTCTGCCTTTTACCATTTTCTTTTTTTCTTCTCTGAGTGAAATCGTTTTTGGAGCACCTGAGGATACTTTGGCCACGAGTCACGAACGGTTCGCAAGGGAAATTGTTGCTACTATTGTTTTTCTTTCTCGTACCTATTATAGAATATACTGCCGTACAATTATAGAATATATTCAGTGGAAATCCAACTCTTACGAGTATCGTAAATAATAACACAGACTCAACGAAGTAAGAGCGTTTGAGTAACGAGAGAGAGAGAGAGAGAGAGAGAAAATAATATATATATATATATTTATATGTATATATAAAAGAGACGAAAAAATGAAAGAATGAAGTCTGTTGCGAGTCGGAGCCGATGAAGCGCATTTCTGTTGAACGTTACAGTCCTTACATGAGCTTCGGTCTTGCGAGTAATGTAACTCTAAAGCTTCCCCATAATCCTGCAGTCCCAAAAGCAGTATATATTACCATCCGGACGGACGATATAGTATATACTATTATAATAACGAAGGTCGTTCTCGATCGCGAGAAGGGGGGAAGAGAAATCTAAGGAGAGGAGACCGAACGGCCCAATCGTGGGTTATCTTCGCTTCGCCGTACCTTCTCGCCTGTGTCGTATCTATTACAGTCTTAGCTAGAGTCGCTCTCTCGTCTATCGCGTTCGTTATCCTTTCCGCCTCTTGGTTGTTCTCCTAACAATAAATGAAGATCACTCTTGTTCTCTGTCATTATTATTATTATTTTGTTTTTCGTTTCTCTCTCATTATTTTTATGTACTCTTCCGATGCGCGATATCCTCTCAAAGATCGCAAGCTAAACATGGCACGTTGGTCGATATTAAGCCTCGATCGGGCCGAAAGTTTTTCTAAACGACTCCCTAGATAGAAATTTGTTACTCTAACTAATAATAATAATAAATCGTAAGCAGACGTTTCGTTAGTCGACGTCGGGCCTTTCGCGGTCTTCCAGCATGATTATTCGGTGCCGCGAAAACGAGTGTCTAATTCAATTGCGTATCCCGTTCGTTTGTTCGCTTGTGTGACGCGTATATTTCCGTTCACGTGCAGGTGGACATCGATAGTCTATATAGATGACGTTTTGTTTTTTCGCAATTGGGTGACTAATTTTCGCGTTTGCTGACGCATTTAACAGCGAAGAAGAAATATTTCACGCGCAGTTTTACCGTCGATTCTCTCATTTCGCTGCTCGAATTTTTAGTTGAGGCGTTATCCCGCGTCTTGCTGAACTTTTGGTTCCGCTCTTATTCCTCGTACCCAGCAGCTTTCGTCTCTTCATTCAAAATTCTTCGCTGCCTCAACAGTTTTGTTTTTCCTCTCTCTCTTACTGCCTTGCGCACTTTTGCATTGGGATAGTGTAAGCACGCTGAGGTTTTTTGGCCCTCGGGGCCAACTTAGCTACTCGATTCACTCTGTGTACTGTCTGTGTACGTAATGTGTATTTGTGTATGTATGACTGGATTGTTGGTTGCTTGTTTGCTTGCTTCTGCTTGTCGGGCTGCGCCTGCTCGTCGTCTCTTCTCTCTTCATATCTTCTTTGTTTTAATATAATTATATTACTTTACGAAATCGCTGTACCACGCGACATGGTACTGGATTATTCACGTGGAACAACTGAGAAGCGTTGACGACGACGTCATCGTCGTCATCGTCGTTTATCACCCGTTGCCGCAACTCATTTATTTGTGATTGAAGGAGAACGGCGACGGACCTGTCACTGCGCTTCGATGAAAGTGCACGTTCTGCCACTTGTTGTCCCTCTTGTGCCAGACGCGACTCTCCTCGCTCTGCTGGGTGTGCGCCACTCCTTGCCTGATTTAAACAGAGTATCCAATTATTAATATCAATTATGCCATATTCTATTTTTTATAACAATTCTTTTTTGCTTCCTCATAGAGGAAGCTTTGTTTTCGTTTAATTTTTTTTTTTTCGGCGTTTATATGTTGACTCATAATAGTCCAAATCGTCGAGAAAAGTTGTTTAGAAAAATATTTCTATATGTGTATGTGTGTGTGTGTGTTTGTGCAGGTTTCCTTATATAAGCACGATAACTGTCGTAATTTCAGATATGTACTTGTCAAACTTGGCATGCAATTGGGCTGTCAACAAAGTTTGGTAAACGCGGATCGATTGAAAAATGAAAATTTCACAGCATTTTGAAAATTAAAAATGAAAATTTTGGAACCACAACTTTTGTATACGTAGAGATATCGGATTGAAATCTTGAACGTAAATGTATGTAATGTAATGCAAGCCATCAAATCAGTGTGTGTATCAAATTTGACAAAAATCGGTAGATTGGTTCGAATTTTGTTGCTTTAACATTTTTTTTTTATGATTGCAAATACTTTAACGTCTATAAATTCTGAGTTATCCGGCGGCAATTTTGGACTTGGTTTCACAATTATTGATTATCAATGATGAATTTAGTCAAACGAAACGCCGATATGTCGGTCAATTTTTATTTCAGTGAATAATACAGAAAAAGGGGGCCATCATATAAAAAAATATTGATATTTTTTATAAATGTATCTTAAGATTTGTGCGTATGTGGACTATCGTCGATACTGATTTGAGTACAAAGTTAGTGTAAATATGGACCATCTTTAAACAAGTTTGAGTACAAATTTTGCACAAGTCGGTCGAGCGGTGAAAAGTTTATGAGATTTTGAATTTTTAGAGAAATGTCTTTCAGGAATAAAACAAGCCTGCAGGGAGCCTTGCAAATTGCTTTCTCATCATCATTATTTTTTGCTTATTACAAAGCTTCCCCTATGAGGAAACCAAAATCCATCAACATACTTCCTTACGGACGTAGCTTTATGAAAAGGACAAAATAATGATAATGAGGAAGCAATTTGCTACATTTTGGCAGGCTTTTTGACTATTTCATTAAAATTGATAGTATACTCACTTGTCGACGTACTGAGTGAGCCTGACGTAGGCGATGCAGGCTGCATCTTCGCCGAGGAGGTGAACGTGCGGATTGAGAATCGTCGTGTTTACTGCCTTGCAGCTCGAGTTTTTCCCCAGAACTGCTTTAATTATAAAACCATTTGAACGTTACATATATTTCAGCATAGAAAAGGCCATAAGAATCGTAAAAAGTGCAAGAATGAAACGTGAAAATAAAAATAGCATCTCTTGTAACGAAAGAACGATCTGTTGAGCGGTATTGCTGAGAAGCTGAATTATTATTAAATATCTTCATTCCAGGCATTAAATAAATGTAAGATTAAAAATGACTGAAGTTTTCTGCATCTGCAAAAATCAGACTTCAATCACGTGTCATCATTATGTAACGTTGCGAACGACATTTTTTCCTCTAGGCAGGTTTTTGTGTATCACCAATTTTTATTTCTTTTTTTCTTCGAATAGGTGAGAACTAGCGGCCATTTTCGATGAAAATTTTGCGTTTTTTTTATTTATTTATTTTTTTTTCGTTTGCCCAATGATACCGTCGATGGTTAATGCAATAATTTAATTTCCACGACAGATTTATTCCTCTTGTCCATATCTCTAGACTTTTTTGTCTTTTATTTATTTTTTTTCAAAACTTGGCAATAATTGTGGTCATTTTTTGGGTTGGCCGATTATACGATCTTAACGGTTGATGCAATGATTTTTTTTTCCAAGACGAATAAAGCAGATTTATCTGTCGTGCGCATATCTCCAGGAATCTTTTGAATTATGCTTAATTGATTTTCAAAAACTGACATACATTTTCTCAATTTTATTGCTAATGGGTAGCTTGACGATTTTGCCTTTACGTGAAATTTATATTTTCCTAAGGTATACGTTCTACGAGTATTTCGAGGCACTTTTTCCAGTTTTTTGTTTATCATTTTCAAAAAGTGGCTTTTAATCAGTGAAGCGGTAAAATTGGGCAACGGCGAAAAATGCAGATAACGTTGTCAAGTTTTGAAATATAAGAAAAGAAAAAAAAAAGTTGGAAAATACTTAGAGATATGGGCAAAATGAATAAATCTGCTTTGAAAAAAAAAAGGTTGCATCAACCATTAAAACAGAACTATTGGGCAAACATAAGAATCCAAATTTCCGGCGAACATTGTCCCTAGATCTCAAATATTTGCAGGAAAAAACTAAAAAACGTGTTTGTAAGTGAGGCACAATTTAAAAAAAACACAAATTTTAATCACAAAAACTTCCGACTACGAAAATAAATTGATTCAGTAAAATTATAAAAATTTATTGACAAAATCATTTCTTAAATAATCTTGAACAGATACATATAAAAAGTCTGGAATAGTTTATAGAATTGATAGGAAAGTAACTTCCGGATTTCTTATTACGATTTAAACAATAATTATCACATTTCTTTGAAATCATAACAACAACATTTAAATTATTTGCATGTTATTATTTAACTCTTGTTGGATAATTGGGCGACGTCTTTATCTGAGGTTGTTATCTTGTTCACAATGTGAAATCATTAGTGACATTGGCACTTCTACTTTGTCGTCTTCACACTTTTAAAAAAACAAGTTGTCTGGACTTGCATCTATATGTGACAATTTTCAATTGTCTCCACAATTATTGGTATATCTAAAGTGTTCTAAGACAGAACCGGTTTTTTGTGAATGGCTTTTCGAATCACCAACTCCGCTGTTTATTGTATAATATTACAAAGATTGTTTGTAATTACAAAAAACTAAATTGTAACTTATTATTCATTTATTGCTCGGTTAAAGTGAAAGCTGGTATCAGCATTCTTTAAGCTATCTATCTTGAATCCATATGATTATTCAATTCCAGTTACGACAACTACAAAACATAATTTAATTGCCGTAATTTTAATAAAAAAATACTTGAAATCCGAATCCGTGATGATGATAATAGTCGATAAATAAATAAATAAAACCCAACCAGGGCTCCAAAATACGCTTTTGCTTGAACCAAGGCCATGTTGCTCAACACATATAATACGGTAGTTGTAAGGAAATTAGGTCAAAGCTATATTTATAGGACTTGAAAATTTCAAAACTTTTTTCAACGAGATATATTTCCGCGGATTGACGGTGATATTTTTCTTAGTTACCGCCGGTGCAACTGCAAATTTCGCAGATGCAGAAAACTTCAGAGTCATGATTAAAATCTTATTTTCCATACCTACGTTGGAAGTAAAAACGTAAGATTAAAAGTAGCGAATGTAAAAATTAACAGTTGCCAAAGCGTTCGTTACTCAAACGTTGCAAACTCTTGTGCTATACGAAAATCAGAAGATATCTTCTCTCGCGATACATTCAATGTTCGCTTTTATTCATGCGATATATCAGAACAATAAATTGAAAAAATAATCGAAACAACAGCCAAGTGATTTTCGTATCTTAATCGCGGGTAAATATAGTGAGGGCAAACTAGACATAATTACCATTATCAAAGTAAAATTTGTGAAAGTCCATTCCCTCGACTAAATTACCTAGAGCCTCGGGCTCGAACGCGGTCAGATGAGGGTCGCAGATTTTCCTGAAAAAATGTGCGCGATACGCATCGCAAATATTAGTGTTCAATAAATATAAATAGTACGAAGAAAATTACATCAGAATGAAAATAGTATATTGTGCTGTCAGTAAGTAAAGTGGCCTCGGGTGCTTTTTTTTTTTTTCGTGTAGCATACGATACTTCCGTCCCAATTTTGCTAACAAAAAATAAGCATATTCCGTGTGTGCGGCAGAATCGCAAGAATTGCCAATTTTTCACTAATGACGATAACGCACGCGTAGTGCGGTTATCATTACCCCCACCGGGAAAAAAAATATACCGTCTTCCTCCCTAGGGAGGAGTGCGCACGCTAACAAGTCAGAGATTAGAAATAAGCAACTTTGCGTCACCGTTACGCGCGGGCAATGAGCCCGAGAAATTTAGCGAAGTCGCAGAGAGTACATTTCGACAATAGGGAGAAAAACTGTGTTTTCCCGCGAGTGTATGTTTGTAGCACGAGTGGAGGCCGAGTACTGCAATTACACGAGCTGAAAAAACGTTTTGCTCTCGGGTATTTAGCAAAAGGGGTTTTCAGTACGATGTCGAAAAACTGCAGTGCTCGCAGGAGGACAGGACTTTTTGAGACGGAGTAGTGAAAAAACGATTTCTACCGATCGTGAAAAACTTACGTATAACCCTCGAAGTCTCCGGTGTTGATGCTCTCGATGAGTTGCTCGGTCATCTTGATGATCTCCTGACGGCGTGCTGTAATTGTCAATACATGAGAGTCAGTATCAAGCCCCACCGGGAGGTCCACCGCCGCGATCTCAGGCTCTTTCCGGTACATATCACAGCAAAACAGCCACATGCACGTATCTTTAACATCTACGTCCTAATAGTCGCTGACGCGACGTCGATTCAGCGTACTATTCACCGGGTATCGATATCAATAGACTACATGATTAAAAAAAAAAGAAAAAGAAAAAAAAAATAACCGAGGCCCTTTGCGACGGTTCTCGTGAATAAACAGTTTGTTATTCCGAGCTGCAATCAAAAACCGTATTGAATCTCATTGTCGCGGCTGACCTTGCAATTCGAGTGAGCTAAATTAATCCAACAGGCAGCAGCGCGAATTGAACTCAATAATATCGCGCTATTCACGTATCGTTAACAATGTTTTTATCGCCCGAGCAGCGGGCGTGCAATCCCGACGATAACGCACGCGTATCTTCGTCAAGGCTGCTTCTGCACGCCCAGCGTGAATAACGCGTCGGGTGCGCCGCGTTATAATTAATTTGCCGTTCATACTGGCGACATAAATTTGCGACAAAATGATTGGCAATTCATCGCCTGGAATTGAACGTTCGAGGCTGGATATACGCCAAGATTTATCGTGAACAGCGCATCGCGAACCGGTCTATTATTTTGACAAGAGAAACGTTTCTTCGTGATACACAATCGTACTTCAATTTGCCTCCGACGAGAACACACAAATTGTTTTTATCGACCATCTCACGATGGTCGTTCGTCGCAATGCTTGGGTACAGCTGCGGCTAACGAAATCGTCAAGGCGAAGCGGAGAGATCTTCTGGGTCGAATTATAGTCGCAGCTTCCAGTGGGTATCGTTACACATGTATATCGCTTTCAACCGACGTAGCGATAAAAGCTAACAATTATTGTACTACTGTAATAGCTCGAGGTAAATCGTTGCTGAAAATTTTCTACTCTACTGGTTGGCCGGAGCAGGGCAATTTCTCACTTTTTATTTGCAGAGCAACGATACTTCAATTATAGTACTGGGAAATCGATAAGATCGCGAGATTTCTTCTTTTTTTTTCTTGCTTGCTCGCGCTGCTCCGCTCGTCAGTGATTTGTGGAAGACACAGAGAGTGAGAGAGTGATAGAGTATAATAGTGGATGGCGTTGTTACCACACGTTAAGGGTGAACTAATTGGAGCTTGTGGAAGTAAAAGGAGTTTGTGTTCGTGGACTGACGTCCTCTGAAAGACCTAAGCAACTATATGTATATATATAGCTTTTGCGATATCCAAAAGTGGATATACCCGAGGCTAGAATTGGATAATATACGAATAAAAATGTGGTCAACATATTGACCGACTTGAGTAACATTGAATCATTCCTAAAAATAAAACAAAATAAATGTGTATGAAAAAAAAAATATCGAAAATATATTGATGCTAATTGTATTTCTATTAATAATTTTGAAGTCAAATGCAAATTTTGAACATCTTAATACTCATTCGAAATATATCAGTTATATCTTAGGATATCGACGAAAAATGTATCCAAAACATACACTGTGAAAAAAAATTGTTTCTCGAAATAAATATACTTGTATAGTTAGTACCATGTGCATAAATTGTCTGGCGAATTTTACAACATCTATATTGAATTTTCATATGTTCAACAGTATTGAAGAAAATTTAGCATTCGATAATATTACGGCACAATTGTTTCCGGTTTTTCCATCGCCGCAAAATATTTTTTTATGAATATTGTGTTTGACAATTCATAGACGTTGCTTTTGTTATTTAATTACCTAATATTTAGTTTCATAAACATTTATAGTGAATTTTCATATGAACGGTATTGAAAAAAAAAAAAAAAAAAAAAAATGCAGCGTTCGATAATATTACGACATAGATTCTTTTGCAGATTATAATATATTAATATTTACAATGTGATCGATTTCAAATTGATCGAAATAATTCGTAAGATGAATCTGAACGTTCTAATGTGGGCTTTTTTTGTTCTTGGAAAATGTTAATAATTTGGTACTGGGTGATTTAGTAAGCAAGTGTTAATAAAATGCCATTCAATATTATAGGGTTGGTAAAATTCATAGACTCATGCTAAATTTCACGAAATTTACTGTGGAAGTGTATTAATCTTCACTGCCTATAGCGAGTTTTGAAATTTTTCTCACACTTTTGTGTCGAAAAAATGCAAACATTTTTCAAAAAGTAATATACCCATGGATAAAAATTTGCGAATATATTCCTGGGTATTTTTTAATATGAGTGTTAATAAGTAAAACTTTGACAACGTCGATGTTACATTTAATGCGACGATATGTATGAAATTCCAAATTAGGCACTAAAATTCGAAGAAACACATGTTGATTCTCATGTACCAATTTAATAATTATTGATTTAATAACCAGCTGTCGTAATTCCCAATTACTACATTATCCAGTTCGTTGATCTATATTTAAATTTATTATGCAAATATATTAATTTCAATTATCTACACCGAGTTTCGCAAAATACAGTAGTGAAAAACACTAAAAGTTTTTATTCATAAGCTTGTACATTGAATTCAATGTACAGTTGTGACATACGATTAAGGTACTGTTGCAATGAAATTAAAACAAATAAAAGTAAAAAAAGTATTTTTACAGTAAAGTTAAAGCGAACTATCAAAATTACTGCACCAAAAATAAAATCGAGAGCGCCCTGTTATAGTAAATTTAGTATATCAGTCTATGAATAAAAACTTCCAGTACACGTACATTAAATTTCAAGCAGATTTTTTTTTTCACAATGTACTTTTGAATTCACATTATTCGATCATCTATTGTACAAATAATCTGATATTATTTTTTTTTAGAATATCCTATGAAAGATGGTTAAAAATGCTTACAAATTTGATTAAAAACACAAAATTAGTTATTATTTTTTCCATCTCCCCGTTGATCGAATGAAATTTATCGCAGAAATACTATGAGACTTTTTTAAAATAAATTACGAAGATTATATTATTTACAATAAATATTTGAGAAATTTTCATGATATGAGCATTATTCTTTTTTGAAATAAACGAACTGACAGCAGGCCTTAAAACATTCTTATTAAGTCTGTTTCGAACAATTACTTTACCATTCGTAAGCCCGAATGTATTTTGAATACAATTTTATTCGAATATATTATCCATTGCTACTACTTATATAGAATTGAGACTCGACGTCACATCCTATATGGATTTTCTTCTCTCGAGTATGAGTCAGACGATAGTTTTTCCGCGCGGAAATTGGAATATCGATTGGATCGATCGATCAAAGTGCTGCGGTGGTCACCGGGGACTGATACCCCATTGCTTGACCCCCGAGCCCCATGTGAGGGGGGCTCTTCCTTTGCACTCCTCTCGAACGATCCTTCCGATAGGGCGTGCGTGTATCGCGCACTCTGCCCGAGGTGTTTCGTGCTCGACGTCGCAGAGGTATGATAATAAAAAAAAGAATAAGCGCGCTTAGAGCGTGAGCACACGTGCTGGTACTAGCGAACTATTATTCTGAGCTTTATCTCACTTCTCTTCAGTGCCGACTATGTATTACTATATTATTATTATTTTGCACATCGTCACGATAATGTGAAATAATAATAAAAACGTCATTACACTATGATACACGACGACGACGTTGTGTGAAGAGTTCGGAAAAAAAAAATCCTCTTGTCTACGTTCTATGTTTATTACTAGTGTGTGTAAGTGTGTGTGTCGGATGTGTTTATTTTACTTTTTTTTCTTATTTCTTTAAAAATACACGCGGCTTTACCTGAGCACTGCGAATTCGTGGAGAGCTGGCTGCAGGTCTTGACGGGACACATGATTCTTATTTCTACAAGCATATACCTTCCTCATTAAAAAACGCACTTTATATCCGATTATTCAGTTAGCTTGCATTTTGATATTTTGTTGTTGCTGTTAAAGCCTGAACCGCAAGAGCCTTAGAAGAAACGGTTCGATTGCTTAGCCGTTAATTGATTATTCGTCGTCGGTTTGAAATAATTGTAGAGAGAAAAATGTATTTTTTGCTTGATAATAATCGAGTACGTATTTATGTGTTTCTAAGGCTCCTCAGTCAATATGCGAGCGATAAATGCAAATCAGGCTCGACTGTAGTTGCCTCCGGTGCTCCAATCGCTCGTCTAATTGTTCCCTGTGCAATGAATTTCAATGGATTGTCGGAGAGAATCCGAGGAATTTGCCGTCGAGATCCTCTCCTCGGATCATAGATACGGGGGATGATTTTCCGGAAGCTCTAATGCGACGTTACGTATGCACCACGGTGGGTGACCGGGCGAAGGTGTGAATCGTGCTGAGCGCTCGTGCCTGTCTGACGGAAACGTACTTGCTCCACTGCATCGATAACTCTGCACTTTGACTTAATTTATCTTTTTCCTCTGTCGACTTAGGGCTAATTATCAATTAGCCATTCTGCGCCGGGACTCAATGCCAAAGCTTTGACTAGCGATAAATGCGAATAAAAAGCTCGTTTCATTATTTAAAACACTTTTACAAGCACAACACAGCGTTTTTTCCTCAAATTTGTCTATTTCTCGTATTCTTGGTTGGTTGACAAAGTACTTGCATTCTTTTTTTTTTGCTCCGCATTTCTCGAAATAGAATTTCACAAATAGACCCGTTGAGGTTGCAGGTGTAATAGCTACGCCTGCCCATCGTCGCTACATTTAATTTATACTCTCTTTTTTCACTACAGTTACATTCCAGGCAGAAAACTTAGACGCTTCCGTTTTATCTTTTTTGTCGTTGTACAAATTACTGCACGCGCTACTCTTTTGTACCTCCCCAGTTGTGTAGACTACATAATTAAACATACACAATTGAGCCTCAGAAGTAGTGCTCATTAATTTTTTCTTTGTCGTTTTTATGTTTTTTTTTGTTTTTTTTTTTGTTAATTGAATTGTCGTATCTGCGAGGCTTTCTCGAGTCCGTGAGACGAAGTTTTGATGGAGATTTTTCTCAAGGCTCATGACAAACTACACTGCCGAATTATTTTGGAACACGTATTCTCGTCTTGATCGTCAGATTTTCGGCAATTATTTGCTCCACCTTCGGATTTCGATGCACGTGGTCCACGGTCCTTACCGTCATCGGGAATTTCGGAGCCGAGCTGACTGTAGCCTCGGGGATTGACTGCAGCAGCGGCGGTGGCGGCGACGACCACGAGATTTAGTCGCGTCTCGGCTTCTGTTGTCGACAGGGGTAACAACCATCGTGGACGGTGATCGGCGATAATCGCCGTCGTCGTTAAACGTGCGTGAGACGTGCATTTAGGAGCATGCGTGTGGTCGATAGAGGACACATACACAAAACACACCGGCAAACAAAACACATTGATACGTACGATATAAGGCGCAATGTATCTCTCGGGGTGCAGTCAAGAAGCGAGATTTTTTCATAGGACGAGATAGAGACTGAGAGTTTCAGAGTAACATTCTTTTTTCTTTTTTTCTTTTTTTTTTCACGGTCGATGTCGTGCCTAGTCGTTTCATTTTGAAAAACCAATAATCAATCATACATGCTTTGGAACAAGCACAATTACAATTTTCTCACAAAAATTCGTTTTTCACTTTCATTATTATCCTTAATGATCGTTTAATTTAAATCTTTTAATTCGGAAAATCAATGCAATGAAAAAATGTTGATATCGAGGATTGATTAGTGAAAACAAAGCGATCGGCAGGACAACGTTTAGCGCATCATTGGGGAACGCATGTACAGACCAGTGGCCGAAGAGTTGTGACGTCGTGGCGTGCTGTTGGCATTGAGGTAGGCCGTTGATGCTGAAGACGGTGAGGCACCCGACTGGCTGTTCTGGCTGTTGGTGCTGCTGCTGCTGTGACTGGAAGCACTTCCGCTACCGCTGCCGACTAACCATGCAACCAACCAACGAGAAGACGGGTTTGTCAGTGATCGAGAGCTCGTCATTTTCGTTTCTTAATCGATCGCTCGGTGAGTTTTCTGGCAGGCTCTACTGAACTTGTTTATTTTCCTGAAAACTCGGCGCTTACCGCTTACCAGTGCTTTATCTGGCGCGTGGAGAGATCGTCAATGCGCTTTTGGGCTACGCTTCCGGTGCGAGGGTGCAAACTATGCAATTAATTAGTTTCTAACGCATACACTCAACATCGTGTTATTTACAAGAATCTCTCTATCAGAGATTTTTACTTTTTTGCTTTCGCGTGTGCTAACATTTAGGAACAAATTGGGGTCATCTAAGGAGGACAGAACACGTAATCAATATCTATACAATCACTCTATTCTAGGGATTACGGCATCGTGTGGAGATTCGACAATCTTCATGGCTGGATTACGTGAAGGTGTTGATTAATTGTGGACAAATAAAAGAATTCGCCCATTTGGCTGACCTGCAGTCGATACTATTTTTGAAAACTAATTCTCGATTTCGAGCTTATGATTTCATTGAAGATTACTATCGAGTGATCGACAAAAGATCATTTAGATTTGGATATGCATCTCATTTTTTTTCAAAGTCATTACCATTGCTCGCAAATAACTTGAGAATTATATTGTAATTATTATTCAGCACTTTTCCAAGAAAAAAATATAAACACTTCATTTGGTTTTGCACAAACATTTTTCGTAAAGATTCATTTTAAAAAAGTACTCCAAATAAAAGTAATAATTTTTTTTCCTTATCTATTATCGATTATTGGACTTTTTATTACGCTATTTAACGTATCTGTGTGCAATAGTTTTCATGTTTTTTTACTATGTAGGGTATGAGGACGTATTTTCAAATATGATGTATCGAGTGTCGACGGGAAATACGTGGAAAGAGATTCGGAGGGTCAGAACTATGGCAAGGAAAGAGGCAAAACTGTTTTTGTGGAAATCGGGAATGTTCTTTGTCAGCGCAGCACAAGAAATACAAAGATACTGGTGAGCTGCACGCTGTAAAAAAATATTCGAGAGAAAATGAAAATTCAATGTACGCGTGGTAAATTAAGACCAATTCATATTGAAAACGCGACTTTATTTAGGAACTTATCGACAAATTGTGTATCAATTTAACGTTAAACTCGTGACAGAAACTTTTTTGTAGCTGGTTCTGTAAAAAAGCTTTCTGCACACGTGTAGTAATTTTACCATAGATGTAGTCAATTAACCTTAAATATTTTCGACAGTGGAGGAAGGTGTTCCAAAACTAAAGTTAGCTAATGATAAAAACACGACTTGTATGACTCATTTTGCAGTAAACTAAAGCGTTAATTAATACGTTTTCTGTAACGAATTTAGCCGATTGGACATAGTTAATACTACTTTCGTAAAAAATGTAGAAGAATGGTACTTGAATGTTACGTTATACTCGAGCGGTAAATTCGGTGATTGATTAGGCTCTAGCCAACCCTTCCTCATCTCCATTCGCCAAATATGGCGAAGAAGAAGAAGTGGAAAGAGAAGGATTTTTGAAGAGGTTCAAGTTGGAAATACCATGACTTGAAATTTACTGGGGGTTTGAATTCTCTATCGTGAATCACGAGTATACTGTACTAGGAAACATATGTGAAAATTACGTGTTGAAGGAAAAGACAAAATTAATGAGGTATCGGCAAAATTAGCGACAGTATTTGTAAACATCGTGGGTTTGTAAAGGACTCTTGGAGTGGAATCAATGCCAACAAGGAAATCAATCAATGAAAAGATTATTTATAGATTAAAAAAGTATGGAATGCTTAAATGAAGGGGAATGTGGAAATATTGTATAGCGTTTGTACCAATGGATATGGTTTTGGGGATCGGGATGAGCTTGTAAAAGGCCAAAGAAGCCATACACTGGAATAAATCTATCTGTCTACAATGTAGGATGTTATAAAGAGTATGTAATGTTGAATTATTTATAGACTAAATCAAATATAGGGTGAGTATGAAAACACTGAAACGATAGATAAGTTTACACGTCGAAATTGTTGCTATCAATCAAAGCACAAACAAACATGTTTGGTCCAATAAATAAACAGGTTCGGATGAAAATCAATTGATTGGTAATTTAACAAATTTTTTGGGGCTTTCAATTAATTCTCGAGATATTTTTTGGTGAATCATGAAGTACACGCGTAAGTGAGATAAACTGGGCAACGATTATTGATAAGAAAATAAACGTCGCGAATGAGCTGTTCAAGTGTATATTCACGGCGATTCGGAGGCGGAAAGTATACCGGAGCTTGTCCCATAACGCTGGCCACTTTCTAGTGCGCCGCAGTATTCAAGCAGTGACTAGAATGCGAAGCCTATCCTGCGTCTGACCAAAATTGGGCTTTACTCCTTGCGGTCTGGCACTCGCCTTACCTGCAATGCAGTTTTGTTTGCTCTGTCTCTTTCTCTCTTACTCGCCGTGAAATGAATGTGTAATCGTGTATATGGAACAAAGATAGGACGATTAAGATTTAATCATGCAGTGTATAAAATATTTTTTTCGAACCGTTAATTTTTCGGTGACGACCCATCTTTTGTTAATTGGCTTACAGAATCTTACCAATTGCGGTGAACGTTCTCGAGACACCTTTGACGTATTCCTGGCTCTTTTTACCCATACCTTTGTCGTAGATCCGCATGCGAGATATCGTCGATCGACGAGTGCTTGCGGTCTATGAAAATGCTTTTGAATTTTTTTCCATTGCATTCTGAGCAGGCATTACCGACATAGTTGAAGCAGCACATTAATTACTTCCTGCTTATATTTCGTTTTAATTAATTTTTCACTGCAACGAGCTACGCCGTTTGAATTATCGCTCGGAGAGCTTTAAAAAATGTACTCACTTTCGTTAATTTATTTCATACCTTCAACTCACTTTATCAGGCCTTTTTTGTTTGCAGATAATATATTTCAATTACGGTCGAAGTCGAATCGATATTGTTGAGCAGCCTATTTTCCACCTGGTTTTTATACATTTATTTTCCCTAATGCTACATTGGCTACGAGCTACGTGCCGTTTTTATTTTTGTCAAGGGACCTACGAAATACGTCCTCATTGTCATTGATCTCTTTCATATTCCTAATTCGCTTGTTCAATTTTTTTTTCGCCAATATTTTTCGATTATCCTCGAGGTGTTTCTAATAAAATCGACATCAACACAACACTCACACGTTTGGTTTAGAGACACGTCAACCGGCCTTTTTGCTGCCTCGGGATTTCCGTTGGGCAAACAACAAAGGAGTTAATAATTTATCTTATTTTGTTTTTTGAAATTTTTTTAGTTGGACGAGAACGAGAGAACCGGTGGGGCCTGGTAAGAGCCAGAGCCTCGCCGCATTACCTTGGGCCCCTTGCAGTAGAACCGCCGCTATTCCTAAATGATTTCCCGGACTCTGGGGCTGTTTGTTGGCCGTACCGGAAGCCACTACCCTGGAGAATATGGAGGCAGCCGCGGGACTGCTCGGCGGCGTCCCCTGGGACGCGTAGCCTGCACGCGATTAGGCAAATGAAATTTTCAACGAAAAATCGTGATTAAATTAAAACTTTAACGAATTATTGAATAAACAAAAATTCCATCGGAACATATAAGTAAAAAAAAAAAAAACGAGTAAACGTTACCACAGCATGCTGAGTTATTAATTAGGCATTTTTCACGGAATTTGTATATTATTCTTCTTAATTGAATAAAACATAAAAACATTTCCGCAATATGTTCTTTTTACATATGAAATACAAAGAAATATAAATCTTTTGTCTCATTAACGATAATAATAATAATAATAATAGCCAAACGACGGAGAAACTTTTTCTGCATTTCTGTCCCGAATCACACACCTGCTATTTCATTGACATCATAACGACGTGCGCATAAAATTTCAATGACTCCGCGTATTACATGTGCTCGACATACATTTTTCATAGATATTCGCAAGGTTTACGAGGGTGAGATTACGGAGGCGCGAAGGAGGAAGGAGTAGCAAGAAGATTCCACGACTGCGACTCGGAATAAGCAAGTATGGAACAAGTTTTATGCAACATGTTTTATGCAACGAGATAAAACGAGGGGCCGAGAGAATTCACAGAACCATTTGCGACTCAAGGCGCTACGTTTTTCGATAATCGTATTATCAGACGCTCCGTGACGTCTGAATCATCGTTCGATATATTCTCTATACCGCGCGTTTTCCTCAGCAATGTTCGCACAGTCACGTATACTGAAATAGAACTTAAAGCTGGCCGTGGCTTCGCGGGAGCGCCTTGCGAGTGATTACAATGGTAACCTCGATCGGACGTTAAAAAAATGTAAAATAGAGCAATAAAAATCACTTTCAAGTCGAATGATGGCGAGTTGTTCATCGTCAACATTCAACAGCGCAATACATATCTTTAAAAAATTTCAAATTTTTCGGCAATAAATTGAGAAATATTTTTCATCGATCCATTGAATTGAAAAAAAAGAATACAACAAGTATGCAAAATAGAACTAATGACTTTTGCTTCTGCGTTAATAAATTTTATTGAATTTTGCGTGTGCGCATTACTTTATTGGTATGTTCGCTTTAGACGAAGTTACCTCTACATGAAGAAAACTGGTTCGTTAAGAAAACCAACTTTGAAATACTTGGAACGTTAAGTGTAATTTGCTTGGCGTTATCGATCGCTTGAATCTGACACGCAATAGCTCGCTAATGCCATATTCTACCATGATTATTGGTTGGTTCCCACAATTACAATGCCAACTCATTTTGGCTTCCGCATACAGGAAGCTCTGTGGAGAAAAATAAATAGAAAATTTGTGCGGGCTTGAAAAAATTCGGCACACGTCAATATCATGACAGACATTTGATGAACACCTCAAAACTTCATAAAGCCCGCATCATTTTAACAATTCAACCCAAACTCAATACTAAGAGTCAAACATCACTTTATTCAATTTTCATAGGAAGTTAGATGAAAATTTATTTGAATTAGGACGTTTTTGAAAAACGTACAATGTACAATTAATGTGAAGGTTGGCTAGTACCCGACGTGCATGGAAAAAAGAGTTTTGGTTGGAACAACCAAGAGGCTTATTTATATATACGTCAACTAAATTATTGGTCAGGCCAACCAAGTTCATTAGGATGGCCAACCAATAACTTAGTTGGCGCATATATAACCAAGCGTCTTGGTTGATTAATCATTTTTTCGCTGTGGCATTAAAATTTCAGCCGATTCCCGAGTTATGGTAAGTTGAAAGTTCAGTCCTTGATCATGCACATAAACATACTCACACGAGCACACACATACACATCTGTACATCCGGCCAACTTTTCTAAATCCCGTTATCCGATGTTTTCCACTATTTTGAGTGTTCCGACATGAATATCGCGAAAGGAAAATGTTGATAAAAAGAAAAGTTCCGTCATGAGGAAGCGTGAATTATTCGAAGCAGGAGATGAGGTTCGACTCACTGTCAGCCTGCTTGGATGTTCCGGGCACGCTTGTAGCAGCAGCAACAGCAGCAGCGGCAGCAGCAACGGCGGCTGCCGCAGTGTTCGACATTGCAGTACTGCGAGGAACGCGCACTTGTTCCGATAATTACAATTCCTTCACAATCATTCACCCATTCCGCAGTCGACCATTCGACGCGATGTCGTTCAGCCGCGAGTAAAGATAATTGCGTGCACGGAGTAAATATCGAGTATTCTCGGGTCTCGATCGGAGCCGCGCGGCTCTCTATGCCGGCCGGCCAGCACCAGGTATTTCTGCCAACAGCAGCGGAAGCACCAGCAATAGTCGCAATGAGAGCTCGTCTATCTCCGCTTAGCTCGCGGTAGAGCCTAACTAAAACCGTTGCGCGCATAACTCAGATCTCTGTCTCTTCTACTCTTTCTGCCTCTCTCTCTCTCTCTCTCTCTCTCTCTTTTAAGTTTCGTTCTTCATCCGCAGCTTCTTATTCATCTTCTAATACGATCATATAGACTCGGAATTTTACTCTCTGCCCGCTCACGCACTCATACAAAAGCATCGGAGCCTCGCGATCTGTATTCACGCGTGCGTTATTTCCGTTCACCGAATATCTAAGAATAAATTGCGGGTTAATCGCGAGGCTCTTCTCCTCGAAGATAGTACCTCGGTCGTTATTTCACCGGCACGATTGTCGCTTCGCTTGCGACTGGCCGATTCAGAGACCCGGTGACGTCATCGCCGCCAGGAATATGTCGCAATTATCGGGGAAATGCAGAAAAGGTTTTATCGCATCGTTGGACGTTGCATAAAGCAGGGCGGCGTATTAATCACGGACTTTTTTTTTCGCTTGCTTATCTTTCCGCTGTTTGTACATTGTGCGTTTTATGGTTTCGAAGCAGTGGAGCATTTTTGTTATTGCTTTATATTGCATTGGTTACGAGTTATTTTTTTCAACGAGCTGTTAATTAATTATGCACATTTCGCAGGTCCGCCAGGACAAATACCATCACAATGTGATGCGCTGTATACGATTGTGATTGTTAATTGTATTTGCTTATCAAGGGACACCATGGAAAGAAATTACGTAGGATAGAAAACTTTTTGGGGCATAAATATATTTTTCGTTTGTCTCACGAATGTTATGCATATGAATATTCAATATAAGACATATTGATAATCACGTGTTGCATTAAGAGGGACCAGTAAATCGAAAAAAAAATAACAAAAAAATTCTCTAAGTGATTCTGTACAATTCTGTAAAATTTTTCACTTGTAGTTTTCAGACCAAAATGGTAAATGAATTTTAGTGTTCGATGATTTGCGTTATCTGTCGAAGAGTGCATTCTGGATTGAGTGCCGGAATTTTTATTTCAGGCCTTTACAACGATGCAATGATTTTCGATGTGTAAATAAATCGTTATCTATTGAAAATTCACTCAAATATTAGTTACAGTAATTCAAATTTTCACTGCATCAAGGATCGCTACACTCAAGCCAAACTTGACTTTTTGACAGATAAAACGAGCCATCGAATACTAGAAGTCCTTACCGACAGTAGTGGACGCATGATCGGTGCATGGCTTCGGCGGACTCCCGTGTTAAGCAGTCCGATTCGCAGTCGGTACTTAGATCGGTGACCGCTTAGCCACACAATCATTTGCGCGTCAACTGTTGAGCGGCAGGCAGTTTTTCTGAGTTTCTCGTGACTTCTCGTAGAGAGAAGATTTGAAATAAAAGTGAAACATCAAGATAGTGAATAGCCAATTTCATAATGATGGCCGTTCAAGACGCAGACGTTCATTATTGTGAAATTCATTGTTTCAGCCGTCTTGACCCTTACTCTTCTGATACGACGGAAACTCATCAAAATATAGCCGCCTGTATCGACTAAGGTCTTCCGTAGTTTCCCTGTGCTCTAGTACAAAGGTAATACAGGAGTGCATTAGGAAAAATTAGCTGCAGTAACAATCTGGTTGAGAACTGGGAAATTTCAGAGGGGATAAATGAGAAGGGAAAGTAAAATCCGGAAGCCATACGAAAAAAAATGAAAATTAGTTCACCAGTTTGGTTTGAAAGCTACAACAAGTTGAAAATTTTACTTTTTACCTTACACCATGATGAAAATCTTTATGTCTTTACAAAATTCCCGATTTATGGTGCTTGATATGGTTTTGATGAGATTTTATAGAAAGATTTTTTAAGAGAAGGGTATCATCGATATATATTTTTTATGGTATTTTTTAGAACGTTGGATCCCCGTAAAAGGGAGGGAGTCAAATGCAAATAGCTGGTGTTCATTGACAGATAGCTCACTTGTTTATCTGATAATATTATCGCAAAAATGTTGAACAATGAAATGAAGATTTTTTCAATTTACGACAAAAGTATGAATTGTCAGATAGAAAATCCTTGAGTTTGAAACTTCTTCACACTTTCTTGAAGCAACCGGGAACATAAAAGTTTCTCAAAATTACTCGATTGTATATAAGAAGAAGAGTTCTATTGACATGCAGTTTTTTTTCTTGAAATCAACAAAGTTATCATTATTGAATGTAAGAAAACTTTTGTAACGTTCGCGTCTAAGGCAATTTGGTAATTTTATGCAATGTTTATAAATTTGATTAGTTCACATTTGCCCCATTTTTCAAATGAAATCAGTAGATGAACAAGTGAGATAACTGTCAATAAATATCAACAATTTGGCTTTGAATCCCGAAGACTTACACCCCGAGAAATCTGATGGTTTTATTTGAATTAAATATGGGACGTATTTGAAAACGATAAAATTTTATGTGGAACAAAAATATATTAGGTCAGCCATCGAATAAATTTCTTGTTTAAATGCTAGCATAGCAAAATTTTATTTTGATCAAATAGAATATATTTCATTCCAGTAAATCGTATTGATTCGAAAAATGTCTTATTTCATTGAATCTAAATTTGATTGATTTCAAGTACAATCTATATTCAATAAAAATAAACCGACGATAACAATTTTTCTGGGTGTAAAATAATATTAAAATTTTTAACTGAATTCATAAATTTGTTCGGTGTGGACAAAAAGCACGAAGGACTTAAATTTAGCGTTATTATTATTGAGTTAAAATGCGAGGATCTGTGACTCGAATGAGAACGCAATCTCGAGTTTGGAGATGGAGCAAAAATACTAGGAGGCGACGACCGTCGATCTGGAGATAATAACGAAATTTTCGGCAAAGCTAGGGCCAACAAACATTTTGGCTCTTACGTGGTACGTCTCGAAGCTCGTTTTGTACCACTAATCAACGGTTTTTATTACCGCGTATTTCGTGTCAACGAAAGAAAAATCCAATTTTCGTCAGTCACTAGGTGCACGTTTGTAACGTTTGGATCATTTTTCTTTTCAAGCAGATATGATTTAGTAAAACGTCTTGCCGAGGACCGACGGAAGTTGATGCAATTTGGAATCACAAATTGCTTTTAGACTCAGTCATTATTTCACGTTGTTCTATATGTATAACATTATCATTATTATTATGTTGCACAATATAGGGCAGCCAACAACGTGAGTCGTTACGAGCTTCGGGCGTCACCACGTTTTTTTTTCTTTTCTACATTCTATACGTACATTAATTTATTATTTATGCTTTATATATATTATAAAATATATATAAAGCATTGAAACGAAATATGTATATAATATATAAATATAATAAAAAGTCCAAGATAAAGAGAAGATGCAACTGAGATAACAAAAATAAACGTCAAGCGTGAGAGAGATTGACTGAAAAGCCACGGATGTGACGATAAAAGGATAATGACGTTTTTTTATCAAAATATTGAGACGAACAAATAACGACGATTCAGTGGCAATATTAAATCGTCACATCGACGGCTTTTTTGTCACATCATTGGCAGTACTGCCGTGAAATAAAAGCCCAACGATAATCCAGCGAACTCAAAAACACATACTTGTTATACACAGACAACTATTGTTAATAATGATAATATACAAAGTAACAAGGCCACTGAAAGTTCGCAGCGTTGCATCGATATCATTATCATTATTATTCAACATCATTGCATTTCTTTTTTTTTTTTTCTTTAAAATATAGTCGTTCTTTTTTGTTTTGGTGCAATTTGGATTACCTTCGGGTTCTTTGGCAATGACCGTGCTGCTCCGGTCGACGCCGCCCTTCTTATCCTCTGTACAACATACACACATATACATCACGTACGGATATACGACAATTTACGATTGTTTTTACAAATAATGCCTATCAACATTGTTCTTTTTGTTGGTTTTTCAAACGCAGTATTTTATGGATTCGGTTTTATTATTTATTCGATTCGTGCTTTTAATTATTTTTCTTATTCTTTTTAATGGAAAATAGCCTTCGGAAAGAAAGCCTATATACATCCCGGGCAGAATCGTTAGACTCAGAAATTGTACATTCTCTTCCCCTTTCGTTGTTAGCGTTCCTGACGCTCGATCGTCGTTGTCGTCGTCGTAGTCGTTTTCGTCGTCCGATAACAAGGATCCTTCTCCCTTAAAGGGTGGAAGAAAATTCGATTGATCCGACCAGCCCACCCTTTTCGGATATCGAGCCGACTCTCGCCCCTCGTCAAAGAAATTCGAATTTAATTTTGCCCCTCGAAAGGCATCATAAAATTCGCTGAATTCATGTTCGCGTTTTTGTGCCCGCACCACCGCGACATATTTCTCTTGTACATTGTGCCACGTTGGATAAACGGTACAGTCGTTGCTTTATGAATATTTATCAGCCAGCTCAAAAAAAAAAAAAAAAGTCTGATGAATATTTGACTGACTTTAAAATACGCTAATAATTAGAAAGAAATAATAAAAAAAAAAACAGACACACAATTTTTTACACTTTGACATACGAATCAAATTCAATATTCAATAGATCATTATTACTATTTTTGGTGCATGGCAGGAAGGCAAATAAATTATTTCGTTATTGTCTCGTACAACAAGACAAATCACGTGATTCTAAGGATGCTGACATGACAATCTCGAAAAAATAAAGTAAATGTTTCATAAAAACAAAGCTTCCTCTATGAGGAAGCAAAAATTGAAAAAAAAAAAAAAAAAAAAATGCCGCCACATTCCTAGTATACAATTTCTTTTTGTAACACGTGCACAAAAAGTTTCTCTTTTCGTGCCTGCAATGCGTAGCGAAAGTCGAGTTTTTCGGTTAGATATGAGAAATTGCTCATGCGTAATACCGTACTCTCAACTTTTCTCATAATTTTCTACAATAGTGTGAAATCTCCACTATTTCGGGTACTTTCGTCTCACTGCAAGTATGAAAAAGGGGAGTTCTTGCGCACCTGTTTCAAGAAGAAATATGATACGAAATTGACCAAATCCGAGAGTTATATGAACACTGCACAAGCAGAGGTTCATTTGTATGAGGATTTTTTCGATTATTTTGATATATTCATTGAAATGAATATGAAATAAAATTAATATAGGACTTTATACCGTTTTTTTTTTAATTTCTTAGAAAAAAAAGTCAGTGATTTAACGATAGTTTATCTTTAGGCCGTCGAAAACAAGATTTTATCGTTTCAAATCCGAATCCAATGTTTAAAATTCTTAAAATCCTTCCACTTCCATATTTTATTCGTGCTGTGATTGGGCGGCAGACACACTGAGACCAAGTTCATTCATTGACATTTTTTTATTATGTCAAATGACAAAACTCACATTAAGGGTCTGCTAACCCCAGTATTATAATATATTGTAGACAAAAAATTGTCTGAAAAAATTGGACCTCTTATTGCCAAATGGCATTCTGAAAGCTATTACGAAAAAAAAAAGATATTCCGAAAGGGCCAACGATTGTACCGTTTGTCCTGTGAGCATATCAAGAAAATAAAATGGTGTTACGAGTTCTAGAATTTTATCGGCACCTGTTCGTTCTTGTGCACGCGGCTCTGATTTTTTTTTTTTTTTTTCGAGGTTCCTTCGTATTTCAAGCCCGATATATGTGTCCCGAAGGGAGGATGCCGGATTAACGTGCAAAGCAGGAAACATGCGCCAAGCATTTGAATTCATTGTTGGTGAATGAATTTGTTTTTGATGTGGAGATTAGCTCCATTTTATTATCGGTCGGTGATTACGATTTGGCGACATTTCGTGAGATGGAGAGACGTAAAATTGTACGTACGTAAGTAGAAGACCGATGAAAAGTAAGTGAAGACACAGAAGAATATCGTACACGTGAATTGCATCGATAAAGTAAAAGTACACATAGGAAAGTAAAATATGTAAAATGAAACAGAGGGCGAGAAAGAGGGTAAGAGAGAAAGAGAGAGAGAGAGAGAGAGAATAAAAAAGAGAGAGTGAGAAAGAAAAATTTGTGCGATTGGGAAAGAGTGAGTGTTCGAGGTGGTGGAACACGAGAAGGGTGTTCATAAATCCATAACACCTGAGTGATTAAAAAAAAAAAACAGTTCGTTGTGAATATTTTATAGCAGCGCACTACTTTTTTAGATTTTTTCATACAGACTTTACTGGAATCATTTATTTTGGTTTTTTAGTTAACGAAGTTCGAACGGTGCAATGGAGAAGACATGAGAAGAGAGAAACAGTGAGAGACGACGAGTGAAAAAAGAAGACTGTGAAAGAAAGAAATGAAAGGAGGTTCGACAAAAGACGCAGTAAATATGACACGTGAAATCACTTATTGGCCTTTTAGTTAGACGAATTGTTCATTGTATTTGAAATATTTTCTTCAAAGGAACTTTAATTATAAACATGTTTGTTCGATAGGTTATTATTTGGGGTTTCTAAAGGGCCAATAACTGTACCAGTTGACTCAAAAAGTGTCAGTTTGTAACGTGCTGTAACTAAACAGTTAATCTATGGGTGAGAGGCACACATAAAGTGGATTTTTGTCCGATCCTTATTGATACGTATTCAGTACACTTTCCAATCGTTGATTTCCGTTGTTTATTTTTTTCACCGTAAATATTCGTTGACGTATAAATCCTTTTCCTCCCTGCGCAACTATCGAATATCGATCATTATTAAAACTTTTTTTAAAAACTTTTTCTCGTCATTACCATCGATCATATCGCGTTTTTCGTGCTCTTATTTAAACAGAAAAGAATTGAAAAAAAAAAAAACCATATATGCATCCCTATCTAAGCTCTATCGGACAATAGCTTTGATCTACGCGATCTATAATGCCAGCGATCGAAATACGATCAGTAAAACATTTAATGCGAAAGCACCGTATTTACAAGGACTGATCACTTCTTTGATTTTAACATTTTAACATTCTTCATTAATAACATATTATTTAACATTTAGTTTGTACAGAATTAAATGAATTGGAGAAGTTATCAATCCTTTATCTAAAAAATAAACGTACTAAAGCGACAGGTATCGATTAATCATAATAACTGTAACGATAATAAATATGCTGAAAAGTAATTTGAATAGATGAAATAATAGATAAGAAAGCGTGATGAAAATGACTTGCGATCCGCTATGGTCATTCAATTCGAGATTCATCGTAACAAAAAATCAATTTTTCGATCGATATCTCGATTCGAAAGACACCCGGATCTGCGTGATGAACGATTGTAGCGTAATAACGATGAATTCGAGGCGTTTATGATAGAGATAAATATTTGGAGATTGAAATATAGATATGTAGAGTATTCGATAAAGATTGTCAAGTATTGAGCGAATAAGATCTTCGAGTTCAAAGCCGCATATTTAATACGTAACAGAAGCGAATTGCCGTGAGATTAATGAGGAAGATATGCGACGATATAGAATAATATAATTGAGCGTGAATCATATATAATACGGTGATTAATAATAAGAAGGTGGTGGAAGCGAGAGTTGTCGTAACAATAATGTGTAGTAGTCGACAATATAATAATATAATCGATAAATATCATAACTTTAATAATATATATGTAACTAAGAAGTATTAATTAGCCAATGAAAAGAATGGTCGAAAAATTAAATTTATATAATTAGACGATATAGTAGAATTAATAACGAACAAATCTACTAGAGAATGCTGACCTGATTCAACCTCCTGAAGATTGTCCCTTCGAAACTCAAGTCTTACTGTCTTCTACGTAATTAAAATTAATTTGTTTACTAATCCTTTCGTATAATCGTATAACGGAGGCATTGTCATGTTTCAAAAACTCGAGTCACAAAAACCTCTAAAAGAGCACTGATGTGTTGCTTCGCCTTCGGCTCATAAATATTACTTTTGGTCAACAATTGTAACCCGCACACAATTAACCGTTTTTTTTTTTTTTTTTTTTACGAAAAAATTTTAATAAAGCCTGGTTATTTTTTACGCGTGTTATGGATTTGTGAGCACCGACTTCACCGACACGGCTGCGTACAAAATCGTGAAACTTTTATGCGCGTGAGTGCGTGTGTGTGTGTGTTTGTTTGTGTATCTCGCTCAACACGCGTGCATTTGGTTACGATTTTATTTAATTGCACATCGGGACGAGAATTGCGTGTGCGTATTATCATATAACATGAAATTCGGCATAATTGCGTGTGTGTTTGTGGTACAACGACACCAACGACAGCGACATAATCGTGAGTGCAACAGAGTCGCTGGAGCGACGGTGACAGTGAGAGACTCGACCAACAAATATATGAAATATTATTATACATGGGTCACTCTTCTAAAAACTGACACTCTCCTGGAATTTATGGTCTCCGAACAGATTGTAACTTCAAGATATGCTACTCTATTATGATATATAGTCTAAGATGCTTAATTTTTGTCCAATTTTTCAACTTGATTTTCTTTCTTCGTTTTAGAACTTTGCTAAACTTGAAATTATTTTGTACTTGTGATTTTAAGAAAGAATACGCTTTAAAAATAAAGAAAAGAAAATAAAAAAAAACATTTTTTTTACGTGAAAATGTGTCAGGTCGTCAAAAAACGTAGTATCAAAATGATGTGAAGACATGATATTATTTCGAGTACCTCAAATAAATGTTAAGAATTAATTGAAGAGCTATTGTTTTATGAATGAAAAATATACAAAATTTCCGAGAAAAAGAAGTAATTAGAAAAATTAAATGATTTCTTTTAATTCTGTACAATTGTTTCAAGTAAATCATTTTTTGAAAGAATTAAATACTGAGTAGACGGAACCAAATATTTTATTGAATACCCTAATTGAGATCTGAATTATCAAATACATAATTAGTGTATTCGACGGAATATTTGGTTCCTTTTACTAAAAAACCGATTTACTTGAACAAATTATACAGAATTGAAGGAAATCATTCAGTTCTTTTAATTACAATTTTTTCTCAGGGCACCGCCGATCTCCCCGCAAAAAAATGATTCAACTTCCTTAAGGATCTGAAAAAAAAAAAAAAATGAACGAAATTTCAGAATACTACACACTTTACCATATCCGGAAGTTACAATCCTATCGGAGACCACAAGTTCCGCGGGTTTGTCAGTTTTTGGAAAATCAATCCATGTATGTATCGTGAGCATGGTTAATCAAATTTTTCACACAATACTCCGACACATAAAAATATAATATATCTATCAATAAATTGCACGGTAATACATGTGTTAATGATTAATTGTCAGCACAATTATGAAGTGGAAGTGATCGGAAATTGCACATGCATCAGGAACATATTTTCGTCTGTCGTTGTAGTCGTAATCGACTAATGGCATCATAACGACGCTCATTATTTCGTGTCGATATATCATTGTCAAGACTGACGGAGGGGGAAAGTTCGACTCTCGAATAGGATCACACACCTACGTATATATTTTGATTCGTTCGACGACAAGATTGCATTCTCTCCACCGGCGATAATCGACAGGAAAAAAAGCCTTTGGGTTTGCGTAGAATTTCTACTAGTATTGATAAGGGGGTGGGGGAGAAAAACTAAAGTGGTCGCTGTGATGAGAAGTCCTGGATACACCGGCACCAGTCAAGTTCAATTGCAATCAAGTATTTACTGGTATTCTATTATGGGGGTATTAACTTGTTAAAAAAAAAAAAAAAATAGCGGGTTTTTCATTCATCAATACGTGTTCTATTAATTTAGTTTCATAGGATAAACTCGAAGCCAGTAAACGGATCATGTGCTAAGTATTATTCTCGCGCTATTGGAGTCTATTAATGAGATAGACAAATATTTTTCTACTGACTACTTTGTATTCGCGATTCGGCACATTTGACAGTGACGAATGTCGTTCCCTTTGGCATTAAATCCTATGGGTTCTAGTGGAGGTATCCTTGGGAATTAATCGACTTAATTCTACTGCTCTGAAAAATAACTACGAGATGCTTCTGCAATCGAGTGTACTCTCGTACTTTGGATTATTATTTCGTAGTGGATAAGCAACTGGGCGGGGTTTTTCGGGTGGCGAGGGTGCGGGGCAGTTGAACGGACAACTCGTGATTACTCTCTCTTGTGAACTCCCTCGTTGAGCTATCGAATATATGATATCACTCGAGGCCGATCGATTATGACGAGCGCGACCGACACTCATGATTAACCATTACTTTCTCTTTCGTGATTTTTTTCTTTTTTTTTTTTTTCTTCTTTTTCATTCGCTTATCTGCGCTAGATATTCACGCGTGAGCTGCGACGCTCCCGATAACCGTAGAATATTCGTGGCGTAAAAAATTCGCGTTTTTTTAACTTTCGTATTAGGACAATTGGGTAAATTCACGAAGGACGAGCATAAGCGGAAGAATTGAGTGATCTTTCGGCTTACCTTTCACGTCGTCGTCTTCGATCGTGGTGCTGCTGTCGCTTGACTCCTTCACTTGAGATCCATCCCCCTTCTTCGTGATGATGCTTCGAGCTGAAGTACGCAATAGAGATTCAGTTAACGGGCAATGAGAATTTTCAATACGGCGGATATCAAGGAAGCACATTTTGGATGGAGAGATCGGGTCACAGGGCGAGGTTACATTATTTTATGGGCGGCACAGAGAACGAGAATAAACGATACGTACGTGGTACGAGATTGAAAAAACAAATTATTACGATAAAGACACAGTCACGTATCACAAGATACTATATGTATAACATTTAGAGCCAATGATTTATGAAACACAGATGATTACACGTTGATTACGGTGAGCTTCCAGAATTTCCCTCCCAAAATTCATCCGCAATGCTTTCCTCGTCGCCTTAATTAATGGTGGAGCACAATAGTGGATCAGCTGCGTACAATGTCTAGATCGATCGAAGACAAACAAAATTATGGACGGAAAGTTTACGTCATTAAAGTAGAGAATAAAATTTAATTCTTTTCGAGAGGTTTAATTCTTTCGTGAGATTGCGATGGTTTTAGAAAATCTTCTTTTGTTCTCCAATGCTTGAGATCTTGAAAATATAATCGTAAATTATTTACTGGAATTCGCCCCCTGTATACAGCGAATTTTATATAAAAGTAAAACTCCGATAGAATAATACTTTAGATTCAATAACTATTTGATAAGCTTTCAACTCATTCTTGTTGAATAATTTGTTCATAACAATACGAGATTCCATCGTACGTATATTCTTTTTGATCAGAAAGATTTATTTTGAAGAATCAATCGATAATCGACTAAATTCCGAACTTATTTTTAGACCAATGACATTCTGTTAAAAATGAATTTTTATAACGCTCGAAAAATATTCAAAAATGATTCATTGTTACAAAATATTCAATAATAATATTAATAAAAATGTATGTTCTTTGACAAATTTTTTAATATCACTTTATTTACTATTTTGGACAAAAGAAAACGAAGATAATCTTTTTCCACCGCACGGAGTCATCCCATAATTTTATTTCTCGTACAATCAGCCAGTATTTTCTCCGACACAGTTTCAGTCCGGAAGCATTCAATTCGCGGTGATCAAGACATTTCCATACGGCTACAAATTAAGATAGACGCGTCGACATTGTTAGCCCTGGTCGGGTGGATCAGAGTCTCGGTGCTATTTGCAATTCGGACTTGTATCGCAGCTTTCCGTGGTTATGTGTTTCCTCGATCGTTGAATCCTCGTGGTGGAACGAGGAAGCAACAACTTTGTGGAAAGGAGAACTCGAGAAGTTGGCTCTAGTTTGGTCCGTGAAGCTGCGAGACTCGGTTGATGCATCTATCGAGTGACCGCGGCGAGGAAAGCATTGAGAAACGAAAGGGAGGCGATCCTGGGCCGAAGCTCATACAGCAAGAAGACACACGATTCCCAGCTGGGCTGCTAAGCGCTAGGAGGAGGAATACTCGAGGGCCCGGCGAACCGTAGGACGCGCGAGATGTAACGTATGTGTAAGGGCATATAGGATGAGAGAAAGGAGAGAAACGCGGGGCCGTCTTCGTGGTGTAACGCTAAGAGACAACCGAGCGTAATAATAGCAGGGCGGAAGAACGCAAAGAGAACATTGCGGCGGAACGGCCGTATACGTGGTTTGTAAAATCGCCTTTTCTCTTGGCTTTCCTCCCTAGTTCTTCGGTTGGCCTCGACTCGCTTCCAGCGTTTTCTCCCAAGATATACGATCACTAGCGCTCGGTGCCTCCGGGCCTCGCCGTAAGCTTCGCTCGTAAATAAAGACGCAACTGGACGCGCCAATGGACCGCTGTTACAAATATCACCGATTTTTCCTCAATTCCAAAACTGACATGGCTATGCAGACAGAGGTATTGTCATAATTAAGAGAACAAGATTATTTCAATTATATGAAAGGGTTGACATCAACATTTAGATTTTTTTCGAATTCGAGGAAAGAGATTAAAAAAAAGATTGTTCAAGTTAAACGTGGTGAATATGCTAGGTCAATGGGCTATGATGGACCAGTGGCGACCCACATGTGGAATCGAAAAAATTGGCCATTTCATACGCTCTCTTGTTTTGATATCGGTGTGGCAATTTAGGTGTTCAATCATAGTCATGATAGAATTTAACCACTGGTTACAGTAGTTTTCCTGTTTTTTCATTCTGACTTGCATTCGTTTGTCCATTAATTTATCTGAGAAGACGAAAATTTACGTTCAAATTCCGTTCATCGGGATATCTATGACTCACATTTTGCAAAGGGCACATTCGAAATATAGAGTAGCTGAAACCTCATTTGGTAATATGGGGCACTTTTTTACACTGCCATTTTTACAATCATTATTTATACTATTAATTTTTCCTACCAAAGTATTCCATCTCTAGAAGGAGAAGATGTGGGCGAAAACATTTTAATACCACAGATTCACCACGTTTACCTCAATTCAAACGAATTGCTTTTTATTTTTGTATTCATTAAGTCTGTAATGTTGCTTTTTTAAATAGAGAGTATTGATAATGTCGTTTGTGTACAGAATAAGAACAGATTTAATTGATTGCAACAAGTTTGTGATTAAAATTTATTGCCATGTATTGGAAAAACATCATTCCTCGCGTGAATTCGATAAATTTAAGGAGCTAGGAAGTTCATGTGCAAACCATTTTTTTTTTTTTTTTCATGTCAATGTCAAAATCTACTTTTGCACTGGAAATTAGGGATTGAAAGCGGTAAGAAAAAATTGGCACATACGGGATTCCGCGAGAATTTCCTCCTCCAATTGGCTTTTTTTTTGCTGGGAATTATTATCCACATCGATACAACGAGTCGCGTGTTATCGTACGTTTTGCTTTTGGCCAATCAAAGCATTATTGAACCATTGCCTGCTCGGCGCGTGCCATTGCGTGAGTAATTCCTTTATACGCCTCATTTATGCCGTAGAAACGCGAGTCGCAATGATCGGGAATAATCGGACAGCATTATGACCATGTAATATTTTTACTGAAACCAGAAAAAAAAGTACAGTGCACGAAGGACAGTAGTTACGGTAGGTGTTTGGTCAGTCAGTCAGTCGTATGGATATCTTAAGTACAGGAGGCAAGGAAAGCACGCAGATGGCTCGGCTTCACACGGCAAATGGCAAAAATGTCTGTGTACACATAACACATAGTATTTGTGACGTGTCGCGAGGTCCACGGAAAGGTAAAATCAACAATATCCAGTGAGTATTCCCTTGGGCCTCGTACACACTGTGTTTCGTTTATTCCCATGGTTGTTCGGCATTGCTACTCGTACCAGTGCCAATGCCTGTAAAACGAATATCAGACACTGGTACACGAGCATATCGCAACGTTTCATTTTCGTTCATTTCTTAATAATTAACTTGATAAAATTATTCGAGCGTTTTAAAGGTTGAAAGATGAAATCGTCAAGTATTGTGTTAAATATATATATATAATACTACAGTATACTATGCTAAGTACAATATAATAGTATACTATAATATAATAGAAAGGTGTGTGCTCATGTGTAGTCTTATACATACGTACGCGGTAATGTTCATCAAGTCGTGAGGCCAAAATTGCAATAATTACATTATTCTGTCTACCATAATTTTTTCAGACCTGTTGAACATTCGCTCGCGTACTTAAGACATTACGAGTTGGAATGCATTAGGAGTCAGGCGTCGAAAAGAATTTCTCAAGCCTTTCGCGATTTCATTTAATTGCTTGACCATTTGTTTTCTCACCAGGAGCCGAATGTACTTGAGAAATTCCTTTCACCCGGTACAATTCGTCATGCTCGACTCTCACGAGAATCGACAAAAGAAGAAACAGGGAGCTCAAGGATTTCGCGAACAATAAATAATGGGATAAATTGCAGCTTTCCACGACTTATTCGCTGTTTGCACGAATAATTCGCAACTAATTAGTAGGCAATGGCTGGTATAGGCTATGCCGGTTAGGCACGAATGGCAAACAATTAGAGAATTACTTCTATTCGATGCAGGATCAAGACAGACAATAATAACAGGGGGGGGGGGGGGGAGACGAGAGTATAGACTAGCATGCCGCATGATCAAATAGTAAAATCACATAATTGGACCGTGCTGAAGATATCACGGCACAGATACCATCCATGTATTCCAAGATTCACAAAACGAACTCCAAACATGCAAAGTATGTGTTAGCACGCGACTGTGTGTTATAGTATAAGTATAGTATGATAGTTTGCATAGTATTGTGTGCATATATACACGGTAAGCTACATATGTATATACCCACAGGGGGAGTGCAGCGACCGCAACCAAACACATCGAAGCCTCGTATAGAAAAATTGATCAATCGAACAAGCGCTGTTCAGGTGGGCCCTCGTGTGTTTCACTTCGGTTATCGCGCTCCTCGTACAACAAAATTCATCTCATCGAGTGTCGTAAAACTTTAGCGGATATTCCGATAAATTTGGCAGTTCCAATAGCCCGAAACGGAGAATTCCGAGTGGAAAGAGTGAGAGATTGCTCTTATCAGTGATTGTTATTAGCGCAGTGTACGTCTCGAGGGTTCGTTTTAATGATAAAGTCGAGGGTCTCGCGAAATCGAAGCTTCAACGAGACGAGGGACCATTTCTCGCCGCGTCGGGAGAAGCTCGCCTAACTATATTAGTTCTGCGTGTTTGTAGCTTTATATTATTATTATATAAACGGTGAAAATTCTCTCAATAGTATTATGTAAAAAGGATTATTATGGTAATAAAGATAATAATGATAATAACATTGTAATTGGGCTAATAAAAAAATAAAGAAACATTGTGTACACGGCCTTACCACTTTCTTCGTATCACAGCGTGGATCAACGAGATATCGTATCGGTCGGTCAATTGGTATTGTTGGTCGTGGTTCGATTTGGTTGGATTGATATTTCGGTTGATTGGTTGTTTTTTGGTGCAGGGTGGTAACGGGGTCAACCAAAAGAAAACAGACATAAACATCCTGTTAACATCGCTTGCGGGCTTGCTCCTTGGCATATCTTTTTTTCTTTTGCTCTTTTTTGTACTTTTCTTTTTAATTTTTTTGTTTTTTTTTTGTTTTTTCTATTAGTTCCTTCTATGCCCTGAAGCCCGCTAAGATATTTGCATCTATTTTGCCACTAGCTTCTATAACAACATTTCTAACTAAATGGCTGCGGTGTGTGAGTGGTAATGTGGCTTGTGTAGCGCTGTGATTCTTTGATTAAATTTTTTTCTTTACGCCATGATTCGTGACAAAAATAAAAATCAAATTATAGGATGAAAAAAGGAAAGTTTGGCGTCGATCGAGTCAGTTTACGGTGTCGATTTATCGGCTACCGGCTTTGCCATTTTTTCGCCGGTCTTTTACGAAGAGCGTCAATCGATCTTATTCGATCGCGCGCTCATAATTTCGCATTGAGCCGAGTTATAGCAATTGTAACGTGAGCTTCAGTCTGTGCTATCGCATCAACGATCTAGATTCCATGGTATACTGCAATAGATATTACAAGAGCCCGATTTCAATGGATCGCCCCGCCTTGATCGCTTTTCGACGACGATTTCAATCAACGACACGTCTAATCGCCTTTCCACAACGATTCGATGAAGTTATTATAGAAAATTTGACGTTACCTGCGGACACGTTATAAATGTTCTATTTTTATTCCACCAAAGTGAAACCAGAATATTTAATTATTTATTGTGTAAATTATTTGATATTAATTTTTGAAAAAATAAAAATAAATGTTCTGCCATATGGCAAGGGGAAATGCATTAAAGTTATGTCAAAAACTAATGTGGGCTAATTTTATTTTTGCCATTTCTTCGGTTATTAAGATATGTATATATGAAAAAAATTAACTGAACGTATTCAAAATCACGTGTTTCTATCAGATCCGTAATGAAAGAACTATTTTTATCTTCTTTTCCGCAACAACAATTTCACCGAGCGCGATTTATGACATAAGCAGTTAAATTTATTTTATTTTAAATGGGGTTGCCCAGGATGTTTTTT
This sequence comes from Clistopyga incitator, assembly GCA_947507545.1. Taxonomy (NCBI): domain Eukaryota; kingdom Metazoa; phylum Arthropoda; class Insecta; order Hymenoptera; family Ichneumonidae; genus Clistopyga; species Clistopyga incitator. Next base: position 7,335,308 of record OX382175.1, read on the forward strand.
GGCTGTTACTATTCCCTCCCCTTTGTTCCACATTTTACTTCGTGAAATCGCTCTAAACTGTTGTCCGCAACCATTGTACTTAATTGCAGTACTGTTCGGCATTTGAACGGGGGCATAGGGAAACCGCGGAAAACCTGGCCGATACAGGATGAGAATAGATTAGACACTCATGAAAAACTAAACGTCCACGCATCTAAGTTATTGCCACAAGAAATATTGCTTAACTCTAGGGACCGCCGAAGGTACGCATCAACGAATGGTTTAGGTGTGCTTCGGTGAATAACGGCTTCAATGACGGGAAAGTGGATTTACGTTTTGCCCTCGTCAGGGCCTCTTTAGAATTTAGTATTTCTGTTCACATCGGTGTTGAGTTTGTGACCTTATGTTCATTCACATTTATTTATGTGTATTTTATATAATTTTATACAAAGAGTATCAAACAAAAAATAAATCACAAAATTTCTTCCAAAAAAGAAAGAAAACATTCAACACAGACATAACCTAAGGAACCGAAGTATCTGACTCGTTACATTTTTTAAAAAAAGAAAATGAAAAAAAAAAAAAAAACAAAAACATCATATTTGTTAACCAGCATACATAAATGATACCCATACATAAATAAATGTAAATAAAAATAAGGTGACACACAACATCACCGATGTGAACAGAAGTAATAAATGCTGAAGAGGTCCTAATCAGGGCGAAATATAAATCCACTTTCCCATTATTGAAGCCGTCATTCGCCGGACCACACCCGAACCATTTCTTCATACATGGCTGAAGCAACATGAAACCAATTGTTACGTATTAAACGCACGCCTACCGTTGTCGCGGTATTAATCAATCGATTGTTGCGGAAGCCTCTTTACTTTGTTTCATAGTAAAATAGAAATTACCTTTTCTACCACAATGCTATAGTATTTTTAAAAAATGTTCATAGCAAATAATTTCTCAATTAAAAATGTATTGTTATCCTCATTTTTCATAACGACAATTTCACGGGGCGCAAGTTGTGACGCAAGACACTCGTTGCGTCATTTGCCGCGAACGCGCGTCATGAACCTCGCAATAGAGTTCGGTACTTTTGGATTACGTGATAGTACGAGGAGGAGAAGTAAGCGAGAGAGCAGTGTGGAGGAATAGTACTCTTGAGGAATCGCGTTGCGTTTGGATTCTTTCTCTGTAGCCGCTAACGAAGTCGGCCGCGTGAAATAAACGAGAGGCGGATAATATCCCTCTGCACGGAAGTGGAAGAAAGAGCAAGGGGAAGCAAGAGAGATAGAGAGGCGTTTCGGTGAGGCGTAGCTCGTTTTACCTTAACGAATTCGCCGACTACCTCTGAAGGGTGAAACCTTTGACAACGAGCGAAAGGAGAGTTAAACTCTCCACCCGCTTGTGCTCACCCTCTTCTTCACTTCCGACTGGTAACAGGAGGAATAAATCGTCGGGCGAGCATCGACCAAGTGGCTGAGTGACTCTTGCGTACCCTTTTTATATCGTCTCGTCGTCGATCGCGAAGCCAGACTGAGCTGTGTTTTGACGCCGGGGACGAATCCACGGCCACTTGGAATAATTTAACCGCTAATAGCCGCGCCAAGTTTGCTTTCAGTATTTTCTTCAATCGACTTTTGGTGCATAAAAGTGTTGCGCTCAACGAAACCGCAGCTTCAACTGTCTCGATCAAGACCAAAGTCCTTCCAGGGAAATTCTCTATCACCACGAACCAACTTGTCGAGGATTGCTGGAGATATATGAACAAGTTAAAACATAAATGATGATATATCTATGAAACAAATATTAACATCAGTAAAACGTCAGTAAAATAAACATACACGATGCAAACTGCTCTTGACATGTCAACTAGGTATGCAGTTAGTCTACGGTGAGACGACGATACGATATGATGCCTGACGATACTTTGCTGTTCGCTAGCCAAGGTTAACAGGGCTTTGATGGCTATGTGTGTATTGTATGTATGGATTTTTGTGAGGTACGTGTGAAATGCTATGTGACAAATGAAATCAGTTGTGAACGGGTGCTGGCAATACCACACTTTGATTTCTAGCTATGAAAATAGTAAATACTAATTGTCATGAACACACGATAAACTTCAGTACGACGAGTGAGTTTACGAGACAACAAAATTTCACTACTCGTCTACTGAGTCTTCTCTCTTAATTTCATTGTTGTCGCTTAATTCTAAACAGATACGATCTAAGATCGCGCACCGGCGGTGCTGGTAGCAGGGTGATTACGTGGATATCTATACAAAATTCTCGTTTATAAACACATGGATAGTGAAACGAGGAATAAATAGTATGGAAGAGATGTGTTCTTTCTACGTTTTTGTTTTTTTTTTTGACACAGTTAAAAAAAATTTGTAAACACAAGATGCCACCAAAATTGTACCAAAGTTTAAGAAAGAAAAATATTTTGCGTTTTACCAAATCCTTTCTAACTGCGTACTTGAAAATTTGTTTTGCGTCATGAGTAGTATATAGTACAATGATATAATGACAATGATAAAATTCATGCGAGATGCGAGAAGTTTAGTCACGCACGTATGTGCGTATCGTTGCCCCCTGTCTTTCGAGCGTAATAATTTCTTTTATATATTTTTCATATATATATATGGATATTTCTGTCTCTCGAATAAATTCACTATTACGTAATCGAAAGCAGTGGAACGTGATTGAAAGCGGGGCAACGAGTGAAATGATCGATCATTCTCCTCCCTCTTTGATCTCTGTGGTGAATTCTGTGGCAAATGGGTATGTTATTGTGCCTGTGTGTTACGTATGTCGAGTGGATGGGATGTTGCGTGTCATGTTTAATTATCTTGATTATTCTCGTGGTAATTTAATGACATCATTAATCGATATTCCTTATGACATAATCTAATATAATGTTATATATATATATATATATATAATATGAGTGATAGTCATAATAATGATAATAATAAAGAATATTGTAATAATATATGCAGCAGAGTGCGTAGTCTCGCAGTGCCTCCGACCCAATTCGCGTTAATGGAACGCTAATATTTATATCAAATCGGTCTGTCGATATAAAGCGTAATGGGGGTACACTAATATTACAGGAGTGATGATAATTGATGAAAGGACATGATATTAAATGAGAATAAATATTTTCGAGGGAATTGTGCTGAAATGATAATTGATAATCACGTAAGTATTTTATTACAATCGACTTCCTCCCAATATCTCGCTATAGAACACAAAAATTGAGCATTCATTTATCAACGTTGGAATCAGCGATTCATTGTGTCCGGATTGACGATTAACGTTCAATTAATAAGCAAACTCCAGTGTTGAATTATTATAACGCTGTTCGTTCGGAGATTTCGTTTCGTATATATATATATATATATATATATATATACAGAACGTTGACTCGGGGCTGCAGACCGGAGAAGGAGTAACGAGATATGTAAAGAAAATTCATTAGAGCCAAAGTTGAAGAGAGGGAGAGAGAGTCCTCTGATAGAGTAGAAAGAGGTGCAGAAGCTCCGCAGCCAACGGGACACGCGCCGAGCAGCCTCCAATTAAGAATCTAATGATCCTTTCCTCTCTCTACTCGTCGGGAGCTTAACGGGCTCCTGGGACAATGCTGAGAGGCTTCCCTCGCGACCCGTAACGCTTTCCATCTTTTTTCTCTCTTTCTCTTCGCCGTATTTCTCCATCGTTCATCCGGATCCCGACTTCTTTCGTGTTCTCTGGACGCTCCTACTCTAACTTTTGTTTTTTGTTTTCTCTCTCTCTCTCTCTCTCTCTCTCTCGTTCTCTCTCTCTCTCTTTGATCATGACATCAGAGACAATGTAGATCACGGACGCGTGACGATTCTAGTCCTGTTTTATTTGAACAAGGCTCCGGCACAATATTCCATTTACAATTGTTCTAAAGTTAAGAAAAATTGAGTTCAACGATGTGGCCCTTGATTAGGTATTCGGGTGTCGGACCTTATGAACTCAGGTACGGAAAAAATACTCGATTAGAGCAGCCACGCGCTCAGTTATTTATATGGTTATTGGTTAGCGCAACCAAGCTCATTGTAATAAGCCAATAACTTGGTAGACATAACGAACAATTTGATTGGTCTAAACAATAAATCGTCCGGCGTATATTTGACTAAGCGCTTGATGTGTTGCTTCGGTCAAGCCTTTTTTCCATGGGCATAGTGGTCGATGAGTAGGGTAAATGCTCTGCTTGAGTATACCCATCGCCTCAGAAGTTCCACAAGGATCTCTCCTTGGCCCTCTGATATTCTAGTATCGTAAAGTACCATTCTTCCACGTGGTGCGAAAAAGTCAGCTTTACGGAAGCTTCGCGTGCATCAAGCCCCACTTTCGTACCTTGTCAAATAAAATGTTATACAATGATTGACGGGAAATTTGTTCCTCAGTTCTTGTGAAAAAGTTTAGCCGCATTCTTATTATCATGTATAATCAATTTCAAACCAATGCATTTGTAGCCTGTCAAATAAATTTCTGCAATTTAGTCACGTCTAATTCTCAAAATAGTATATGAAATTGAAGCGATGATAAATAAATTTAACGGTACTGTTCAAATCTGATATGGTAGGAATTGAATAAACAGGTGATATTTTTCACTAATATTAAGTGAGTTCATCATAAGCTACAAAGTACAAAGATGTAAATTGAAATTTCCAATGTTGTCTATTTAGAGAGAATCGTTTGGATATTTCCAATTATTAATAGAAAAAGTTTAATACTGACACGAAAATTCGTTACGAATCAAGGTTGCTTGCCACATTACATGTGAATCTATCTTAAACGGTAGATATCATTTCCGTCGATTAATTGGTCAATATCGACCTGACAAAGGCTTAATTGGTTATCAAAAGATGGATTCATCATTTCATCGGTTTTAAAACGGCGATCCTAGTCTTCTCGCAGGATTTATCAGTCGATAACCATCGTCCTTTGCTACAACGTAGCGACGATTGCACCAGAATCTTGTCACCCCTGACTCTCACAGCAGAACCTATTACACTCTTATCTTTTACAACGTCGTCACCCTCTATCCATACTTTTTGCGGCCGAATGCGAAACAGCGAGAGGATTCAATTTCGCGGGTACTGAATTTATCAGAGACACTGGGCGCCCCTTTTTTACCACCAATTCAATAAAAATAAATTCGATCGAGGACAAAAAACTACCCTCCCCCGGCCCATGTCTCTTTATTCTACTGGGAAACCACATAATGCGTATACAGCAGTACACAGTACTAGACGCGGGGGAAACCCAGAAAAAGAATTCGGAATTTCAAAATCTCGACGGGGATGCCTGAATAGATTTTTCTACCCTTCGACCGCTTTCATTCGATTTTCTTACAGTAAAGAGCAATGTAAACTATCCTATCGCTTGCTATCTGATACACGCGAGGATTCGCGAACACGTGTAAGCACGGGAAACGCAATCTTCTCCCGTTTATTCATAACAAATCTTGGAAAAATCTCAGTTTCGAGCGCGCGTGCGGAATTTTGTATTTTTTAATGATGCTATTATACGATTTCTCGTGTCAAGCGGAACGATGTAGCGTCAGGAATTCAGCCGGGCAGGATTTTTATTTTTATCGTTTGCACGTTCCACGTAGGCATTCGAGTGGAAATCGAATCACGTTTCCACGACAATAACCTCGTAGTAACGCAGCGCAGAGAGCCTACATGCCAATGTCCATATCTCATTTCTTCGGGGCATAAAGGACCGTGGTTCAGGCCACGAGAATGACCCGACCCGACCCTAATACTCAACCTGACCCTCCAACATTGCAGCCCCCCAAATTCATCCCCAGCAATTTAATACAAGTATGTTTATATACTCAGGCGTCTCCTATCTAACCGCATGTGAGTTAATATATAGAATGCTGGCAACAGACCCGCAGGAGGAGCAAATATTGACCACGATACTTGTGTTTTTGTTCGTTGTAAGAAAAAACATCGGGCCATTTGTTAATTCATTTTCATCTACTCCACGTCAAATTGGGAACGTTTACATGGTACAGTTTCGTCGACTCCTAGAATGAGACAATGTTGCTTGTTCGTGTAGGAGTGGTACCGATTTAAACAGCGCGAATGTTATATGCAAATTTCTGATTGTCGAAACGCGACATAATTGGACGAAAAAAATGAAATCGTTTATTTTTAAGGATGCCTAACGGAAAATAAAAAAAATTCTCTCCAAAGTTCATTTAAAATAACAACCTTTAGTTAGTATACACTTTTTGGAAATTCCATATTCTCTAAGATGCAACCATCTAAAAAAAATGAACCTTATTTAAATTCAATGGTATTTCAAACACGATTATATATAAAGTTTGAAAGAAAATTCCATACTTGCGTTTCATCCAACCTTAAATCACAGCGACCTTTGAAAAATATTGTATAGAGTCGGGATTTTGGCCTTCGAAGTCTTATGGAACGCCCCGTATATTGATGTCCGTTTGTGGGAATTATTAGTATTGTTAAGAATACGGAGATTAGCTTCTACGAGACCGACGATGTTACAGTAATAAAGTGAATAAATAAATTTGACACTACAGCATTAAACGGTCAATCAAGTTGACATTGGATTGTCATGACAAGAGTTTTAGTTGGAACGACCTTGAATGGTTCACCATCGGTATCGAATAATATTACAAGATCATGCAATTACTAATATCTATTTCAACAGAACAGATACGCGTTATTTATTCGCTCGGTCGATAAGAGTATTTTACAGAAAATGATTCCCCATTCTTTTGCCAGATTATGAATTTGTATTTTTTTTATTTATGCGGCCGGTTCTGATTCGGAAAATGGGTCACACTATTCTCATTAATCGGTTTTCTCATTTTTCCCCATTCCCGTGGAAAAAATTTCAGTCTTGGTCGACTAATTTTTCATCAATTTCTGATAATTGTTTAATAACGCCAGTCCACCAGTGGCTGTGAAACTAGAGACACGATACGATACAAAATGTGAATAGCTGTGATAAAGAGTAGTGTAAAAAGGGCAGATAGCGGTAAGCGAGGACATCATTTCTTGAGAGTAAGAGACTCTTCTGATATTTTACCGGGGTTGAATGCTTACGATTTTCGCTGGGAATAAAAGTGATCCGTTATGTATCGAGGGGATCTCAAGTTTGCTTGCTCTACTGTCATCATTCTTTTTGCCCGCGCCGACGTTCTATCCGCTCTAGACTCATTCTCGTGCAAGTAAACGCGGCCCGGAGCCGCTGTAGGCTACACGAGCATCAGCAGCAAGTGCATCGTGAGGTCGACGCTACAATAAAGCTAGCAGAGGGTAATGGAGAAAGAGATATCACGTACTCCATTTTGATGGAGCGTGTAACGCGATGATACGGATACCCGAGAAGTGCGCAACGGCGCACAACGCGATGAGCACAATGAGGGACGAGAAAAAGTGCGCTCGAAGGGCAACGTGTATGTATACTCTCGCTTTCTCCCTCTTTCTCCAGGCCACGCGATTCTCAGATAATTATATTTACCGCGAAAATTAACGTTTGATAAACGCGACAGTCCATTTGGCCCTGACCTAGTTGATTATCCTCCGTAGATATTTTTATAGTTTCAAGTAAAATATGTTTCGAACAGCAGTTTAAATGAGGAACGTTGCTCACGTTATTTGCCGCAGAGGGCTACATGTTATATGCATCAATCAATTTCGTCAAGGAGGTTGGCGCGCTTCGTATCAGTCAAATCAGTTCTAAGTTTTTTCAAAAGTTACTGCAATTTCCAATGGTTTAATAATCTGTTCCAAGGGTTTAATCAAGTAGCAGCATTAGTTCTTCAAATGGACTACAGATTTCTATCGTTCATTGATACATTCTGCTCATTCAAAGAAATTCGCGACTCCTCATTGTTGGGCTGCGCAATTATTTTTCGTAGTTCTATTGACTTTTTCGAAATGTAGAAAAATGATAAGTGTCACGTTTTTTCACTGCTTCACTTTAGTAAGATTTATTTGAATAAAACTGGACAATTTTCGCGACTTTTCAAAATTAAACGATGAAGAATTTTGAGTGTATTAATCTTGAAAGATCCGAAATTGGGCCGATTGGATATCGAATAGATTGACTCTGACAGGTAAGATCGTAGCTCTACACTTTCGTCAATCCAGTGACAACTTTGCTCACGTTTGATTCCTGCAGGCGCACGTAAATTGCAGTATATAGTTGCGAACGAGGTATATGTCTGCGCGTATACATGTTTCAAGAAATGCCTTTAGACGGGTGAACTAGGCGCTTTAAGATACCCTTCGAATATTTATAAACTCTGATGCCCCGGGGTTTATATTCGTTGGAGTGTACGTAAGCAAACTGTAGAAGCGATGCCAGATCGAGGAATCGCACGGAGAGGGAGAGAGAAAGAGAGTTATTCGCGCGATTCATGAATTCTGCTGTATAAAGCTATTAGGGGATGCCCGACGGGATCCTACCAAGGTACTCCATTGCTGAGAAAATCGCATCTTCACTCGCCTCAGTTCCGTTTAATCATTTTGTTTACTTATTTCATTGGACTCGGTGTTGGTGTATATTTATTGTATTTAGCGAATTAGTAAACAGAGTTCGACAGCTGACACACAGGTACCAGAGAGGTTTATGCAAAAATATATCTAGCAACACCCAATCCATCGATCGTCATCATTAACGCATCATAAAACGGACATACAGTGTTTTGTACGTGTGTCTATATTCTGTAAGTACACGATACTTGTGAGACGTTGCCGGATGTACAGTATTTTATGTGTGGGAACGTTCCGGTGCACTGCTAATCGACTAACATAGTCAATAATCAATAATAAGGCATACCCTGCGTGTGAGTGAATGATGAATGTTATTCTACTTCTGAATATGTGCGCATTTCTAAGACAGTTAACTATTTAAACCACATAAATGACATTTAAGAGGAATACATTTCGAAAATTAGATGTGCCAAAGTTTTTTCTCATGATTATTTGTTTTTTTTTTTTTATTTAATTAAATTTTATCTTTCAAGTCTTGTTTTTTAATTTAATTTCTTTTTGTTTCAACGTTTTCGCGATTTCTAAAAAGAGAAAATATTAGGATTACGAAAGGACATTCGAAGAAAATTACTTTTGTTAATGACAGCACATTTAAGATAATTGAATTTAGCAATCTCGATAACAATCATATTTTGTATAAAGAATTTCCTGTATGAATAGTTTCCGTGATTCCATACGAAATTCAAATTACGTTTTCTTAGTTTCGAGAATCTGAAGGGTATATAAGATTTTGCAAGGATTTTCCGGATAAAATTTTTTTTTTCTCGCTAAAGAAATGTATAAACGTAGTAATTTCTAAAATACAATGATTTTCGAACTAGAAAAAATAATATTGGAAAGGTTGAATTTAACATCGATTTCGTTCTCAATAGTTTTTCTTGTAAATTGTTATTTCGAGAAATACGCGCCTGAATAATTGTCGTATTATCGATCTTTCAATTTCCTGTCTTAAAGAATGTCAGTCGCGAATTCTTGGAGATTTTTTTTGTCAACTAGCCCTAGAATTTCAATTGTCATTTGCGAGTTCTACATCGCCGCAGGAAATGCAATTTCAGCACGTAGATCGGCAATCGTGGTTCAATCTCGCGTGCAGTTAATTTCTCGATATTCGAGGGAATGGGAGGCTCGAAGCACTCGCCTCTTCCGAACGGCGGTGGTCAATTGACGTGTTTTCCGGTTAGCAACTCTGCACAGCCGAGATTGCGTCGATTGCGCACCGAAGCTGATCGCCAGTTTTGCTTGAGTTACAGTTCGATTGGGCATAGTTGAGCTATTTTCCTCCAATTCAATCGTCATTATTTGTAAATCATAGACGTTTGGTTATCGGAACAGCGTGCCAGGGTCGTCGCGGGTTTTATCCACACAAGTGCACGACAAATATATGCATTCCCGTGTATTATCACGGCAGAGAGATTGCACCAATGACCGAACACTTGTATCGATTGATTAATTTCAATCGTGTCAATTGAAAATCATTATGCGTTTTTTAAATTTATTTTAGCGTAGATTTCTTCGTACTTCTGAGACATACGTTCATTGGTGCCTTCGCTCTGGTTATTCACTATACAAAAAAATATAGAATTACACAGTTGGATGTTGGGGGCGACATACCAAGGTTCAATTGCGCTATTATCAAAGTATCGCGCCCACCCATCGCGTCACGGCATTTAATAAATTGAGTGAGAGTGAGACTACATCTCTTCGTCTTGCTTGTCAGCCCATAAAATCTCAAGACGACTGTACCACAGTAATAACGTATCGACTCGCGCAGAGGCCTCATTGCTTTATGCCTCCACGTGTATCATAAAATTCACGGTATTCTACAAGCCGCTATGCTAAAGTGCCTTCCCCGGCTGCTTCATCGTACTTCCGTTTCCTTGTAAACGGAACTCGGCGGAATGTATACAGTACCGATATATCGCACTTGGTCGATTTATCGTTTTCACCGTTCCTGAAGATACGAGGATTTATGGATCCCTCGAAGTACGGAGACGATCAAGCAGCTCGATATTGAACGATATCCGGACAATTGTCAACACAATGCCACTTTAGTTCTCTTTTGCTCTCTTTTTTTTTTTCTCTCACTGATTTTCATTTTGCCCCAAATGAACGGTGATATGATCAAAGTGATATTTGGATTGATAATAACACAATTATATTGTTTGTGAATAAAAAAAATAATGCACATTGAAGTTCGATGAACTGTGAAGGAGCTATTATGGGCGTGATGGGATAAGTATGCAAAACTGTCAGGAGTGCGAGGTTACAAGTATACGTTCCGTCAGGGTCCATGTGTAGCGCTGAAGAGGGTCGGAGGTACTCACCCTGTGCCTCATACTTACTGGAAAAGTTCCGTGTCGCCAACATCGTCGTCAAGATCGCGCCCTGTCGACAAAAATCAACCGCACAATCGGCGTTAGTAACGAAGAACATGATATTTCATTCACTCGACTACTAAGAAAAATCGTGAGACTACCGGCAACTATAAGTCACCATTCTTAACTATTCGTCTATATATTTCCATAGTTTTATGAACTTTGTTCAGCTAACTGCAACTTGTCTTTTTACGCTTTGTTTACCTCCTATTTATAGTTTCTAACGCTTTGGAAGTTTCTGAATGAATTGTCGACTAGTTCTCTATGGAGAATTACAAATTGTACCACACTTTAGTATTTGGTTCTTCTATAATTAATCGGAAACTGATATAGCGTAACCAATAGATGTTTGGAAGTTTCTGAATGAATTGTCGACTAGTTCTCTATGGAGAATTACAAATTGTGCCACACTTTAGTATTTGGTTCTTCTATAATTAATCGGAAACTGATGTAGCGTAACCAATAGATGTATACGTCGGTAGGTGTACTTATAATCGCGAGTCGAACGGTCAATAATTGAACTAAACCTCGGAAATGGACGTGTGCTTCTGTCTGCACAGCAGGAACTTATTTCTGAGCGTGTCCATATTACACCGCACAGTGAATGAGCTACGTAAGAATCAGTTTCACGTCGGTAGAAGTCAAATCGTTTTGACATCGAATAGTTGTGTCGATGCTGAGTGTCACCGCTCGATACTTGTGTCGCGACTGTACGAGAATCCGCGGCGTACTGTCTATGCCCGTCGACACGTCACGTCGAACATTATCAATAGTTACAACGAGCGTGTACCCGATTACTCTACTCTCGTGTCTAAGAAGGCAATACCGGACCTGCCGATCTCGAGAACGAGGTCATCATCGCTGTGCGACCTGGCTTTGAGAACTTTGCCTCAATCCCTTCAACTATAAATCCCCACAGCTTGGCTTAACATTAGAATTTATCTAATGTCATGCCTTTGAAGCGTAGAATAAATTTGAATGCCGTTGGTATTGATTTAGAACTTTGTAATTTATGATTACGTTTTTATTGATTTGTTGGAAGAAATAAACCATGTGTGGAGAATTGTATCGAAGTCGTTTAAGGACATGAAAGATTTGGAGACTGATCTTTAACTTCATGTAAGAATCACACCGAATGCTCGAGTTGAAATCTTTTTCTAAGGCCGTCCAATCACGGAGAGCTTCGATCTTTGCAATTTTTCTGGGTCCACTCGGAGAGAAGGATCTGGTAACCATTACTCATTTCAGCATAGTAACCTATAGGTTTATTCAAAGCTTTTTACGCCTATTCCCATATTTCCCTACAGTATACTATGCCTTTTTCGACGCTGTACTACACGCGGTGTGAGAATCGTTCTTATGTTTCTGTATCTAAACTGTAGAAATAATACCGTTAACAAATTAATCAACGTTTGTAAGGATATTTACTCAAAAGAGTCTCGAAGACATGTCAAAACTTTACAATAGTCGCGACTTCCAACGAGCAGTGATTACGATTCACAATATACGAAGGAAATGATTTGTAAATATATTGACAGAATATATAGTTACAGGATTGATTCCGGAAGAAAGACGACTATTTCGTATGCATGAAATGGCAAATTCTGCTGTTGTCAACGTTGTAACTATTAAGATGCTGTATTCGAAAATCATTCCCAATCTACTGGCCATAGTTCTCAACGGTGTATTAAGGTAAACGTACCAATGGCGGGACAGGTCCCAATTGAGGGACTCTATATGAATATTTGTATATATCAAGAATTCAATTAAGAAAATATTTTAAAAAACTCTTACAAATACTTTTATGCGTCCACCGATACGCACATTTCACGTCCCGGGATCGGGACATGTAGAAAAATACCCGTCCCAGCATTGGTACATTCTAAATTTTTCAGCGTTTTAATGAATAACTGTTTTTCACACAATCAAAAATATTTTTATTGTTTGCTTTTCGGAAACTAGAAACTCTAAGCTTACGATTTTTCATCACCATTTGCTAAAATAATAAATATATGGATGCGAAAATTGGTATACAAAACAGACATTGCCTTAAACGTCCCGCCATTGGTACGTTTACCTTAGCTATACACGAGAGAGGCGCGGTGATCAATATACCTTTGGCGGCCGTTGAGTGTGTCTACATCACCAGCGGCGTTAAGAGGCAGTGATACTTCCCTCATGATTTTCAAAAATTTTGAAACCTATTTTCTCGCAAAACACTCGGCAGAAAGAGCTCAAATTTTGATAGAATGGGCTTTTCGATACACAAAGCCGTTTGTTTAAGAGAATCGATAAACCAAAAAGTGGGGTGAGGTACGAGAGAGACAGCCCTATCGGCGTTTAACATTGGGCGACGAAATTTTCGCCGGTGTATCATTCAGCGTTAAGGGGATACTGAAGTAGATTTTTATAGACGATTTCGTAGTATACACTATTCATCATAAACATGCTACACATGTACTTTGAGATCGGCAGGGATGTAATAAAAACCTTCATGCTTCGACACAAATATATGTAAGTACACGTTAGTTTTTATAGATATATTTTATGCTTAAATTTATAACATATATGTATGAAAACATCGTCACAAGTTGACGTCGTGTTAATCGTTGCAAAACCTGCAGTATTTGCAACGTGGCATAACCTGTGCTATTCAGAACGTTCAAATCAACGTATCTTTGGCCCAATTTTTATAACAGATCCCTATCCGACTTTTCTATTTTTTTACTTCGTATTAATTCAAGTATTATTTTCACGTCACGAATTTCCGACGTTCACGTGTTAATCGTTGCAAAACCTGCAATATTTGCAACGTGGCATAACCTGCGCTATTCAGAACGTTCGTATCAACGTATCTTGGGCTCAATTTTTATAACAGATCCCTATCCGACTTTTCTATTTTTTTACTTCGTATTAATTTAAGCATTATTTTCACGTCACGAATTTCCGACGTTCACTGGCATATGATACGGTAGTAGGGATGTACTCGGCTTAGTAATCTTCGGTACGCCGTGCGTTCTAAAATCGATGCTTTTTTAATCAATAAAATAAAGTTAGTAAGTGAATCGTGAATGGAACAGGCATCGATTGCCACATTGTATATTAGACACGAAAGTAGAATAAGCCGATTAAATAAATTGGTAGAATAAACCGAAATTACGATGCAGCAAGTCAGTCATTGCCAAAAATTTTTAACAGTGGTCATCGAAAAATTCTCTCCTATATGAATTTGAAAAAAACTTGATTTAAAGCAAATATTACTTGTTTGAATTATTCTCCGTTAAATTATATATATATATATATATATATATTCGCTTCAAATTTGTCATGTTTATTATGCTACAAGAAGTATATTGTCAATCGAGGTCGAGACGATAGAGTGACTTTACCCTCCCCTAAACTTCGTTCAAAATATTATTTGAATTGAAAATTATTTTCGTCGCTAACCCAATCGCTGAGGACTTTGCGTCATCACGTACGACTGTGAAATGAAACAAAAATTTATTCGAGTGAATCTATGCCACCTGTACAATTTTACATGACTTTAGATGTTGTTGTTATAATATATAAATGCATTAAACAAAATCCGCGATGAATCTACAATTTTACGCTTTCGTACATTGGACACTTCCAGTATTACTCTTGTAAAAATCAAGCGCGTTACCCAGTCTGTTGTTTCCTATCTTTTGCATTGTCACGACTTTTTACACACTTTGAGTCGCCCTACTTATCCATGATAACAATACAAGGGACTATTTCGTGGTTTCCATTGTGTTAACTTTGGCCGGAGAAAATCAAAAGTTATCCCCATGTTCGACTTGAATTCAAAGCAACCGCGTGAATTGAAGACCGTTTCCGAAGCTGTATAAGCTCGTAGCCACGCGCTCGCAATTATCGAATCGATAACGTCGTCTCTGACGGTAGCGAACGAGAAGTTAAACGATATGAACGTTGTGAAAAGGGTCGAAGGGGAAAGATTTCGATTCCCTGAGTAGCGCCGCGACTGATGGAGAAACGAGAAATTCATGACAATTCCCGAAGAGGACACACATACACGTGTATGTTCGCGATCGAAAGTGATTGGCGCGCAGCTCGAGCTTGGGATTGAGAAGCCGGTATAATAGTATTTCAAGACGTATGCGGTCTGGAGAATCTTGAGCCGTACCTTTATCGAGTTAACAACGGCAACCGAGCACCTCGGAGACGTGGGATTTAAATACCGCGAAGGTACGTGTGCGTGGTTGTTCGGAAAACGGAGAGAAACGCGACAAAAGTAATTCTTAAGTAGATAAGTCGTTCCTACTAATGCAGAAATCAATGTCTCATCGAAGATTCTAAATGTATTTTTAAAAAACTCTACAATATCATTATTCCTATAGATTTAGGCCACGGAGGATAAATTTTTGACTTTTTTGAATTAGTTTAATAACGAGAATCGATCGAGGTATATTTATGACAAATAAAGATTATGGTTACCTTTAGCTTGCGCCTCGCGTTGAATTTCTTCAAGCAGTCGACAGTCTCTTGCCTGTGCACGACGGATGCAACACGCTCACGTTGCTGCGATAGAGAAACAAAAAAAATGATTCAATTAGTAACGTTTGGTCCCCGCGAATCATAAAAAGTCGGACACAATAAAAAGAATAAGACGTGTATAAACTTAGGCACAGAGTAATGAGCTTGTCTTGTGGCGAAAGTGTCTTATTTTCTTTGTTATGTGGTCGTTATTCCTATTATTGTGCCATTTTGAAGGAAAGCCTAGGAAGCGTCCAAGAAGACATACGCAGATCCATGGGTGCCTGAGTGCCTCGCCGGCGGTGATGCGCCTTGTTGGGTTCACCGTGAGCATCTGATTGATGAGGTTTCGGGCTTCGGGCGTTACGGTATCCCACTCGGGACTCGGGTACTGAAATAACAGAAGGAAAAATACATTAAACCGGCGCGCAAAAGCAAACAAAAATATGATAACAGAAGCATACTCACGTCGTATGCCCCGGATTTGATCTGTCCGTATAACCGATGTTGATCCTCGTCCCAAAACGGAGGATAACCGACGAGAAGGATGTAGAGTATGACGCCGCATGCCCAGATGTCAACTGGCTTACCGTATGGCTCTTTCTTGAGAACTTCGGGACTCAGATATCCCGGCGTTCCGGCGAAACCTTCAAACGTGTGTTATCAGAGAACGCGTGCGACACAAATTGTACAAAGTTCTGTGCGAGTACGTTGGCTATACCGCGAACGTATCTCGCGGTCGACACGAGCGTCGAGCAATTTTCCAAGTTTTCTCACGAGAACTACTCCTCGAGAAGACTCATCAACGCTCGAGCTTCTCGGGGTCAGAGATCGCTTGTGGTGAGGAAAACTCTTCTCCCGCTTACTCACTTTTCCTCCGTCTCCTCGTTACTCTTTTACATCTATCCTTCTCCCTGGCACTCTGCGGCCGAAAGCCACAAAGTTTCAGAGCGAAAAGACGCAAGAGACGCGAGAGAAAAAGGTAAAAGCATGACGAGCAGGAGACAAGGGAAGGCAAGAGTTAGAAACGAGCGTTAATCCCGAGAGGTGAACTTACCGTACCAAGCCTGTGCCTCGCCCTGCATCTCGATCGCAAGCCCAAAATCCGCAAGCTTAACTGCCGCTCCTTTTGCTTTGCTAGCGAGCAGCAGATTCTCCGGCTGTTCGTGCAATCAACATTTATTTTATTCCTCGGTTTTTCTTCAAATTAAGGTTTTGGGATAATTGAAAGAGGATAAGTTATATACACACACTGAGAAACGAAATCTGCGGCGATGTTGGGAAATGTAACTAAATTCTCAAGTAGGAAAAGAAAATCTATCGATATAAATAGTCACATGGACTAATAATTGATAAAGAACACTTTTACCATGACTTCTTTAGATATAATGTTATCAAGTATGAGAACACGAAATACTTTCAACAATATTTCATCGCTGAAACATTTTTGCCATACAAATTGATATTTACAATTTAACAAAATATTTAAATGAATGGCAATAAATATTATAATAAATTACAAGTTTCTAGCAAAATAAATCCAGAAATAGAGAGTGTTGGGAAAAAAAGGAATATGGGGATACAAATTTTTATAAAGTTCAATTGTTTTATAAATGGCATCGGTTGTTCACCAGTAACCAATAAAGTCAATCCATTTGTGTGTGATTAACGAGTTACTTTTCTTACTTCCTGTATTCATTTTCTAGATTGAATTTAACACGCTTTTAACGCCAATTGCGGACTATCGATCAATCGCCTCGACACGGCCGCACTTGTTAGAAATTTTTGATAGACAGGTGAGCAAATTTATGACAAATCTATCTATGTCGAGAAGATTGATGGGAAAACTGCAAAAGAACGTACCAAACACATGACAACGTCCTGACGAATGAATGGCAAGTTTAGGATCGTGTCAGTTGGTTCATTCTATCAGTTAATTAACCACACACACACACATCTTGTTTAGGGATTCAAAAAAATGTTGTCACGTCAAAGAATCTTGGAATCCATATTCGTATCCCCATCATTTTTTGCCAGAATGAATATTATCCTGTGGTAATTTACAAGCTTCCTATTCTTAGTCTGCCGCAGACGCTACTCAACAACTGGCACGAGGGTGCCAATGAAAAGAAAGAATTACATAAAAAAGTCGCGTACTGGCCCGAGTTTATACCCGGCAAAGTTGTACGCCGGACAATGTCAGGAATAAAGAAGGAAGAAAGGGAATAAGGGAAACGAATTGTCGGGCTCGTGCACCTTGAGATCCCTATGCACGATTCCATTGTGATGGCAGTGATGGACGCTCTCGAGGATTTGTTGTATACAGTGGGATGCGTCTGCCTCGCTGTAGAATTCTCGGGCGACGATGTCCTCGAAGAGTTCGCCGCCGGTGACTCTGCAAAATAAGAAAATTTCCACGCGTTTTAGTTCTGCAATCGTGACGAATAAATTTCCGTCAAATATTTTCCAATCTACCTACTACTCTCTACTTGAAACATGTCATGGATTGCAACAAACCAAGTTGCGATTGAATTTATCGTGACACGGCAATTCGTCGAGCAGAATGAGAATTTGAAAAAAAAAAAACGAACACCAAGTAATCTCGCCAGCAATCGACGTGTACCAATGGAGACTTGATACATAAGTTTTCATTGAATCGGAATGCAAGAAAAACGAGGCAATAAAACTGTAGGTACACAAAACGATTTGTATCATTTAATCATTGCGCATTGACAGCGCTTGAGTGGAACGAGTTAAATGTAAGAAATTGATCATGAGAACCATGCGTGGATCTGTTTGTATGACTTCACTTGCCTCGATTACCGTGATTTCAACACAGTTTCGCATATAAACTTTACCGTACAATGGCTCGTTCGAATTCAATTATAAAAAGGCTTAGAGATGGGGATGAACGGGTGAGAGAAAGAACGGAGCAAGAAATCAGTGGAAAACGCGCGGCTCGACCGCGAAGGCCCGTTAGCGCGGTTCCTTTTCACCTCTATTGATCGCACCGGCGGCTAGGCCGATCAAACAAAGGACCGGAGTTCACATACAGCGGAAAAACCGAAAACAAAACGAGAAAAACAAATGACAAAAAGATGAAGCGACGAATTGAAGCGGGCGAAATAAAGAGAGAATGTATTTGCTGTTGCAGACAACGGAGATGGATTATTCTAAATCGAAGAAATTGGATTAAAATTAATTGCTCTGTGCAGCAATGGAAAACTTTTAAAATCTAATTCAAGAAAATTCTCTGTTCACGATTTTTCGACTTATGTTTCTTAACGTAGTATGAAAATCGTATTTACCTCTTACAAGCCTACACTAAGAGAAAATCTCAAATCCTGACAACCTCGCACGGAGGTTGAAAAATTTCGCTTTGGATCAAAGGAATGGAGGTTAACACAAATTCCCTTTTGTCGAGGCATTTTTTTAGAGAACTATTACATGTAATAAAAGGACAATATAACAATATGTGGGCTAAATCTTAAATGTTGTTGAATGGCTGGTAGTGTATGATTTTCCAATACTTAATACGCGTGTCACGAGTGGTCCACCCAATAACGCGTGCTATTTTAATCAGATAAATGATTTCTATGAAGCATAGAAAGCTGTGTCTGTGATTCTTTCTTCGTGAGAATAAGATTGTGTTCGTCTCAAAATTATGTTTGTTTGAAAACGTTTTACATCACACTCTCATTTCTATCAATTGAATATTATGTTATGTCAATGATAAGTAAGCTTGAGAGAATAATAGTTGTAGAACTGTTGTGCGGTCATAGATTTAAGCCGTGGAGTAGGCGAAAAATGTTATTTGGCGAAAACCAATACTCAACCATTTCTGATGATATAACAAGTCTCACAAAATAGTGCCCGAGTAATAGTTCTTTTTTTTAAATCTGCATATCTTATGAATTATGAAGTGCCTGAATATGTACACTCCGCAGCCTCGAATAAAGAACTTTTTCATGCATGCGTTAAAAAAACATCTGAATAATTCTCCGAAGTCTGACGTAGTGAAATATGTTCAAGCTATAGTTCTTTGTACGCATCGAAAAATTTTCCATTTCTGATTAAACAAAAAAAAAACGTCAAAAATAGAAGCGAGATCCGACCCACTTTAGGCCTAAGATTAAAAATATTGATATCTGATACAGAATTTATGAGAATTTGTTCAGATTAAAAAAATAGCCTTTAGTATTTTCGTTGTAAATAATCATAAGTACACGGAAAGAAAAAAGTAGTTGCGAGAACCATTTCCAGCATATGCTGCGCCGCACATTAGTTGAGACAACTACTCCGTGATTAGTTATCGAAAAATAGTAAGTAAGACCGACACGTTGGTCCCGACAACCAATAACAATTCTGCCTTTACCAACAGTCGTGAGGTGGCGCAACTATCGCCGACAATAGTTGCCAACATGATGCGAACGGTTCCGGTATCCGCCGAGTTGGTTTTCACTACCAATCGCTTCCCGCCTAAAACTAATTGGTTAGTTCTTGCAACTATCAATGTGTACGCGAAAGACAAAGGTGTCCAAAAGACGCTAATGTGTGTTGTGAAGAACGTGAGTTTTCCAAAGTTCCCAACCGGAGAATCCGAATTGTGTATTTACAATGAACCGTACTAAATATACAGCAAGTAAATTGTGTACTGTTGAAAGTAGATTCTTTTAATTTTTACAGAATTGAAACTTAGTAATGATCCATGCCATTATGAATGTATGGGAATAACGCTTCTAACCTCATTGTTTTCATTATTTATCTTAGAGGTGAGTTGTGAGCTCTGAATTCTAACCTAGAACTGCACTGAAATAAATTGCGTGCACTAAGTGAGCGTATGGTTGGGGTTACGATTTATGTTGGTTCCTATTACTACGAGTATTCTACCACCGAAATTTTAGTTCCTTCACCAACCAAGTAAACGGTTCAACTAACTGAGTAATTGGCGCTATATCAACTATTCCGGTTGGTTTTCAGGACCCATTTTTTAGTTTTACCAACTACTCATTTCTTTCCGTGTATATAAATCGTTCTTTAAAAACCTCATAAAAATTGTAGTTGCTGTTTAGAGTTACAACAATAACATAAAAAATTGGCGCTGAAATCCAACGAGTCGAGGATCAGACTCCGGTGAAGTTGATATCGAATGGCCCCATGTATACAAACTACATTGTTCATATGAAAGCATTTTTTTCTTTTGGCAAAGGGACGTGCGCCTTTTCAGTTTTCCTTAAGCATAGTTTTCAGCTTTTAAAGTCTGCGCATGATGGTAACTAAACGGCTTGATTGATTTGCCTCGGTTAGGTCCTGTTTCTTTCTTCTTGGAAAGATACCCGCACTTAGCCAGGATTGTTACGATCTATTTCAGGGTATAGTTTTTTTCTCCGTGCATATTTAACAGCGTATAAAATTAATCATGAAGGAGACGAGAATAAAATTTTACTTACAGGTCGAAGACGAGGTAGTGGCAGTTTTCTTCTTGTATACTTTCGTGTAATCGCACTGTAACATAAAACAGAAAAATGCATGAGTGTAGGACTTTGCATACACGCCAAGAGTCGTAGTTCGTGAGAAGAGAATTTTATAAACATTTTTATCGAGAATTTTCCGGGTAAAATATCCTCAAAAAGAGTTACGTCCTTTTATGAAAAAGTGAATTTTTACTAAATGTACTCGAAAAGCGTTATGGCCCTTCGAAAAGAGATGTAAATTCTTACCAAATGTCTTCAAAAAGAAATTATAGGCAAATAAATGCCCCACTAAACTGTCGGAGATGTTTTTACATAATATTTTCGTGAGAGCATGCAAATTTACTCACTATCTTTTAAAAAATACATTCATTTTTATAGCAGACGATTTTCTAGACTGTACAGGTCTGTAGAAGCTTCCCTGGTGTAGAAAGTGCCTTTTGATAATGCAACGAGATATATACAGGCTCAGAAGCGTGTGCGCCAACAGCAACAACACCTCCCGTCGTATTTCCTCAGCGATATTGCGCTTTCCAATTAAATTAGCTGGGTAATTGCCGGTATACGAGTTACGCGATGCAGGCTCGGGGCCCGAGGACACACAGAGCTTCGCGGCCGCCCCAGTAGCATCGGCATATCCGTACATAGCGCAAATACCCGCCGCAACAATGGCAACTGCTGCATGGTAAGCTCTCCGCGTGCTCCGAACCACTCTTCGCTACGTCTGTTCGTATCAGTGGACTATACCCACTGGTTTGGGCAAACTGTAGTGCCATATACGCAAGCCTCATACACGTTCGCAGAAACGAGCGATGTTACCAGCGATAAATTGCGTCGGGTACAAAATTTTTCATCCGCGAAACTTTTTCACCATTTAGTGGGGGGGGGATAATGAAAGACAATTTGAATGTAAAAACCGGCGGCGTATGAAGACGGCATCATATCTAAAAAAATGTCGTTACGATCATGAGCAACGTTTAATAACCAAACTTCCTTGACGACAAAAAACTAAACTAAAAAAAGTCTATTGAAAAAAAGACGAGGCATAGAGTTTAGTGACGGAATTGTAGGAAAATATAATTCTAAAAAACGATAACTTTGAATTTATCGGTAATAACGATATGATCTATCACAAGAATAAAAATCTTGATATCACCCTTTAAGTAGAATTTAACTCTTATTTTCAGATTAAAAATGCGTTTAGTTATAGCGATTATAAAACCGCATCGGGTAATGACTCGCTAAGTATGTCACGTGGCCAAAAGACAGAATTCATTTATCGCCCTCAGCGCCTCCTTCATATCCGAAGGTTTAAAGACTTATTAAATAAGATTACATTGCGAACCTCGTTCTCGAGATTACACTTTGTAATAGGATCTTCGACCATACGATGATATTACGCTTTTAGAGCTAAATGAAAAAACAATGAAACTCGGCTCCTTGCTCGATCACTATTATTGTTTGAAGTGAATGAACATAATAAAAAAAAAGTTCCTATTGCAAGGGGGAGCGGGGTACAAGTGATTCTTTTACAGGATGGGGTGTAATCGTCTCGAACGAAACTCTACGTATAATTACGTTTGAACTTGACACGGGTAAGTTTGTTTGTCGACTAAGTACATTGCTTTTTACTTATTCTTACTTACATCAAATTTCAACTGCCATTCAAAGTCGATACCTCAAGGCTGTCAAATAAATAAACTCTTTGCGAAGATGAAAGTAATTATTTATATGCGCCTGGGCGCGAAAAAGTTCAACACGAATGACTAGATTCTATTAAAGAGCGTATCGATAAATTTCTTGCACTAACACGTCAAAAACTGATATCGTGTCAGAGAAACACTCATATTGGTAAAATTTTTCATTCCTTGGTTAAAGTGTGCGACGGGCGTACCTAACAAAAGAAGAGCAATATACGTGGAAAAATGTTTCTTTTCACACAACCAGACACGTTCGTATGTCTTGAAGAAATATCTCGGATATAGCAGTCCTTTATTTTAGATTTTCTGGAGTTTTTTTCTCGCCTTCGTTGTATATGGGGCATTCCACACGGCTTCGAACTATCTAAAGCTTGACCCTCTCCAATATTTTTTTAACTTCGCTATCATTCAAGGCTGAAATGAAAGGCGACTATGCAATTTTTTTAAATACTCGTTTCAAACACGATTGAATTTAAAAAGGTTCAGTTTTTTTCAAATGTCTCTATCACGGGAAACATGGGATTCTCAAAAAATGTATGCTTGTGTTACGTCCCGACGTACGCTTACCCCAGAAATAGGCAACCCCACGCACACTGCTGTATGCTCCAAAAATGCCCTACAGTCGGTGGTCGGTAAAAAAGAATATAGATATATTATCGTAGAAGGGGTAGACAACACTAGTAGCGAAAGAGGGGTGAAAGGCCCTTCACTAGCTCGCAGTCGAAGGGATACCACACGCGCTAGGAGGGAAGAGGAAAGAAAATTCACTCATTTGGTTTAAGACGAAGAAATCTGTGAAACGGGGGCGGGAGGTTCCGACCAATTAGAGTCTAATGAAACTGTCCTGTCGTAAACCCTGCGTAATACTAGAAGTCAAATGCAATAGAATTTAAGGGCCCCTTTTTTAATATCTTCGGTCAGTCTCAATTTGTAAAGTCAACGTTCAGCATTTAATCAGTAATAAACTTGTGGTAAACCGAAAACTTCTAAGTTCTCTGTGGTATCATTTAAGACTTAGCCACATGTGCGAGATGGACCCCCGACATTTCTTCTAAGTTTTATTTCCAGTTAAAGTATGCAGGGTTAACCCCCGACACTTTAACATTCTCCTAAGTCCTCATCGAGTATGCGAGGTCAACCCCCGATATTCTACCTTATTTCGTTTACTTCAAAACTAAAGAGTGCAAGGTATAAATCAACGAGGACCTTAAATAATCTATTCTGTATTCTTGAGACTTTGTTGGATGTGCGAGGTCACCCCCCGACATTGATTCCGAGTCTTTTCGAACGTTTGGTTTCTAGAAAAATAACCCCCGACGACGTTTTCCGCTGACACAAATTCCTATACTCTCGATGAAATCATTCAGCCCGTATCCCTGACCAATTAACCGTAGCCAGGGTCAAAAACAGGGTAATTGTTTTGTTACTTCGGACGTAACACTTGCTAGAGTTGTTGTTTTGAATGGACTTCGAGAATAATTTTTTTAGATAAAAAAAACGCGTCCTCCTAAGTTATCTTAAAAATAGATGATTTTATTTTACTTTAGTCCAAATATGTCACATTTTGTAAAACTGACATTTTCACATAATACTCTCACAGAGTTCACAGCCTATTTGGTACCCTAACGGAACCGGTGCAATGTCTAATTGACGCGGAGTTAACTAATACACAATGTGCAGAATTGATACTTTTATGAAACTTTCATGCGACGTTCGTTGGTTCCTTTAAAGTCGCTACAGGGTTACATTTGCAATTAAAGTAACAAAAAGTGTTATTCCCAGATAACCGTAAATCGACCGATCCTTTTTCATTTTTGGTCATGGTCGGCAAAGTCATTCCGATTTTACACCATTTTGAGTAGTAGTATTGGTAGTTTTTATTGACATTACCCATTATGGTTAGGTTACATTACATGATACAGATATACCGTTGTTATTTACTTATGTGTAATGCCAACAGGCCATCGACCGGGGTCCTTCAGCCCATGTGTGTCTGTGTCAATTTGTGATTGGCCTTTACAATTCTGTATATACATCTTATTATTATTATTATTTTGTTAAAATTATATTCAGAAATAAAAATAAAAAATTTTCAGGTTTAATTAGGTGAGTTTACTAGGATCTTATTGTTGTAAGTGGGGGTTGACTGTCGCTAATCTTTCCAATATTTGATGTGTTGTGTGTGTCGAATGCTTTGGAATGCGTTTTCTCTGGATTGGTCTGATACATAGTTCATTGATGTTATTGAGTTGTTTGGAGGCGAATTGTGCTGCGAGTTGATGAGTTCTATTTATTATTGGTGTTATTCCCGTTAGTTCGTATAGTAGGGTATTGAGGGGATTGTGCAATGGGTTGTTCGGGTATCGAATACGCGTTAGCTTTCGGATTGCGCTAGTTTCGGCTGTTTTCATCTTTTTCAGTGCGTTTTTCTTACAGTTCAGAAATACTGGGTTTCCGTATTCCATGATCGGTCTACATATAGTTTTGTACATTTTTGTTAGATGTTTACACCATTTTGAATATTTGAAAAAATTGAGATTTTCGGTATAAGTTCTGCAAAAGTACAAACAAGGATACAAAGTAGAACCTTGCACATTGCTTTCGCATTAAATTTTTTTCTTTACAAATCCTTCTCTATGAGGGAGCCAAAATCAATTACTATATTTCGTCGGAGAGGTTGCTTTGTAAAGAACGAAATTGAATGAGGAAGCCATGTGCAAGGTTCCACCTTGCATTCTTTTATGTCTATATGACGCTTGTGCAACCATTAATTTCAGTTCTACTCTGAACTGACGGTTGCACCCAACTGAACCCAAGTTTTGATGCTACGAATTATTTTATGTAGGTCCTTATGAAAAGATTTCGTAAGCTACTTATTTTCTAAAATCCGATTGTTACTGAAGTCGGCTGAAAATAAATAACGTTTGCATTGTACGGTAAAAAAATTTGATGTTTTTTTCAAATCCGCTTATAGATTTTTAAAAAATTTCGAATGGATATTTGCTTTACATTCAACAATAAATTATAGCCAAGTTTAAAAAATATTTGAAAGGGTCGGGCTTTTAACCGTTCGAAAACATGTGGAACGCCTTATATATTTTTGTAGCCATTACTCCATTACCCAATCTCTGTGATTTGTAATAAATTATTATGGAAAACTTTTCAACACTATTTTTATAAACATTGCATGAAAAGACTTGTTGAAAAATGGTATAGTCACAAATTTCAGACGACTACTCATATTGACAAGCTTTTTCATCTCTCGGTTGAAGCGTGGGATGACTACAGCGAAATACACACGACAAAAAAAGGGTAATATTCGTGGGAAAATGTTTTTCTTCCCACATACGGACCCATTCGTGGGAGGATCGTGAATAAACGCCTCGGGTATTGCACTCCTCAGGTTCTTCAGAGTTTTTCTCTTATTCGTTGTATATAAGTCATTGCAAAAGCAGTTCTTGAAATGTCAGGGCGATGGTATCTTTACTTCAAGAAAATGGACCAGGAATCTTTCACATTCTGTAGAGCCATATATGCTATATACATAAACATACCGGCATATACGTATATATGCCATATATATGTATGTCTATATCGAAATGTACAGGAGTTACCTGTCGTTCATTGCCCGATAAGGCGATAAGGACTTGAACGCTCTGACGCAGTCAACCTTCGCGAGTAATCGCTCTTCGAAGGAAGTCCTCTCGAACTCAAGTATTTCACTCGCTTTGATTTTAACAGTAAATGAGAAAAACCGGTGGCAGAAGAGACACCTGAATTGAAGTAGAAAAAAGAGATAACGTCGCGGTTGCGACGTCTCGAGGAAAAAGTATGAGAACACAACTTTTACGAGCCAACTTACTTATCGAATTAATTTATATGAATTTCGCAAAGAGTAGACGCGCAAAAGGACCACGACTGTGAGTGAAAAGGTAGAGAATGAGAATACCAGTTTCTTTCATTCGATAGATGTACAAAAAAGACTTCAACGGAAATAAATTAGCCATTGAGTGTTTTTCTTTTTCCTTTTCATCCGAGATAAGGGCTTAAGGGAGACTATAGTGAACATGGTCTCAATAGATTGCCTTCGACTTTCCCACAAATGAAATTGCCGAGGGATGTGTAAGAACAAAATCCAAGCTTTCAATTTCTTAATAAGAAAAAAAAAATTAGCGTTTGAGGGTTTCTCAATTTGCCCCTCTCCAAAAATTGGTTAGGAGGGAGGGTGGTGGAGATTTAACTTTCTGAGCCAAGGAAAAATGTAATCGAGTTATTTTCTTAGATTGCCATTAGTTTGTCTTCAAATCAATTATGCAGATGATCTAGCGCACATATTTAGCATTTGTTACTTGCCTGGTCTGCTGCTGGATTTTGACGTTATTTAAGTAAGAGATGGGAATTTCATGTAAAATAAAACATAATTACTAACAACGTATTTGAAACACGTGACTTTTTTCGTGAAAAAAAAAAAATCCTATCTATAATATTTTCAAGATTTTAGGATGAGGATTGCGGGAGATTTTGGATTCAAATTCAATAGTGAAACTATATTTCATACATAGAAGTCAAGCAGTAAATGAATTACGAGGCGATGGTGGATATTCACTTTTTGGCTCAAGAGTAATATGTATCGTATTTTTCCTTGAACGTTTTATGTCTCGCAACCCTCGTGGAAGCAATGCCCCTGAAAATTTCCAAAATTTCCTCAGTGGTCTAGCCGGCGAACGGGCATGCCCAACAACACGAGGCTGTTAGAGTCCGAAGGGCCTCTACACCCATTATACGCTCGGCCGGACGCTTGCGGGCGTTTAGCTATAAGAGATTTAGCATGCGGGAGGGAGACCCTCCAATCACAAGAGGGAGTCGCAGCTTGCATGTCAAGTATACATGTATCTATATAGGGACATATATCCACTTTAGTCATGTAAATACGCAAAAAATATCTCTAGCTGTTTGTACGAGTTAAACTCAATGGGCCGTAGGTAATATGGCTTCAGTATTTAATTCAAGAAAACCACACACGAAATGTGACACCGAGGTGGTGATTCAGATGCCCAAATGTATGGGGTCACCGAGGTTAAAACTGTCCGGACGGCAACAGGGTTTGTGCTTTGTTGTAAAAACCAGCAAACCTCAGGTTTGTTTTTCGATGCGTTGGTCGAATGCACACGTGGCCAGGAAAATCGAAAGTCATTTTACAATATCGAATTTCCAGATTCGTCGAAGGCTTGGGAAAGTTTTCGCTGCTTCCTACTATTTTTTAATGTTCAAATTTTTCAACTGAGAATGAGAAATAACGGGGGCCTGCCTAGCAGATTTTGTCAATGAGTAAATGTGCGTAAACTACCCATATTATAGTTAAAATGGGCCGTAAACTTAAAACCATAACCATAATTCCGAAAGGGCAATTCACCCGTGGCAATGAAAATTCGAGTCAACATGGAAACAAGTGCATAGTGTTCCAGCAAAGGATTGAAGAAAGGGTTATTCGATATTTCTCTCGATGCGACCCCGAGTTGAAATTATTAGAATAATTGTTTAATATTTCTTGACCCCATTTACAAGAGTAGACCAATGATTAATAGTTTAGCGATAGTAAGTAGATTATTTACCAGATTAATAATTGAAATTGTATTGATTGATGAGTATTGATTTTGTAAGGTGATATATAAATCTCATTTGAATGTTGCACTAAAAGGGCGTCATACGCAATAACGGCGACAAGGAGAGAGAGAATAGGGAGAGAATCGATGAGCGTCGAAATCTCATCGATTCGGTCTCTTTCGCTTTGCGGACGACGAGGCGATAACAACTTCAAGCCGCTGCTACGAGAATCGACGGTGCCAAGGTTCCAAAGAGAACGATTTCAAATATCTGTATCGAGCTTGGCCCGCCAATCCCATCTCCAATCCTTGAAACGTGTGAGCACTCCAGGAGTTCTCTGAGCTCCAGAGCAATGGAAAAACCCAACGAGGGCTTCTCCTAATAACTAATTTTGTTAAAATGAGTACTCACAAAAAGACGTTTTTTCTGTACTTTTATCTGAAGTGTTGGGATATAGAATGATCCAGATGTGCTAATGTTAGTGTGTGAATGCGTGAGTGAAAGTATGAATGGTATGAGGTGTAGTCCTGAAACGAAATTATAACGATTTTAGTTAGAAGGATGAAAAACTTGACATTCGTGCGGAAATTTATATAAAATGCAATCTGTCTACGAAAGGATGAGCTGAGAATTATGTTCAATGAAAATTCGAAATTTGCGACCTTTGTTAGTGATACAAAATCAAATATATATGTGACTTTATGAATTTCTATTAATGTTTAAGCCTGATTATTTTTGTTTATTATTTAGAACAAAAAATTATAAAACCTACAATTTGTTGATTCAAGTTAAGTGATTATCTAGTTGTTATTTGTAAATGGCCCAGTTAACAGTTAGAGAATTCATTGCGCATAACCAAATCGAGTAATTAACAATAGAAAATTACAAACAGATAATGTTGGAGCTGAGTCATATGAATAATATTTTTCTATGTTGGACACCGCAATTTACACCGATTATTGATTAACGTTATTCCCTTATATTCATTTGTATGGATTAATAGCCAATTAGCCACTACAATAAGCATAAGGAATAATAATTTAATTGCGAAAACAAACGACTCAAAAAGTGAATCAAGGAATCATATGCAGATCGTGTGACACGAACAATGTTGATCGCCGAGAGGCAGCCCTCAAATCTGTGCTTGCGCCATTATATTCATAGCATTATTATCGTGAGCGGAACGAGTTCATTTCTAAGAAGCACACAGGTGGAGATTCCTCCCCAATATTTGACACCTTCGATGAACTATATATATATATAACTTACAGCCCTTGAGCCCTACGCGGTCTCTTCTTCTAATCTTTTCGCCGTCCAAGTACTTCTCGCATTTATAAAAAAAATGTCAAGCCATTCTATGCGCCTTTAGTCGAAAGATAATTTTAACCATTGTGTCACAGGCCGAACGTCTTTCCTTGTCGTTTGTAATCAGTCGCGATCAGTTCGTGTATTTTACGCATATTATGATGCACTCTATAGAGGTGACCAATTGTGTCAATTTATTTAAAATAAAAACTAAATAATTGAAATTGTGGTGTGTGTGTGTTCCGTTTTATTCGCCCTTCCATCATCCACCCGTACCGAGCAGCACTCTTATCGTTTCCGAGCACCACCCACAACACCACCACTACCACATCAACTCGTACGGCAGCATACCTCATCTACATCGGTAAGTGCCCAAAATCATATATTAATAATTTGCCATAGAAACTGAAAAGCCCTCTTCCGCCCTTTTCCGAGCTTTGGCCCGAGCTTTGCCTAGAACGAGTTAGACGGAAACAACGGATCTGTGCCGTAAAAAACGTTCATCACCCATCAGTTTCCCTTTAAATCATGCAGATGACGCTGGAAGTAGCATACTAAGTTAACAGGCGCCGCGCTCGTTGCCTGCGTCCCGCCTGTCTGCCTCTTTCACTACAATTTACAGCAAGAGCTTTTAAAGTAAGAGAGTAAGGGCTTTTGTGTTAGAACAAAATTCAAGCTGTAAAATTTAATTCAACGAAAAAAGTTACGTGCTGTTTTCTTCATTCTTTCTTGTTGATTAGCTGGTTAAGGAAGACGATAGCAGAGCTACAACTTACATTGCCATCAGGTTCCATTAAACGATTTATGCAGATGACACGGATAACAAGTATACAGAGTTAACAATTAACAAAAACACCTTTTTTGAAACATTTAGTTTAAGAATTTTTACGGTATTCTTTAAAAAAGTCATATGCATTTATAAAAAATGTAATAAATTATTTAGTTTAAAAAATAATAGGGTGTTCTAGAAACAATTTGTTAAACAACACTTCATTTTGCTCTAATATATCAACAATTGTATTGCATTATTATAATAATTATTTGCAATGAATATCTACGGTATCTCAATCCGATGATGTTGATATATTCATGTATTCAATTGTTAACGATGGTCGGGGTAAATTCGGTGATAAATAATTGAAAAGTTCATTATCGAATACGAAGATCAATAGATTGGAAAGTTGCAATAATAAATGATATCACCATGAGCATATGAATTGTAATCGGCTTTAACTTTTTGTGAATGTTTGTATGAAGAATTTTTAACCTACTAAAACGAAAAAATATGTTGGAAGATAATGCGAGGGGTGCAATTCTCAGAATCAAGAATAAAATTTTATTGAATGTATCTCCAGATTGTCATCACTTTCCCCTTAAATAATTTGTGCAGATGGCGCTGAAACTATTATACAACGTTAACAGGTGCTTCGTTTTTGCACCATGTTTGTCACAGACGCCTGTTTCACCTCATGCACAGCAAGTGACGAGGGATTTGTGTAAAAACAGAATCTACGCCATTCAATTTTTAACAAAAAAGGTTTTATGTCTTTTTCATTTTTCCTTTTCGTATAGTTGCTTAGGAGAGACGACGGTAGGGCGACTTTTCAGCCTCAGGCATAAAACTGCATCGATTTTCATTCAAATTTCCATGAGTTTCCCTGTTAATCATTAATGGACATGGTGTGTAAATTCATACACAGATTTAGCACACTTACTTTGCACTAAAAATAAGAATTCTGTGCAAGAAAAAAATTCAAGTGTACAAGTTCTCGACGGTAAATAAAAAATTAGCACTTGGCCGTTTTTTCATTTTTTCCGCTCGAACAAACTGGTTATTTATCTTCAGACTTCCATAATTTTTCACATAAATCAGTTATGCAGATCACGCTGGAAATGACAGAGTTAACAACACTGGCGCGTTCAACGTCTGTGAGACGTCGCTTGTCACCAACGTCGGATCTGCTTTTCTGTTACAGCAGTTTTTTATCGCGGGATGCGAAGTTCGTGTAAAACGACAATCCGAGCTTTCAACGATTTATTTTCTATTTTTCGAACTTCTAGACCAACTATGGGAGAGAAAAGAAGACCGTAAAGTTGGACATATAAAGTACATAATGAGAAATGCTTACAACGTTCGATTATAACTACAGATGCAGAAGTGGAGAATACCAATATTACCAATATTTCAAGCACATGTATGCTTGAACTTTGAAGGAAAGGCTTATGAAAAATAAAAGCCGTATCAGTAAAATTACAGTGAAAGCAGACTTGAATTTTCTACACCGTCTCTATAATTTCAATATGTGTACAGAAACGTTTCGATAATTTGGCTAAACCAAATTACTAAACTCAGGATTTTTTAGATCCTCTTCTTCCGTATGGAAGGTGCAGAGTTCGAACTCTGGGCCGGGGTACCTACATTAATTCTTGTTTAATGTACCAAGTTCGCAAATTTCAAGTACAATGGTACATTAAATTTCGAGTTTTTTTTTTTTAAGTGCAGTTACTTCATAGGAATTGAAGAAACTTTTCAGCGAGACTTTTACATTGTCCCACAAAACTGAAGCAACATTACATTTACACACAATAATTTTAATAATTTATTGTTAATAAATGGACACCCAATTCAAAAAATTCAAACTTGGCGAGACTATGAATTAATAATGCCTCATCCTGTCATTGTAAAAATGTCATCAGAAAACAAAAGTGATAAAAATTCCGGGGTTGTTGTGTATGTCGTGATTATTTTTTATTGATGCAACAATCCATGCGTCTGTACGAGGGTATCATGGATAAATCTTTGGAGATTGAAAAAAGAAATCATTCCGCAATTTGCCTGACAAAAAAAATGATATTTTTTTGCCAGGTTAATAGAACGGCCCCTTTCAACGACATTTTGTCATCTTGCGTAATTCTCGATGACTGTGAAGAGAATAACGAAAGCCCGTCGTCTATGAACCTGGATCCATAGAGTCCTGCATTAATCCATCATCGATCACTGTTCGCGGCGCCCTGTCGTCTGCGTGCTCTCAGCACCGCGGCTTCTCCGATTCCCTCTCACATTCTTTCACGTGTGCACGTGCGATTTATCGTCGAACTTACGTGTAATAACGCGTTGTCACGCAAACGCGAGGGTTACGAGTTACACGAGTCTGCAGTCTCTCATCCTCGTGTCGTGTTCGGCAGAGTGGCGTCGGATTTCTATCGAAACGTACTAGATACGCGCAAGTAAACTGGCAAAAAAAAAAAGAAGAATAAAAAACAAAGCGAGGGAGACAGAAATCTGAGATCGAAATTTTTTTAGTTACGAAGTCGGTAATTCCATATGGCATCGATTTCATACGCGATACCTGCTCTGTGGCATTGGCATAGTAATATATTAATGGAATATACGAGGGGAAAGGTGGTTGCATTCCAAAAGACGAAATTGAGTATGAAAGAAGCAAAAACGAAAGTGGAAAAGTAGAAACGAATGTAGAAGTAACGGTGGTTGGTACAGATCAGCCATACGTGACAGGAAGAGGCGAGGCCGAGAGGAAGAGAGACTCCTGTATCAATAAATCCAAAGCTATCCGAAAATCCTTTTCCTCATCCCAAAGGAAAGTCCGATATACTATATCTATATGATAATGCGAAAGGCTACCTCGTGACTCACAGATTCGCTTTTCGCGTGGATAGAAATTGAGAAATCTTTTTCGATGACTCTCACGGCTGGCCGGACTATCCATACATCTTGGATAATTTATCAACGTTGGCTTATCCCATCGTTGAACTTTACATTTATTTTTTATCCCCCAGTCTTTCTTTTTCATTTATTTTTTCGTCACGCCGAACGTGCACTTCATGGCCAAAAAGTGACTAGGGGAAGACGTTACGAAATTTGCTCGTTGTTCCCTCTGCGTTGGTGGTCGTGCGGTGGTGAAGAAACACCAGGTCACGGAACACGAGGGTAGAGCAGGGAACTATCGATCGCGCGGTGCTGCTACCGCCGCCGCTGCTGCTGCTGCTGCTGCTGCTGCTGCTGCTGCTGCTGGAGCCACACCTTGGTGCGTTCGACCGTCAGCTTCTCGCTCGATCCTATGCAATACCCACTTTCTACACCTTCTCGTTCTCTCCAACTCCTCCTGTTCGTGGCTCTCTCATATGCATTCTGACGCTCTACGTTCTCCCTCTCCGCACAGAAAAAAGCATAATTGAAATATATCGAAAAATATATTATTTATATACAAAATACACAACGGCCAAAAGATTTATATTATGGATATATTTTTAATATATCCGACGAATATATAACGAGATATGCTGAAAAGGTATATTTCAAATATAAACTCACTATATAATATGCATATTTAAGATGCATGTTTATTCACATGGCAACATATTTATATTTCTTGATATATACCTTTTAATTCTTTTCTGGAAGAATAATCTACATATAACATACACCGTAATATATATTATATGCATATTTTATATGTTTTATGTATGTCATAGATATAAAGCTTTTAAAAAAATGATAAAAAACTACCGTTCCACTATTTCGTGTCGCAACTATTGTTCAATTTGTTAATGGATTGTCATGAAACTTTGCAAACTTTGTTTTTAATGTATAACCAAGAGTTTTGTAATTTTGATGAAAAATAAAGTTGAAGGACATTAAAAAATATTCAGAATATATTCAGAATATTCACTTGCATCGTATTATTTTATGCCCTGCCACCTGTTATATATACATGACGGACATGTAAATACACACATCCGCGTTTATATAGAGAATATATATTCCCATGTACCTCCCATATGCCTGTTATAGATTTCCATTACATCCGGAAATATATTCGCGCGAGTATACGTTTTTTTTCCATAGGGGTCTTTCTCGGTCTCCCTCTTTCTCTCTCTCTCTCTCAGTTCATTCTCGTCACCGTCGTTTGCTTGGACCTCTCGAGAATGTCTGCGCTGTTGCTGGTACGGTTGAAACTATGTGGCGAAAATCTACCTTGGGAACTCTCGTTTCCGACTGACATCCTCGAGACGACGACCAAGACAACTTGCTTTGTACTATCGACACGTCTGTACTAGATGTATACCACCTGTGAGAATGACGAGGACGAAGTGAGGGGACAGCGGTCCGGGACAGGTCCAAGTTCCAAGATATGCTCGCATATCCCTCGTGATACACTTGAAGGTGATGTAAACAGGAACGGAGGAAACTTGCGATGAGTCAGAGAGAGAGAAGAGAACGAAAGGAACAGTGTGCGTGAAGCTGTGCGGGGTGGCACGGCGTCGGCACGAGTGAGCAAACGAACGAACGAACGAACGAACGAACGAGCGGAGCGTTATCGATTCTTTCCGAGGCCACACCTCGATGCGTTAAGCTTACGGGTGTATGGATAATATCATCTAGTATAAAATATACAAAATATTATATCGTATTATCGTCATATTTTTCAGTTTCGTAAAACAGCATTTTGTTATTTTTTTTTTTTGTTTAAAATTTGATCTGTAATTACTCCATGGCATGAGCAAAACTCAGCAGCTAAAGCTGGCCACGCTGCAACCTGCAGCGAGACAATTTGGATCGTTGAATTTAATGTACTCGTTGAAATAATATTCACATTTTACATTTATGAATGTAAAACATTTTACATTCATAAATGTAAAACATTTTACATTCATAAATGTAAAATGTGAATATTATTTGCTAATTTAATAATAAATTGTCGACTTCGACGTTTTATTTTCATAGTACCAATGGCATCTTTTTTTCAATTCGGTAACCGAGTATTTTTTTGAACATTGTTTTTTGCTTTATTAACGCGAGGATTAATTTGATCGGTAACTGCGCAATACTTTGTAGGAAATTCAGCAGCTGAAGCTGGCCGAGCGTGCAGCGTGAAAATTTGAATCATTTAATTTGTATATTGTCTGTGAGAATAAATATTACATGCTAATTCAAAAATACATTGTCGATTTCAATTTGCAGTCACGCTTACTTTTATATAATTCATGTATGTTTTTTTGAGTATCGACACACGACCATTTTTGGCCATCTTAAAAATTCTATTTGGCTTTATCTTCTCGAATGTTCGTTTACCTTCACAATTTGGCTGTAGAATAATGATGTAAGAATGATGTTAAAACTTGACAGAGTGCAGAAGCCCAGGGAGGGACGAACAGGTGGTTATAAGAATAGCTAGATATAATTACGAAGGTCGAACATGAAGATAGAGAGCTTTCAAGATTTTCGTTTCCTACGGTCAACTCCCACGCGAACAATATCGTCGAAATAGGTTGAGCCTTTACCGCATTGGGACACGAATTGGTCTGTACTACTTGCACCTTAATAATCGAACGGGTATAAGTCTCGGGGGACATTCTACTGAAGACGTATATGATAAAAACATAATTTGCTGCAAGTAAAAAAAAACTGTAAATTTTTCAAACTTTCGTGAATAAATAAGTGTCTTTTTTTGTGCATATACATGATATTTGCATGTTTTGCACGGGACTCTACGTGACTTTATTTCTGCTTCGGACTCTGCTTTCGATGTACCATGTCATTTTTTTACGAGAAGGAAAACATGTTTTATTCCATAACTGCACTAAGAAAAAAAATGGTGACAACCTCGCGGGGAAGTTGACAAATCGGTCGCTGACTCAAAGGAATTTAGATTGAAACAACCGCAGGGCCGTTGAACCAATTTTTTGAAATCAATTTTTTTTGCATCAACCATATCATTGAGAAAAACTATAGTATGTCCTTCAGAGGACTGCGGTGTAAATGTCTAGTATAAACCAGGAGGCTGACTCAATCACTTAAATCTATCGACTCAGTCGCAACTAAGTACTGGTTTATATTTGTTATTTTTAATGTAATGATACATGATGTAGGCAATAACTGATTGTTACAGTTGAGGTAACTTTGGTGCAGTTGAATCTAACGAAATAAAAGCCACTAATTAAATCTTAACCTTTACAGGTAACCAATACTTTAGACTATATCGATAAAAAAAGTACATAACCATGTGCTTTAATCATTACTAAAATGCACGAAGAGAAGAGTCTGCTAACAGCTACAAGGGTTTCCAGTTTTAGTTCCTGCAATCATAGTAATAGGGGGACGTTCCGATTAGGCTTTTATATCAGACTTTGTTTTTAGGTCACCACATTACAAATGCAATTATTCTATTTATTGTTTTGCTTTGGAAATCTCGATTAGTAAACAGATCGGAAGAACGATCATCAAGACAAAACCATAGAAATTTTCGAACTTCCAATTTGATTGAAGAATTCGTTTTTATCGTATTTCTCGCGTGGAATCAAAGAAAATAACATGGGTGATGACGTTTTTGAAAACAACTCGTCAAGAGGAACAACATTCATTGGGGTGAAAAATGCGGTTGTCATTTAAGAAAAATTACCATCCTGCAAGCTCAAAATGACGTCTGCACCGAATGTCCCCCTTGAAACCGTGCAACTTGTGTTTCGAAAAAAAAACCTCCTTTAGGAGATATTTGGCCGTACTGTTTCAAATGAGACGTCCTGTATATGGTATAAAGTGAGCAGATGCTAAAGACAGTTCTGATAGTTATTCAATGTTTACGTTGTTTGTGAATATAGCAGGTCGCGCATTCGTTCATTCACTGGTCGGTGTACCTTACTCAGCACACGTCATCTTTACGTCTCACTATGTTGAGGGAAAAAAAGAATTAATGCACTTCGTACGTAGTATATGTATTATTACGTAACCGTAACTTCATGCCTAGTAATCATATGAATTACAAAGGCTGCAACCACTTAATGCAGACGTCTTGAAATGTCACAAGAGGTGAGTTCATCTGAACAGTAGCAGACTATTAAGTTTAAGTAACGACGGGCTAGGCGGCACTTTGTTTCTACTCGATACTCTCTACTAGATGCCTTCTTGATCCTCAGCTAGAGCTTGGAACGTGCAACAACGAACAACAGGGAGCCTCGAGGGATTCGCTTCGATGGTAAGATGATTACTATCCTGTCCCCGCTAGTCTCTTGTTACTCACCAACTCTATTACCGCGAGCACGCTCGACCCTCTTGGCTCTTTGCACCGTCAATTTCTGTCCATTGTCAAGAACGAGGGAAAAAGCATGATCTGACGAATGTGAATTTATATTCGTGATTAAAAAGAAATCTCGTACAATAAGCGATAGAAAAAAAAAGAGTTTAGTATATTAACTTTGGTGTTAAATTTATTTTCACCACTTTTACTTCCTCGTAGAGGAAACTTTGTGTTAATGGAAATTTTTATTTACCAATTTTTAATGGGAGACCACTCAGGATGGTTGAAAATTGTCTCACCGACTTCCAATTTAAAATAGAGCATTTCTTAGTACTTAGTGACCATATAATAAAGAAACAATTTCATTTTTTTTAAAGAGACGTTTTTCATTG